>JBBBDQ010001923.1:180000-790000 GCA_037127315.1 Ascarosepion bandense
ACAGGGCCAGGAAGAGAGCTTCCTTTATCTCCGACCCGTTCGGTTTCGCCAGAAGGCTTCTGGGAGATAAGACGAGCGGCAGATTAGCATGCCTAAAAGACACGGTGGATTCCTTTTTGAAGAGCTCTTTTAGGGACCCAAGAAGGGATGAGGAATTAGGATTTAATGATCGCCTCATTAAACCCAACCCCCCAGAAGTTGAGTTCGACACGAGTGCCAAGTTTAAGTGAGATTAAACAGATAGTGATGGCAGCTAAATCAGCTTCGTCGCCAGGTCCGAGTGGTGTGCCTTACTCTGTGTACAAGCGTTGCCCAGGTCTTCTCGTGAAATTGTGGAAGATCATTAAAACAATCTGGCAACGAGGTAAGGTTTGCAGAACAAAGGCGTTACGCAGAAGGTTTATGGGTCCCAAAAGAAGAGAACTCGATGAATATCGAGCAGTTTCGATGTATCTCGTTACTGAGTACAGAAAGTAAAATATTCTTTAGTGTGATCTCCCGTCGGTTAACTGTTTTTCTGCTAAAAAATAGTTTTATAGATACAGCGGTACGAAAAGGTGGAATTCCTGGTATGCCTGGCTGCATTGAGATATAGGAGTATTGTCTCAATAAGGGATGCAAAAAGGAATTGCGTGGTTGAATTTGGCCAACGCATATGGGTCCATACCACATAAACTAGTGGAAGAGGCTTTAGACATTTCCTCCCATGTAATATCCGCGAGCTTATCTTAGATTACTAGTCAATTCTATCTAAGAGTTTCATCCGGTTTGGTTTCTTCAGAGTGGCACAAACTCGAGAGAGGAATTATTACAGGCTGTACATTGTCTGACACGTTTTTTATTCTCGCGATGAATATGCTCGTGAAGTCCGCCGAGGTGGAATGTCGTGGCCCAGTTTCCAACACTTCAGTTAGGCAACCACCTATTTGGGCTTACATTGACGATCTTACTGTCACCACACATTCTGTTACAGACTGTGGATGGCTGTTACACGGCTTAGAGAGACTGATTTAGTGGGCAAGAATGAATTTCAAGCCAAACAAATGTAGATCAGTGGTTATAAAAAAGGGCCGAGTGGTAAAACACTATTTCACAATAGAAGGGAGAACCATTCCGACGTTGGCCGATAACCCTGTTAAAAGTCTTTGGAAATATTTTTGCAATGCTCTGAAGGTGTCCTTCAGAGCATTGCAAAAATATTTCCAAGCTACCGAAGATACACGCAAAAATATTTCCAAGCTATCGAAGATACACGCGCCGATTTTACTCGTGGCTGGAGAAAATAGATAAATCAGGATTTCCAGAGCGCTTCAAAGCCTGGTTATACCATCATTATGTAATCCCACGAGCATTATGGCCACTCCAGATATATAGTATTTCCATCTCGACTGTGGAGACGTTAGAGAGGAGAGCTAACAGTTTCCTCCGTAGATGGTTAGGATTTCCTCGGAGCTTAAGCAGTGCAGCCTTATATGGATCATCCAATGCCATCCAGCTGCCTTTCAGAGGTCTGGTCGAGGAGTTCATGGTTTCATGGACAAGAGAAGTTTACCACTATAGAAACTCCAAAGATCCTAAAGTAGCAGGAGCGGAAATTGTCGCCAAGACGGACAGAAGATGGAGTGCAACTAAGAAATTAGCTATCGCAGAAGGGAACCTGAGGATAAAAGCTATATTAGGTTCAGTCGCACAAGGAAGAGCAGGCCTGGGACTAATTCCTTCACACAGATTCGAAAAATTCACCGGGAAGAAGCGCCAACACCTGATACTAAACGAAGTAAGAGAGGTGATGGAGGAAAAGCGGATGACTTAAATGGCAGTGTGTAGCCAGCATGGCGCGTGAACCAGATGGGATGATGTAGATCGGCGAAAAGTGTTGTGGTCAGATCTTTGGAACACTGATTTCAGCCGATCTAGATTCCTGGTTCAGATGGTGTAAGACGTATTACCAAGCGCAACTAATCTTCACATATAGGGAAAAATAGATTCACTGAAGTGCCCCTTGTGCTCTGGGTGGGGATCACTGCAACACATATTGAGCGGGTGCAGAACTGCTCTGACGGACGGGCGCTATCGGTGGCGTCATGACAGGGTTTTGGAGGCTACAACGCTCATTATTGCTGAAGCTTTGCAGAGCAATAAAATCATCCCAGAAAAAAGAGTGATCCACTTCGTTAAAGCAGGTGCAAAGCCGAGTAAAGAGGTTGCAAGATCTCATTCCCTGTTATCGTCCGCGTCAGATTGGCAGATGCGAGTCGATCTTGGGAAACAATTAAAATTCCCTACACATATATCGTCCTCCAAACTTTGTCCAGACATAATCGTTTATTCGGACGCTATGAAACAGATTATTTTTGCTGGAGTTAACGGTCCCATGGAAGGAGCACATGCAAGATGCATTTGAGAGGAAGTACAGCAAATATCAAGGGCTCTTAGACGAGTGTAGAACTAAAGGATGGCATACTTATTGTTTCCCAGTCGAGATCGGCTGTAGGGGGTTCGCAGGAAAGTCAATGATACGAGCCCTTACTAGCCTAGGGGTAACTGAACAAAAAAGAAGGCGGGCGATTCAAATGATCTTGGAATCCGTTGAGAAGGCCACCAGATGGTTGTGGATAAATAGAGCTAATGAGTGGCCCAAAACTACTACAAAAAACACGAGAATATCAGTATAACGAAGCATACCCAATCTCCAACATCGAATAGCCCAAGTGAAGCCTTGATTAATTACCTTTTCTTTTTAACTTATATACTGCACGTTCTAAAGCTAGTAGCAATTTTTTCTTTCTGGGTGCGAGTCGAATACTGATCATATTCGGTTGGGTCGCCCATTGAAGAAGTCTGTTGTTTATTGAGACACGAAACTTCTAATGACATGGGACGACGCACCTGGATTCGGCACATTAAGGTGTATTTTAATAATAAAGCATGATGAAACAAGACTCAAATGCATAATAAGTAGAAATGTTAAACTAATAAATAATAATAACCAAATTAAGCTCATCATATATTATAAAAAATTTAAAACAATTTACCGCATAATCTCTAATAACCCTACAACTACACTATACAGAAAACCAATGTAGTGTATCAATTTACATGCCCGTTCAGAGATTGTATCTCTGGTACTAATAATAAACCCACTTTATATATTATTTTACTACAACAATGCTCTCCTATAGACTTACATTTCATCTTTCTGATCATAGTTCAATTAAACAACATTCTTTAGAAAAACTTAGCCATGTAGGTAATATGAGACAGATTTTAGTCGACAACGTAATAACAGTCACAGTAAAAAGAACCTTCAGATATTGGAGGCCATCTACATTAAATCAAAACAATCCACACTAAATAAAACCTGGTCACAACAGATTACATTGCATTTAGACTTAGGGTTTGGTTAACATTTTGGTCGCTCATGCAGTGTGATATCATAGAACAGCATTATAAATTTACAAACTGCGTCTGCTATTTAGTGACTGTTATCGTTTCTTAGCAATGTTTTATGCCAACACAAGATAAAATCATCTTCGATAGTGAATGTCTTTACGTTAACGGCACTGTAACTTCTCTGAAGATGGCTCATGTGAGCCAAAGCTTAGAACCAGCATAATAAAAGAATATCCAAATGTTGGACAATTTTTGTCTTTATTTTCACCTGAAATTAAAGCCAAAATACGATGTTTAAAATGGCTTATGATTAAACATAATAAACATTCATTGACTGTTATAATTAACAGTATATGTTTAGAAAATTATCTGCTGCCTTGATACACTAAATATATACTAAATATAAACGAAATATATATACATATATATTTTACAAATATATATATACAAATATATACAATTTAAATAAGTTGTGTTAAGCAATAGAGACAACATAGTCTTATATATTTTCTTTTGAATTTTTTCATATTTTCTTATTGGGATTTTTTTTTTTCTAAATTATATTTGTATAAAAATTGTCCAAAGGTTGTCCTAGTACTTACGAACACCATCGTTCATCATCAGGGACTATATTACAGTTTAAAAATCAAATATTGCCTTGTAGCAGGAAAATTGTTACAACATTTTCAAAGAAAATAAATAAACGTTATGATTTTTTTTAAAATTCAAAGGCAGTAATAATATAAACAACATGCACATGTGAAGTTAGGTGCTCACGTAGATGCGTGAATTATAGGGAATACTTGGTTGTTAAAGATTTTAAATGCTGTAAAAATACATTAGAGAATTTGAACTTCAAAGGAACTATGTAAATTATCAAATTACTCAGAGGCAAAGAATTATTTATCTTAATTCTATTTCAATTAAACCCTCTAAACACAACTCAGTACATGTCCAGAAACTTGGTAAGCTGTGCGATTGATAAGAGGTTTTTTACTTCTGATATGTAGTGCCTCTAAACTTTTTAAGCGTCTAATAATGAGGAAGGAGAGCCTAGAGAACCTGATACTGACTGGTCAGATAGAAGGAAGGAGAGACAGAGGAAGGCAGCGGATAACATATTTGCAGGATCTGATCAGGTGGATGACGGAACGGGGGTTGCCAGGAGCAACAGGAGCAAACATACTAAGAGCCACAAGGGATAGGGAGACATGGAGAACCATGATCGCCTACGTCCTGAAGGGACAGGGCACACAGAAGAAGAAGAAGAATGTCTGTGTGTTGATCAATAATTTTAGTATTGTCTATAAGAATATTGTCACTATCAGGCTAGAGGTTTTGAATTTACTATTGTATCTAAGTTTTAAGGTTTTATTATCAGCTGGAAACATATTATGGTTTATTATAGACTTAAGGGCCTTCTCATCCATGCTGTATTGTTCTGTGCATTTGTCCTCTGTAAAAGAGGTTAACTGAGTGTGATTTTCTAGGTGTGTCACATGTTAGGTCTGAAGAATATCTGTTAATTTCATTATCAACAAAATAGTTAGGAAAACCATTATTGATAAGAGTTTAATGTTTGTCAATTACTTATAAAATATTTTATTGGTAGAAAATATGAGTTTAGCTCTAGAAACCAAGTTGGAAATAACTGATTGTTTATATTTAGTGGGGCATTCTCTAAGGTAATTGAAGATGCAATTATTATCACTTGTATGATTTTTGTATACAGAAGTGGTAATTATGACACTTTTACCACTTCTTTACAGCCTTTATGGCCAGTCCTTTGGGTTTAACAAAGAGAAAAAAGTAAGGAAATGTATATGGAGTGGGAGGGATTAAGAGCAGATGGGCTAAAAAAGGATAGGAATTGCTATTTGTTAAAATTAGTGAAATATAAGGCTACAAATATTTTTGTATTTACATTTAATTTTTATATTTCATATATTTTTATATATTTAACCTTAATTTAAAATTTAGGAAATCTCTTTTTTATATATAACTTTAATTAGGTCACAATTTGTAGTATGAAATAAAGGTAAAATTATAGGTAAGAGTATATATATTAAAAAAGTGGGAGATCATACAGTTAAAAGTAAATATCCAGGTACTAATGTTAATACTATAAAGGTTTATCTTACACACATATTCATACATAAGCATTTAATCAAAGAGCATGCTTAAGAGTGGATGTCAACTTAAATCTAAAGATACATTCAGCAAGTCAGTTAGACTGCTGACCCATAGATTTGAAATGTAAAGGGGGTTATGTGAGAGAGAGAGAGATAGAGTTAAAAAGAAAGAGTAAGTATCTTAAAGTGTAAACGAAAAGGGAAGAAGAAAAAACAGATATGAGAAAAAATATATATATATATTATATATTAACAATGAAAGGATAAAAAATTGGAGTCTAAAAAAATTCAAAATATTTAAGAGATAATAGTTAATCAATTCGTTGTAATCACAAATACCACCACACCACTATATAATCAAAATTATACTAATTATACAATCAACAAAAAATGCAATATAAAGTTAAAAAATTCTAAAAATTAATTTAAAAGTAAGCCTAATTATTCAATTTAAATTTAGTTGTTTAAACTTAATGATTTAATTTAAAAGTAAATTTACATATTACTAGTAAAAGGATAAGAATTTGGAATTTTAAAAAAACCTAAGAAAATTAAGATGAAATAGTTAATCTGTTTTAATCTCAATTACCACCACACCACTATATAATCAAAATTATACTAATTATTCAGTTAACAATAAATAATAATAATACAATATAACTTAATAATGTAGGTGAATTTTTTAGTGTGTGTGTATATATATATATATATACACACACATATACGCATACATATATATATACACATAATATACATATATAACCATATATACACACATATCTATATATACATATATAAACACACATACATATGTACACATACATATGCACACATACATATACCCATACATGTATACACACATATATATATACACACACACATATATATACACATATATATACACACACACGCATATATATATATATATACACGCATATATATATATATATATATACACGCATATATATATATATATACACGCATATATATATATATATACACGCATATATATATATATACACGCATATATATGCATACACACACATACATATATATATACACACACATACATATATATATACACACACATACATATATATATACACACACATACATATATATATACACACACATACATATATATATACACACACATACATATATATATAACACACACATACATATATATATACACACACATACATATATATATACACACACATACATATATATATACACACACATACATATATATATACACACACATACATATATTTTTTTTCAATATAAAACTTTAATCCAAAAGGAAAAGCAGGAAGGTAAATCCCAAAGAACCGATCCTAATTAATTAATACATTAATATTAAAAAAGGATCAAGGTGGAGGGCTCTATGGAATTAATATTTAAATTACAGAGCCAGTTATAAAATAAAATAAATTTCGATGTTCAAATCAGTTGTATGGCCATTTCTACATGAAATCCCTAAGAGAAATTTCACATATCATAGGCAACTTTATTTCAAAATAAATCAAGATATATTACAGGTGGAAGTTCAAAACAATAAAAAAATATATATATACATCACAGAAAAAAATAAAGTGGGGGGGAGATTGAAAGAAAGTAGACAGAAAGCAATGTCTATTTTTAGATTTTTGGAAAACCTTACTTTTAAATTGAGTTGTAAGTTAAAATTTATTCTTGTCTGGCTCTAAGAAAAGGAAGGATAAAGAAAGAAAGAAGTGGTGGCTGACAGGGAAGTAAGCTAAGAAAAAAAAAATAGAAAGGAAAGAAAAAAGAAAAAATTAATCTCCTGAGAAACATTAACAGATGTGTTTGGTGACAAAGCCGTTTTTGTTTTAAATAAATGAGATGAAGTTATTAGAAAAAAAAATTGGGGTGGGGGGACCTTGACATATAATTGAATTTAATTTTAAAACTATATTTAAATTAAAAATAAAAATAAATGAAATTTATAAAACAGAGTAAAATAAAATATAAAACATAATATAAAATAAAGATGAAAAATTTGAAAAGGTTTTTACTTAAGGAATATAATAAATTAATAAATTCAACAAGTGTACATTTATAAAAACACACACGTCCTCCACCCCTACACACACACACATATATATATATATATATATGACACATATCACACATACATATACATGTATATATGCATACATATGCACACACACATATACATATAGATATATACATATACACACACATATATATATACACACAACACATACACACACACACACACACACAACACATACATATATATATATATATATATATATATATATATACGCACACAACCACACATAGAAAAATATAAGGTGCAAGGAAAAATATAAAGGTGCAGGAAAAAAAAATCTTTAAAGGTGCAAGAAAAATTGGGGTTTAGTTAATCAAAGTATCCTTATTCCTTAAAAGGTAGATATTAATAGGAGAAAAGGAAGAAGAAGGCATCTATTAAGCTGGGATCAGACATTAGTAGTGGGGTTCAAATTTACTATTTCAAATTTAATTAATTAATTAAAATTAATTTATTTTTCTAAAAAACTGAATTCAGAACTTAAATTTTAAACGTTCACAAATTTCGCCTTATGGCGGCATTTACTAATGAATTCTGTCCTTAAATTCAAGAGTAGGTGCTGGTTAGGGTACTTTAATACTTGTATTTTTTCCTGTAAACACAGATTGCATCTATCATGAAAATTACTCGGAATTTGACCCGAACCTATCAGTTTCTAACTAACTATAGGGTTCAGCGCTTCCTTCATTTTCCAAAATCTTCGGGAAAAATCTTCAAAATTATTAGCGAGGTGTAAATTTCTAATACATCTTGCTAATAATTTGACAGTGATAATTTAATGAAATTAGGTAAATGACTGTAACTTTTGTTCCTTCTAGAACCTTACAATGTTTACAGAGTAGGTGTATATACATGTTGTCATTATTCCCTGATAGTTTTGTTTAATTCCAACCAGTAGTTTTTGGATAGTATTGAAAAGCGTCACCTCATCAATAATTTGAAACACATATATATATTTTAGAATATCTGCACATGTTAAATATATTATGTGAGACTGCTTTTTTTGTAAGTCATTACTGTAAATAGTTATTTCCTGTGAGTCTAAAACAGGAAGTAAACCTATTTTAGAAATATAGTTCTCAATTCTTTCAAATGTTTCTTAGATTTTATCATTTTTTTCTCATCTGCTCTTATAAAATTTATAAAAGTAGAAATAAAAATGTTTCTATAAATTCAAAATTAAGCATTTACCAAAAATGTTAATCACTTTCTGGTATAAAATAAACAATGCTACTGACAATTTCAGAAATTTTTTTTAATTTTTAAAGGCTTTATTTGTATCAACACACTTACACAAAATAGATTAAAATGAAAATGAAACCAGGATTTTATAAGTTAGATCATATATAGCACGTTGTACCTGCAGTAGATCAGTGGCTAAGTGGCTAGTGTTAATGGTCATTTTTCTATGAGTGGATATCCTTATAAAGAAAATTCTTACAACAAATTTAATTTATTTTAATTTAAGTATCTGGAGGAGATGAGGGAATTTCTCAACAGATTTTAAGTACCTACATAATACCATCAATTATCTTCTCCAATAACAGACAATTAATGTCTCTTATGTTTGATCATGAGCTGTTCTAAACATCACATTTTCATGGTGGATGTCTTTATGTTAACATCCCTGTAACCACTCTGAAGATAGCTCATCTTAGAGCCAAAATCTTAGAAGCAGCATAATGAAAAAAATTCTCAAATATTAGATAATTTTTGTCTTCATTTTCACCAGAAATTAAAGCCAAAATATGTTTAATCATTGTTTGTTATATTTAACAATATTTGTTGATATATATATATATATATATATATATATATCCGAGTGAGTACAGAACAAAGGAAGAATTTTTCCCCCCCGTCCCAAACATTAATTTAAAACAGTGCTCGATATATGATGCATAGAGCTGTGAATATTTATTATAAATTATGTTTTAGAACATGTACATAATTTTTTTCTATATATGTCCTTTACAATCATATGTTTGTTTCAACGTTGGGTGTCCAACGTATCATCAGGAGGAATAAGCAAGAACTGGAATCATCCACTGTCTATATTTGGTTCAGTGTTGTTGTGGGGTTGGTTGGGGTTATTGATAATGAAGGGGATGTGTCTTCTGTGTTGACCGTTAGACTTTTGAAGAACTTGGTGTGTAAGTGCTAAATTGTTGATTAATGGCATTATCTGTTGGAATGTACATTTTTTATCGGTCAGGTATATCTTTTGGTTAGAATTTCGAAGAAAGTGGTGTGTGGAGGGGTTTGATTACTTGATCAGTTCTGTGTGTTTGTGTGGGGAGTTTTTTGTGATTGGGGAACTCATCTTGTTTGTTGACCTTAAGAATTTTTAGGACAGCGCCATGGTTAGCTAGTGTTTGATTATATATATATCAGCATGCAGTGTGGGTATAGAAGAATCCAAAGGAGTATCCTGTACATACAGTGGTAGGATAACTCTCTAAGACAGCTCTAAACATATATGCATATAAATACATATAGAGCAAATATAAGAAAAATTAAGGCAGACACATTATTTCATGGTGAATCGGAAGTATAGGCCTATTTCAGGCAAACCAGCTTCCATCATCAGCTTCTGTCTTTATTTTACAAAGGATTTTTCACAAATAGATAGATAGATAGATAGATAGATAGATAGATAAAGACAGAGATGATTATTATTATTATTGCAACATAGACTTGATAGAACTTCTTTTGTTGCGTGAAAAACTTTAAACTTGTATATTCTGACACTATTTACATTATTCGGATTACTGTCCTCATTTTTGTTATCATTTTCATGAGGTTTTGGCCGTTGTATGCTCTGGCTTTCTTCAGGTAACAGAAATTTTGAACCAAACCCTTTATTATGATCACTGGGATATATCATTCTCATTCCTTGTGAGCTGTTTATGGTAGTTATGAGTATTCTCCTTTTAACTCGACTCGACTCTACTTGTTCACCACTGCTGTAGCCTGGTATTGAACCCACAACTCTTTGGGTCAAGTCACTGGAACAACAGCGATTGAATTTCTAGGACTTCATATTGCAATTTTTAATGTTAATGGTTTTCTTTAGTATTCTTTTGATGTTAATGGCTTTTTCTAGTATTTTTTTTACCAGAGTTTATACTGCAATTTTTTATGTTGATGGTTTTCTCTGGTATTTTTTACCAGAGCTCATATTGCAATTTTTGACACTAATGATTTTCTCTGGCAGTCCATATTACTGGTTCCAATATTGTATACATCTACATGCTTGGTCGGCTTAGGAGAATTTTGTAGCCTAGCATAGAGAGGCTCAAGGCATTCCTCTGCAGGATCACTGATGAAAACAACCAAAAAATGATCCGGCACAAGGTAGACAAATCCTTCAGGCTAGAATTCGATGCATTCAAAGTCTACCAAGTACAGAAAGTAAATAGATTAAAAGATCTGAATGTCACATGTGAGGTCCATCACCCCACTGTGAAGTCAGTTGTCAACATCAGCTGAGTGTCAGTGCTGAACAAGGGTTTCAACTTCGCAACAATCATCAGGCAGATACCATGCTTAGGCATCATTGCCCATATCAAGAAAATGGGCCTTGAACATCCTTCAGGCTCAGGTGAATGTGCTAAGATAGAAAGTGAGAGACACTGGAGAAAGCCAAGTCACCCAAACCAAACATCACGAAAGAGGAGGGGCTGGCAATCAGGACCCAACAGAGGAATGAGAACATCATCATATTACCAGCTGACAAATGCAATGCAACTGTAGTGATGGACAAAACTGAATACACCAAGAAACCGGAAGACCTCATTAGTAGTAGTAGCAATAGCAAGGTAAAGAAAGACCTTACATTGAAAATGAAATATCGCAGATCCTAATCAAGAATAAGGATCACTTTCAGCCTAGGACATACAAACAGTTGTCTCAAGCTACCTCACATGTATGGTCTACCTAAGATTCACAATGATGGTATTTCACTTTGGCCAATTTTTAGCAGCCTAGGCTCGGTGTGCCACTCTCTGTCACTTCCTTGTAGATAAAACTGACCCACTGATAGGAATGTCACTATTAGATATTAGAAACTTTATCCACTTTGTGGAACTTATCAAAAATGCTCCCATTCAATGCAACCAGATGGTGAGCCTGGATGTAGTGAGTGTTCACCAAAGTACCTACGGTAGAGGCACTATCAGTAGTTAGGGACAGACTAGGAGAATGTACCAGTATTCTACTAGATAACCTGATAGAGATGCTCACTTGCTGCACACAAACAACACACTTTGAACAGGGATCAGACATATATTGACAGGATGAAGGCTTAGCAATGGACTCACCTTTATCACCATCACTGGTTAACATATATATGGAATATTTTGATGAGATGACATTAGAATCCACAGCTCTAAAGTCAACTCTATTGCTGAGATACACTGATGACACCTTCATACTCTGGCTACACCAAGAAGAGGTCCAGATGCTACTAAACCATGTGAACTCAATAAGATCATCAATACAGTTTACTATAGAAAAAGAAAAAGACAACAACTGGATGTGCTAATAGCTTGAACAGAGAGAGGGTTCAAGATATCTATATATTGCAAGCCAACATTCACCAGACAAGAGATGGTCAGTATAAGGAGAGAGAAAGTGGATCACCACCCCCTATGGGATGAAGTTGAGAGAACACCACTGGAAACTATGTAAACTTAAGAAATCAACACATATGCTAGGCTACAAAAATCTCCTAAGCCAACCAAGCATAGAGATGAATACAATATGGGAACTAGTAATATGGAGTGCCAGAGTAAATCATTAGTGTCAAAAGTTGCAATATGAACACTGGTAAAAAAATTACTAGAGAAAACCATTAACATAAAAAAAATACGATAAAAAAACCATTAACATCAAAAATTGTAATATGAACTCTTGTAACAAAAAAAAAAAGTTACTGAAACTTTAGTTTTATAAGTCCCAGAAATTCATTTGCTGTTGTCCTCAAGGACACATGGCCCAGTGGATATAGGCATTGGTTAGTTCCAGTGACTTGACCCAAAGAGTTGTGAGTTCAATACCAGGCATAATTTACTAACTTAAAGAAAGATAACTCACAAGCGGCTCATAAGGAATGAGAATGATATACCCCAGTGATTGTAATAAAGGGTTCAGTTTGAAATTCTTAGCAGGTAGAACATCTGAAACGTCATGGAAATGGCAACGAAGATTCGGACAATAGTCTGAATAATGTAAATACTACCTCATCTCAAAAATATAAACAAATAGTGCAAATCTGAATACAGAAGAAATTTTTTATTATAAAGTATTGTTTCAATTACATTTGAGATATTTTATTTCAGTCTACATTTAATATTACTTATTCTTTTTCATTATTAATGTTGCAGTTGATTAAACAAGTGAATAAACAAGTAGCATTTTTATGCTCATAGCCACCTATTAATTGCAAAACATAATACAAATAATAATTGGAAAAATAAAATTATAAAAGATAGAAAATTATAAAAGATAGTATTTACATTTATTATGATTGAAATACTTTAAATTATTATGTTAATATTCATTAAACTACTGAAGACTTCTGAATTTGAGTTTGACTATGTACAATATTTAGAATAGTAATGGCTAGCCACTCATTTTCAAGTAGGTCTGTATACTGGAGAAGCTGTTTCAGACACATGGTCAGGCACATTTGTATCTGTTCAACACCAAAAGAGCCAACCTGTGATTTATACTGCAACTATACTGAGCAGACCTTAGTTATAGTTTCTGGGAGAGAGTGCATAATTTGGTGTGATCAACAATTTTTGAACAAAGATTTGCAACTGCACTAGAACAACCATCAACAGAACTATTCCATCTACCCAATTTAATTCATAAAATATGGGTCAACCTGTGGTATGGTTTTCAAGCACTTTCCAAAGTTACTGCACACTGAGATTGTTAATTTTAAAAGTGACTAGGCAAACAACAAACTCAGAAGGAAAAGTCTAACATGCAAATTAAAGATTGTTAGTACTGACATCAAACAGGTGCAATAGTTTAGATATTTGTGAAGTGTATTAACAGAGGACAAAAATTATGATACAGGATTCAAAAGGTGAATTGTAATAATGAAAGATACCTTCCAAAAGCTGAGCAAAGTCTTTCTTGCATTGTATTCTCAACATATAGAACCACATTTTTTCCTCAAGTCTCCTTTTCATCTGTGAACAGATTACTGATTATTCTCTGCCATTTAGGGGGGATTGATATTATGTAGCACTCTTTTCTTTGTTTCTAACAAAATTTGGCTTTTTCTTGAAACTTACTAAAATGAAAGCAAAATGGGATTTGCAATTTAAAGATGTAATAAAAGAACTATTTGATTATCTTAAAATTCAGTAAAACTGTTTTAAGTTATTTTTGAGAATGTGTTCTCAAAACTTTTTTCTATTTAGCAAATGGTTTATTTCTCTTGATAAATAGAATTCTTTGTAAATAGTGGTTGATTTCAGCTTTGCTTGTAAATGAAACAGCAGATTTGACAAATAGATGATTATTTGGCTGGACTTTCAGATTTTACAACACTAAAAATAAAGCCCTGTAATTAAATGAAGGGATATACCAAAAGTTGCTGAAATAAACAGGGTGATGAACAATTCATAAGAAATTAATTTTTATCTCCCTGTTTATTTTTACTACTATACTTTATACTCCATTAACAAAAGTTTGTGGTAAATTTTTGTTTTGTTCCCCCCCCCCCGAAGACCTTTACCCCCCCCCCCGTCAAACCTTTTCAAATCATCCTTAATTCCATGCAAATATATATACTGAACTCAAATTGATAATTGTTTATAGTGTGACACAATAACTAGGTATATATTAAGGTGGATTTGTAAAATATGTATTTTATTATAATTGGTTAAGAATAGAAAAATAGCTTAAATACATGTTTCATTTAACAAAAAAGTACTAAGTGAAAAAGAAAAGGAAAAAATAAATAAATAAATGCTTTTTCTTTTATAAGTAAATTTAAAATATTTGACTAAGTGATTTGATGTGATAGGTGACCAGATCAAAAACTGTCTTTACTGTATCTTGACCACACATTAAGAAAATAAATAAAAGATAATAGAATTTTCCCTTTCTCCAGGCAATAAAAAACACACCTGGTTACTGGTAAAGTGTCAGGGCTATAAAAACATCAGACAGCCTTCACAGGAAGCTTTATTAAGCTAAAATGATTTAAAAATCCTGGAAAATATGTCCTTGGAGGCTATGTGCAAACAGGATGTCTGCAGGATGTTTACACATCAAAGGAAGCAAAATTTAAGTACCTTGAAATTTTTAACTTACAGTCACCAATGCTTAGCTTTTGTTTTAAGCCAGTGGTCTAGTGAATTTCCGATTATTTCAATATAAATACAAGTGATTTTTCTGAACCAATCAGTTCAGTTCAGCCGGGTGTGTGCTTGAAGTAGCTATGTGTGTCAGGCACACTGAAGAAGGGAAACTCCGTTCATCTGAGTAGATCGGTTCGGCATTTGATCTCCATTAATTAGAGTTAGAGCTGAGTGTCACATTGCTTGCCTCAACTGCAAGACTAACTCTGAATGAAAAAGCATCGATCAAACTCATCCCAGTTGTGGAAGTTTGTTCCTTCAATAGTTTATCTTGTACCCCCAGCTTGAGACTTCGACTTTTTCAATCAATCCCCGGCAACATCACAGCATGGAGAACGGCCACCGGAGAAATTGCTCGGACCTCCACTTGGGTGTTACAATAGAATAAATGTACCTTTCTTTCATGTTATCAGCCAAAAATAAATCAGACTATATCTCACTCCTTTCCACCGTTCTCATATCTGATTAACCGCTGAATGAATTGAGGCATAGGAGACTGAATTCATTCTATGCACTCCCTTTTCAGGAATTACTCCACAATTTATTGTGTTTTGGAACTCATTTTCCATGCATTAATCGCAAAACAGAAGTAAAAAGACCAAAAAATCATAAAAATACGCGTGAATTCAGTCTGCAGTGAATAACATTTTTGAACCGTGGTTATGGGGTGAGATAAACAGCGACAAGAAGTTCCATATTTTTCTTCTCGATAAAATGAAAAAAAAGGTAGGTTTTTTTCAATAAACAATTATCGATTTCAGTTCAGCATATACATTTGCATGGAAATAGGGATATTTTGGAAAGATTTCAAGTGGTTAAAGCCTTCGGGGAACAAAACAAAAATTTACCAAGTTTATCAAATTTGTTGGAAATAAAATTTTGAAAAATAATAGGTCTCAGTACAAATTTAGATGGATGCAAGGATTGGTGAAGGAAAATGGAATATTCCATTCAAAAATTCTTATATAGCATTAGTACAGCTGGTTGGCTGGAATAAGATTGAAAAGGAAGGATATGAACAAACAAGAGAATTCCTTGTTATGTGTGCTATGTATGCAACATTTATATATAAATACACAAATATGAGTGTGATAAATTTTCTTATGTGCTATTTTCTTTCAGGATGTAGGTGAGCATGGTTCTCCACAACCTAATGTCTTGTGTTGTTCTAAGTAACTTTTGACATATACCATCTTTCATTGTCTCTATCCTACCATCCATTCACACAAACTTGTTAAGTAGGCTACTCACTGTTTCATCTGCTTCTCTTGCTTTTGTTTTTTGTTTTTTTTTTTTAAATCGGATCACCCCGAGCAAGGCAATAATGCCACTGATGTGCAGGGGGCTACGTAATAGTGAGAAGATTGGAAAAGAGAAAGCCAGAAACCACATCCTAAACAGGGAACAAGGGATGAGCCTCTTAACCTGTTCAATAGACGTGGGTGGAGTGTTGTGAGCATTACATTCTCTAGATCATTTTTTCACTTTGTGCAAAAAATCTCATCAGTTATCACACACAGATTAATAAGAAAGGAGAAATGTTGACAAAATAAAAAAAAGTATCTTGAATATCACAGTGTTTCACTTGATATACCAAAGTGGAGACATTATCTCTTACCATGTGAGATAAGAAAAGAGGATGTCTGTTTTGTTTGCTTTTTCTTCTGGAACTCAGTGTCTGCCTTTATTTTCCTGTTCATGCAGCATCATCACATGGCATTTTATTTGTAAGAACAGTTAATTATTTTTGAGTTCCTACATATGGATTAACAAGTCATTTCTTTTTTAAGTAGAAAAGCTGGTAAAATCTTATTGTTTTTCTAGCCAAACAATACAAAGTCTACTAGGACAACAAATTTTACTTTGTACTTAGAAGATAACAGGATAAAAGTAGCAAGTACTCATCTTTCTAAGTAACCTGTTCATGAATTTTTAATGATTGTGTTCTCTCACACATTTTAGCATACATTGTACTGAGTCAATTTCATTAATTCTGCTGTTTATGAATAGGTAGAGAAATTCCGTAGGGTCAATACAATCAATGTAATGGATTTTCATATTTCTCTTCTAAAAATATTGTCTTTCATTATTGATTTGTAGCAATTATTTTTTCTTAATTTCAGTTGCTTTTCATTATGACTGCTCAGAACATCATTCTAATAGTTCATCTAACAAAACTAATTATAAGATTAATACTCTTTGTTATATATGTAAAATTCAACAAATTACATGACATAAAACAATAGTTACTGTACTGCAGTAGCTGGAAATTAATTTTTAAATTCAGTTTTTATCATCTTTAAATTATTTCTAAACATAATATATTTTGATTATTTAATATGCTTGAGAATAATTTCATACAGTTAACACTATTTCATTTCCACTTAAATAGCAATGAGGTTAACCCTAATTGGTCAACTGTGTGTCACCTACCTAGACAAACTCCAAACAATCTTTGCCAATGATTACATGTCAGCAACATCAAACAAATCATTTCCAACAAAGATGGTCAGTGAATTTTCACTAATGATAAAAAGTATTTTCTCAATCATAGCTTACTTCTGTGAACTATTTAAATGTCTTTTATAGACTATCCAAAGACTTTATCTCAACAAAAGACTATTTTTTAATACTTTTTAATTCTCTTGAATGTGTATATATATATAAGTTTGTAAATACAAATGATTTATTTAACAGACATAACTATCTTTTCTTACATTTTATTTTTGTTATTGTTTGGGATTTAGTCATTCAGATTTTTTATATAAAAAGCAAAATGCCTGAATTTTCTACAGATCTAAGGACAAGGCTCTAAAAATAATCTCACTAAAATAGTGTTCATATACACAGACACACAACAAAAGAACAAAGATGACAATAGTCCCCAATTAAATAATTTTAAAAAGTTTAAAGTAATTCTTTGTTCTGACAGCAATGTTATCTTGTATTGTGAAAAATATCTGAAAATGAACAGAAACCACTGCTTTCTACCATTTTATAAGAAATTCAGAGTCTTGTAATAATAGAAGATTTGGCAGAAAATAACAGACTTATCACTTCTCAATGCACATTTGCATTTCCATTCCATCTATATGTTGAAATTATATTTTAAAATAATTTCTGTTCTGTACTGATAGTTAAACATCAACCTGAGATGATTATGTTTTAAGCTGAAATTATCACCAACCTGAGATGATTATGTTTTAAGTTGAAATTTCTTCAAATTATATATAGTTTCAGTAAAATATAAAAAATATAAAAAATTAAATCATGCTGACATGAAATTGTTTTATCCTTAATTTATTAGTTTCAAGTAAACATAATCCAATAATCTACAAATTAAATCATCACTGCCATTGACTTCAACCATGGCCTCCAGGCGACTTCAGAATTTCCTGCATCTGGACAATCTCCTTGATTAAATTGATGAATGCTGCCATAATTTACCTTGTTCATCTTTGGTGTTACAAGAAGTTTTGTTGATCTCTCACTCAACTATGCCACACACATCAATGTCTGGGGAGTTAAGTGGCCAGATGTAAGAGGTGATATAGTCACTGAACTTGTCTGACAGCCATGACTGGGTTCTCCTGCTTGTATGACATGGTGCAGAATTCTATTGCTAAAAAGAGAGCCTTCCAGAAGCCAGCCTCTTCACCCAGGGCTTGATGTAAGCCTCTGTGTTGCGATTGAAACCCTGTGGGAAGACGAAAGGAGGCATAATGTCACTATCACTAGTGCTCTCTCCAAACACCACCATAATCACCTTTAGACACAGCCAATTCTTTCTGTATCCTCTGCACTGTCCGCAGATTGACACCCAAAACACTCTGAAATGTTTGTATTGGATCTCCTGGAATGAATGCCAAGCAGTACAGAATAAGTTTTCCAAATTTCTGGCAGAGTGAATTGTGTTATAGTGCTCTTTTTCTCACAAAGAGTGCCCAACTGACTTTACTATACTGTACAAAAACAAAATAAAAAACAAACAATGGGAATGTGTAAAATTAAAAATATAAAATTGCGACAATTTACTCATCACACCTTGCATTATAGATAAAGAAGGGAAGTCAACATTCAAAATTAGTGCGTGTGAATTGCAAACATTTTTTGTTTAGTTATCATTGGGTAAAGAAAACCCATAAAATTATTTAAACAGAAATAAAGCAGATAATACTTTCCATATGTGGACAAATAGCTATATTTGTAATATTTCTAGGCAAGCTGACACTTAAAAATTCTCATTAAAAATGAAATGGATAAAAAGCATAAAACAGTATAGCATGACTGTAAACTACTATAACAGCATGATTTCTCAGCAGCCACTTAAGTTGGGATTGCCTATTGTAATGCTTTTAGTAAAACACAAAAATATATAAAAACACCTCTTACAAATGTTACTTATTTATCATTTCATAAGTAGATGCAAGTATACACACATAGATATACATACTAAAGGCAAGGATTGAAAGTAATCCTAAGTTAGGCTGAGTTTATCAACACTATAGAACTTTCTTTTGGACTTTTCTTCCTTTATAGATGTTAATCACTTACATGCAACTTTTTTATTGTTTTTATTGTTTATGTCTACAGAATTTCTGATATCAAGATTTTGACACAATATAACAGTGTATTTCTAAAATGGCTTATATAAGAAATATAGGTTGTGCATAATTTATATAAAATAGCCATCAACCTAAATTTTTCTTCAAGGGGCACTTATTGAATAAAGAGTGTAAATATTCACTGTGTAATAATATGCTTTAATAAGCATCTTAAAACAAAATATTTTGACATACATCATCAGATCAAATAATTAAATCCAAAAACTTACAGTTTGGTAGTTTCCAGTTTGCATTGATGCAAAAGTTAAAACTGATTTCTCTTTTTCTAAATTCAAAGAAATTTTAAAAAAACATACTAAATAAGAAAGCAAAAAAATAAATAAATAAATAAAAATCAAATGACTAATTTTGTTTTTTAAATTGTTAAATCATGATCTAAATTTTAGAAAATGAACACAATTCTGTTAATACTGTAATTCTAATCAAAAAGGAAATCTGAGAAATATTGACTTTGTTTCTACTGACAAAACTCAAATCCTTCACTGTTGATTGGGAAAGAGACACTTAATCTCCACTTACTGATAAGCTTTTTTCTAAAACTGGCAAATAGTCCTCCCCTGCAGTGAATAATGAATAAAATAGTTATGTCAAGTTTATTTAAAATCTTCCATTTATTGCTACTGCTTGCATTTTTCATTTTACAGTTAGTATTAAAAAATATTTAATTAGTTCAGTTCATGGTCCTGATTAAAATCATAAAAAAAGCCCCAAATACCCAAAGATTAAACCCAGTTATAAAATCAATTAAATCATATGTAGATACTTTATGGTATTTTAAAAGTAGAATACATTTTGTTTTTTGTCAAAATTTTAAATGTTTATTTTCATTAACCAAATTTTTTATATAAAACTGTCTTCATTATGTACCATGTTCCCTCAGTAACTCTTGATGGATTTTGTCTTTTTATTATTTCTTCTAAACTGTTCTGCCACTTATTTACTCATGCTCACTAAATATTTTATGTATTGTTTTCCTCTGTCTCATTTGTCTTCATATTGTCCTGTAAGTATCAGATTTCCATGGCCTTTTTCCTTGTTATGTGCCAATGAAATTTGTCTCTTTCTGATGTAAAGTGTAAGTTTCTTATTTGTTCCCATTTTCTAAAACTTCACTGTTGCTCCCATATTCTGTGAATGGTATCTTCAGCATCCTTCAGTATAACCACATTTTTGTTGCTTCAAGTTTCTTTATCTTCAAGGAGATTGTCCAGTACTCACTGCCATACAGGAAGATAGATATCACATAACAGCTTAGTACTCTTTTCCTTGTTTCTGGCAAAGCTTATAAAATAAATTGGGAATAATATACTTTGCCATAATTAAAAGAAAAAAAAAATTTATAAATTCTAATATTTTTCTCTGCTTTATGAATAATTATAATATATTGTTCTTTTGTCTTTCCTTCATTAAGAAAATATGTCTTCAAAATTAACACTAAAAAGCAATAAAGTATCAATTTTATAAATATTTAGATATATTAAACTAAAATAAATTTATAACTATTGTTGTGGGGAGGGCCGAGAGGTGTGAGTGCCAATCGACTGTACAACTAAGAAAGTAGACACAAAGGCAAGAAAAGAAGACGGCAATATCAAAGAAGGATGACAAACACAGATGTAAGTTGGAAACAATGGAAATCAGGTCTCTATTTTTTTTCTTAAGCAAATGGTGAATGGTAAGGTGATGAAGGTCATGTATCTGGAGCAGTATCTTGACATTGGCGGGCACTGGAACCAGTCGTTGAACGTCAGGGGACACTGGAACAAGTTGTCGGACATCAGTGGGCACTGAAATCAGTTATCATACGTCGGTGCACTGGAACAGGTAGCAGGACATCAGTGCTGGTGGCTGCCGGAGTTGCTGGAAGCTGCAGGAATTAGCTGAGGTCTGCAGGAGTGAGCTGGATGCCACTGGAAACTGCAGGAGTGAGCTGGATGCTGCTGGAAGCTCAGTCAATTTGACTGGGCACATCAAAGTTGTGATGCAGTGAAGCTCCTTGTTCCCCTAGCCAAGAGCTTCTTTGCTGTGAAATTGCTAATATTCATAAAAATGTTCATACAACAACAGCGAGCTCACTAAACAAATAAATGACTATAATTAATTTCAGGTTATATTAATTACAGTCAAAAGTGTATTCAGTGTTTGTTGACTGTATGTAAATTAATTTCAGTTTGAAATTAAAGGTCTTTTGTTTTTGTTTTGTGGAGTAAGTTAAGTTTTTGTGTTTCTTTTGTTTGTTTGAAGAGAGGTCATTGCTATTTTTAGCACATGTGGCTAAAATATACACCTGGCAGAGAATGGTTACAACTAACCATTCTCTGCCAGGTGTATCCGGGATTGTTTACACAAAGTGGGAGTGGTGATCAGGCACACCATGACACTATAAATTTTATATGCATTTTCAATTTTCAAAATTTTTAAAATTTATTAAAAGCATTTTTTTGGAAAACATAAATAAAAAATAGAGAATTTTGAATGATGAAACCAAAATCTAACTAAAATTAGCTTATTTTTAGATTTTCACAAGTTGTATTAAAAAGCAGTTTGGGCTTCTGTCATTAAATAACATTTAGAAAATTACATGTTTGGCTCACATTACATTCAATCATCTTTGAAGAGAATTCCTTATATACAATGGACATTAATCTAACTTTCCTGCTCTACCCAACACACTTTGAATGAAAACAATTCATAGAGGTAAGCAACAAAGATTCACCTTGAACTTTGTTATTACTCAGTGAATTGTTCTAAAAGGAGTAAAGGTTAAAATTGGCTTGGAAGAACAATAATGAAGATAAGAAATTCTGTAAGTCAATGCCATATGTCTGATAAAATAAACTAACTTTATTGTTCTGGAAAGGAAGTTGTCTAGGTGGTAATCTATAAGCACAAAAGTGATAGACACAAAAGTCACTATATCAAGTACAAAACATTTCATTAGAAAAAGTGTTTACTGATTAAAGAGTAAAAATCCCAGTGGGGGCTGTGTGAGTGGAGGGGTGAACATGAAAATAGGAAAAAATTTATTAGTATTTGTCAACTGATTATTTTTATATCATTTATTCAGTTGTTATTATTACTTGTTTTTTCAGATAAACTGAATAAAATTAAGGTTTTATAAACACACACACACACACACAGAAATAAACTTTGTATTCTAATGTTTGGAGATTTGGCAAATGAATTTTATTATTGTTTTATATTTGATCCTTGTTTTTGAAAGTTTTATAATACAATACCAAAGTAGTAGAACATTTTAACACATGTATTTTTGCATTTTATCCATTTGGACTATTTTCTTTATCTTCTTTCTTTTTTTTCCAGCAATTCTGATGTGTATACTCTGGCTTCCCTCAGATGTATTGCATTCTAGAATGTTATTTGTCCCTTTCTGACTAGCAGCTTATACAAGCTGTTTATTCTTGGCTTATTGATGGAGTTAGATGAAGAATGTATATAAACAGATTCTTTCAAGTTTCTTATTCTATAATGTATCTTCCTGTCTATTATGAGAAATGAACCATATACAAAGATTAAAACACATTGCCTAAGAAAATTTAGGCAAGAAATGTACTTTTATTTTGCAAATCTTATTCAAAATAAAATAATAGAGACAAATCTCAAAACTTTGAATGAATCACTTTTATGAGAAGCACATTGTTACTTATCAAAACTTGACATCAGATTTTATAAAAAATATTTTTATTGAAAAAAAATTAAACTTATGGAAAAAAGAATATTTTTTAAACAATCACATAAATATTGATTTATAATTTACGTGTAATACAATGTTAATTAAGAGAAAAAATAATATGTCTTTTTTTCTCCTCTGCATTAAATGCAAAGACATATTTGTTTTGGTATTTTGTGATGCTTTTTTGAAATTCAATACTTATGTTTTCTTTTCCATAAAATATCATCAGCATGGTATCTGATGACAATACCAACTACATACATATGTGCAAAGAAATACACAATCTCATGCTTGCTGTTAAGTAGAGAAACCTGATTCTTGTTGCACATCAATATATAAAAATGTAAAGTGCTATCATTAAAGTAAAAGTAAACACTTTTTTAAGACCTTGATGTAAACACGACAGAGCCAAATAACAAACCTATTGAAATTAATAAAGTAAACTTCATACTTACAGGCATTTGTAGATGTTTAACAAAAGATGGAATGAAAAGTAAGAAATACAAAACAACCGACTGGTTTCAATCCCATACTTTATCAGGGTATTACTGGGACTTATTTTAATTCAATATTCACATTTAAAATGTAAAAGATGAACATGAATTATGGCAGATGGTAAAGGGGAGAAAAAATATTGAGAAGGGCACAGACAGGCACTAAATGGTGATGATATGGAGTCCAAGTGTACATTCTTTTTGCCTACAAAGAGACGGGGTGCTGGTTTTTATGTATATTGACTCCAGTATCTGTAGATGAAATGCAAAGAACCAGACAACACAGTGAACTGGTCAACACTGATGCCATTCACACAATTTCTGCTGCTTATGAGATGCTCAGCAATTGCTGACCTGGAAGTGTTCACAATTTGACCAGCCGGAACATTCGTATGGAGAATTCATTGCGGCCCATGTTTTATTCTGCTATCCAATCTTTGTGATGTCCTTCCTATATAGCTGCCCCCACTACTACAAACGAATTTATAAATTACAGACGAAACACGGTGGGAAGAAAGAACGTCCTTTTATATAGACGGAAAAGCAGAACAAGTGCCAAGATGTACTCTAACTTGAGTACATCTTGCCAAGAAGGACCCATGTTTGTCATGTCTTTCTTTTAGCTATTCTGTTCCATCCATTTATTAATATGTTTCTCCCTCGTGTCAAGTTGGGAATCTGTTTTGTTTGAAATATTCTTAAAGTAAGTCTTTTATTTTTTTTTTTGTTTTTTTCTGCCTAATTTTAAATTTTAAGCTTTTCATGTTTAATTGGTTTTCTTTAATTTTTTTTGATTTTAGCAGAAATCCCTTGACTGGCGTATTGCTAGTTTCTTTCTTTCTTTCTTTCTTTCTCTTTTGTCAGCTGTATATTAGTCTGTCTACTTTCCTCCCCTTTGCCGACAGTAATTTGACTCATGTTTCTATCTTGGGTTTCTCACTGGCCATTTTGGTGTGACCAAAATTTAAAGTCCCTCGTGTCGAGTTGGGAATCTGTTTTGTTTGAAATATTCTTAAAGTAAGTCTTTTGGGTTTTTTTTCTGCGTTTACTTTTTAATATATTTTTTTCCAGGTTTCACAGTTCCTGGAAATGTCCTTATAATTTTCTTTACAATTAGAGCATTTGGTTTCATTTGGGCATGTGATCTCAGTATGGTTAGGATCATTCTCCCCACATTTTGTATATACTAACTTTCTTATGTCCATATCTTTGGCAGTTGAAGCATCATAATGAGTTTAGAATATATGTTTCTACTTTGGAAATTTATATCCAATTTTTATTTCCTGTGGTGGTTCTGGTGCGTCAAAAGTAATCTTTTGTTTTTTGATACAATTATTGTTCTTAATTTCCTTCAGTGTACATAGTGAGAGTTCAGTGCTTTTCCCTAAGCCTCTGGATGAATTTAAAAATTGGTGTGGGTAGGTCCTTACCTTTATGTTATGAAATTTGGTCAGCTTCACTAGAGTTTCAGCATCATGTTTTCCTTTGACTTCTATCAGTAACATATTATTTCTCTTTTTTTTTCTTTGCTTTTTTCTATGACAAAAGGTGACAACTTTGTTATTTGTCTTCTATTGTTTTGTTACTATGAATTTAAAAAAATTGCCCATTTATTTTGTGTTACTTTGTGTCAATATCAATGTGTAGTATCTTGGGTTTTTTGTGCTTATACTTTATTATTATTATTATTCATTAACCATACTCCCCACCCACTTCAGAACCTTCATATAGAGAAGATGATGAGAGGGGGAAATTTCATTTGTCTTATTTCTTTAGGGGTACATGTCTGGTATACTCAAACATGGGTAGGTTTCCAAGCACCTGTTATATTTGGGATTGTCCACCCAAGTATTGTCTTTCCTCAGAAGTTGAAACAGTTATGCCTGATTTCTTTGTGCCCAGTCTGATTAACTAATTATTTGCAGTAGAGTCAAGGATTCTTTCCTTACTAGGACTTTTTTATGTAAATGCCAAAGAACCCATTACACAAGAATCTAAAATAAAATTCAGGATTTACAAAGACAGAAAAGCAGATAACCACCTAAAAATCTGACAGACAATACTTGCAGTAGAGTCCAGGATTCTTTCCTTACTAGCTGTCCCATGTTACTTAGAGAGAAGATAGGTATTGCTAAGTAATTCCTGTTGGCCTAAAGATATCATGAAGGAAAATTCAAACATGGCACTTCAAGAGTCTAGATTGGGTGACCAGTCTCTTACTCAGTTTAATGTTTGATATGGTAAAAGTGTGTGCATTTTGTTTTGTTAGTATGACTTAGAGCTTCATATGACCAGCCACTTGACTGTCAGGCCTATTTGGCCAAAGTGGTGTGTTAAGAGTTTAGGGATATATGCATAGCCCAACTCCTAAAACTCACAACTACCAGAATCCTGTCCTCAAGCATCATGGGTCAGCACCCATGGCAAACAGGTAGCTCCTTTGCAGGACTTTTAGCCTCCTGCAGAGGAGCAGTCAGCTATTCTGATGTGCCACTGACAGGGAGTAAGTGAATAGAATAACAGTTTTATTTTTCTTCAACTGAGTATATTGATAATAATTTGGATCAAAATTTTTAGTTAATGAACTAAAAAAGATATTAAAGAATATTTAAAATTCTAGCTGAGATAACTTGTTACCTATATTCATTATCAAAGAAATCAACTTCACAGATCTTTAGTGAATCTTACATACTTTTAGGTCCACTTTTTGTATAATAAAAAACAAATTATTTATAATGGAGCAATGTAATCAAGAAAAAATAATTTACACAAAATTTCAAGTCTTTGACTGTTGACCAATTTAAAACAATTTTCAACAAAAATGTCATTGCAATGAAGTTCAAAAATAAAGTGAATTCTAAAATTTTAAAAGCATGTTAAGTACTTTCATTAAAGTTTTTCTATTATGATTTACCCAGAAAAAATATTTTTGTTTATTTCTATCAATACAAGTTTTAATACCTATTCTTTTTTCAAGAAGACTAAATACTGACTTGAATATTTTAGCTATTTCAATTTCATAACTGTCCCTGTTACCTTAGGGCAATTTAATATTTTCATTTTTTAAATCACCCTAAGCACAGTAATAAATACAAATGATCTGTTAGTGATTACTTAGTGTGAACGAAACTGAGAAAATGTTATTGAAAAAAAAAAGAACAAAGGAACAGGATTCAAGATGATGTTGAATTTAAATTTTTGATGAACAGGAAAGCAAGAAGTAAAAAAAAAGAAAAAAAAAGTAAGAGTTCCACTAGTGAGAAGTGCAATGGGAAGAAACTATTAGCACAGAGCTTATGGTCAGATCTAGTAATTTTATCTGTAAAATTACAAGACTTAGTTGCTACCAGTCTTAAATTCATAAAGTCTAGGTAACAAAGACTATGAAAATAGAATAGGCACACAGAAGCTATATAATGGCAGTGGGAAAGTGACTAAATGCTAAGATGCCAGATCAGAACCAATAACATATATTCATCTTTTTATTTTATCAAGAATCTTTAAATACACAGTAGAAACACCAAATCAGATGTGATAGCAACATTCAATGCATGGATGAATGGTAGACTTATAAAGGTATAAGATTCTGGCAAGAAAAATTGTCTAGCATGAAAGACTTACCATTAAGACAGGAATAAATTTGTCATCAACATAAAGTTGAAAACTGATGATATAAGGAAGGTTGTTGATGAAAATTAAAAACAACTCATCATTTTACAGTTGAAATGGTTAGATGTAACTGTAACTTTTATGCTAAAAGATTTTCTTGTGCTTCTTCTGGCTCCTAATCAACTTTGATTTTAAAAATTTAAACACAATGTTAACTGCTGCCTTCTAAATTCCAGTTTTCTTTATTGTTCTCTCCTTAATATTTACTTTCATCATTCTCTCACACTCAGTAACCTCTTGTGTCATAATGGCTTTATTATCTTGCTTGAGATGGAATAATTGAAAAAAAAAATAGTTAAGGAAGTAAAATTTAATTTTTTAGTATCAATTTTGTACTTGATACTAAATTGAGAAGAGTATAAGCTTAATGTTGTGATTTTTACTAAAGCATAGAACAAATAATATTAGATACTAAACATTCTTGTTACTAATTTTCTAAAGTATTTAATAGCAGATAAAATATTTTTACCGGAATTGCTTTATACATCTGAAAAGGTCAGGAAGGTGATTGGTTCACTGTATTTTATAACTTCCTCCTCTTTTGACTTTGTTCAAATTCTCCATCTATTTTGCCTGAAAACACTAAGCTTACTGTACCATAAATAAGAGCCAACTAGTTTTTGACACACAATAAGATAAGGGATCAGATCAAATTATTAGTTCTTTTTTTATTTCACTTTATATAGCTGTCTGTGTTTTCTTTATGCTTTCAAACATTTCCATCACTGCAAGATTTAATTGCCCTCACTATTACTGCATCTGTCAATCAAATTTTTATAACACATACATACATACATACATACATACACAATCCACTATTTGGAATCAGGTAGTAAAGTTTCTTAAAATAATTGCTAGATTGACTTACTTTATCACCCACTCAAGTTTTTTGCTTTTATTTTTTTCTAAAAAACTATCAAACCACAGTTTGTCACAGTTTACCTCTTGGGGTTATTTTTTATGGATTCTTTTTTGTCAAATTGAGAATCATCAGTTGGGAAAATATAAAAACTGGATGTTCAGGAGGCAGAAAGAAAATTGAAATTGGATAAGGGAAGTACATAACATGACATTATTGATACTGAATAAAAAAAACCTTTTTGATGGTAATTGTTAAAAGTATTTTCTTCAGTTTTGCCATGAAATCCTTAGAAAACCCATGAATCTGACACCTTGCAATGCCACATTGATAGACATCTTAACCATGTTCTTGTTACTGGCATGCCCCAATAGTTGAGTAAATACCTAAGCAATCTACCCTCTACAAATTACTTTACTTACCCAGACAGTCACAGCAAAATAGGCTGATGTAGCCACTGGTAAGTGTGAAAAAGGATTCCTTCTTAAATTTTGTCAAAACTAATAGCTATGCAGCCATATAATAGTTTTATAGTATAAAAGTAATTTAGTGGAAAAATGAAGCGGTAAAATTCACAAAAAATAAATAAATGAAGAATTATATTCTTCAAAGAACAAAGAAATGTACACAGCCTTCAAATTGTCAAAGCACACAAATTCAAATAACAAAAGAAGTGAACAGGTTTTAGAAGGAAAAGGTATTAATAAAATCTTCAAAATGCATGAATGGTTTCAGTCATAGAAATAAGATTTGGTTTTCAAAATTTCTTGTGATTGTAAAAAGGAGATATTTTTGTCAATATTTTCAAAATAACTGAAAATGTAATATAACATTTTAGTGGTCATTTGAAAAAAATAGTAGAATATTAAATTTGCATTTTAAACAATCAGAATGTTCTCTTCCAAGGGAAGAGAGAGCCTTTCCAAGTAATAAAAAAATAAAAAGATAATTTTAAAATACATTCTTTTACTTTATTTACAGTAATCACTTTGTGGAGGTTTTGCTTAAAACAAAGAAATTTACATCACATTCTAAAAATAAATAAAATCAGACCAGTTACAGATATCAATAAGACATGAGAGCCAGTGAATGGAAAATAAATGTTAAATTCAAAATTAATAAATAAATTCAAACACATTGGTTGTGATGCCTATTCAGAAAAATTCAATTTTTATAAAACAGACACATAATGAGAAAGGACCAGATGTACAAAAATTGAAACAGTATAATCAGGCAGCAAAAACAATAAGAGAATTTGTCCAAAAAATGCAATACAAGGAACATCACAAAAATTATTCAGACAAAAATTAAAGATTGACAATTCACTTTTGTAAGTTTACAAAATTATATATTAAAAAATACATCAATGCCAAAAATTAAAAAATTATTTTGATAACTTCGATGCACCTTATTTCGTTTTATGATTGACAGACAAAATTTAATTGGGGAAAGTGACAGTTATCACAATAATCCCATAATTATTTTATTTATAACTAGTTTATTCCTAAAATAACCATGTTGTATGTCTACTATTACTACTACATCTGCACAATATTTTGGCTGTATCTACCTAAATTATGAAGACTAATAAAACACCCTTTCTGATTTGTATTCTGTGGTTTTGTATTGTATGTTTTAATTGTTGTGTTTTAAGATGTAAGCACTTTATTGGGTGTTATATTAAGTTTATAAATATTTTGTACATATATTTTAATGTTTATGTAGCTATTGTTAGCTGGAAAATCTTATGTTTAAAATTAATAGGTTTTATTGTGTGAAATATGTTGCATATTTTATTATTTTAGTGGACACATTGTTTTATTTTTAATATTGGTTTTAAAATGTTATCATCAAAAAAAGAAATGATATATAGTGTTGACAGTTTTAAAATTTAATAATATTCAGTAAAAATATTAAACTGATTTTATTGACTAATCAGATTAGTAAATGTAAAATATACAGTAAAATGAACTTGAGCATTATCAATCTCCAAGTGTAGATTCAAGTTCTTGTTATAGTTTTATTGTTGCTTATATATTCTACAAATATCACTGAATCAACCAAATCTTTTCATGAAAATTCAGTATACACAAATTACTTAAAATATTGCTAACTCAAACAAACTATTCATTCTTAAATTATGTTATTATGACAATGCTTAAACCAATTTGAACTGTTTCCACCTCATATTTAAAAAGTAAATGAGTCAGTCTAAAGCTTAATATTTCTTTCTAACATCAAATCTGTTAGCATGTTTGGTATTTTAAAATGACTGTTCTTGAAAAGAGTTTCCCATCATCTTTTTCTTTCTATTGTTTAGACAATAATGAACAAATTAAAGACAGAAAAGAAGCTTAACGTCCTTTTATAAAAGCTGACAATGCCTTAAACTAGCAAAAAACATTTCTTCCAAATGAAAAATAAATTACAGATATTACAGATAAATGAGTAAGGTTTCTGAACATAAAAAAAATAGGTCATAATTCATAACAATTTTTTACAAGCATTTAAAATATGTAAACAATATAAGAATGTTGTAGCATTTCCATTTAGGAAAACAACTTCATCATTGTATATTTTATCTTGCAATATTATATTTTATCTGTTGCAGGTAGACCCAAGTCAACAAGTCTTATTTTCCTAAAGGCTTGTGTCTGTTTTAATTCAAAATTTTTCAACTCCACTTTTAGCAATATTTTGACATCTAATTTTTACTTCAACTGTTGCCACTAATTTTACTTATTAAAAAAATCCACAACACACAAAACAAAATAAGCATGAACCAATCTTTTTAATTTAACATCCAAAATTGTTTATTTAAATAATGTTGGTACAGAAAAAAAATATTTATGAGACATATTACCTAAATTTTGCATTTCATAAGAGACATCAGAAGACATTCATTGTTACAAATATATTTAAGATATATTAAGATATTGACGGTCCTCCAGGTATAGGGGTTGGGTGCAGGGCTAACAACCCTGCCCCATAAAAAACAGTTTGTTACAGAAACAGTAACAAAAGTTTGCTGCCCTATGTACCATTGGGTATGATGGATAAATGATGATGAAGAAATTGACATTAACAGTATGCATTGAAATACCTATTGAATATAATTAATTCTTTTAATCGAATTATTAATAAAAGTTTCCAAAGCAAACAATCATAAAGACAAATTTATATCCATGTTAAATGCTTAAACTTACAGGCATGAAAGTCAAATAAAATAGTGCCAACAAAAATTCTTAATGAAGAAAAAATATACCAATATTAACACTTTGAGCAATAAGGATAACTTCTTGTTTGCAAGAAAATAAAACAAAAGCCAAGAACAAAACCCTTTACCAGACTTCAAACATCTGTGTGCTTGCCTTTTAATCTATATTTGTGAAACCAGAAAGGAAATCAAGGTTTGTGATCTTCAACTGTTTGTCTTCAAGAGACAAAGAAAGGAAGCTCTAATCATAATTATTGGTACTACACAATCTTCATACCTCCAATTTCTTCTTTATGGCTTTGTGCTAGAAAAAATAAGATTAATAAATAGATTAAAATAATTCAATTTTTTCTTTTATTTTTTCTATTATTTTAGAAATTTAAATTTGTTCTAATTACAATGCAAATATCAGACAAATGTCTAAATATGGTAAATATTTATTAGGCATAAGAAATTATTTTTCAAAGCTTTTCTGATCTCACATTGAAATTAGAAGTAATTTTGATATTACATAAATGACAAGAATTTGAATGTATAACTAGACCACCCATAACCTATTGGATTTCTTTTAAAAGCAATTCATAATATCAATGATGAGGTAACAAAATTATTAATATTATTATTAATTAAACATTTTGTATTTGCAATACAAGTTATTGTAATGATTGTTTTAATATTACTTAGATCAAATACAATAATAAATTGATAAATGGAACAGTTTTCAGAATTTGTGAAAACGAATGAAAAGTACCAAAAATACCTTATGCGAGTATATCCTCATTTAAAGTATGAAAAAATTTGTTTTACAATAACAGGAGATATATGTTTTACTTCTTGGATATTTCTTCCATAAAATCTACTTTAAAACAAAATTGAAACAGGTGTAGTCTTTTTCAAAATATATTTTTTTACTATGCTTATTTGTTTCTTTCTCACGTTTAATTCAATAATTAATTGTAGCAAATCAGCAGGCATCTGTTTATTTATCATCAAGTCAAGTGACACATAAAGCCTCTTCACCTTTCAAGTAACTGTTTATAAAAGTTCTAATACTATAGCAAATTGCATAAATATATGTTACATTATACATATTTAAATTAATTTAATAATGTTGTTATAATGTATTATGAATGTCTTATTTTCACTCATATAATAGTCGGAATACAATAGGCAAGTGTTTGTTAATACAGGTTTATTGTTTTTCACTCATATAATAGTTGGAATATAATATGCAAGCATTTGTTTTATACAAATTAATATAAGAAATGCTGCAAAAACAGAAAAACAGTCCTAGCTTAAAAATCCCTTGTTTATTTTTAATGAAATTTGGCACTGTACTCGGGAAAAGTTAAGGATACAAAATATTATGTAGATTTCGTGGAACTTATTTTGTGTAATGAGTATGTTAATTTAGAAATAGATTCAACCTTCATGTCAAAATGTTAATTCGCTTATCAATTCTGCATTGGTTTTATTACTAAACTAATAGTCAGTGGCAATTCTACAGGGGTGCTAGGAGTTAAGACCCTGCCCAAATTTTGGTTGGCCTCTCAGTTGCTCCCACCCACTTTTATAAGCTACAAAAATTTATGAAACTGAGAAGTCTCTGATTTTGACAAGATTTGATCTTCAGCAATTTCCCCTCTGTGTTTTCTTTTTCATTTAGCTTTTTAAAGACATACAGAGACCAGTTTGAAAGAAAAACAAATAAAATAAAACAACCAGATAGATAGAAGACAAACATATTGTTAGGGAGGGGAAGAGACTTATAAGTCATATTTTCATATCTGTAGGAAGACGTTAATTAGAAATAACTTGATATGTACCTGGTGTTTCTCTAATCCACTGAAGACAATTGGCACTAAATTCCCAGACACCAAATTTCTATGTCTTAGAGGTATGCAGACTGGCTCATCCACCACCACATAGAGAGAGCTACACACAGCAGATGGCCTGAATTGTTTATCAATGATTCCAGCCAAGATTATCAAGACTCATACACCCTACTGAGATTTGCTGATTCTTTGATCCTTTTACCAAACGAATCAAAGAAAAGGGGTTGTAGAAAAACAATTTAGACCTCTTCTTCCTCTATTTATAGTGGTCACCACTGAACACCAAAATGATTCTTTTTTAAAACGAATGATCAAGTGAACCATAAGTCATTTTGTCTCTCTCATATTTGATTCCTTACAGCTAAATACAGTTATTATTTCCAAACATCTTTTTGACAAAACATGGCACAAACACACACATGGCACTACAACTATATTATGGATAAATTTTTGAATTATAAAAAACAACTGGAATACAAAAAAATGTTTACAACATAACTCCAAATTATAATCCATCAAGATTAACAATGATCTTTTTTATCTCAATATAAATAAAAATTGCTAAAATTAAACATAGAAAAAATTCAGGAGGTCAGAATGATGTTCAAATTTTGTGATCTTTCTGCAAAATATAACTGGCAATATTATCGGAATTTAAACTTATATCCCTATCATCTTTATAACATTTTCACTAGTGAATTCTCCAACCTTTCCTTCTAAATTCTTAGATTCAATGGTTAAAGAACAGACCAACTAAAATGTAGTGAGCCAAAAAATAAGGATGACAGTAAGAATTTATAACAACTCAGACAATATTAAGACTTGTCTAAGAAAAGTTAAAAAGAAAAAATATATATAAAATATTAGCATAAAAACAAATTTTCCTTCACATTTGAAATCATTTTTTTTTCAATAGCTCTTGATGCTTTATGAACCTTATCACCTAATTATCTGTTATTAATGTCCATGTCAAAAACCAACTTGCAATGTGAATTGTATCAAGTTACCAAAGTAGTATCTATATACTTTGGAACAGTGGGGTGATCAGTATGCAATCAGAACAGCTTTTTCTGACAACAAAATAAATAAAATGTTGGATTGGGAAAGAAATATGAAAATACACAGGAGAGAAATGTATATAACATTTAGAAGGGGTCAGTAGATCAATAAGATAATCTGAGAATGTGAAGTAATTGTTTTGCTTGTAATTTTTAATTTTTTTTAATCTGAATTTTTTTAAAGATTGTCTAGAATTACATTTGTATAAAAATATCTTGAACTGATTAGGGTTGAACAGTATACAATTTACTTTGTACATATGTGGAATTATCATTAAAAAATTGTATATTCCAATATAAGAAACCATATTTGTAACAGCTAAAAATATTGATAAACTATTAAAATAATGAATAATTATTTAAGAAAGAAACTTAGCAAGAAAAAAGCAAATTATTGAATTAAAGATGCAAATGGTGAATAATCTAAGAAATTTACTTACTCTTCTGACGGTTTTCAATTCTTCTCTCCCAAACTCAATATTCATATTAAGTGTAACTAATTGCCGATTTGCCAAGCCTTCATTATTGACCATGAAATTTAAAAAAGCATGAAACAATGTCATAAAAAGTTACACATTTTAAACAAAAGATATACTGAAAACTTATCTCAGGAAGGCAGCAACTCTTGAAAAATGTTCTGTTTCCTGGGAGATAGTCTCCGGAAAAGTATCCTCCAAAAAGGACAGTTGTCCATGTTTTTTAAGACAATTCATCTTCCCCATCCTCTTAATGATGCAAACGAAAAAATTTCCTAAAAGAAATGGATTTAATCTATGGGATACATATTTTTTTATTAAAATAAGCAACAGGAAAACACAATAGAATATTCTAGAAAAATTGGATCAAAACAGCAGTAGAATTTAGATTACATTTTTATATTTCTCAACCAATCAGCTAAAAACTTAGAATAAGAACATTCTAGAAAAATAGGCTTGGAAGTAAATTAACACAAAAATATTTAGGCCCCAAAACAAAAATGTAAAATAATAAATCTGATTGGTCAGTAAATGTTTTCACACCCTAATGTTAGGAAGATTAGTTGATCCCCTATTAATGTATATAATACACACAGTTAGAAAAAAAGGTCAGTCACCAAGCAGGCCATTAAGTCCGCATGACACGTATACTTTGCCGGCCATGTCATTTCTTCCATGCCAAAAGTTCGTGACCTCGCTCCAAGGACCTTAAAAAGAAAAGCCGACAAACTTTCTTTTAGCAACGCCACACGCTGTAGCCAACTGAAACGCACCAAATGTAAGTAGGAAAGGCTTATTTACAGACTCTGCCAATGTAAACTTATACACATCTTTGAACAAATTTAACTTCTGGCCAAGTTTTATTTCCCAAAAGGCAATTTTCGCATCATGTATTTTGTTTGTTTCCACGTACCATTTTATTTTTCACATAATAAATTGTTTGTTGTTTAATGTCCATTGTGAATTATTCCTTTCACTTTGCGCGATTGTAAAATAGAGTATTGTATTTGTGGGGGAAATAATCAACATACAACCCAGCAAATACCAAATCCCCCACAAATCATACTTGCACTCAACTTTCTAAAACAAATCTTTTAATAATTACATTAAAATATTTGAAAGAATAACTTTTTCAATTTAAAAAGATCTTTTTAAAATCAGATTGAAAAATGTTATTCTGTTCTACAAAGATTTCTTCCTAGCTTGGATGTCATAGAGTCACAATATTTTAAATTTATTTAACTATCAAAATATTAGCATTAAACTTTTGTTAAATATGTTTCTAAATTAATATAAAACTTAAGTGAAGAATGTCAGGGAATATAGCCTAAAAAGAAGCTTTTTCTTTTGCTAACTGACAAAGGTAACATCAAACTTCATTTAAGGTTAAATTGCAACAACAGTAAACAATTAAGAAACCAGTAATGATATCTAAGTGTTAGGTCTTAACATCAATTTGGAAGCATGATTATGAAAGAACTTAAAACTTTTACATTTGGTTTAAGACATGTAGATTTGTATATTTTTAATTTCACACAAATATAAAGAAAAGTATAAATTAAACTGTATTACATTATTTAACTTGAACTAGAGTTTTATTTTTCCAATTGAATAAAATAAGCTACTTTTAGGCATCTTGTGGAATTTTGCTCCTTAAAGTTTGTAATTTTCATAAAAAAATTAGTAAGACATCTGCAGCATCTGTAGTTTTCTGGTTCAAATTAAAAATCTAATTTGTTTGGTAGTCATTAAAAACTAAATTGAAATTAATTTTATCAGACCAAAATGCTGGTCATTGTCAAATTTTATTTCAAAATGCAGATTTCATACATTTTCCTGTTAGGATCAGAAGTTACTCTGAGCAGATGAGATTTAAACAAATTGTTTTCATCTTTCAGTCTTTGTAAATTTTCATTTACTTTTCATGGCAATTTGTGTGCAAATTTTTAATGTACCTGTGTACATTTAAACTTTTAATTTAAACTTTTTTTACTCAGAAATATCTAAATATTCAACATTTTCTCCAGATTATGACTTTTTTTACTTAAAAATTTTTATTTATTGATGAAGATCAAAAACATAAGATAGAGCCTTGAGGCACATTTGCATTCATGTTAAAGGATCAGGAAGGTTGCCCATTCAAAATGACCTTCATTTCATGATTCAATAGGAACAAATGAATTAAATGAAACAATTGTCCAGAAATACCCTAGCCCAGGAGTTTGCACAGAAGTCCAGCATGCCAAACCCTGTCAAATGCTTTCGAGATATCTAAGGCAACAACTTGAGCTTTGGAATTATTATCAAGAGCCTGGTATACATATTCAGTCGTAGACCTTGTCAGAGAGTAGATCATGAAAGGCAAATATTTAAAAATTCAGCATTGATTATAGCCTTAAAAACTTTGCCAAAAAGCAGTAAGAGGCTAGTATGGCAATAGAGGGGTCAGAGAGATCACCAAAATGCTTAAAAACAGGAACTACAAATGAGGTTGTCCAACAAGCAGAAAGTAGAAATGTCAATAGTTGTAGAGTTTAGAGAGGACTGGAGCTAGCTCAGGGAAATATTTCTTTAGGATGATGAATGGGATTCTATCACCTTTGCTTGCCTTATTGGAGTCTAATTTAAAAATGATGTCCAAGACTAGAAATGAGGTAATTTATATATCACTCAGTTGAGTCTCTGTTCTAGGTGGAAAAATGGGTGTGGGTAGTCTAGTCCAGTCAAGTGTTGGAGGAATTGGAGGAGAATTTGTATGCAAAGCAACCAACCTTATCTGCTGTAGACTTCGAGTTGTTTGAATAGAGGAGAGATTGAGTGTTTGCTGTTGTTCTGCACACTTTCACAAAACTAACAGTAATCTCTAGAGCCAAGTTTGCAAGATGCTATATGCTGTTTCATTTCATCAGCAAACAATAACATTGTATCATTTAGGACATGCTTGCAATCATTACGAACAGTGACATCTATTGCAATTACAGCTGAAAGTAGTGATTGCTGAAGAAAATAGTAACCAAACATGCAGGTGAGAACCAAGAATATGAACAGGATTTAACTTAGAACTTCCTTGATGGAAAGAAACCATCAATACCGGCTTTCACCTTGGAGGAAACCTCAGATGAACAGTCTTGAACAGGGAGGCTAAAAACTTTGTTCCTAGGGATGTCAAGAAAGAAATCACAAAATGAGTCCCAATTCACAAGTTAATAACAGAATGATATTCTGTTGGTAGGAGGTTCTTGGATTTGGATGAAGGAGGAACAGAAAGAGATGTTTACAAACACTACTGCATGATCAGAGTTGCCAAAAGGAAAGAGCTGAATAGCATGAGTCAGGGATCAAAATAAAGAAGAGATCTCGAAGTGAAATGTCTTTAAGGGTTACTGGGAAAAAACATGGAAAAGTCCTCTACTAGTGTGAGAAATTGATAAGTTCAGGGTTTGGATGCCAGTAAGATCAATGACAGCATGCTTAAGCCACCAAACACAAATACATTTACAAATGGATATATTGAAATAACTTTGTCTATAAAGTCAGAAATACAATTGAGCATGCAACAATCATGAGAGGAAGGGGAATAGTAGAGAAAGAAGAGATAGCTGACTGAGCTTAATAGAAAGAGATGGAAACGTATATAAAAATGGTCTAGAGATTTAAGAGAGATCTTCTTAGCCAGAGGGAGATGTTTGAGGATATAAACTCCGAGGCCATGCATGTGGACATTATAGTCTTTCCTAAAGAGAGGAAGGTAACTAGGAATTAAGAAATCAGTGGAGGGAATTGCAGTGTTACAGTTAGTTTCACAGAGAGCTAGAATATCTGGGGATTTTTTGATGAGGTATGATTCCACACTGCAAAAATTGGTACGAATACCATGGATATTAGAGAAAGAAATGTTGAGTTGTTTAGGTATTTCTTGTTTGGCTAGTTTAGTTTTATATATTTGATAGTTTATGGTCACGTTTTAGAGCTATTAGTAAGAACAGACCTAGAGCAGTAGTCATCAAATGCAACATCTGTGAGAAGGAAACTAGCACAGACTGCAGTATAGTGTGGCCTCATGGTTGCCCACCAGAAATGTATGCAGTGACACTCATCTATGTGCAACATGGCACTGCAAGAAACCTAATATATTTTAACTGTTGATTAGAACAGCTTCTCGAGATACTACACAAGAGTTCAGGCTCATAACTATCAGTCAAAAGCAGCAACCAGAAAACTGCCAACTTGGTACCCTCAGTAGGAATAGACATTGCCACCATCCATACACATCACAAAAAACTTGTAACAGCACCAGTATTAAGGCTTGAAGAGAGGAAAGAAAATGGGAACCCCTTCCTATAGAGGAAATAAGAGAAGCTCCTACTTCTGTTCAGGAGAACAGGGAGGAGCACAGACCAGACAATAGGAGAGAAAAAAGTTACTAAGTTTTAACATATGTCAGTATAACAATCTATTATTGATTCAATAAAGGATAAAAATACTAGTAGAATGGTATGAAAATTTTTAAAAAATGCATCCAAAGACTAAGGTAAATTCCTTCAAATCTTCAAAAAAATTAAAAATTATTTGAATCAGCAACAAAGTGTTATGATTCAAAACATTCTTTATAGAAATTCAAAAATGCCCTTGTCCAAATAAAAAAAAATTATTTACTAACAATAAATAAAAAAATAATAAAAGAATGAAATTATAGGCCAATGTTGTGAAAAAGGAAAAACATTTAAATAATAAATGTTAGGGAAAGAAAATCAACAATACTGTATAGTCAAAGTAAACAAAACAAAAGCATTATGACTCAAAGGATTTTCTTACAATTTCAAAAGTTATGTCCTCATTCATAAAAAGAGAAACATTACACTTAAATATAAAATGGATTAGAATTATTCATGCCAATATATAAGTAATTTAACAGGGTATTTAATGTTCTTAATATAATAATTCTTAAACTTACAACATAGCACTTATTTTCAAAAATAAAAGTAAAACAATTAATGGAGACCACGACTTATCCTAAAAAATAAGCAAATATGTATTTTAATAATTGAATATTATAAATGCATAATAATATAGCAAAAATTATAACAATGAAAGCTATAAAAAGAAATGGATAATAAAAAAAAAAAGAAAATCAGATCTTCCCTTTCAAAATACAAGATCACTTTCTTTGAGCAGTGAAAAAACATGTCCATTCATGACATCAACATTCCTTTTATCAATGATCTTCCTAATGCCATCTGTTCCCAAGTGGGCATCTATGTAAATGACACTATCATTTTATGACTGGTTCAATAGGAAATCTGCTCTTGAAAAAAACATCCAATCAATCAATGGTTAAATGGGATAAGAAATGGTGTATAACTTTTAATGCCTCCTAACCAAAACTACTTTAATCACTACTTTAATCACCATGGCTTCACTTTTTCAACCAACCTGAAGTGGAACAAATATACCAAATCTATAGCTGCATCTACTGCTAGGAAATTTATGTATCTGTGTTGGGACATTTATAAATCTACCATTTGTTTGTGCATTGAATACTGTTGCCATATCTGGCCGGGTGCTCCTGCTATTCATCTCACAGTTCTCAACAAAATCTAAAGAAGGATCTGTAATGTAATCAGTCCTGATTTAGCATCACAACTTCAGTTACTTTCTCACTAATACAATAGGTCTATAGTAAATAATTAAATCACCAATTGTTGAGGAACTTGTGTTGAAGGAGTAAAATTTAGTTACGACGATGATGATCTGTGCTCTTAACCAAGTTCACAACATTTTTTTAAATTCACTCTCATAAGAATTGACAATCAAGACAAAATGTAGAAATGATTAACTCAAACAACTGAAATATATAAATATATAACAATAGTAATTTTATATATGAACAAAAAACAAACAATTCAAACAGTTCAAGAAATACAATTAAATTCACATATGAATACAGACCTATGATGTCAAAATGTCAAGTAATGTTAAGATGAGTTTTAACACAAAAGAGTCAAGAATGAAATGTTGTAAATGATTGTTTGAGTGACGAAAGTTTGATTTGTTAAAGTCAATCAAAGATACAACCTAAGTGCGGTGTGATGAATGTTCTTAAATTTGCACGTAAAGTTGGTTGTAGAAATAAAAATGAGATTTACGTACCTTGCCGAAAATATTTGAAGTAAATGAAATATCTTAATCTTTTTACAATAAGATTATTCGACATTAATTTTCTGGGAGTTACAAAAATGCAATCAATATAAGAATGAATAGAGTTGGAATAATGCTTTTCACAGTGATATCGGTGGTAGAGAAATACTCAATGAATATTTTTTAGGCAAGTGGGTAAAGTTCTTGACTGAAGTGAGGAAAGTCTTTCAATATGTGAAGAATGAAAATGAGTGACCCCAGAATCCACAAGCACTTTGAAAGTTGTGTTGGAGAAAGATAGCGTGCGAAAGTGAAGTGTGGCTAGTCAAGGTTGTTGTAAGTGACCAGCATGGATTCGGCTAGCACTTTAGGGTACACTGAGGATTGATTCGAAAGTGTGGTTTATATACATTTTGAGAATTGAAAATCGGCTCAGATGAGCTTATCAGATTGCCAGGAATGCAATCTGAGACTGTGATTGGTTAATTTCTTCATATTGGATTGTTCCAATACGTGTCGACCTGAAACTGGGGTGGATAGCTTATGCTATTCCCACAGGTCTTCCTTCTGTCTTTCTACAAATATTTTCATGGCAACTGCTCTGATAAGCATTTTTTCCTGGTGCCCTGTCCATGTAAATTTAAGCATACTACTAGATTGACATCTAGTTCCCACCCTTTTACCATTGAAATAGTTAAATATAACCAGCACTTTTACTCCAACAGTTTCTTTTCTTGACTGTGGAACTCCAATTTACATTCTTCCCTAATAGCTGCAATCTTCAAAAAATGTGAATCCAATGTCAATTGTCATTTTCTGTCTTGAATCTCATTCATCTTTTATCCTTTTTGTACCCAGTCTTTTCTCTCACTGTAACACCCTATGCTCTAGTTGTGGTCCACCTTGTTTGGGTGAAATGATTAAAAAATAAATAAATAAATTTAATGTAATATTCTACATTTTTTCCAAATGAAGACCTTTTTGTTTAGTAATGTGTATATGCCATTCATTCTGTCCAGATTTAGTTTTTTTTTATTTTCTCTACATTTTGAATTTTGTTTGCAACATTTTCAATAGGTTTAGTCTTCTTTATTGAAAAATATGTAAATATGTAACATTTTCTCCAGATTTATGCTTTTATTTAGAAATGAGAAAAAAATGCAATATTTTTCCCAGATTTGTGCAGTGGGTGGTGCAGTGAATATCGACTTGAAATGAGAAATTGGAAAACTGAGTTTGAATTCCAGTTGAATTCGTTGCATTCACTTATGTGCAAATACCCTTGGGAAAGGTAATAATCCATCTCTTCCCGCCAGCTATGGGTCAAATAACAGGACAGATTGGGTTCTATAGCCTTGGTTGGCAACCAGTCTACTACAGAAAGTAATGGCAACCTACTGCAGGAGAATCTTCTGTCCAGTCAATCATGATCCCCCAAGTGTGTATTATGTATGGCACTTAACTGACTGAGGTTTTTTATTCCGAAATAAATAAAATGTTAAATTCTCTCCAGATTTTGATTGTTTGTACTGAAAATATGTGAAAATGCTACATTTACTCCATATTTACATTTTGTTAATTAGTAATATATAAATATGATACATATTCTGCAGATTTAGACATTTTTATATAGAAGTATATATATATATATATATATATATATATATATAGATATGTATGCATGCTACATTTTCACTAGTAATATTTTCAAATACTTCTGTATTTAGATTTTGTTTAAAACTATGTGAAAATGTTACATTTACATATGTTTTAGAATTTTTTTATCTAAATGTATGTAAATATACAACATTTTCAACAGTTTATACCTATTTATTAAGAAAGTGTTTCTTTCAGTATGCTCATTCTTGTGAAGAAATTTACTAACGCATCCATTACCTTCCTTGCTGATATATTTCTTAAGGAAATTGCTTCAGGGTATCTAGTTGAAGAGCACATTATGGTTAATAGATACTTATGCTGATTTTTGGTTTGCAGCAAAGGTCCAACGCAATCACTTATAACTCTACTGAATGGTTCTTCCATAGCTGGTATTGGTTGCAAGGGCACCTTTGGGATCTATTGGTTAGGCTTACCCGCGGCCTGGCATATTTGACACGTTCGGCAAAATGACCTTACATCCTTTCTTATCCCAGGCCAGTAAAAATATCTAGTAACTTTGTCATGTGTCTTTGCCACTCCTAAATGTCCAGCCCATTGGTTATCATGCGCTAGAGATAAGATTTCATCATGATATTTTGTAGGTACTATTATTTGTTCATATTGATCATACTGATCCATCCTGGCATGAGTCTGTGGTTTCCACTGCCTCATTAAGATACCCTTTTTAATATAATAGTGTTCTGACTTGTTTTCCTCTTCCTTATTACTCCAAATTAACAAATGCAATTTCCTTATTTCACCTTCGGCTTCCTGTTCCTGCTGTAACTCTTCTTTAGGTATGTTCAATTTGAGACATGTCTCTGTTCATCCATGTAGCAAACTATCGTCCATGTAGCAAACTATTGAAGGTATTTCTCATCCGGCTGAGGTTTGTCTCTCTGCCCCTATGTGCGTTCTGATGCGCTTAGGTTCTTCATGGGCATACTATTCTTTGAACGAATTTTCTTATGGGTAATATTGTATTCATCTGCTAATGTAGCTAAGTCATGACAGGATTCCATCTTCTTTTCATTTAGATAATTCCTCAATTCTTCTAGCAGGTTATTATGGAAATCTTTTAATATTAAATTTTTCAAGCCATCATAATCCTCGATTATTTTCTTTGCTTGACACCATCTATCCAAATATATCTCCTTCTGCCTAACATATTCCACATATGTTTGGCTCTCAAATTTTTTGTAGCTCCTAACTTCTGCCAGTAGGCCTCTGGCACGAGTTCATATGCTTTTAATATCACAGCCTTTACAATTTCGTAATCGGCAGATTTCTCGGTTGACAACGTTGTGTATGCCTTTTGTGCTTTTCCCATTAATACTGCTTACAATAACATTGCCCACCGTTGTTTCGGCCACTTCATATTTATCGCAGTCTTTTCAAAATGATCCATATATTCTTCCACTTCTCTTTCCACAAACTTAGGCAAAAGGTGTATTTGCTTTGTAATTTCAAAATTTTTCTCTTCATTTGCCTGCCTAATTTCCAATTCTCGTAATCTCGTCTCCTGCTCAATATGCGCTTTTTCTATTTCAGCCTTAGCTAATATTCTTGCCTTCTCAAGCTCCACTTGGGCGTTCGACAATCCTGCTTCCTCCCTTGAGAATTCTTCAAGTACCTCTTCTTTGAATTCATTATTATCCACCATGTGTTCTGTTATTATTCTTATTATCTCCATCTTTCTCATAGATTTTCTAACACTCAATTCCAGCCTTTCCCCAATTTCGTATACTTCATCTTATTTTAGTTGTCTTAGTTTTCTTGGTGTGGGCTCTTTCATGAATTCTTCCATGTTCTCCATTTCGTTCCTTATTTTATTTGTTCACCTTGTTGCGGTCAGCGATAGTGTTATCTTAGTTTAGCTTTGTAAACTAAGATAACACTATTGCCTGCCTCGACGATAACCATTAAGATGATTACACGCCGATTCGAGAATATTTACATTTCCACATCTATGGACAGATACGAGTTATCTCTCCTAGAGCATGGCAAATAAACAAAGATAAGAAAATAAGATCACTGTTCAATTGATATAATCAAACTGTAATCTTCCCAGGTCTGCTTCAATATCAACACATTCAAGGATGAACGACAAGGCGAAATGATTTTTGACAAAGTTTTAATAAGTAACAAAGTCTTAAAATAAAAAAATATATGTGAGTATGAATAAGAGTGTCCAATGACCTGAATCTCAAAACTTATATTCAGATACCAAACTCAGTCAAGATAACAATTTATGACAAATATCAGCAAATATGAATGAACACAGGTGAACACGAATGCAAGAGATTAACACAAAATAAAATGGAGAGAACCATATAATTATGAACACATGTGGTATGATGTTTGTGGTAACATAATATTCATGGAAGTGTATGCATCTTCTAACATAGGCCTAAGAATAGAATAACGTACCTTTATATCAGTTCCTTCTTTCTTATTTTACTGTCTTTTCTTTTCTTTCTTCCTCTTTCTTTATGTAACTTCGGACTCAAACATGGTCCACTTGAAATGTATGTATCTGTGACTGTCTATTTTCTTTCAGTTGGCTGCCATATTTTTCGCATACAAATATTCTGAAATACCCACACTCTTCTTTATTACAAGCGTCATATTTTTTGCACTCAAACAATTCTGCAGTTTCTTCTCTTCAATATCTCTTTGTTCACATGTTATCTTCTCTGCAGCGCTATCTTTATTTTTTTCTTGATAAACGACTTGGCTTCGCTTTTTTTCTTTTCTTTTAACAAATAAGAATCAGTATACAAATAACATTACAGTTTCTTCTCTTATTTTCTCTTTATCGCTATCATTCCTTCTTCCTTGACAAATGATTCGTCTTTTAATGAATAAGAATTTATAAGTTCGTTTTTCTTATCTGGAGTTGCTTAAGATGAATTGGTCCAATTACGCCATTATCTCAAATGTGTTTTCCTTTTCATTCATAAGTTATCAGCACTCAGCAATTGTGACTTGCTAACCCAAGATCTGATCTGCAACTAATTTCCAATCTCTGCTTTCCATGTGTTTTGTTTTTGGCATGGATTATAGCTCCTGCTGCTTCACAACCTCATGTCTAGCCTTTGTCTATTTCCTGCCTAGACATTTGTTACTAAGGGTGTCTGTGTCAACCAACCTTTAGTTGCTATCACAAAACTGACTTTAGGTTCCCATGTGACCATCTCCTTGTTACCATAAGGAGACCAATCTCAATATATCTGTGTAGGTGTGTGTGTGGCTATCTATATCCATAACAAAATAAAAACAAAGACCAAATTTGCAACAAGGCTATAATTTACTTACTCTGACAGCCAGGAGTATCTAGGTTACTCCCCCTACTCCTCCCAACAGGCTCTGTAGAGCATAGGCAGGCTTCCTGAAATGAAAGTGACTTGAATCTTGTATCAGCTTAATTTTCAACTCAGTGTTGACAATCTAAATATGTGTGATGAAAACATAGTAAAATTAAGGTGAAAGAGTGAAAGAAATGCAAGACAAAAAAATAACAGATGAAAATGCATCATCAAATAATAAAATCAAATCAACATTAATGATAATGCTTTTTTTTTCATCGTATCTCAATTTTAAGTCCACCACATTCTTTCCTGCAAATTTGACCTGGCCTCTTGCAAATTCTCTGGGAGCATTTTGACAATCCTTCATTTACTACTCAAGGGTTTGTTGTCCTGTTCATTTTTGGGTGAAAATATCTTGTCCTCAAATATTTTCACCTCCTGGGAGCAAGTTGTCCAAGTCAGAGCTTGGGTAGTTTTGTTTTAATAGAAAAATTGATTCAGCAAAATTATCACACTCTTCTCCAATATTCCTAGATTTGACTCCTCCTAATGACTGAGTGACATTACCAATGAAGAGGTTTATAGAATCAAAAGATCGAAGTCCTCAACCCTAACCATCACATCTCTGGTGAGGGGCAGATTTCTGTTATCCATAACAAAATTTCTGAGTTCAGAAGGGTCAAACTGATTATAGTTAAAAAATGTCCTGTTTATCTGAGACTTCCCTGGATTGGAGCTAACTGTGAAAGCTTAACTAAACAGATTTCATCTAGTGTGTGTCTGTTATTTCTCGGCTGAGGTTAATGTGGTGTTTCAAACCTGACTTATTTTCTGTTCTAGTCGCAAGGACGTTCTCCCTCTTCATCATGTAAATTCTGTAATTTGTCAATAAATTGTGGTTGTGGTGCCAACTACAGAGGGAGAACCACTCAGCATCTAGACATGAGAATTAAACAGCACGTTCCAATTAAGATCAGGAAACATACCTTGGCTTCTAATGAACCCGTCCTGAATACCTCAATACGCAAACACCTTATACATAATAGAAAGTGTGCTGATGATTTTAGTGTCGATTGGTTCACAATCGTGGCATGGTCACACTATTTCATTTAAGAGTGCAAGAGTCTTTGTATATCAGGTCCTGCAAACCTTCTCTCTATAAACAGCAAGAATGTTTGTTGGGACTTGCTATTGTTGGCCTCTAACACTTCTTTACCTTTCACATTAATATTTATCCTCTTTCTTCCCTTCCCTTCATTCATTCCATAATTTATTTTAATTTAAGTTAATCTCCTGATGATACCTGAAGAGTGGAAGCAAAACCAGTTGCTTCATTTTTAACATGCCTAATAGTATTCAACTTTACCCTTTCATGTATATATATATATATATATATATATATATATATATATAGTCATCTGCAGACAGATCTGTTTTGCTGTATCACAGCTCATCAGTATGATTAGATATCCTTAGATTGCTTCTAGCCAGGATTGAAACCCGATAGAGTACTTGGACATGCAAAATTGTGCCAGTGGTGCTCAGACACTAACTTTTGCAGAAACATCAAATTAAAAATGAAAACTTCACAGCTTATCAGGGAAATATTTTAATTTGATATGGAGTATTGGTAAGCAAGGCTAGTCTGTTTGCTCATTATGACTGAGTATGGTCAAACAGAATAGCCTTGCTTACCAAGGCATTTTTAATAGTTAGGATACTAATGAATTCAGTTTTGTGTTGAACCAGGAAATAGAAGTAAAACAACATGAATTTTTGATTTATACTGGAACCAGGAATGCTATATTCATGATCAGAATGTTGTTAAAATAAGCAAGAAAAATACAAAAAGCCATACCTGTGTCACAGATTATACTAAGGTAATTGATATAAAGTACAATACAAAAAATTTCTTGAAATGTTAGAGAAACTTGATTTCCATCGAACAACTATACGAGTAATCTGCAATCAGCATTTGAAATAAACAGCTTACATGAGAACAGACAACAAATTAAATGAGTACAAAATAGAAAAAGGATCTTAATAAAGATGTTTTTCTCATTGGATATATTTTATCTACATTTTTTTTTTTTTAATCATATCACCCCAAGCAAGGCGGTAACACCACTGATGTGCAGGGGGCTACATAAGAGTGAAAAGATTAGAAAAGAGAAAACCGGAAACCACATCCTAAACAGAAAACAAGGGATGAGCCTCTTCACCTGTTCAATAGGTGTGGGTGGAAAATATCGCCCGGTTCACATAATGAATGGATTCTGATCAAATTAGAGGACCTACCAGGACACATCAACTGACATAATTTTAACAATATATGAAAGAAAACTTGCAGAATTTAGCACATGCAGGAAAAAGAAGCTGACAAAACTTCTGTGGGTAATATACAAGTTTGTGCAAATGGATGTATGAATGAGCAGCATAAAGAGAAAGTAGGGCTATAGAGAAGAAAGTATTGCTGAGAGTAACAGAAAACAGAAAGGTGTGGAGAGCCATAACCAGCCACATCCTAAAGGGACATGGTATATAGAAGGTAAGAAAAAAAAAACATTCATTTCTCTTCCTCCAAAAGTTAGTGTGTTCTCTTTGTTCTTGATGGTACAGCCAAAAATCAAAATTACTATTATTATTCATTGTCCCTCTGCACTTACACTATTACTTATCTACCAACACTCCAGCACAAACACAAATTGTATATTAATCTACTGTTAACAAGCTCTTTAATTTTGTTAACTTGCAATTTCAAAGAACCCAGGTGCACTACTTTTATTAGTTACCCATTAGGATTAATTGGAAATTAATAAGCTTTGGAAGAAAGGACAATAAACTAAGATTAGACATAATTTCTTTAAAACCAAAATAACCTACCACTTTAGAGGGTTGAAAAAATCATTTACATTAAATTATTTTTGAAGACATCTGCTCTAATCATTTTTTCCATCTGAAAAACTCTTGTAAAATTTTGTTACTGAAATTTACTAGCTGTATTAAATTGTATCCAGTTTTGCTAAATTCAAGCTAAAATCATCAATGCAGTTTTGAAATAAATTCTTTTGCATTATTAAAAACCAATTTTCTATAATATAAAAAACTTAAATGTGTTTGAAACTTTATCAAAAACAAGTGGAAAGTATATAATAAATATTTAGAATTTATTAAATGTTGCAAATAAAAAATGAATCATTTCACAAAGTCAATACTGAATAAAAAAAAATCAGACATTTTCAATCCATATAAAAATGAAAATATTTTTGATCATATTTTACATTACATATTTACATTATTTAAAGTTTCATACAACATTAAATTTAGGAATCTTTGTAAAAAATTAAATTTTATATGAAAATAGAAACAATAGTTTAAAAACTTCATTATAAAATTTCTAAATAGTCTGGCTAAAATTTAAATAATTGTAATCAATTGCTTTTTAAATTAGAGAAAATGGTTTTCCCAGAAAAGAATATTAGATCAGGTAAAAGCACAAGAGTTCAAAAACAGAAATTTGGCCTCCTGAAAAGGAAGTCTTTGACAGAAAACCTGAACTCTGATAGATAGAGAAAAAAATAAAAGAAAGAAAAATTTGGAGTTTGGAATCTCAGAAAAAGCAAGGGTACAGAAATTGAAAAGGGAAAGTTAATTCCACCATAACATCTTTTCAGTGTTCAGGTTCTGGATAATTAGATTATTATTATTTGGAGTAATAATGTTATTCCAAAGAGAGAAAACAAAAATAAAGAGAAATAGATTTGCCATGCAAGAAAAGATCAGTGGAGTGCAGAATATTCCAGTGATAATGGTTGCGTAAATGACAGAAATGAAAGAAGATGAGAGAAGACACATCCCAGCATGAAAACTGTAGTTCATTCATTTAAAGCATTATTACAGTGGCAGAAAGATTTTTGCCCTCCACTCTTCCCATTCTGGAAGAGAGAGAGAGAGAGAGAGAGAGTTATGAAAAGAGGAGATGAAGTTTAAAACAGTAGCTACTACTACTACTGCAACCACTTCTGGCAGAAGGTCAATGGGTGCATTACAGAGTAGGTTACTGAGTGCAAATGTTATTCAGTACATTTTTCTCTACTTAGTCTCAGAGCAGAGACACACAAGAAAGAAAAAGAAAGAATTTGTATTAATAGGAAAATACATCAAGGAGCTATACATGTGTGTGTGAGAGAGAGAGAGAGAGAGAATAAAAATAAAACCAAATTAAAAATATAATTGAAATAAAAAGAACCTTTTCTGAAAAGCAGAAACAGGAAAGGAAATAAAGTACAATGAAAACGTACACACAATAATAAATATATTTGATTTTGAGATATATATCAAAGATATGATGTGAAAAAGAAATCTACTGTACATCCTATGTTATAATTTATTCCACCTTAGTAACAGTTAAGAGAAAAAAGTGCTTAAATGTGAAATTTGGAATTCTATTTGATACAAAGGAAACTATAATATCAAAGCTGGTAATGAGTCATAGTCACAATGGATATAGAAAACAACCTTTCAATAAATGTGACAATATAAAACTGCAATTTATTTACAATTTTACATTTAAATGTTTTTCTGTAAAGGCACGTGTGGAAGTATGTTTTTTTTTTAAAATCACTGTATCTTTTCCTAGAAAATCTTATTTTAAATATTTGTAGAAATGAACATGTTCAATCTAGAAAGATCCTAAGTGAAAATATATTGATTGACTTAGAGAAGCTGCCATATAGTTTCGGTAATCAGTAATCTTTAGATCTCAAGCTGTTTCACTTCCCACTTTCGTTAAAGAGGGAGTTGATTGGTGTAGATTAGTATTGGCATTTTTAAGTTGACTAATTGCAAAGCCTCTTACATATCTATTTTTAAAAAAATCATTTACTGAACTTAAAAGCAATTGGTGGAAAATTCTCCATTTGTAATTTGTGACCTACCTTTTACTATGTAAATTTCTAATCTTATTTTAGACTTTTTGGCAGTTTTTTCATGTAGTCTTATTTTTTTTTTTGTGTGTGTGTGTGTGTGTGTGTGTGTACACTGATTTTCTTTTTTATATGCCTTTGAAATCTTTAAAATCCAGTTCTGAATATTTCAATAAAACAAATCATAAATTGCCTTTAACCAAATTTAAAGTAAATTCTATATTACAAAAAAGTTATTTATATACTTCAAGTAAAATTGTTTCAGATTTTATACTAGTTATGTCTATTTTCAGGTGATAACATGAAAAATGAGATTTTCAAATTATCTCTCCTTCAATAGAAAGAGAAAGTGAGATCTTTGAGAAGATGCATGGCTGAACCTATAACAAAAGTTTTTAAAGATCATTTTGACGATCATTAAACATTATAATAAATATAGGAGGAAAAAATAGTAAAATATTATTGTAACTCTTAAACAAGTTAATGAATCAAATTAGTATTAAAGTCCCAAGATAAATACAGTAATTTCAACACATCATTTATGAATAAACAACTTTTAATTCACTCTGTAATAATTTTTTTTTTCCTTTCAATAGTATTTAAATATGATCACATCATCTGGGGAATGGTCACCAATGAGATATGGCTTCCCTCTGTCTCTTCTACAAGTACTTTCACAGATTCTGCTCCAATGAACTTAGCTCATTGGTGCACCCCCCCCCACGTGTATTTAAGTGAGTTACTTGACTAGTAACAAGTTACTAGTGATTGTTTTCACAGTAAAAGTGCTGTGAAAACAATCAAGTCTAACCATGACTTCTACTCTAGCAGCTTCTTTTGTTTGCATTTCCCACCTGTGGAAATCCCTTCCGTATTCTTGCTTCCCTGATAGCTACAGTCTCCAAGAGTTTAAATACAACATCAACTGTCATCTTTTATCTCCTTGACATCCATTGACTCCTATCCATCTTCTCAGTTTACACTTTCCTCTCATGCAGCTCTCTTCACACCAGTGTTCCTGTCCTTCTCTTATCCATTCTCCAACACCTACTGTGACCTGTTCTCTTCTCTCTTCAGTCTCCTATTATGTAACCCCCTGCACACCAGTGGCAGTACTGCTTTGCTTGTGGATGAGATGATTATAAAAAAAAAATTATACAACACATATTTTGCTTAACTGTGTTACTTAAAAGGATTACTTTGTTACTTATCCAAATGTAAATTCAGTTTTAGTTGGCAATAATATAAGTTACAGATTGGCTATAAAAAGCACTGTTAATTATTTACAGCTAATTTGTTTAAATGGTGCACTAACTATTGTTTGCATCATGTGGCAAGTAAAATGATACACTAAAATAACCAAGAAATAATTTTAAGTTCTCTGATTGACACAATCTGCTTATATACTCAGATCACATAGTCTCTTTCAGCAAACATTCCAGTAACAGTCTCCCATGAAAATGAAAAACATATATTCAAATAGTAATTCAGATACCATTAATTATGTGATTGTTGAGCCAATTCTTTTAGTTTAACCAGAGATGCTTTAAAAGAATGTTTATAAAAAACATTGAAAAACTTGTAAGAAACTGTATAGATGTGACACATCTAATTTGCATTTCTGCTGGTAATTTTGACAAGTGTTCTCATTGTTACCATTTTTAAATGACATTGTTGAATTGTTGTTATATGTGTTTTTTTAGTTCTTTTAATAACCAAATATGGGGAAGGTTGTAATGAACTGCATTAGATGTAGAGACTGGATATATGTTTCCATATAAACAAATTAATAGTCAATTGATACTGAAATAAAAATTTCTGGTTACTTCAACTATAAAACTTCTATGTGTTACTTGTAATGACCATTTATACACCTTGCTTTTCAGCCTAACAGAAGAATTCCATTATTCTTAGAATCCAACATAAAGTAAATCTACAAACCCTCAGTTGATAGCAAGAACATTTACAAATAATTCTTTAATATATGCCAGTGGTTAAAAACAACATGATGCTTAAGGTCCTACACTTGTATATAACATATCACACAATAAATTCCGAGCCTAATTAATAAAATAACAACTTTTAGGAAAATCCAACTTTATTCATCAACATAGTCTTTTTCTAGGGTGATTCAGTGATTCCAACACTTCTCTAACAATTCGATGCTTTTTTAGTAGAATGATTTGACTTTGGCCTCAAAATACGCCTCAGTTTCCAATATCACAGTAGTTGCTAGGAGCCAGATCTGGAGAATAGGGTAGATGCAAAAGCAATTTGAAGTGCAATTCATGTAGTTTTACCATTGTTGCAACCAACTTGTGACATAGTGTGTTGTGTTAGTGAAAGATCACTTTTTTCTTCTTAATTTGTGGCCATTTTTTGGCAATTTCTTCCTTCAAAACACACCAATAATGTTATATAATATTCACTATTAATGGTTCTTCATTTTTCAAGGTAATCTATGAACAAAATAGCTTGCGCATCCCAAAATAGAGTGGTCAAAACCTTGCCTGCTGATGTTTGCATCTTTAGTCACTTTGGACAGTTTTCACCTGCTGCTGTCCACTCAGCTGACTGCCGATTTGACCCTGGAGTGAATTGGTGAATCCATGTTTCATCCATTGTCACATATTTACACAAAAACTTCTTGTTGCATTGAAACAGTTGCAAACACTCTGAATCATCAACACGTTGTTTTTGATCAACTGTGAGCAAACACGGCCCCCACATTGAACACAACTTTCTCATTGATAAATGTTCATGCAAAATGGTGAATATACTGCCTTCTGATATGTTCAACACCTCTGCTATCTTATGCAACTTCAATTTATGACTGGCAAAAATGTGTTTTTTTGGTGTTTTCTGGGACAACTGCTAATTTTGGGCAACTACATGTAAAGCCAGTACACCAACTCTTAACTGTTATTTTCGATGGAGCAGAGCCCGAATAACACTTATCAAGCCATTGCTTTGCTTGAACAGTATTTTTTCCCATCAGAAAGTAATGCTTTATTAACACACTAAATTCAGATTTTTCCATTGTTTTGAAAATTTGCAACAGTAGCTTCACTTAACTGTAATTTGTCAACTAATAATATGATTAGGCCCAAAAATTTTTCACATGCCATTTGAAAGTCATTACTTCATAAAAGTCATGTGGATTCTTTATTATTGGCCCTATTTATATGTCAGGTGCAGGACTTATTGAGTGATGTGTTCAATAAATATGTGGAATTCTATGCCAAAATGCACATCAGACTAAAGGAAATTGGTTTAATGATAATTCCCTGGCATTATTTGGAGCCAACAATACCATATATTGTAAATATTCACTTCTAATTAATAATACAAACATTAAAAAAATGATAAACCATGATGTTCATTCTGCTAACTTTCTGAGAAAATATTCAGGGTTGAAACAGATCTCTTGTAATTCCTTTATTTTTTTAGAGAAAAACTTAACATTTGAGCACACCATTTAAGTCCACTGAGTGGACCATACATATTCGCAAATCTAGGTTTTTTTTTTCAATTTTTCATGCATAGACTCAATTTCTCCATAATACAAGGTTGCAGTTATTGTTTTCCCTTGAGGCAAAAATGAATAGTGAAGAACTCCTTTGAAAGTTTGTTTGTTTCTGTTTAACGGCCTATCAACATCTAAAGGGTCATTTAAGGCCGGAAGCGTATTTTTATTTTAAATGAGAGTTATTCCCTGGAAACAGGCATATTCGGAACACAACATGCTATTTTACCCATAGCTAAGAGGAAATGTTATAGTTTATATGTCTATGTTGAAGCTATATAATAAAGTTAAATTTTATTAAATAGGTCAGTTTTCCAAAGGAAGGCTAGTATTTTGTCCATGTTGATATTTTCAAATAAAGATCTTAAGTTCTGTACTTTATAAAACTGTTGACGAATTTTTGCCAGATCTGTACAATCAATTAGTATATGTCTTATGTTATTATTCATCTGGCATTTAGAGCATTTGGGTGGATCTACTCCTCTTAACAGCCAAGAGTGGGTAAAAAAGGTGTGTCCTATCCTAATTCGAGCCAGTATTACCTCTTCCTTTCTGGGTTTCCTTAATGCACCTCTCCACTCTCCCAAATTTGGTTTAATTTGGAAGAGTTTATTGTTCTGACAGGTCAACCAACATTTTTGCCTTTTGAGTTGAATATATTTTTTTATTGCAGGCCTTTGATCTGTGAATGGGACCTTCATATTGAAGATATCCTAACTCAGAGACTCCTTTGCAGCCATGTCTGTTTTCGTATTACCATGAATGCCAATGTGGCTGGGGATCCAACAAAAGACAATATTCTTGGTTTTGTTCATCATGTTTAAAAGTTTAATGATAATCGGGTTATTGAGATTCTTGTTGTGGATGGACAATAGTACAGAGAGTGAATCAGAGAATATAACGAAGCTGTCACTTACATTGTCGGTGATTAGATCAAGTGCCAGCTCAACAGCTGTGGCTTCACCACTAAAAATTGATGCTCCATCAAGTAGACGTCATTTTTTGTGACGTTATCTAGTAGGGCACAGCATCCACATTTCTCACCTTCTTTCGATCCATCTGTGTATACATGTTTATAGGAAGGGAAACTATCGACAATCTTGTTCAGTTCTTCATAGAAATCAGTAGGGTTGGTCTTTGATTTAGGGAATTTGGTGAAATTTAGCAATACTGTTGGTTGGATGATTTCCCATGGAGGGCTTTCTGAAATGACTGATTCGTGGATTTGTTCCAGGTTTATATTGGATTCTCTGATGATTTCTTTCATCCTTAGGCCAAATATTTTAATTGTTTTCTTTTTCCTATCATGAGCTTTTTATCCAGTATTAGTCCTAAAAATTTATGTTGGTCTACAACGGGAATGAGTCCCGTCCAGTTTTAACAGAGGATCTGGATGTAATTTTCTAAGCTGGCAAAAGTGCATGCATTTTGTTTTGTTAGTGGAGAACTTAAATCCATTCTTGGTTGACCATTTTTTTATTTTGTCAATGCATTGTTGAAGCTGCCACTCAATTATGTGGATATACCTTGAGCTGTAGCAGATTAAAAAATTATCGACATACAGTGAGTAATCCACACCTGGATTTGTACATCCAACAGTATCATTGATTTTTAAGTTAAATAATGTTACAGATAAAATACTCCCCTGTGGGACTCCCATTTCCTGTTCCTTGGGGTCCAAGAGGCATGCTCCTACACGGACATTAAATAATCTGTTGTTTAAAAAGTTATTGATGAAAATAGGTAGTCTTCCCATCAGTCCACCTTCTTTGAGATTTTTCATGATACCATATCTCCATGTGGTATCGTATGCCTTTTCCAAGTCAAAGAAAATAGCAGTAATATGTTTTTTTTTTGGATAAAGGCATTCCTAATAAAAGTTTCCAGTCTTATTAAATGATCCATAGTACTCCGCTGTTTTCGGAAACCACATTGAAGATTGGTTATTGTTTTATTGATTTCAAAAAACCAAACTAATCTGTTATTAACCATTCTTTCAAGAGTCTTACATACACAGCTTGTTAGTGCTATGGGACGGTAATTGGAGGGGTCAGATGCATCTTTTCCTGGTTTTATTACAGGAATGACTATGGCTTGTTTCCATATGGCAGGTATATTACCACTGATCCAGATGTCGTAAAAAGTAGATAGTAAATACTTCAATGATTGATCAGGTAGTTGTTTTAAGAACTCATACGATATCTCGTCTGGTCCCTCAGCTGTGTTATTGGCCTTCTTTAATGAATCCTTCAGTTCATTAAAAGAAAAAGGTTTATTATACTCTTCTTCATTATTACTTTTAAAGTTCAGCTTGATTTTTTCTGATTCCTGTTTTGATAATTTACTGAGTAGGAGTTTGCAAGAATGGCATTCTTGTTTTTCAAAGTTGTTTGATTTTGGTTTAGTAACTGATGCATATGATTTAGTGGGGAATAAGCCAGTTGTTTCGACTATCTTTCTAGCTTCAGAGAAGGATATATTACGTGTAAACTTGATAGTGTTGATCTCTTTTTCTTTTTTCCAGATTATACATTGTTTGGAGTCTGATGGGTGATCTTCAAGACAATTAACACATTTTGCTTTTTTGTTACATTCTTGCCCATGGTGGTCAGAGTTTCTTTCTCTACATCTTCTGCATGTTGGAAGTCTCGTGCACCTGTCTTTATGGTGTCTAAAAAGTTGACAATTGAAGCACTGTACAGGGTTTGGGATGTACTGGTTGACCTTTTCAATTGTAAATCCTATTTTTAATTCCTTTGGGACTTTGGGGAGGTTGAAAGTGAATATATATGTGTTTGTTTCAATGATATCTGTTCCTTTTCTAATTTGAATGCGTCGTACGTCTATCACACCTTGTGTTTTTAGCTGAGTCTTAATTTCTTCGATAGTGCAGAGTGAAAGCTCAGTGCTTCTGACTACCCCTCTAGATTTGTTCAGTGTGTTGTGTGGATATGCTTTTATCTTTGTTTCTGAAAAGGTTTTCATTTTTAAAAGTGTATCAGAATATGATTTTTTCTCTACTTGGACAAGTAGCGTAATTGACAGAAGAATTTCTTGTCAAAAAATTTATCAGGGCCAGGTATTAAATAAACCTATTGAAATTATTGTATATATAGTCATCCATACACACATACATACATACATACATACATAATATCGAGGCAGCAGATAATTTTCTAAACATATGCTGTTAAATATAATAGACAATGAATGTCTATTATGTTTAATCATGAGCCGTTCTAAACATTTACAAACTTTGTTTGCTATTTGGTAACTGTTATCACTGCTTAGCAAAGTTTTATGTCAACGCAAGATAGAATCATCTTTGATGGTGGATGTTTTTATGTTAATGTCCTTGTAACCTCTCTGAAGATGGCTCATATGAGCCAAAAGCTTAGAACCAACTTAATAAAAAATTATCCAAATGTTGAAGAATTTTTGTCTTTATTTTCACTTGAAATTAAAACCAAAATACAATGTTTAGAACGGCTCATGATTAAGCATAATAGACATTCATTGTCTTTTATATTTAACAGTATATGTTTAGAAAATATATACATATATATATATTTTAAGTAATAATGATAGACAATTTAAGATCTACTTATGAAGCCATGTTGTTTATCTAAAAGAAGACTAAGATCAAATACTCAACCAATACAGTGTTGATTAGAGACTCTAGTCAGTCAGTCAGTTAAGTGCCATACGTAAGAGACACTTGGGTGATCATGTCTTGAAAGAGACATGATTGACTGTTCAGAAGATTTTCCTGTGGTAGGCTGCCATTTCCTAAAGAGGTAGAAGGCTAATAAATGGATCAGATGGTTTAGCTGTGTTTTTAAAGACTAACTACAGAAAAGGTTTTCCAACAAGTAGAAATACAAGAGTCTGCATTATTATAGTTTAGAGAGTTTAGAGTCTCTAAACTATAATAATGCAGACTCTTGTATTTCTACTTGTTGGAAAACCTTTTCTATAGTTAGTCTTTAAAAACTCACATTGTTCAGGAGCACATTTTTGAGGGCTATTACAGACCATCAAGTTCACATGCTTTGAGAAGTCAGTTGAAAGAGGATTGTAGAAACCATGAATGGAGCTGTTAGCATATCATTCAATATACTTCTAAGTGGAAAGTCAGTCAGAGATATTCTAGATGAGTCAAGAGTATAATTTGAGAAGAATCTATCAGCAAAACATTCTGCTTTATCTGTAGAAATTAGCACTTCAAATTGTGTGAAGAGAGAAGGGATAAAGACTTAATCTTATTTAAGAAACTATTATAGACCTGCTAGTAATAACAAGAGCCAAACTTGTTAGAGGCTATAAGGCATCTCATCCTACACAAAAAGAAGGGTTTGAGTTTTGTTTAATGGCATATCAACCTCTGTGGGCTATTTGATGCTGAAAAAGTAGAGTTTAAAGATATTTTTTTTAATGTTCGGTTATAGTAAGAAGGTTGATTTATTTTTACATTGATGAAAAATCTTTTTATTTTACTTTAGAAAACTGAAGATGTCTTCTAGTTTTGTATTCAAATTCTGTTCCTTCAAAAATATATGATGGCAATAATTTATTTTCTTCAAAAATGTATAATGGTAATAATTTTTTTTCTTCAAAAAATGTATTGTAGGTAATATTTTTCATTTTGAAAATGTATATTTTTCTATAAAAGTCTATTTTCATAGATATATATATCTATATATTTCTATAAAAGTGAATTTTTATACTTTCATAGTGTTTTGACCCTAGTTTGGGGGTTAACTAATTGCCCATAGCTGGGACCCTAACAGGTGCTACCAGTCCAGGTCAGGGTGGACCTGGGAACAACAGCAATTAAGAGGTGGTTCCATGCTCCTCACAACCTTCCAATCAGAGGCTTTTCTGCTGGATACAGTTTACCGTCATACCCAGGACCACAAAAAGAAGGACTTGGCCTCTTTGAGAACACATTTACAATTGTTACAAGCACACACAAATAATAGGCTTGTTATAATCAGAACTATCATGATAGAACATCCAGAAAAAGTGATTCCTGTGGGTTATATTGGTTGAAGAGGCCAGCATGTACCAAGGAGAAGATTGTGGTTTCACTTGGTATTTTTGAGAAAGAACAAAAGCATTGTTGTTGATTTTAACCCAAGAAGAAATGTCTGTGGCACAGTTCTCATTAGGTAGATTAAGAATCACAATCTAAGTGGTATCTTGAAGAAAATAACAAAATGAATCCCAATTGGTACACTGATAACAAAAAGAAGTAGTGTGAATATGAGGTTTCTTTTCTAATCAGTCAGTCAGTTAAGTGCCAGACATGATACACACTTAGGCAACTGTGTCTCTTCCAAGACATTACTGATTCATACCTTTCATAATGGTATTTGTGTGTAAGTGAATGAAACAAATTTGACTGGAATTCGAACTTGGCTCTCCAATTTATCATTCTGAGCCGATATCCACTACACCACAAAGCACATACTTTCTGATAAAGGATGCAAAGGAAATATCAATAAAAACTACTAGGGTTATTACTTTGGAGTTCATTTAGCCTTTTTTATTCAAAGTTAATTTGATATTTTTTATGAAATTTTTATTCATAAAAGCCAATACATAAATGATCAATAATTTTTTTTTTGTAATCTATATTTCTGTTTCTAACAAATGAAAGAGTATGTTGAATTTTTACCATGCTTCTAATACTGAAAAGTAAGTTTTTAATTTTATTTGACTTAAAGAACTAATTTATTAATTATATTTTTCTAGTCTTATTACAAATGTTACAAATTCTCTACCAAGAAATTTCATTTTTAACAGACTTTTCTTCCAACAATTTTTTCTTTAATTCGGTTTTTACACTGTAAAAAATATTTAAAAATGCTATTGTTTCATCAAGTTAATTTAATATTTTTCTCTATGATATTGTAATTCATAATAAAATATATTAAGGATAAAATTTAATTTCTTATGAGTAATTTGTGTTTTTCCTTTTAAAATGTATTTTTCAAAAAGAGTAAGAAATTTTATGCAAAAGAATTAATAAAAAATCAGTTAAGACACTTGTTATGTAAATTGTAATCATAATTAAATTCAAACTTAATCTGATATTTTAGATATTGTAAATGAGGTATACAGCTGCTAAATCATACATTTTTATAGTCAATTTTATTCTATATTTGTCTATATTTAGGAGATAAGGTATTGTAATTATTTACACGGTTTACATTGGTCAGACTATTGCCCTCATCTTTGTTGTCATATTCACATTTTGGCTGTTGTATGCTCCATCCTTCTTTAGGTAATTGGAATTTCAACCTGAACACTTTAAGTAGATTGTTCAAGTTCCACAAGCTATGCCTTTTCTATTATCAGTAATCTCCCTTTAACTCAACTCTCAAACATTTTATTCACCTCTGATGTAGCCAGATATTAAACTCAACTCTTTGGATCAAGTCACTGGATTCAACCAATGCTTTTATCCACTGGACCATGTGTCCTTGAGAACATCACTGTATGAATTTTGGGAACTTATAAACCTAATCTCTCAGTAATTATTTTTTACCAGAGCTCATATTACAATTTTGCTGTTATTGTTATTTCTTTTCTCTAGTACTCTGTATTACTGGTTCCGAAGTTTTCATATTTCCTCGTAGTGTTCTCTCTCTATTATTTATATGAATCATATCTGGTTCAAGAAATGGCCAGTATAAGCAGTACCCTACAACTAGCCTGGGCTCCAACAAGCTGGGATAGAAATGTGCAAAGAGGATACCAACATTCAGAAAACAGTCTTGGTTTGCCTACCCTATGTGAAAGGATTATCAGAAAAACTACAAAAGATTCATACACTGATGTTCGCAAGGACACATTGCCCAGTAGATAAAACCATTGGTTAGATCCAATGACTAGACCCAAATAGTAGAAGGTTCAATACAAAACTTTTTGAGTTGAACAAAATTGTGACAGTTAAGTTAAATGGAAATAACTCATACTGAGTCATCTAGAAGAGAGATGGCTAGAGGAACTAGAACAATCTACCCCAGTGAACGAAATAAATGGATCAGTTCCAAATTTCATTTATCTGATGAAGTCTGGGGGTGTACGACAACCGAAACATCGCAACAAAGATGAGGACAACAGCCCAACCAATGTAAACAGTGTAAATATTTTATTCTACAATCATAAAACGTATAGTCATGACAAAATAAATCAGTATAACATTATAACATTTTATTTATAAACAATATAATGAATAAAATACTTTCATGTTTGTTTCATGTCATATTTTTGTTAAAGAATTCATAGTTCTGATATGATTTTTATTATTAACACTATTTTAACATGGATAATGAATTCAAAGATTAAAATACAAATATTTCATACTCCATTGTTAACATGGTAGAAAATGATGAAAGTGATGATCTGGTAAATTATATATTAATTGTAATAAAACTTTTGTAAAGAAAAAATATGATAAAGAGGATTAAATTTTATGGGAAATTAATTATGTACTAACTTTTTTTTTTTTTTTTATTTACTTTAAAGTTTAAGGTAGTTTGCTGCCGTGGTCATAAACTGACCACGGCAGCAAACTACCTTAAACTTGAAAGCTAAAACTAAAAATCATTGCTTACAGTGGAATAGCGAAATTTGAAATAGGCCCAGTTCTGGGAGTGAGTTGCACTATAACTTGGGCTTTAGTAAAGAACACCATGGTTAACATGATTTACGCATGACCTTAACACTGAGGCATGTGATTCCACTAGACAAAAAGGAGTTCAGTTGAGGTGCTAAAATGGATAAAGAAAACGGGAAAAGATCGGGAAACAAGCAGTAGGTTATCAAAGCGCATCTTCAGTTTTTGTTTTTGTTCTTTTGTTTTGTTTTTTGTGAAAGACGAACCTTTATTCAAACGTTACCTTCTCAACTCATTACTCAAGCAAGAGTAAAAAATAAATAGTTATTTCAAAAAACTGTAAAAAGGTTTTGAACTCATGTAGATTATGGCTCAAAAAATTTGTAAAACGTTGTTTTAATGTTCTTTATTTTTCGTTCTTACCATTTAATAGGTAACTAATCACAGAAATTAATATCAAACAAAAATAAATACAATACAAAACAAAACAATTCTACCTGGGCACTAAGAACCTCTTACTACATTTCAAACTATTTTCATGTTGACACAACACCACCATCCTCGCAAATTTAGTAATTTTAGACATAAAAATATTTTGAAAAGTAGGCGGTAATACAGTCAGTTTGCTTATCTGGAAGCTGCTAAAGTCTATGTATCCTGATTACATGTCAGTTTTCTTAGTCAGTTTGAAACTCAAAAGGAAACAATAAAAGCCGCCTTTATTTCGCTCCTTTACAACTATATTTTTCTTAATCAAATAAGCAAAGAGTTACCCTAGCCCTAAGCTAACAGTATTAATAAAGTACGTTTGTACTTGCTCTCTATCTCCCTCTCGCTTCAGTATACGTGCTTCTTAATTACCCAAGTTCATTCACATTCAAAATATCGCAAAAATGTCAAAGATTTCCCCACACTGAGAAAATCCACCTTGACTGACCGACCGAATTACTAACTACCTGCCTCGTTACCTCAAGCGAAATAGACTACAGCTCCACCCACTCTTTCCATCACACGTTCAATGACCAAAGAGAATTTTCGAACAGAAAGGTTGACATCATAAAAAGCAATATTCTTCAAGTTCATATCTGAAACACTTGATGTCAGTAAAGGGGCCAGGACAAGAGGTTGATGATCAGGTTTAGGAGATGAAAGACAGAGAGGGAGAAAGAAAGAGAGAGAGAGAAGCACAATCCACAAAACAAGGCAATATCAATTGTTGGGCGGAGTTTCAATACTGAAGAGGTGTAATATTAATAATCGAAATCATCGATAGTTTTGCTTGATCTTCAATTAGAGAGACAAGTATTCTTACGAAGCAGTTAGAGTGGTATTTTTAAATTGTGTGTGTGTGTGTGAGAGAGAGAGAGATTGTTTCTTGGTGTAGACGATCATTCTTTGCAGTTTCTAGTCTTTGAGTAACGTTTTCAACTTTATCGCCTCCTATCATCAAATTGTTTTTCCTCTGTTCGTTTGCCCTAACTTATCAAGTCGATTATTCGCTGCTTCTCTTGTCTTCGATATTTCCTGTGAGTATTCCATTTTCAAAACCTTCTTTACTCATTATGTGGGACTAAGATTTCAGCCGCCTATTTTTTAAAAATGTATCAGCTATTAATTTGTAGTTCCCATTTACATTAGAAGTTTCTCGCTTAACGCATTTGCTGTCCTTGGTATTCATAATATTTGTCAATAGAATCATGCTTTAAGTATTTTTTCGTTTATCACGAAATTACCCAGCTTTAGCCGGCATTAAGAAGGTAGACATTTCTTCGTTCCTAATATTACTGTTTTCTTCGTGCCTAATATTACTTTTCCATCCATCAGAAAAATTTCACTGAGTTTTTGAAAATTATCTCTTCTCTATTCTTATGTATCTTTGAATTTTTCTGTCGTAGTTTATATCATCTGTTCTTACACTACTCAAATACTTGAATTTCCACACTTGTTTAAGTTTGATGTTCCCTATGGATAATTCACATTATTTGGTATTTTTTCATCATTATGTATTTCATCTACCCAATCCATTTTGCTTGTTTTCCTTGATTTCTTTTTCGAACATTTCTTATAGTTTAAATTTTCCGCCAACAAAGTGTAATCTGCGTAGCGCATGTTATTAAAAATGTGTCCACAGATAATAAATCGTAATAGTTTTCTAATTCTTTTATAATCACCTCGCTTTACAGGTTAAAAAGATCCAGTAAGAAAATATACAAAACATGAATTTATATCTATAACAGTATTTTGGTGCGGAGTAGAGGTAATTAATTTTATTAATTATTTATTAACTATAACTGGAAAATTCTTTAATTGCTATTATAGATCAGAAGAGAACGTACTAAGAGAAATTTTCTTTGTCCTCTGAATATGAGCGAAGGAAAACGGAAGTGATTAATTTTATTAATTAATTATTAACTATAACTGGAAAATCTTCTAATTGCTATTATAAGTCGGGGAAAAACGTACTAAAAGACATTTTTCTTTATTCTCCGAATAGGAGCGAAGGAAATGAAAAGAAAAACGAAAGATAACAAATGGTATTTCTCTGTTGTCATTTTAAACCGGAGAAAGAGAGAGAAGGAAGAGGAAGAAAAGAGAAATGGATTTATTTAATGTCAAAGTACAACGAACAATGAATGTTGATTTCGGCCCACCTATGAAAGCTAACAATTGTCATTCTAAACCTAAAAAAAAAAAAAAAAAAAGAGATAATTTCAATTGTTATTTTTTCGCAGGGCATTTGTAAAAGCCGGAAAATAAATTCCACTTTATTGCTGTATCCAATTGTCCTACTGGGTTGTGGAAGGAGTTAAGATAACACTGGTCTCGAAGTAACTCAGAGAAGAGACATTTTTACTGGACACCAGGGTAAGACCAGATAACGAAAACATTTCCCGTCGCTTGAAAATATCGGTGACCCAGAAATTCATTACAAATATTCATTACAAATATTACAAACACAGGTGCGGAGAAATTCTTATCTAAAGTAACAATGTCAATAGACCCTTGTCAACTTGTTTTGTGCGAAGCCAGTTCAAAAAGGTTAATAGCGATTGTTTAAAAAAAATCCCCGAAATTGTTTCATGAGAAAGAAAATTTTGAGAGAGAAAATTCGGTTAAGTCCAGCCCAGAAAAGGGGTATGGGAATATGACGTCATAAGACGGAGAGAAATTTCATTGGTCCTGTAAACAAGCGCCGAAAGGAGGAGACGACCAACAATTGACGCCATGAAAAGCAGAGGCAACAACGAGTAGCAGCTAACCCCGGCATTCTATTGGTCGCCGAGATGAGGGATTAGACACCCAGCGACCGTTGGCCCCACACCACGGCATGGGCATGGGCATAAATACAAGGTCTCGAGGGCCCAAAATCAGTTCCGGAGTTGAGTTCCAGCGGCGTTTCGAGGCAGTTCGCAGTTACCGGCCCAGAGATGTAACGACGAAGATAAGCGCCGTGTTGTTGGGCGCCAACCGCAGAGCCTGCCGGCTAACCAGAGTTAAAAATAGAAGAGAAGTGATTTTGCAGACAAAGTTTTGAGATCGCCAACTGAATGCAGTTTTCAGTTGAGTTGCAGCTCGAGTGGCAGAGAGTTCGAGTTCCTGGTCCAGAGACGTAATGGTAAAAAGAGAATTGCCACACAGTTGGGTGCCAACCTTAGAAAATCGCCGCCTGCCAAAGACAGTTCCCAGTTGAAGAAGTAAAGAGACAGAGAGATGATTGCCATGCCGCTGGGTGCCGACCGTAGAGAAGCCTGTCGCCAATCAACCAACCAGAGTTAAGAGACAGACACGAAGAAACTTTGCAGACAGAGAGTAACCCAGCACTTCGGCAATTTCCGTAACATTTCGGAAAACAAGCAACAAGCTAACTAGACTTACAACGAACTTAGAACGAAGCTGCGGCCAGCCAGATTTCTCGTTATTGCTTAGGAGAATAATTCGATTTACTTAAGAAACTTCCGTTCCGCTACCAGTTTGATAGAAGCAGGGATGGGGAATTATTCAAGAGACTATTGTGTATATTCTGTATATAAAGACGTTATTTCACAACACTTCAGATGTCGGTCCACTTATTTTTCTTGGTGCTATATTTCTTTCTTTTATTACTCAATTGCGTACACGCTTCCCGGTTTGGTTTAGCTCGGCAGAGAGACAGCTAGTAGAGAACTCACGTGACTACCTTGTGATTAATCAACACAACGTGGGACAAGGGAGATCACCGTGACAGAGTCAATCTACGACCAGCTATCAGGATCGAAACCAACAGCGACCGGCTGGGTAGCGCCACATATCTACAAAGAAGGTAATCGAAATAAGAGAATCCACATCTATAAAACGCAGTGGGTATCAAACCACACGAATATTTAACTACCTTACGAAAGAGACACATGATCAACTTTATGCATAAAAGTGAGCAAGAAAAAAAAATTAGTCACTGGAACCCAACCCTTTCTCTATGATGTTATGGGAATGCTCGGGATCAAGCTCACCTGGTAATTATGTTGCGAACTGTTTGAATACAAGATTTCGCCTGAAGTATGAGAACACATTTAAGGGAGAAACAGTTATACCCAGGGGTACTGCCGCAAGGTTGGAATCCCTTATATTAACAGATATTACACTGATTCTAGTCCAAACTGCTGATCCTAAGCAGGTGTTGATTCATAAGTAAATAATCCAGGTACCCACGGTGAAGCCTCTATTGGCAATCAGGGACAGACTGGCCGAGGAGAACGTACCACGAGACAACGTGCTGGAAATACTGAGTTTCTGCACACTTCGGATTGGGATCAGACATATCGACAGGATGAAAGCTTAGCAACAGGCTCATCATTATCACTATCACTGGTTAACATATACATACTTTGAAGAGATGGCATTAGAATCCACAGCTCTAAAGTCAACTCTATGGCTGAGATACGCTGATGACACAATCATACTCTGGCCACACCTGGAAGAAGTCCAGACGATACTGGACCATGTGAACTCAGTAAGGCCATCGATATGGAAAAAAGAGAGCAACAACAAACTAGCATTCCTGGATGTACTAATAGCTCAAACAGAGAAGGGGTTCAAGACATCCGTATCCCGCAAGCCAACATTTACCGGACAATACCTAAACTTCAACTCCCACCACCCATACAGTGTAAAGAAAGGGATCGTCCGCTGCCTGCAACATATAGCAAAAGTCATAAGCGGCAACCCAGAGACATACGAACAGGAAATTGTCAGTATAACTATACAATGTAGCAATTATCCAGGGTACATGACAACTCCAACGAACGTGGAAGGAAGAGTGTATGAGGATAACAGCTCTTAGGAAACAGCCTCGGTCTGTCTATCCTATGTGAAGGGGTTATCGCAGAAAATACAAAGGATCTGTGGTCCGTATAACATCAGGACGACCTTCAGAAGTGGTTCTACACTTCACAGGTACCTCTCCCGTGTTAGACTTCCAACAGAAGAGGAAGTGACTAAGGACTGTGTGTACGCCATTCCGTGTAGCTGTGGAAAGAAATATAAAGAAGAAACAGGCCGCCCCCTTAACGTAACACAAGGGAAGATAGAAAAATCAGGCGTAGCTGGCTACATATGGAGGGAGAAAGGAGATTACCGACTCATATGGGATAAAGTTGAAATAATAGATAGAGAACGCCACAAAAATCTCCTAAGCCTACCAAGCATAGAGATGAGTAGAATATGGGAGCCAGTAATACAGACTGCTAAAGAAAATTATCAGCGTCAAAAATTGCATTATGAACTCTGGTAAAAATGGTTACTGAAACATTAGGTTTATAAGTCCCAGAAATTCACTTCCTGTTGTCCTCAAGTGGAGAAAGACGTTGGTTAGTTCCAGTAACTTGACCCAAACAGTTGTGAGTTTAATACCAGGTTACAACAGTGTTGAACAAATAACTTAGAGAGTTATGTTAAAGGGGGATGACTACCAGAAGTGCCTTCGCACAAGAAATGAGAATAATATACCCCAGTGATCGTAATAAATGACAACAAAGATGAGGACAATAGTCCGAATAATGTAAATAGTGTAAACATTCTAGTCATTACTGGGAGTTGAAATTTATGCTCTGGTTAAAATATGTGGTGCAACAGTAGATATCTATTAAAAAAGCCAAGTACTAAAAGTCAGGAATGTTTAATGATTTATCATGTACTAGCAGTATAGCCCGGCGTTGCTCGGGTGTAATGAAAGCTTTAAAACTAATCCATGATCCTGGTGCTCAGACTCTTTGGACGTTGGCACGAAAGACTACAAAGCAATAGTTGTTTCCAGTTAAAGCGAAACCGCAGACTGAAAGAAAAATAAATGGATTAAGTCAAATTTTGATTTCCTGGTATCGATATCAAATAAGTTTTTTTCGTCGTAAACTGAATTTTGAAGGCTAAATAAGTCCTCTGAGTAAATGGTATCATGGCTGAGACTAAGAACTATAATTATACCTACTTAGAGCCAAACCCGAAGCAAAGACTAAAATAAAAAGGCTGAAAAAATACAGACATACAGGCAGATAAACAGACACACACACACAAACATCTTACCTTTTATATATATATAATATCGATTTTCTGCACTATTGTAAGAACTGCAACCTTGAAACTTCTGAATATCGTTTCTTAAGTCTTTGTCTATGAGTGTATCACATTTGATTAAAATCGGACCACTCCTTCTATAACCCAATTTTTTCGATTATCGATATTTATCGGGGGTACCTCGATACAAAACCTAGCTAAGAACATTCGCAGACGCTTATAGTACAACTGTGCAAATTTTCAAGAAAATCGGTTCAGCCGTTTCGGAGTCTATAGGTAACGGACACACACACAAAGTTCCATTTATAAATAAGTTTAGATTTAGATAAAACTATTCTTGATTTCAAGCCCCAAAAGTGTCAATCTCTTTGGCAACAACTCTTTCAATGTTGTCTATAATGAGCCAAACGAATTTCCTTTTCTTATTGTTCATATATTTTAATACAATTTATGGAGCGTTCCATAAATTTTAAAATTTTCTTATTTTTATTGCATTTATAAAAAAAAATATTGTAAATTACCGAAATTGGGAGACACAAGATGCAGTTGAAAAATTGTTTCTCATTTTTGCAACTCTCAATTTTCATTTAATCATTAAAACAATAAATCAGTTGCAATATTTTAAATGATTAAACGACAGTTTTGAACGCAAGGCCCATAGCAAATCTAAAACTCCTTAGAGACAGCTGGCAGTGTCAGTTGCCGATGTTTTATTATTATGGGGACTTTAACAGACAAAAATCTTCATAATTTTACCACGCAAGATGTTTTATTAACGGAGATTCGAAGAGCTAACAAATCACTAAAAGTTTATTAAACGATGAAATTTGATAAGTGAAAAAAAAATTTCAACTATTTGTTACTTTTCTTTACTTGTTTTATTTCCGCCTGTACAAAACTGGTACGTACCGCTTTTGAGATGTCAATGGAATAAGCAAATGTGTAAAAGAATGTCAAGTTGATAGCGACTCAGGAGACGTGGTTAAAATTATTGAAAGTTGAGAAACTATTCATGTACATGACAATGATAGACTTATACTAATGAACTGGTTTTATGACAATACACTACACAACTATATTCACACGATGGTGATGAGAAACATTACTAGTTTTTCTAAAGAATTTCCGACTAGTTACTCGGTAAGAGTGATTTACTAATTTAATGAGAATTAAATTTGTAAATCTGTTCGTTTCTCACCTAAAACATGAAACAAAAACTTTACAAAGTGGACAACATTTTTTTCAGAATATTTATTTAAAAATCTCATGTTTATACATCATTTTCGTTCTCATTATTTTACATTCTCCACATTCTTTCGGACATCCTCTTTCACGTTAATAATTCTCCAAGTCGAAAATTCCCTTCAGAAGATGCCGATACCTTCTGTATGTTTCTGTAAGGAAATGTAACTGTAAAGCATACCGACACATCCTGATATTCGGCATCCCCCCGATCGCCCTTATAAGTATAGAAGCAGCAGGTTCCACGATGCAATATAAATGCCGTGTCACCCAAACATCTCTCTCTCTCTCTCTCTCTCTCTCTCTCTCAGATTGGGGAACGAGAGTAGAAGTACTGACAGTCGGTAAAGTATGGCGTAGTAGATATGACTAATGACGGCCTCAATCTTCGTTAATACTTCTGAACATTTTTTTCCAAGCTGAAGATCGAGACCAGTTAATTCTAGCTCCTCATACAACAGGGTTTCTTTAGCGACCTCCTTGATCTCTGCTCGTTACAGGTATGGATATAATCGGCAAAATACAGAAATCAAAATCGGCAAATACAGAATATTTGATTGAGATGGTTGTAACGGATAACGTAATTCCGCGTTGAACCGGCCCCGTCCTCAACTTGCACAAGAATGGTTCCAGCACAAGTGAAAACGGACGACATCGATGAATAGATATGTACAACATAAAAGTCTTCAATCTTATTTTGTTCTTGTTTGCTAAAGCTCTGTAGGTCGGATACAAGAGGCGAATCCAGGTGCGAAAGGGCGATTTAAATCCAAGCCTCCAACATACTCTTCAAGAACCGATGGTCAAACATATCGAAATCCTTAGACTGATGTAAATTTATCACCGTTGGCTTTCTCTAACCAAATACAGATCGTCCTACTCTTTACAACACAAGTCAGGAGTATCAAAAGATCCAGCAGAACCTGCAAACAGTTAACCAAAACCATAAACTCTGCATTTAACATAGATAAGGATAAAAAAAATTACTTATCCCATCCTTAACATATTTTTACTTGTAACAACTGCACTGGGTCTCGCTTACGCGCTGAATTATAATGAACTGTCTAAATCGGTGTAGATCAACGCCAGTAAATGAACAAACATGAACAATAGCATAAAGTCCATTTCGTACAGAAGGCCATTGATTCCAGATTTGTCAGTTCTGACTTTTTTTATTGCTTTCTGGTTTTTGTTTTCTGTTATGACACCTTCACATTTTTGAATCAGTCGCTTAGAAACGATGAAAATCAGTTATATAGACGTAAAACTAGGACTGGGAAATCAAATCAGGTTCCGAAATTAAAAACTTTGATACAAAAATACTAATAGAAGTCTTAGATTGTCGTCAACGTCCGTCCATCTAAGTGATACTGGCGATATGTTAATCAGTGACATTACGGAAATGTTTGTCTCCTCGTTAGACGTTATTTTAATGTAACTACAAGAACTCTGTCATTTTGCCTACACCTCCCGATTTAACAGTAATATATACTCTAGATTCAAGTGTCTTGTGTGTCGCTGACTATAGTTGGTAGCAAGAAATAATGCTAATAGTGGTCCTATGAAGTGCTTGATCCTTTATAGATTACGCAGTCTACTTTACAGATCCGCGAAGACAAACGAACAGATCACTCCTGAGCTCTGAGCGGCTTCCTATTCAAAAGACTGCTAGAATGGCTCCCAAAATTATGCTAAAAAACCTCAACAGCACATCTTCATAGTCATTTACAATAAGATATGTCTCTTGAATTTAATCCACTGAAACGAGTAATAAGACAGCGCTGATATCGTTAAAAGGGTTCGACAATAGCGACCTTCAGCACCTATTCAAATAGATATTTATTACTAGCATTGATCAACTGTGACAAACATGTCGATAGCGAGAACCTCGATAGTTTGCCCCATGGATCTTTTATCCGTTTTAGTTTTGATGGTGTCATATTGGGACAACGTTCCCCATATTTTTTAGGTTAGTGTTACTATAATGGGATGTTTCAATGGCTTCAGCTTTCCGTATTTTCAAGGAGCAGAGACGAATGATTTTTACTCTTCCAACAATGTCCACATCTCTTGTCTGCACAGACCAATCCCTACCACGGTTAGGAGACGCTATCTAAGTGTAAAAACTATGTGATCCTCTATATTTCTCTTCTATGGTTTCAGTGTGAGAAAGTTGTGGGGATCCCTCATGTCTTTCTGACATTGTAGCTGCATGTATGGATTTTGCAAAATGCCCGGATCCTCATGGCAGATGACTTCAGCTGGGTAATTGTTTCTTCCTTAGGACATTTTATTTCATTTTTGAGTGGTTGTTTAGAACAAAGTTCTGAGGTGGAACAACCACTCAAAAATGAAATAAAAGATCCTAAGGAAGGAACAATTATCCGGCTGAAGACAGCTGCTATGAGGATCAGTTTATTTTGCAAAATCCATGCATCATATATCTAGAACAGATAGAGATGATGAGGGAGGAAGAGAAGAAAAAGAGTAGATCAAGGAGAATATTTAGAGGTTTGTGAGACGAATAGGTGGCGTACTGCATGATGAATATTTTTTTTGTATTAGTTGTCTTGTAAGCAGCAGTGTAGGAGTGGCGGCAGTGATGGCTGCAATAATGATGGCTTTGCGGGTAAGTGTATCATCGAATCTAGGTCCCAAAAGACACCGATATCCTGCTGCTGCTTGGATGTTTTTGCGAACTTTTCCCATCATCTGCTGCTTTTTCAGACTTCTCACAAGATGCCACCATATATTTTTGGCAATGAAGAAAAGGAGAGTGTGAGCAATAGTGTATCTCTATGTCTGGTCGAAATCTCCAGCCAAAGTTGGCAGCCACGATTGTTAATGACTTTTTTCCATGGATGAGGTAGCGGTAAAAGTATATAGATAAACGACAGCCGGTTTATCACTGGGCCCTTCTTTTTCGAGCAAGCTGCAGATAAGTAATCCGTCTCCCTACAGTCCCAGTATACTAGTCTTTTTCAAAAAACGATTATGAGCAACTCTACACCCAAGTAATTGGGAACAGAGGTGAAGGTTTTCCTGTTTTTTCGTGATGTTAAAATTTCATTCTCCATGCATATGATCTAAATTCATGACCACGATCTACCCATACTGAAGGAAAAACGCGGCCAAATGAGGTCCTAACACATAACAAGGGATTCTCTTAAACTGTCACACCGACCCACTGTTAGGTCTGTTATTCCACTTGGAACAACATTTCATTCGTTAAAAATTTTCCTAATTAGGTTCTGGTAGCCCTTGTTCCGTAGACAACAGAACCTATCCAATTCGATAGGTTTTTAAGAACTTAATAGTCTTTTTAGTGTTTCAACCACACAGGCACAATATTCCTTGCAATATCTCACAATGTGGTCAGATTTACTAGAAATCCATATTCCTGTACTGTCTCACTTTCTGTGCGAACTCAGTGACATCGATTAAACAAGGGAGCGAGGTATTTCAAGATTCATTCCCTTATTTCCAGTTTATTTTTGTGCAGGACTTGCTGAAAATTATTTTTTACATTTCTCATGTATTGAATAATCCTTTAATGTCTTTGCCAACAATCGTGTTTGTCAAATGTAAAAAGCTAGTAGTCTTAATTTACGCTAATAAGGCTGAGCCAGTCTAGGTAGACTTGCATGGCTTATATAGAAGTTTTGTGATCCTGAAATACCAAGAATAATCAAATGAAAAATAACAGTTCCGACCACCAAAATGACGGCCAGTCAAAAACCTATGACAAAGAGCTGAATTCACTCTTCAATCGAGGTTCCCACTGACACTTCAAATGTTACAGCACAGCTTATATAGGCTTCAGCCTTTCTTTGACTTCAAGGTACGAAGGTGATACCTACCATTAACTTTGGATATATATAAATAAATAAATTACTTTGGAAAGTGTGCTAAAAGCCTTATAGCAATCAAATAGTGTAAGAGATCAAACAAAATCAAAAGAACTGTAAATAAGGCAAGTTGTTTACTGTATGCTAGTACAAATTAACTATTAACTATCTTACAAAAGGTATTGTTGTCTCCATCAAACATTTTTTTCTAAAAACAGGATCACAAAATAACTGTACGTAACCGGTAACGCCTGTCTAAGTATAATGTTTTAAATATTGTTTTGCGGATAGATTTTTTTTGGGGGGGGGGGGGCATTGTAAATATGCATATAACGCAAACGAAGGTAAAAAGCTTCAAAGTGGTTTGAAGTAAATGACAGGTTCACCCCGATCCAATGTGTGCCAATGTGTCGAAAATCTAAGGTAACTATTAGTGTTGTAACTATAAATGTATCTACTCAGTAAAAAACCTACTACTTTTCCTCAGCTTCCAACTGCTTTGCAGCCTGGTTCAAATTTAGTGCTCGACAGTTAAAGCTGAGGTAATAAACATAAATAAATTCTATCTTCTTCTGTGTGCCCTGCCCTTTCAAGACGTAGACGATCATGGCCTTCCACATCTCCCTAGGAGTAATAATATATAGTGAGCGAACTTTTTACACACGCGCCACAAAATTATATTCTACTAAAATCCCTATTGATAGGATTCCCGTGATAAGATTTGAACAAACAAATTAAAATAGAGTTTTACTCGTACAAAAATGCAATAAAAAATCAAAACCTTTCAGTCTAACATGTAGAAACATGAAAAGGAACACTTGTATTGCGTCAATATAAGTGGAGAGTTGTTACATACCTTGAAAACTAGTTTTTGAAATTTTAGCGTTAATTTTAACAGGGCTTCCAGATGTTATACTCGGCTGCAATTAGATCTCTTTCTGATTCAAGCTACATGTCAGACAAATGTGAACGCTAAGAAAGCAAATGACAAATTAAAAATTCGTTTTCTGCGCAGAGGCTATAAGCATCACATCCGGACGACAAAACAAATCCCGCAATAAAATACATTAGTCAATCATGAACATTCCCTCCCGAAAAAGATGATCATAGGGACCACCAGATTTGCTTTTTATTATACAGTTTAGAGAGAACAGTCGCCAATTCGGGAGTACACTTAAAGACTATTACATAGATACCATCCGGTCCACATGATTAATGGGAATCTAGGTTAGAGATGATAGCAGAAACCATGGAAGGGGTTACAGGCATATCATACAATAAAGACTCAATTCTAGAAGAGAAGTTGATACTCTGGATGAGTCAAGAGTAGATTTTGAGGATGATGACACCTCAAATTGAAGAAGAGAATAGAGACCCGACACTTGTTTAATACCTTATTGCGGAACCTCTCAGTAATCACGAGAGCTAAAGTTGTTAGAAGTTATGCGGTGCCTCATTCTCTCGGCAAACGGGGACTTTGCTCCTAGGATTCGCTTACATTTATTTCCAGCAGCGACAAAATGGCGCCTGTTCTGACACGAGCCGTCATCCTGATATAGCCGAAACTAGTGGTTCCTGTGTGCTATAGCAGCCAAGCATGCTGGTGTGAAGCATGGAAATGATTAGCATTTTCGAGAAGCTATGAAAGCGTCCATACCGGCTTTGACCAAGAAGAAACCTCAGTGGCTGAATTTTCAGTTGGGAGATAGATGTCAGTCCATGGGGCGTCACGAAAAAAATCATGGAGTGAGTCCCAATCAGCATGCTGGTAAGAGAAAGAGGTCGAATGGATAGGGGTTCCTATTTAATAGATGATTAGAATGAAATATCAATAGCTATCATAGAGTGGTCAGAGTTACCAAGAGGACAGTACCGCGAAACTCAGTAAGAGCAAAGAGAGGAAGTAGGAAAAAAAATCAAGTAGAGAAGCTTGTGTTTTTGCTCGGGAACCGAGTAGCCCACTATTCGATATAGGGATTGGACAATGAAAAAATTTAATATCTGGATGTATGTGTCAATGGTGAGCATTAAATTCACCGAAGAAAAAATGTTCGAAAATAGAGAAAAATTGTTCTTTCTATACTTTCAGTTATTATGTCTAATATACTAGTCATGTGAAGAGGGAAAGCGATAAAGGAAAAAGAGATAGCTAACAGAGTTTAAAAACGAAAGCTGGAAGCACAGGAAAGAATAGTCGGCGGCCTCTAGAGACAATTCCCTACCCACCGGAAGATTATCTCTTATGTAAACCCCAAGGTCATACATATGAGTGCTAGAATTTTTTCGGTAAAGGGGAAGATTACTAAAAAATATTGTTAGTAATGGAAAAATTCAAGTTTTTGGGTTTTGTTTTGTTTTTTTCACAAAAGTTTGATCTATCTAGCGACCGTTTCTAGAGAAAAGATTCTACGTTGTAGATGTTGGAACGGATAACACGACACGAATGTTATTAAAAGAAAGGTTGAGGAGACATTGGTGTTTTTTTTTGTTTTTTTTGGTTCGCTGGTTTAGTTGTGTTTCTTTGTGATTTCCATGAGATTTATTCTGAGAAAAGAAGAACAAAAACAAAAAAAACAAAACAAAACGCCATAACTGTTACTATCTGTCGTCAATGGTAATACAAACAAGCCAAAGTATGGCTGGGAACAGAAAAATGGCCTCAGGGTTGACCATCTGAAATACATACAGGGACACCCACCTATGCGTGACATGGCACTACAATGGAAAGTCAAAGCTACTGGTTAGTCTGATGACTAAAAAGTTAAGACAGTTAAATCATGATGGCCTTTGTAGAAGAAAGAGTGAACTATATCCTGATCAGGGAACAGGGGATGGACCTCTACACTTGATCAATAAAAAGTGCGAGCTGGATGACTACTTATCTACTACTATTAATCTGTAAAAAACATAGAATACAAAGGAATTCATATTAAGTTATGACTAAGTTTTTATGTCTACTACCAACTTAAAAAATCGGGATCGGTAAACGTAGTTCCATCTTTTCGCATCAAAGACAAAACAGTAGCTGTATTTTAACCGACATCGCAATGTTTTACGTAATTGTCGAGGCGATGATAGGTTATGTCATAATGATTATTGTTGTACGGAAACTTTATCGGTAAAACATAATTAAGAAAATGACGTGAGCATGTATATATATAATTTTGATTTGATTTAATTACTTATTTTTTGGTCATAATAAAATTAAACCAGTACACAGTCGTATTGAAAAGTGTTCAAAAGAGTTATATACATTTAAAATAGAAAACTTAAAAAATTACACAAAATTGGCTAGCCACGTGTGGAAATTGAAGACTGTGCCAGGAAGAAAAGTTAGCTATTACGTTCAATCCCAAACAAAAATGAATTACTGAATGTAAGAAAAGGAATTATGACGATACCATAAAATACCTATTAGGTTCATGCAACCATAGTCAAAGACGTTATAATTTCTTCCAATTTTAAAAATTGCACGTTCAAAAATTAAACATAAAAAACGCTAAAAATCAGTTATCGAAAATCACCTGAAGACACCACATGGTTGAAACCTAGATCGCGTAATAACTCGTTTACAAATAAAGAAATATATATATATATATATATATATATATATATATATATATATATTCTTAAGTACTCAGTAATCTTATAAATATGGGAAAATATTCTCCGTAATCTTACAAATTTTGACTAAATTTACTATAGTCATCGCTCTTATTTTCTGATAATGTCGTGTATGGTCGACCATACTTTCAAAAAAATGGGCACGCTGCAACAGAAAAGATTTTCAAAATAATCTTTGTGCAAAATGTTTTTCATTAAACTTTTCGATTTTTGATTCGTATGTAGTTTTCACTTCAGTTATGCAAATTTTAAATTATAATTAAAATTAAAAACAAATGAAAACGATTCTTACAAAATTCATTATTCATCGAAAAAAAAAATTCTCAAAACAATAGTGCCCTTAATAAATCTTATTTTTTATAATATTTAAGGACACTATTAAGGACTAAGAAAAAATTGAAAGCTTTTTTAATTAAATAATAGTTTAGTTTCATTTCTTTTCTTAAAATAAAGAAATAACGATGATTTATTCTCCAAGGAGCCCTGCTTTAGTTTTAATTAAAAAAATGTAGATGAAATTTAATTTAATTTCTCGAACATTTATGAAATTTAAGTGTGGGTAACAACAAATGTAAAAAAAAAACTATATATATATATATAACAATATGTTCTAAAAAAAAAAAAAAAAATTCAAATAATTTTATTCGTGAATAAGTCCTGAAAGTTTCGTTAAAATCCGACAATTATTTGATTTTTCAAGAATTTACAAATTGATGTGTTTTTCACCGAAAAAATGTCGCACATCGTAAATTTTTATGTCTACCGCTGACACAAAAAACAAAACAAAAAAAGAAAATTTTTAGCAAAAATTTCGAACATGCTAGAAAGAATTAAAATGTTTATTAAAATAATAAAAAATATTTTGGTCTTTCCTCTTAAACATTTTGATAAAACTGCTTTTATGAAGTTTGTTGCCTTTTTTCATCATGCTATGCTGTTTTCTCATTGAAAAAGTGGAGGTAACCTATATTTTATTTGTCAAGTTTAAAACGTTTTGTTTAGGTATCACCAAAGTGAATGCTTTTTTAGCCTTGTTTTCTTTATCCCAAAGAAATCGTTACCACTTGTTTTCAAATTGCCAAACCCAAAAATAAGGAAATCAATATCAAATTCAAACGAAACTTTTAAATACCTAATGAATTCATTGAATTGTATATACTGAATAGGTGACGTTTCCTCTCTCAATTCGATATTCAATCAATATCAAGTGTGAACATATGAAATAATTCAATAAAACTCAAAATACTTTTTGACAGTCGGTGCTTGCATAAAGAAATTCTTTCTGATTGGACAGAAAAAATATCTACACTTAAAAATATTTAATTTACAAAATTTTTTTAAAATACATGTAATTTTTCAGTGCGATGTCGAATGTAAACCTTTTTTAAGAAAAATTTAACTTTTTTTTCTTTTAGCAACTGTTAAATTATATTTTGTATGAAAAAAGAGGAATAATACTGTTTCCTCACCTTTTGACATTTCTACTAAGTTTCATAAAAACATATAGAATAAAATTTTGCATTCGTAAACTATCGGTTATAGGATAAGCATTTTATGAACGCTTCATGTGGATGCTAATGGACAATTAAAAATTCAAAACGAACGCAATCAATTAACAAATACAAAAAAGTATCATTTTAATAAAAAAAAAACAATAATAACGACTTATGAATGTAAAAAAAATACATATTCTTAAACCATTGGTTTAAATAATTTATTTTTAAACATATGCCAATTTTTTTTTATTAGCGCACTGTTGGTGTTTCATAGTTGTCTAATTTTTTGCGCGCTTTTAAGTAAGGGGTATCATTATGTTTATGAACCCATAAGCTATCTAGTGGCTTACAGTCATATGTTGAAACACTGCTTATCGTACAAACACCGAAGTTAAGCAACGTCGAGTCTGGTCAGTACCTAGATAGGTAACTGTTTGGGAATACCAGGTGCTGTAAGCTTGGATATACAAGTGGTATAATTGATAGCAGCTCTGAATTGGAAATCAGAGAGCCGAGTTCTAATTCCAGTTGGCTTTGTTCTACTTGCGCGAAAACCCTTGAAAGGTAAACCCCAGCTATGGATTAATTAGTAAGACTTGTGTCAATAAATCATTATGATCTCCCAAAACTTCTGACAATGTAATATTCTGGCTGGCACATTACCAAATGAGGCGTGGTAATCGCTCAAGTGCTGTAAGTGGACAGTTGTTTCTCCACATTTTAAATGGTAGAAGCTGCTCAGCCCTGGGGATTACAACCCTGCGGTAGCACCTTATACCAAAGAGGTTGGGCTGGTGTAATACCGATGCCAGCGTGAAGTTTATCCTTGACGTATATGCATAAAAACGACCTTGGTGGGAAGGCCGGTAAATATACCTGCAAAAAAAAAGGTTGATACGCCGCAGGAAACGAATCAATATGAAAAAAAAACAAAAAAAAAACACGGTTACCATGCATATCTCAATAAATATTATTTTCGTTAGTTTACTTTTTAAGTAAATATAAAATTAAATTCATAAAATACAGTTAATTCTTAAATTTACTAAATGAATGCTAAACTTTTCTAAGATAAATATTGAATTTTTAAGAGATTTAAAGATTAACATTTTTCGTCTATAATGGCGATTCGATGAGTGACAAGAAAAACCGTCCGGTGTTAGAACACCGTTAAATAATTTTTTCTGTTAATAGGTAAATTTAGGCTATATTTATCTTTCAAATAAAAAACAAATATATAAAAAAACTGAACTTCGAAAATGAGATTTATTTATTTACATATAAAATGCGTTTTTCGTTTTTTTTTTTTAGAAAGTCTGTAGCGGAACCTTGAAAAAAAAGTTTTCGGGTGAGAACACTACAATACATACGAATTGCTCAAATTGAAGTTATTGAACATGTAACACCCTTCACTCCCCCCCACAAAAAAAAAGCTTTAATTGAAACCTAATAGAATTCGGTTTATTTATGATAAGTTTTACTTGCACAAAAAAATGTACCGATTGTGTTTTATGCGGATTGCGGAAAGATTACCAGACTAAGAATTGTAACTTTTTTCTGATCATTTTTTTACTGTTCAGTGTTCACCTTTTTATCATCAAAGAAAGTGTCAAGTAGTTTTTAAGTCGCTAGGTAAGTGCGAGAAGAGGGTACTAAGTTTTCACTACAATATTGTAGAATGTGATTGTGTTGTGATTTTTATTATATATATCTGCTACTTTGAAGGTAAAATTTTAGACATCGGCTGACTGACTGTTCAACATCTAGATAATCAATAATCAATATCTGTACTTCAAAGTTAATGCACTTCTTAATCGAAAGAATGGGAAGACTATCATAAAAAACGCTAACAGCTGTCATACCAATTTTATTTTTAATTGGCGTATTTTTAATTTACATTTTAGCAATTTTTTTTTTAGCCCTCTTTCAAAGAGATGAGATAAACAAGAAGAGAATTGGCTTTTTTGTTGGATCTTCGGAAATCCAAATTTCTTTCACTTTTACAGTAGAGAATATTATCGATTTTCTGAGAAAAAGATTCCTTAAAACTTGTAAAACAAGTCAAGTGTTATTATAGGCTTTTTAAAATCCTAAAAATTTTAGGGTTTTTAATCACTTCGTAAGAATTCGAAATTGTTTTTATTTAAAATAACAACTAACTAAATTTTAATTTTGACGATAAGTCATTTCTTGAAGTAGATTTTTACTAAAAAAAATTTATCGGCAACATTTATTCATAAAAAGAAAAAATATTACGTAAAATTTAAAAGAATTTTTTTTTTCTATTTTCTCTGGCTCACTCCTGCCGAAAAGCTGAATTTATTACTATTTATGACGTCTTTTCCCGTAACCAAACAAAGCGTATTTGATTGCTTTTTTTTTAAGTTTTTTTTTTTTTCTTACTATTTTCCAGGGCCAGTGCGTACTAACCTAAGACTGTGGGGGAAGCCTGATTAGGGACCCTGGACAGCACTTTGTGACTTTCGTTATCTTATCTACATTTACTTTTTTTCTACCGACATTTATGGACCTTAAAAGAAAAGAACAACAAATATGATGTGTAAAAAAGAGTGACATTTTCCTTAATTTTGGAGACCAAAATTACACTAGGTAAGAAAAAAAGCAATGAAATATCAAAACAAAAAGTTTAATGTTGAAGGGAAAATGTACATTAATGTACCATTAAAAAAAGGACTGACACATGTTCTCCAATATGGTACGTACTACGATTGCGAGTTTCATTCCGAATACAACAGTGAACAAAATAAAATAAACACGTTAGATTGCAAATTTCTAATTTTCACTCTGTGACATGAATTGGTAGTAAGTTGATGTTATTTATCACGTTATTTTGACAATTATTTTATTTTATATATTTTTTAAAAAACATTGACTGAGCTCTACACACAGTGACGGACTAACAAACTGCTTCCTCACATGAGTTCTCTCACATTTTCTCTGATACTGAAAAGAAAAGATTGTTTTTGTTTTTTTTTTGTTTATTAAAAAAAAAACAAAAAAACATAACTAGTTTAGAAAACATTTAGACTTCACAAAGCAACTGACTTCAAGACATTTTATAAAACAAAGAGAGTAACAATCAAGTGGCTTTCTTAAATAAATGCTTCTTCAAAAAGCATTGTGCTTTTTTTAAAGAAACTCATTCATTTTGTGAGCGAGCGCAAATCAAATTAACAGGAAGAAATTGACAATAAGAGGTCAGTTAAGTTCGGAGATTAACTATGAAGCACAAATAAACCTGAAGGCTTAATTTTAAAAAAAGATCGCTTGATGAAGACATAGATCAGTTATTTTTATTTTTTTAAGCTAAATGACTTAAAAGTTGTGTGTCTTGACTTGACAAAATAAGGGGCATCGGAAGAAGCTGTCTGCTTCTTTTTAGTGACTAGCCATTCAAAAACAAATTTGACAATTACTCCTAAAAAGGAGATTATGTGTACTTTCTTCCAGTTCCACTCAGAGGAAAAAATAGTAAATAGACAGATTTGAAGACATAAAACGCAGATATTAAAAAGAAAAGATTCAAGAGGATCAAGAAAATGTTGAATGTTCATTTTCTTTGTATTATAATTGTATTTAAGACTCTTAGTCTTTACTCTTCCTAAGGCTGATAATTTATTGGTCTCTAATAAAAAAAAAAAAAATGAAGTGAACTCATTTTGTTTCACTTGTTTTAAGAAATAGAACCCTCAAGTTTCTGTTGTGGCAAGAAAAATGTTATTAACTGGAAAATTGATTAAATCTCGCCTCAACTCATTGTAACCAGGAATGCTGCCCCCCAAACACACTCTCACACTCTCTTTTAAGGAAAAATTGACTTTTTTTTTCTGAAAACAATCACTAAGTTACATCATAAAATGCAACAGGGTGTCCATAAGTTGTTTGAGTGTGTTAACTAGAAATAATGTAATTAATGAATTGTTATACTGAAGGAGGATGTAGAGATGATAGGAGGCAGAGAAATCCATCAGGAAGGTGGATTTGCAAAACTCTGCAAAAGGCACACCTGGTCATTGTCAATAGCAAAAATGATTAGCATGTGTTGTCGAAACAAAAGTATTTGTTTTGTTCAAAAACAAGAAAGTGAATCAAATTAATATGTGGTACGGTTCCGTACATTTTCACTTTAATCACAATTAAAAAGACGAGATAAAATGTGAAACGAAAAATTGTAGTAGGCTAGAGGGTCTATTGTATTTTAACAGTTTCAAATCGATTTTTATTTAAAAAAAAAAAAAGGCAAGATTTTCCGCTACAATAAGTCTGTTTTTTTTTTCTTTTCTTTTTAACGCTCATTCATTTTATTTTTATAAATTGATGATTACCATTAGTTTCTAATTATGCAAACACACACGACACCTTATATTCTCTTACACCTTCAAGCATCTGTTTAAAAATTGTAACAAATTGGGAGGGAGAAGGTAAAATTCTTGTATTTTTTTTTAAAGATAATTTTGAAAGTAAGAATTTCACTCAAATGAATAGGGTGTAAAAAGAAATGAAATAAAAATTATCGGCATTAAGGATTATTATTTATTATCGAATATTAAGAATAAGGGACAAAAACTTAAAACTTGCAAACAAACCAACTGAAAATGATACGGGTTTCGGTGTGAGAGATGTATGGTTAACAAGCGCGTGAGGTTGACTTAAGCTCCCAATACTTGTGGCATTGTATAAAAAAAAATTAAGTTAAGAATAAGATTAGAAAATTACAACAGAATAAACAAAGACCGTTTAATGATACGTAAATAATGCATCAATCCTCGAAAAATAGATGTGTTATGAAAAATAATATAGCAATAATAAAACTCTGGCTTACCGCCTCTATGCCGAGAATTTGATTCGGGTGTTTCAAAATAAAAAATAAAAAAAAATAAGAAAAGTGTATCCGGAGAGAAGCTGGACTTTGGTAGGAATCCTTGTTAATTCTTCAGTCTCTCTCACACAGTATGAAGAGATAATTCATATCCGAAATATAGCGGTTCTTTAAAGAGTCAAACGAAGCAACGTATTACCAAGAGACATCACTATGTTTTTTTAAGTTCTTTTTCACTGGACCAAAAAAAGAGGTGAAAAATGTGTTGTCCTAGTATCCCGGAAAGAGTAATGATTATGAAATATACTCAAAATTCTCCACTAGAATTATAAAACAATTTGGAATCCGTAAAGGTGCTACGACATTCATTTTCAGTGGGCACTTTTTCGAATTGTGAATTAAAAAAGAGAGAGAAAAAAACAAAAAAAAACAGCTATTCTCAGTAGTAATGATGGGAAAAGTAAACCCGTGCCCGTGTGTATGCGTGAAGTGAAAGAAGAGTGAATGACATGACGTTTCCCTCTTTCATTCTTTCTTTCTCTCATTCACAAATTGTTTATTGAGAAAAAAGTTAGTCTAAATTAGAAAACGTAAATTTTAGCAACAAAGAACATAACTTTGTTATTAAATGTCTTTCTTTCATTCAGCTTTTACCGTTCTACGATAGCCACAACCACTTTGTATTTGTTGAATACACTGTATTTTCCACTACCTATCCCCTATCTCTTTCTGATTTGACCTTTGACACACACACACACACACACATATTTCAGCAGTACTGTAGTGTACGAGAATCTTTTTTTTCTTTTTCTGATAGATTTCATTTTTTATTTACGCGAAATAATCGTTTAATTTAACTTGGCGCTTAAAAAGCACTATACTCAGATACTCGCTCTATGTCACTCACAACGATAAAACTAAAAATATAGTTGTTTACATGTGTTTAAAATAGGTTTTCTATAAAAATTGTTCATGAATGATAATTCTGTAAAAAGCACTATTATTCAGTAGCAGCTTGAAGTAAAAAACAATTCGTATTTCATTACTGGTTTAAGCAAATTTTATTTTATTTGGGGGGCGTGGTTTAATTTAATGAATGAAAATACTACAAAACAGAAATAGGTACAGTATTTCTTTTTCTTCGTCTATTTCATTAACGGTTGATTAATTTTATTTAATTGTTGTTAATTAATCGGTAAATCATGGTATCATCGCTAGTATTCAAGGGTTATTTTATAAAATTAAAAAATAATGCGTAACTATTTTATTCGTAACAGTACTTTTCTTTTTTTCATATTATTGATTTTTGGCTAGTGAAAACAATAAATTTGATTTTTAAGAATTCATGTATTTTGTTTTTTTTTTAACGATTTAGAATTATCAAGAAAATTATTCATCGTTTAATTGAAATTCACCATTAATCTCTTGAATAAAAAAAATGTTTTTCCTTTTTAAACGAGAGAAAGTAATTCCTCGTTTACAAATGAAAATTGCTTTTAAAAGTTGTCTGATTAGAGAACACGAATATCAGAAGTTGCACTGCAAAAAGTAAATAAATAAATAAAAAAAATCCGGTTATATCTTTATCATAATTTACTAAATAAATCAATCAAAATTCAAAATTAGTGTTCTTGTCAGACTAGAAAAAATACGATTCTATAATTTTATCTTTTTTTATTCGGTTTGTGGAATGTTAAAATAGTTGGATTTCTTTTTGTTGTTTGCATCCAGCCGAGTGATCCGCATTGCAAAAGTGTGAAAAAGCTTTGCAATAGAGATTGCAGATGAAAGAGGGCGGAGCATATCAACTCAGCACCTCCCATCATATTCGTTCATTGGGATCATAAATGATGACCAAGAGAAAAGATGCAAGTATCTTTTTCCGATTACATCTTTTTTACAACATTTTTTAAACATTTTTCACTAGGTCTTTAAAGTTTTCTTCTTGAGTGCTGGTCTCAAAAATTGACTAAAAACAAAATGATTTGATTTCAAAGTTGTTTATCTGCTACTGTATACTTATTTTTAAAAAAATCTTCAGTAACTAATAATGGTAGCTCAGCAACAACAACAAAAAAAAAATAATGAAAGGGATTCTAGGTTTACGACATTTACGAAACAAGAATCAAAACAAATATGCGAATGACTTATGTAGAATGTTTCAAATACCTTTGAAATTTAATGGCGAATAACAATATTTAGAAATTGTAATAAGGCTTACCTTAGTTTGGTCCAAGGTCAATAAGAGTATCCAGTCAGAACAAACTCACTCCGGGATCAATGGTTTACGATACAAATTTTCTGACCATCAACCTATAGCAGTCGCCTACAGTCACTATATTCATTTCGATAATCCGGGGAGTGTGTGTGTGTGGGGGGGGGGGGGGTCTCTCCTCATAGCAAGATTCCACTCTTTATGATTTACTGATATCTAGAGGTTTGAAGTGGTTTACTTGTCGATTTGCTCGAACTTTAGGTCATCGAAGAGAAAACTAGGTCTGTATTTGTGGTTGACAGAAAAAAAGAAACAAGATTATCAAATCGACAAAAGATGATTAAATTATTTTCACTACTTGAAGTGAAACTGTAAATCTTCAAATCTATGTGCCACCACCTGAACACCTGAAGACTGTCATGCTCTCACGAAAGAAAAAATACCTATATATATATATATATATATATATATATATATATATATATATTTAGGCTTTTGGTAGACCAGGGTAAAAGTCATACAAAACTTTTGTAGATATCGGTAATACACTTAGCTGCCTATTTCGTCCAATTCACAACGGTTTCTTTCCGATATGTGCGAGACCAGTAAAGGTGTGAAAGATCGACATTATGTCGAACAGTTTGGCACGTCTTTACCATCCAACGTTCAACAGAGAAAGAGATAGTTTATTTTTGGCACCAGGAGGCCTCTCCTTTTGCGCATGCGTCAATTGTCTTTCCTGTCAGAGGACTTCTGGGAGATTTTTATGTTTATTTTATTTCGTACTTTTATTTTATTTTATATTTTTATTTTATTTCGTAGTTTTTATCTTATTTTGTATTTTTATTTTATTTAGTGTTTTTTTATTTTATTTCGTATTTTTATTTAATCCCTACATATGACAATGTGATGAAACAGGTCTCTTCTTACAGGTTGCATATCAGAGAAACCAGTTATCTAGAAGTAAGTTCTATATCCGTCAACGTCATTTATCAACTCGACTGAGAAGACCTAGTCGACTGTTAGAGGCACACGTCCTTCTCATATTTTTCCATGGCCGATAAAGGTTTTGGAAACCTCCTAGAAATATTAATGATAGTAGGAAAATAAGAAGAACGGTTCAAGCAATGGCACCACAATCGGTACTAGAACCCATACTGAAATTCATAAAACACTCTCCGATGAAGATACTGTAATCGTATAGAAAGAAAGTGAAGAATTACGACAGTCCCTGGAAAAAGAAGTACAGAACTTTTTTTTATTTTGACGGAAAAAAAAAAAAAAGAACAGTCTATGGAAGTAGAAACTACTCCCATCTTTGCACAAATCTGGTGTTCTAACAAAGAGTAAAACTGCATCCTTCAACAAAAACTAGCCATAGTGGAGCCGGTTTCTTCAGCACAGATTCCTGAAAACACTCCCTTCTTCCATTGCCACCACATCTGTGTCCTTCTGCAAGCATTTTCAAAATAAAAAGAAATCAGGAGAAGACATCTACCTTGACCTGATTGAATAGAAGTATATACACCACAATGGTTAAAAAAAACAATAAAAAAAACTTTAAATATCTCTAGAAATAAAACTGAAAACATCCGAAAATTTTACAGCTGTCAAAACTATTGGTTGTCACAAAGAGTACAGGCATAATGTATGTTACAAGCGTCAATTTTAATATGGTGCCTTCATTGGCTAATTAAAAGCATCGCGATTTTAAAAAAGTTAATAGAAATTTGTTCAGGAAAAGACCCTTATATTATACATATGTAAAGATAACTTTCTCGAAATACATCGGAAGACTGTTCATAAAAACATATCTAAGGATTTGAGATATTTCAGTGATTTTTACTTTCGGTATGTTCAAAGCACAACATAAGTGAATGGAAAATAACACTTAACGAGGCCTAAGGACAAGGTTTAAAAGGGTAAGACATATCCGTGACTTTCAGCTCTTCGGATGTAAGTGTTTATATGCTGTCTAAAAGAGACATCTTAATGCAGGTGACAATGAAAATATTCTGCTAAGAATATTTCAACTCTTTCCATAGACACTTAAGAAGTATTTTTTAATTGGTAAGCCGTACTTTGAATGCGTGACTACGCGAATCCGGTAGGCAATTTGTATGTGCTGGGATGTTACCGTAATGAATAAGGTATTTCCTTTCATAGTGATTTATGAGCCAAATGATAGAGATATGCGAGTCTGTGACATCATTGAAGAGTAGCTTTAGCGAGTGATGAGAATGTTGTCATTGTTGCCGATAGGGAGGTTACTAAATTTCTTCGAATTAAGATACTTTCGTGAAATTTTTTTTTCGATGGGTTTGATCTTGAAATCCAACTAGATCGACCTAGTCCAGGGAGTCCATATTTCTATACTACACTCTATTCAGATTAATCTATGGGAAATGTGGTAGTCCGCCTGGATAAACTTACCTAAGGTTAATCCGAAGATGGCTGGCTAATAGAAATTCAGCATATATTCATTGGATGAAAAAGATTCCCATGACAAGCTACTAATAATCTTAAAATAGGAATTGACGAGCTCTGTGGTTGTGTCCACTGCTTGCATATTGTTTATTTACTTATCTTTTTTTATTTTTTATTGTTTTCTGTTGTTTAGTTGTCGATTCGACTTCGATAAAGTCGTGGCGCAGACTAGAATAAACAGGGCTATTAAATTAGGAAATGTTCGTGAAGTAATGATAACTAAATCGGTGGTGGCCTCCTTGATTAATTTCTTCTTACTACATACTAGAAACTGAAATAGTTTCAAAAATGCCTTCCTAGGCAACAAAAATAGAAATGTGTGCTGAGAAAATTCGGAGCGCTACGAAATGGTATATCACCAGTGTCACATTGCCGGATGGGCGATGTCGGACTACAAGTAAAGACATATGTGAGGAATTTTGAGTGTTTTTCACTTGTTTCTAAACTATTTAGTTCGACACTTATTTTGCTGACTTATATTTTCACCTTCAGGCGACTGAAAAGGCTAAGAGCGGTGTACTTAACGCAAGATGAGATTAAAATGCAGGTCAAGACAGGCAAGACTCCAGGCAACGCCAGTTTATCCTACGAAATATATCTGACACTGTCGCACATGTTTGTCTCTTTGCTGACAATGACCTTTAACAACTAGTTGAAAAGGAAAATATTCCCTAGTGCTTCACTACTGGTGTTGGGGAGTTCCTACTTAAAGAAAAACACGCACTACATAGTTTTAATTTAATCTTTTAAAATATAATTAAAGATTTTGGACAAAATCTTAAACTGCTTGGAAGATAGAAGTATTCAGGACATCTGGATTTGGAACGTACAATCTTCGGCGAAAGTAATTGTTCAATTTAGATCAGTCCAAAATATTATTTATCATTTCTTTAAAGTTTGGCTTTCGCTTCAGGATCCACGTTCTACATGAATTACCTGGAGCTTTGATGAAAATAGATTGGGCAAGATCAAAGTTTTTCATGTTGTTCACATTTATTTCTGAAGGTTATCCACTTTTGCCCATCCTTGTGTTGGAATGCTTCCTGAGGGTAAACTAGATCCTGTGTGGCATTGCGTTAGATGGTGCTATGATTTCTACTAGGTACACACCTTATGCGGACATCTCTATGCTTGTAATATGCAATACCAATACTGAGGAAACTGGAAAAGAAATTGGATTGTATGAGATAATGACAACGACCAAAATTAACTTGATAAAACAGTCTCTTATCCGCATCTCCAGATGAATGGACGAACCGAGTAAAATGTGCGGCGTTTCCTCTCGATTAAGTTAGAGAAAGTAAAGTTTCCCATTGATATGCAAATAATTTATTCATTCCACATTTTCCACATAATTTTTCGACCTGTTAATTTCTTATTCTAACATATTTTATTGTTGGGAGTTCATATGATCCCAAATGTTTTGTAAATATTTTCATTTCATTAAATCATTATAGGTGAAATTTTAAAATTGTAATACATTAACCTATTTTTCTTAAACAGACACGAAATTGTAAATATATTTTCATTTAGAATTTTCCTAAAACTCTAATAGTGACTGTAGTGTGAAGGAATGATCTTGTATTGAAATTGACATTGAAGAACTGTTGGGCCAGTAGATGCAATGAGTTAAACTGACGGTAGGATAAGTGCAAACCTATACTTTCATATTCCTTTATTTTTTTTTTTCGACACTGTCATTTTTTTTTCCCCGGCACTGTCATGTTTTCTTTTTTTTATTATAACAAAAATTAAAGTTTAATCTCTAGGCGGATACAAAGAGATTAATCTCTTTTTCATCCTTATATATAATCATGCACATTTTAAAAAAGTTTATTTTCTAACAGAACAGTGCAATTAAAAATAATATAAAGAAACCGATTAACAACATCCATAACGAAGGCAATATTTTGGTTTGATTTCTTTATTTGTAATTTTATTGAATTACGTAAATTAAGCATCGTTGGTATTATTATTTACTAGTATTTCTTTTCCTCGCAATTGGTATGAAATCCGAAAGATAATTCCTCTTTTTAAGCGACGCTATATATATATATCGAGATTATGAAAAAACCAAAGAAGTGTCTGTAATGTTATCAGTATTAAAACAATAAATATCAATGAGAAATAATTTAAAAAATGACAGTTTTGAATAACAAACAATTTTGACTTATATAGCATAAGATACAATGCATTATGCTGAAATGAGTAAATATTTGTGAGTGAAACCTTTGTGATGCTTGTCAATTTAATTATGTATGTAAACTCTTATTTTTGGTGTTTGGAGATGTGATATATGAGTTTACTTGAAGAAATATTTGTTGTAGTTATGGTGATATAAGTTTCACAAAGTGAAAGAATAATTATGTTTATGAGGTAAATACAGTGTTTGTGTAATATAATTTTCCATTGTAAATTATGATAACTTATTTGTGCTACAGTTGTCTTTCTTTGACCTTAATATTGTCGAAGAGTAATAATAAATATTAAGACAAATTCTGAACAAAATAATATTTTGTGAGAAATTTTGCTATGTAATAATAATGTTCTGTGGTTGAGAACTTCTATGTGGTAAATGAAATCCAGTGTGATTTGGGTGAGTGAATTCTGAAAGTTTATTTATGCTAACAGTCACTTAAAACTTCAGATAATTGAGCGTCTTAGATTCGTTTGGCAACAAGATTCTCACAAAATTTATTGTATAAGAATACAATTTTGTCACAAGGCAACAAGATTCTCGCTGGTGAAAATGTGCTATTTATTTATTCATTGATCACGTGATAGGCTTGAGAGCATGCTACCTTAATTTTGGCGGTTATCTGGTTTGAACACTTGTGCGTAGGCGTAAATATGTCCTTGGTATTTATCAACCAATCAGAAAAGGACTATTGTCGTATTTGTACCTTGAAGCCTAAAAGTGTTTAGTTTGTTCAAATTTCAAAATAACGTGAAAAATATAGAAAATAGTATTTTAATAATTGTTATTCAATCAGGACATTGTTAAATTACATCCTTAAGAAAATTAAGCGTGATTTATAAAATGTTTTAGAATTTTCCCATCGCCGTGACGTGACTTCTGTGTCATTTCTATAAATATTTTCATGGCAATTGTTCTGAGCAACTCGGCCCTTGGCCTTCCGGCTGGGTCCGAAATGACCAAATAAAACCAGTTTAAGACCAGTATAACCAATTTTGAACCTATCCATCGCGGTTGATAGGTAATGTTTTGACCAGTACCTGGGCGTACGTGCTCAGGTTCCTCACATTAAAAAAAGATCCCCTGTCACATCTCTCTCAAGTGGGGGAGAAGAGTAAATATCCTCGACCCAAGGCCTTCCGGCTGGGTCCGAAATGACCAATTAAGACCAGTTTCGACCAGTTTTGAACCTATCCGCCGCGGTGGATAGGAAATATTTTGACCAGTACCTGGGCGTACGCGCTCAGGATCCCCACATTCTTCTGTCACATCTCTCTCAAGTGGGGGAGAAGAGTAGATATTCTCGACCCTTGGCCTTCCGGCTGGGGTCCGAAATGACCAAAATAAGTCTGAATAAGACCAGTTTAAGACCAGTTTTGAACCTATCCACGGCGGTGGGTGGGTAACATTTGACCACGACCTGGGCGTACGCGGTCATGTTCCTCACATTAAAAAAAGACCTTGTGTCACATCTCTCTCAAGTGGGGGAGAAGTGTAAATATCAGCTTGGTATCTCAGAGTGATTGGATCGTGAATGTGATTAACTAGGTATAGGATAGTTAACAAAAACTATCCTGTACCCTCCCCCCACCCATTTCGGCCATGTGCCACTTTTTCTGTATTCTACAAAAATAAATATACTTGGTATCTTCGTTACAGTACTCCAAATCTTAATTTTGGTGTTAACTGGCTTTACTGCGGAAGTGACCACGTCCCAGTCAAACTAAGGGTGAAACTCCGAAGACTGAAGAAGCCCAGCACATCACCAAGGCTGCAATACGACACGCTTGGGAATGACCTCACCCTGCTGAAAGAATACAATAACAGCGTGAGAAAGAAATATGAAGAACAAATTGGAAAAGGGCACTCAAAATGGGATTCACTAAAGGAAGCGATGCTGACCTCAGCGAACAATATAGCCCCAAAGGAAATCAGACACAGAAGAAAAAACGAGTGGATGACCGAAGAGATTCTCCACATGATGCAAAGGAGACAAAAAATAACACCAAGACATGGAGCAGAGTACAAGAAACTTCACAGGGAAATAAGGAACAAATGCAGACAAGCTAAAGAGGAATGGCTCAACGACAAATGCGTAGAAGCAGAGAGACTGAGCAGGACCAATAAAGCAGAGATGTATAAAGAGATAAGAGAACTGACAGGACAAAAAACCTGCTCCTCAACAGGATGCATAAAATCCAAGGATGGAACAATCATATTGGAGAAAGAGGAAAAGAGGAAATACTCCAGCGATGGGAAGAGTATATAAAGGATTTTTTTTGCGACAGGAGAGAACAACCGAGAATACACAAGGAGGTGGACGGACCGGAAATACTAAAATCCGAAGTGGGAGCTGCAATGGCCAAAATGAACAGAAACAAAGCAGCTGGTCCAGACGGCATAGTGATAGAGCTGCTGATAGCCTTAGAAGAATATGGCATAGAAAACATTACCGACATAAACGAAATATATAGCAGTGGAATAATACCAGACGACCTATGCAAGTCGATATTTATAGCACTGCCGAAGAAACCAGGTGCAAACGAGTGTGAACTACACAGAACTATCAGCTTAATGAGTCACATTACAAAACTGATTGTCAGAATCCTGATGAAGAGCGAGAAGCAGAATCAGGCCAGAGATAGGGCAGGAACAGTGCGGGTTCGTCAAAGACACTGGAACAAGGAACGCCATATTCATGATTAGGATGCTCTCCGAAAGGGCAATACAAATGAAGAAAGACTTGTACCTATGTTTCATTGACTATGCGAAGGCATTCGACAAGATACGACACAAAGAATTGATGGAGATGCTCGGCAGCCTCGACATTTTCGGGAAAGACATAAGAGTAATCAAGAATCTCTACTGGCAGCAAACGGCCTGCATACGGACAGGTAACGATCTCAATAGATTTACAAAGATAGAAAGTGGCGTAAGACAAGGATGTGTCTTTTCACCGGATTTGTTCAACCTGTACAGCGAGAATATTTTGATGACCCTAGAAGACACGCTAGGATTTGTTATTGGAGGCAGATGATACAGTGCTGATTGCAGACACGGAAAGAAAACTACAAGACAGAAGGTAGAGGTGGAGAGTGACAAAAAAGGACTACAAATAAATTTTAAGAAAATTGAATGCATGGTCATCAGCAAAAGGTGCAACCCAAAATGCCAAATACAGGTGGGGGATACCAGAATCAAGCAAGTACAAAAATTTAAATACCTAGGAAGTGTTCTAAACAAGAGATGGAAAGTGCGACACAGAGATCCGAAGGCGAATTGGCATGGCAAAGGACGCGTTCCAGAAGCTGAGTAAAGTACTAACACACAGGAAAATTTCACTAGAAACAAAGAAGAGTGCTGGATTGCTATGTGATGTTAGTTCTTCAATTCGGCAGTGAATGGTGGACAATATAATCGAAAATGAGGACAAAACTGGAAGTAGCGAAAATGTGGTTCTACAGAAGGATGATGCGGATATCGTGGACTGAGCATGCAAGCAACGATGATGTGTTGGAAAGAATGGCAACCAAAAGGAAATTAATACTGAGCATCAGGAAGAGACAACTGAAGTTCCTGGGACACGCAATGAGGAAGGAGAGCCTGGAGAACCTGATACTGACTGGCCAGATAGAAGGAAAGAGAGACAGAGGAAGGCAGCGGATAACATATTTGCAGGGCCTGATCAGGTGGATGACGGAACGAGGGTTGCCAGGAGTAACAGAAGCAAACATACTAAGAGCCACAAGGGATAGTGAGACGTGGAGAACCATGATCGCCTACATCCTGAAGGGACAGGGCACATAGAAGAAGATTGCAGTTAAATGGAATTCGTGTTTAAAAGAAGCCTTTTAGTAACAGTTATTAAGAACTTCCTTTTTCGTCAGAATAAATTTGAAGTTGCTTAAACTTATTTTCCATTTGTTCGTTTATTCATGTTATTTTATTTAATATTTTTCTTTTCAGTCTTTTTTTTTCTTCTTCAGTTCTCGTCGGCTTTGGGTGCCATTTTTATTTTCTTTCTTTTTTCTGACAAACTCTGACCAGACCACTGATTTTGTTTTATTGCATTTTTTGTTTAATCTACTCTTTTATTTATTATTTGCTTTATTAGAACAGGTTTTGTAGAAATTTTGAGCGAAAACCGTTTCCGTTGTTTTTGACATTTGAGAAATTGATTTTTTTCTTGTCAGTCGATTGATAGTTTTCCCTGCTCGGTTTTCGGACGACATTTATTTTTGAGAGTTAACAACTACTTTTCCCAGACTTTTGTTTTGTTATATTTTAATTCGACTTTATTTCTTAAACTTCATTGCACTTTAGTCTCGTTTTGGGGCAAACTTTCTTTTCTCCTTGCGTGGACTTTAATTTCTTTCTCGTCTATGATCAAAGGTTCATTTTACATCGTTTCATTATAATTTTTTCTTGTTTCTTTCCTTTTAATTATCAAATTAAGCCTTTTGGGTTGATTTTTTTTTTCCAGGGTTTTTTTTTTTATAAAGTCATCGACTTTTTTCTCTCGGTAGTTAATTCGATTTTTTTTTCTCTCCCCGTTATAGTTGATTCTTTTTAACTTCTACATAATAGAGAAACTTTTTTTTTTTTTTAAATCTTAAGTTTTTATCTGTTGGCATTTTTTCTCCTGCCCTTCTCCCTGTTTTTTTTTATTTAAGTTTTATTTTTCACCAACAAAAAAGAAATATACTTAGTGAAAACTTTTGTTGGCCATCTTAATTTTTTAAAAGTCAGTTTAGAAGGAAGGACTTTTTGGGGTTTGCCTCTAAGTCAGACCCACACGATAAAAGGAATTCTAAACGAGTGGAATCAACCTGCAAAACACAAATAAATAAAAAAAAAACAAGCAAAATATAGAAGCAGCAGTCCTACTAAAGAAGTTAATGTGTCAGATGTAGCAGACAATATGACAGCCGGTGAATCACCCTTTTGTTAGAAGTTCCCATGAAAATGGTGTCAAGGTTTATAAAAGGTACTGGGTTTTTCATATGAGACGTAATGCTGCTCACACTGGAAGATTATATAGAAGTGGTAAGCTGGAGTTGATATTGACAATAAAAAACCTCATAATAAAAACCGAATACGAGGGTCGGTGCAGGGACATGCAACAATATTCGACGTCTCTCTTCGATAATAGACAGGCAGCTAGGTGCTCTGCTAAGTCAGTATGGCCAAATCCTAGGCAAGACCTGAATGGAGAATGGAGTTTCGATATTATTCTCTATAATTTGGCCTATCTCCGTCCCCAACTGTTTGGACAATCCCGGTTATAGTGACCGGCGGAAAACCAGCGTATTGGAAGTGTGAAGATATTGGTCACTTCTCCTCTTCCTGTCCAGAGAAGGTCTTTTGTGTTCTGTCTGCTGACGATCCAAATTCCCCTCTGGCTGATACTGATAGTTCCGCGGCGCCTGTAATAGGCCTACCAGTGACTCTAACCAATGAAGAAAAACCCCTCCCCAGTTAGGTCCCGTCCCACATTCCCCAAAAACCTACGCCACTTGCAAGTTCGAGTAGGGAAAAGGAAGAAGAATGGTGTGTTGTACGTAGGGGCAGTGGGAAGCGCCAGACAGCGGGGTTTCCGTCCCTTGAAGCGCCCAGGGCAAAAAGTCATCTACATTCCCATTCCCGCTACCAGCTCTAAGAGTAATACCCCAGTGTCGTATGCTACTACAGCTTGTGAGATACAGAAGAAAAATGAACCAAGCTGAGAGAAAATTGAAAAAACTGAAAAATAAAAATAAAGAAATGCTAACAAGCGAAGCGGGTAAAAAAAAAAAAAAACAAAGCCAGCGAGACCTCTCATCCTCTGACCAGTCTTCCTCATCACAAAAAAAAAAAAAAAAAAAAGAAATCTCCCCCAATGACTAGATCATTGATTTCTTCTCCTTCCAATGACAAATCACAAAAAAGAAACACACTCAATCTCCTGTTTACAAGATAAAACAGTTCACATTCACTCTCGCCGTAAACGTTGATCTATTTTTTTTTTTACTTACAAATTTCAGGCCACTTAGTGAAGCTATCTACTATCACAAAATAATGTGCTCCGTTTATTAGACATGCGAAATCTATATGCAGTCTTGACCATGGAATATCGGTCTTTGGCCAAGGTTGTAATTTCGTCGTAGATAATTTAGCTATCAGAGCGCAAACTCTTTTACTAATTTTTCAATGTCTTGAGCCATTTTGGTCTAGTATATATTGCTTCTCATAAGAGATTTCATCCTTAAAATCCCCGAATGTCCATTATAAAATTCATTTAATATCTGCGAACATAAGTACTCCATCGCATAGTAAGTAAGCGTTCAAGTCTGGTTTACGGTCTTACTTTTTATTTCCGCAATAAACCTGTTTTGTTCTGCTTCTATATTTTATATTTTATTTCTTCCAGGGTAACTGGTAATTCGTGTACTACATTGCATAATATATTTTTATTTCTATTTCACATTTAATGCTACAATAACATTATCTTCACATAGTTCAGTACTTTATTTTTATATCAATTTTGATAGCCCATGTGTTAATTTTTTGGACGGTTGGTATTCCATCCTAAAATCTTAATCCAATAAGATAGCACCCCAGTGTTGTAATCTATTCACTGTATGCGTTGGGCACCTTTGCGTCATGTAATGGTTAGCAAGCTTGTTATTACAACTGAGTAGTGAGTTCGATCCTCACTGGGTGACCCATGTTTTCGGCCTTGTGCTACATCTAAGCGGCATTTAGAAAATCAACTATTCACTGTATGCGTAAGAAAGCCTTTCTTCGAACCACAAATTAATAATAGAAGGCTGTGGTCTGTTTGCAACTGAATTTTGCTTCCATACATAAATTTGTAAAAAAAAATTTTCAATGCAAATATTGCTAACCTCTCTTTTTCGATATGGCTGCAGTTTTTTTTCTTTCTGTTAGTAGTAGTGAACGCGAAACATGTGCGATATTCCTATCAGAGGCACTGCGAAATTCCTCTGCACGCAATTATAAGGCCATATTTGTTGTCTCGGCAGACATTCTATTTAATCTAGCTCTAACTACTTGAGCTTTGTCTTTGTTAAGCAGGGAGGCCAATTCAGACTTAACTATAGCTGCCTTATCACAATCTCCAGATTTCACATCGTCCTTTACTAAAGATCCTCGTGTCTTTTGCGCCGTTTGTCTGTCGTGGTGGAGTCGTTTGTTGTAATCGGTGGAAAAAAAATGATGTACCCACTATCTATTCTAAAACATTTATCCATTTGAGGTTTTATGGAGCCATCTTGGGACAGTACCCCCTCGATGTCTTGACGAAACGTTTCCCTGCTTTATATAGGAATAGGTGAATAAATATTGGGACCCTCCTTGAACAAAATAGCTTAAGTTTAACGAAATTTCCACTCTCAAAAGTTACTAGTAGAAGACATCTTGATGCAATTTTTTTACCTCCTCCAACATTGCCCATATCTGAAGTGTACCCGAACCAACGCGTACCACTCAGTATTTTCTGTTCCTGAGGGAAGTTTGTAGGATGTTTCACATTTTTCCTTCTACTTTTCTAAAAGTTTACTGAGGCTGAAGGGTTTTTTTCCTCAAGGATATCCCGGCACACATCCCCTCGTATCATATTTCTTTTGGGGTTCTAATTTTTTGTCTGTGTGTGCTGGAGTTCTAAACTTCTCAACGAAGAACTCCTAGGTATTTTGACTAATGTGTTTGTGGTGGTAGTGGAAGCAATAGGGCGATGTTTGGTGGAGTGGGTGAACTGATTGTTTTCGAAGGTGGGGATTTAGGAGTGGAAGAAGGAGAGAATTGGTGTGGAAACATATTTGAACTTGGGTTTGTCTTTTTTTGTTTGGTGATGATAAAAGTGTCTATTTGACCGGGGGAGGAATCAGTCTACCGCAGAAAACAGAAACATACTGCGGGAAAAACTTCTGCCCAGTCTGTCATGTCTCTTTCGAGACATGATCGCCCAAGCGTGTATCATGTATGGCACTTGATTGACTGACTGCATTAGAAATGCATCTATCTATTGACCAAAGATGAAACTGGGCCGTAACATAAGCCTTAACATAAGTTCATCGTTGTCCTTGGTATTCAAATCTTAATAAGCAATTCTTGTTTTACAGATCTCTCTTGGGCAATACAATGCATTCTTCTGGTGTGGACAATAGTATTTCTCACATAGAGATATCTTGTTACACAATTTGTTGGATTTTCACTCACATCTTTGTCAGCATATTGATTACATAATCAGTGTTGGATTTGTCTTATTTAATTTTTGGTAAATGACAAAAGAGAAATTATTCTTTTCTTCACAGTTTCCAACTCTGGAGGGTTTATGATGTGTCCGTCCGGTGTCGCTAGATGGGCATATTGCCTAGCTTGTTTGACACTTTTTTCAAAGTCTATGACACAATGAGGTAGTGTTTTCCATCTATGCCAATTTGCGAGATTGTGGTCTGGTCCTTTTTCTCTTGTTCCGGTGTTCCTTTTTCAAAGATCACAAATAGAGCATTGACAGCCCTACTAATGTCCACCTCGTCCATTATGCACAAGGTAAAAATTGTAAGTATATTTATCGCTCAAAATGAACAATTATGAAACATGGTTTTGGGGATATTAAAGAGAGGCTGGTCGACACTAACTATCCTATACCTAGCTAACCGGAATCACGACCCATTCGTTCATTACAATTTGCCCATTTACTATGAGAAATCATTCATCATTAAATCCGACATGTACCACAATAATATCTATACACAGGAAACTTACAAAAAAATTTAAAATGGCCACTTATTTTTAAGTAATTTTTGTATAAAAAATTACATAAACACATAGATGATGAATAGAAAAGGGAATGAAATCGAAAAACTTACAAAAACTGACAATAAAACTTCCATTGACTCAAATAAAAACTTGAAAGAAAGAACTGTCGGCTTCTATCACCATCAATTACTGTTATTGCAGACATTTTGTACCGGTAGCTGCTTTTCGTTATAAAATGCCTTTCCATTTACTACTCATTGCCTTATCTAATTTTCAACAGTTTATCTTTGGGTACAAGAGAAAAAATATTGTAAGTAATATTGTATAGCTGATGAAATATGTATATTCTGAAAAGGCGATACGATCGTTTAGATATTGAAAGATGCATATACAAAAACGGGAACCAATTCAGCATTTGTTCTCTTTAACGATGAAACTAAAAATCAACGGAAATCCATCTTTAAACGTAAACATTTAACATTTTTAAACAGTTTGTAATTATTTTTAACATGATTCCTTAAGCATCTTTGAAAAAATAAGTGATAACCATTGATATAATAAAATGTATAATTATATAAAAATAAAGACTAAGTAAAAAATGCTCGATAGATTAAACTTATTACACTTCTTTTGTCTTTTTTTTAGGAGTGCGTTTAAATAAACATTTAAAGAAAGGTTACTAACATGTATTCTTTAAAAAATAGCTGCTTTGGTGAATTTGAAGCGTGAAACTTAAGTGTCATTGAAAAGATTAACCATTCAAAAAAAAGGGCAGCACCAGTAGTTTGTGTCAAAAAAATGAAAAAAAAGTTTTTTTTAATCGTTTTGGCTCGAGAGATTTAAACAAATGTTTAAAACTGCATAATTACCCATTATTAAAAGTCCAGAGAAAATTTTTGCGAAGCTGGATCTTTCTGAAGCGTATTTACAATAATAGGTTGAAGAAGAATGTTCAGAGTTAACGACTATAAATACGTGCAAGGGATTGTAATAAGTTCAACCGACTTCTGGTATACAATTGGCTTCAAGTATATTTCAACAAGCTTTTGATACCTGGCTTGCAGGTTGTGATTTCGCAGTTGTTTATCTTGTCACTATGTAAATTAAAAGGTATATCTAAGGATCAACAAATCGGGTATGTGAAAATAAATTTTGAAAAAAATATCCAGAGGAATGGTTCAAACTTAGTGAGGAGATGTGCGAAATGTTTTTGCTTAAAATTTAAGTATCTAGGACAAATCATTGACAAAAATTGCCGTCAACCAGTTCCATCGAGAGTAATAAGCCTTCCCCAACAAACGTTACTAGGTTACAAGCATTTTTGGGACTAGCAAACTATTATCAAATTTATGTACCTAACATGCAGAATTTGATCGCTCCACTGAACAATTTGCTTGAGAAAGGCATGAAGTGAAACTGGACATAAGTGTCAGAAGGCATTTGAAGAAAAAAATACTAACGTCAGACTTATTAGCGCACTACGAATTAAAAACCTCAGACTCTAGGGATTATGATTAGTAATTGTACATAAATACGATATTATGATTAGTAATTGTACATAAATACGACATAAGCTATTTTGTTCAAGGAGGGTCCCAATATTTATTCACCTATTCCTATATAAATCAGGGAAACGTTTCGTCAAGACATCGAGGGGGTACTGTCCCAAGATGGCTCCATAAAACCTCAAATGGATAAATGTTTTAGAATAGATAGTGGGTACATCATTTTTTTTTTCCACCGATTACAACAAACGACTCCACCACGACAGACAAACGGCGCAAAAGACACGAGGATCTTTAGTAAAGGACGATGTGAAATCTGGAGATTGTGATAAGGCAGCTATAGTTAAGTCTGAATTGGCCTCCCTGCTTAACAAAGACAAAGCTCAAGTAGTTAGAGCTAGATTAAATAGAATGTCTGCCGAGACAACAAATATGGCCTTATAATTGCGTGCAGAGGAATTTCGCAGTGCCTCTGATAGGAATATCGCAGATGTCACATCACCGGATAGAAGAAACCTGACGAGTGAATATGCGGGGAGGCTCGTAACAACTTTTCACTAGGGAGCCTGGACAGCTATTTGACTGACTTTTCTCGCCTCGAGGCGACTGAAGCGGCTGGTTACGAGGATTGCATAACAGTGGAAATGTAGGAAGAACTCTGGGCATTGATGGTTTACCCTACAAAGTATACTTGAGGCTCATGCTTGCCCTCTTCCTGGAAATTCTCTTCAACCACAGAATGGAACAAGAGGTTATTCCCTAACGTTTCACCAGGGGTGTGGTGAAGCTTCTACGCAAGAGCAAACATGGGAATGGGATTAGTATTTTTCGGTCTTTAATGATGCTTAACGCAGAGTTAAAAATTTGAGCCAAGCTTCTGATCAATCGTTTGCAGGTTGTGCTCGATCCTCTCATATCCCCTGAACAGATGTGTTCTGTAAATGATCGGACGATTCAAGATAAACTTTATTTAGTGCACAATATCATAGGACAAAGTCGATGTAGAAACTGCCCTTTTCAATTTGTCCAAGGCCTTTTAATAGGGTGGACCATCGTTTCTTGGCGGCTGTTTTGTCTGAGGCTGGTTTCAAGCCATATTTTCGCTTCTGGTTTCGCCTTTTGTATACGAGTCCTAGTGCTATGGTGGAAGTGAAAGGGATAAGATCGAAGCCCTTCATCAATTTGCCAAGGCGGTTCCTTCTCGCTCTTGCTTTGTCCTTGCACTAGAGCCTTTCCTGTGCAGGTTGAGGGTGAATCCGTTTCTTAGCGGGATTACCTTACCTGTTTCCACCACCTCTTCCAGTTACATTGTTTAGTCGACTACGTCTCAACGTTTTGTAACGACCAGTGCTGAGATTGGCGAAGTTAGAAGAGGAATCCGGACGTGATGGATAAAATTAACCGCAATAATTTGCAGTTTCGTTTGGGTTCGTGGAAACTGTCCAGGGCACCTTCAGATGGATGGACGGGCCTTTCAAGATACTGCTTCGGTCCCAAGATCCATCTGGAAAAGGATTGGTCGGTAGTTCTGGAGAAGGTCGTAGCCGCAGTTAATCTGTGTCTATGAAGGAAGCTTTCCTTGAAGGGGAGAGCTGAGATATGCGTTACGTACATCTACCTTTTCATATTTTCTCTTCGTTCAGTTCTGCCACTCCCGGCCGCCTACCGAGATGATCTAGTGAAAGCATTTTCTGTTCTTTTTTGGGGCTACAAAGCTCATATGGTACGTTGCGAGGTCTGCAACCTCTATCCATCTAATAGCGGTCTTGAGATGCCGGACAGAGACCCGTCGAAATACTGTGATTGCATTTCCTTGATCGGATACAGTGTGACGAGAATGGCAGATTCTGGAAGGAAGATGCCAAAACAGCGTTCCCGTCTTTGAGAAGTGTGCACTCAGCTTAGGCGGAGGTCCGCCGTTCGCACCAAAACGAAAGTTCTTTTTCGGATACAGTCTTTTCACTAAAAAGGCATTATATCGGGTGTTACTTGGAGGGAGGGAGTCGGCAAAAGAACTTTCACAGCAGGACTGGTTGGCTCGACAGAATGCATCCGATGCGGTCTATTGAATACGCCCTCTTTCACAGCCCGCTTGTACGCCCGCTGTGAGCTATTTGAAGGCTATATGGTCTATATGGCCCGCATGCTACATGAAAAATTCTTTGCCCTGGATGTCAGTTCTCTCTGTAGCAACGTGTGCTCGTTGTCGGACAAGAGGAAGCACAATGTGTTTCTGTTCTTGCTAGCCGTAATGTGAATGATGGTATGAACGATGAGTATTACTGATTTTTGTGGGCTATTGCCTTTCTCTTTCTATTAAATGATTGCATTCTTTTGGCACTAGCTGAAGATCAAAATAAATGTAGAGAGAGGAGGGCTTTATTTCAAGCACTTTGCTGAAAGATAGGTTAGGTTGGAGTAGGAAATGCTTCTGCTTTTTGTTTTCTCTGAAAACTGGTTAACTTAGCTTGTAAATGAATGGTCATTAGAGAATTTTCTTCTTTTCTTTAACCCCCGGTATTTTCAGATTTCATTACCTCACCCATTCCCTTTCAGGTAACAGAAGGCATAGTTCTCTGGGCAGTTGGAACATTTCGTTGTTTGTTTGTTTATTTATTTATTTATTTTTCTTTCTACATGTTTCCACTGTATTTTTGCCCAGTTATCTTTTACTGCAATATTTAGACGTGGAGAGGGTCCCATACTAACATTTTTGTTTACTTGTATATATATTAATTCACGTAAATTATGTGGCTATTGTATGGTGTAAATAAAAATCATATTGTTCCCTTATGTTTCAATAATGTTCAGTGTGGAGAATAATCTAATGCAAGCAGTTGTCATGCCATGTACATACACGCCTGTTCCTTTTAATTATAACCGTTTTAGAAGACGTCATCTTGTGGGCCTTCATGAAGCTGGATGTTTATTTAGGAGATGCAACATATAATACAAAATTTTCAACAATTTTTTGGTCAGCACGATCATCAGACCTGTTTCCCATTAAACATTTATGAGACAAGAGGCATGAAATAATGTATCCCAGGATGGTATACATCATCATCTCCACGATCGTATGTATGCTAAAATACTGTGCTGTGTTAACGCATCAGAGCGTAATACGTGCTATGAATGCTGTTGATACACCACTTACTTTGGAGTCTTTGCACCTGCTAATCTGTACATGTGACAATTTATGACAATCCTGACATATTACTTGTACATTTAATCTTAAATAAATTAATTAATGCATTACTTTCCTGCTTCAATTTTATTTTCACTTACTTTATGCGAGGAATTCTGAAAGCTATTGACCTGATCCGCTTCCCTAAATCTGACAAAATTAGCAAACATTCAGATTTTTAAAATCTTGGTCGACTCGGGGCATTTCAAATTCCACCCATTCTTGTAAGTAATTTTTAAAAATAAATCTGTAAACGATCTCTTTCTCATCACCCGTCACAATGTGCTTCAAAAGAGGCGCGTTTTCATCGCCTTTATACAGGGTGTGACAGATTAATTGCCGTCTAAATTACTAAAAAAATGAAAATAGCACTGACATCTCATTTTAACAGATATTTTTGTATAAATTTGGTAAAGATATCTTAAAATATTAAAGAGTAAATTTATTTAATAAAATCGCTATTGGCTTCAGCCACGGCCCTAAAATAATTTCGGAATCTTCTGCATCTTGGTACTACAAGAAGTTTTGTTGGTCTCTCGCTCAATTGCGCCACATACATAATAATCAAGGGGGTTGCAAGTCTAGGGAGTTAGGTGATTATATGTAAGGAGTGGTGCGGTCGCGGAGATTGACAGCCATGACAATGTTCTTCTGCTTGTGCGGCTTGCAGAGTCCAGCAGCCTCCCTCTTGACCCAAAGCACTACCACCTCAAAGCACTTGATGTAGGCCTCCGTGTTGACTTTAAGGTTCTGTGGGAAGAATATAGAGACTCAGTCGAAACACCTTCGTAATCATCATTAGACTCATCCATCTTTTTTCTGAATCCTTTGCACTGTCCTCAGATTGATTCCCAAACTCTCTGAAATGCTCATATTCGAGCCTCCGAAGTACAGCGTGTCAGTTCTAAATTTCTGGCGGGGCGAATTGCGTCATGGTACTCTTTTTTTCACCGACAATGCTTAACTGACCCTACAATACTGTTTAGTCGAAAAATCCAAAACAAAGAACGCGCATGCGCGAAATTAAAAATATAATATGGCGACAATTTGCTCATGTGTGGGTGTGTGTATGTACACGGTCATGAACGCGCTAAGCCTTCTAAGATGTCTAAACTTGTTTTAATGTTTAAACACGTACTTTTTAAGTTATTTACATTTCTCTTCATAGATCTTATTTTCGTTTACTCAAGAAATAAATTTAATTGAGAAGAAAAAAGAGAAACAGTGATAAGAAATCATAAGTCAAAGAAAATGCTACATTTCAAAGTCAAACGATTCTCCAGAAGCATAAATAATTTGTTAGACTTAAAATTAAAAAAAAAAAAGAACTTTACGAATTTTCTAACTCACAAGTTTCTTTTCTTGAAACATACACTTTACCAAATACCATTAATCATCAGTCCTTAATATCTGACAAGAACATGGGGCTCTCCGCAAAAATCACAGAAGCCTTTATTTCGTCTGATGGCGACAGGCGATTACTACTTTATAAACTCAAAATCTTCCACTTCATTCGTTTCTTGTGAATTATTCTGCAAACAAAACACAAAATAATATTCAGTTCCGACTGCATCCATTTTAAATGTGCTTTAAATTCGTTTAAAGCTGCAATTCAAATATTACAATCATCTTACAGAGTGATAGCTAGGTGGCTCATTTTAAAAGCTATTGTTAGTACGCTTAATCTAAAATGAATTCTATTCATTAGTGAATTACGCCATACACACTTTAAGTTTAGATCATAACTTAATTCGTAGAACAATGGTTAAGCAGTTTCGCGTGCAATTTCTAAAGAATTCAATTCGTCGTGGGCGCCTTTCTATTGTGGCCTTGTACTAAACTATGCTAAACCAAGTAAATAGTTAGAAAAATGTGCTTTCTTTTTTTATAAACGGTAAAATATTTCCATATAAATGGTTCAAAAAATGAAAAGTTATAGTTTGTTTTTAGGAAAAAACATTGTCAACACTCAACAGGTATTCTCTTCTTGTCATTATTTTTAAAATGTTTTCTTTGCACAAAACAATTTTCCTATTTTTTTCTTTCTTCATTTGATTTTGTGTCATACTAAGCTAAACTTAAATTACATTTAGCTATTTTATAAGATCAGTTAGAGTATAAACAATGGAGATGAGTCATTAATTTGCATTTGTTTGCAAAACTAATTTGTTAACGACTGGTTTTGTTTATAACTCTCCGTAGCAGTTTAAGTTTACAACTTTGCTATATTTTTGAGCCGATATGTAAAAAGTTTTGTTTATAGAAAGATAACAATGAATGAAAAGAAAGAGGAAGCAGAGCAAGTTAATGTTGCAATTTAATCTGTTTTAAATTATGTAAGCATAAAAGCGTATATCCTGGGGAAAATAAATTAACCAACAATGAAGTATGCAGATGAAAATAGTGTGTTCATAAAATGATGATATGTATTCGTTTTTGTGTATTTGCTCTAATACATTTGCTTCTGGAGAATAAAATCTGTAGGGTCATCGGGTACAATGTTTTTAGAGTTTCCTCAATTATTCCTCGACATTTCGTTCTCTCTCAAAACTGTCACTATTTAGACTTTTTATCTGAAAAATAAATAAATTTAAAGAAACGATCAAAAATAGAAAAACAAACATCAAAAGCACCGGAAATTTTAATCGAAATTACACTCAACACTTGCCCTTGCGTGTGTGAACGTGTCACGTGATCAGGAATGTACTTTTTCTGTATATGATAGTAGATCCGTTGCCAAGAAATAAAATAAACGGGCCTCGTTGGACCCCAGCAATGAAATTCTATCCTAGCCTGCCACTTAAGTAACTTTTCGAAAAGAACAAAATTGCACCCCTTTAAGTATTGTGACGAGGTGCTAGTTCCGGTGGTTGGGGGTGGTCGTCGGAGTGAGCATTTGGCAGGGAGGGGCCGCCTCGATTTGACTATATACCACCAGTTCTGATTCCGTCTCCCGTTTATTATTCGGAACAAGATCTATAGGTTAATCCAAGAGAATTGGAAATCCGGGCTATTCGCTCTCGGGTTGGCTCGTTATATAAAAGGGGGGGGGGGATAAAGTTGACAATATCAAACAAACAGAGAGCTCATAAAAATCGCACAGGTAAAAAAAAAAGGAAATGATTCACAGGGCAATGTGTTACAGACGAAGTACATAACTTTTTCCTCTGTTTTTTTTTTTTACTTTTAACTCTTTATTTTTTTTTTCTTTTTACTTTTAAAAAGAAATAAAAGGAACCACTTTCAAGGTTTCAATATAAAATGATAATACAAAGAAAACATTAAACAAGGACATTTAGATAACTGGCAAAGAAATATTAAACAAGGATAATAATAATGATAATAATAATGCAATTGTCTTTCAAAGTCTCTTTCTTTTTCTTATCTTATTTTTCTTCTCTCTTTTGTTTTTTTTTCTAACTTTTCTTCGCTTGGCCAGGGCGACGAATTATTACCAGAGGTAATCTCAGTCACAATAGTTCTTTTTCTCTCTCTCTTTTTTTTTTTACAGAGGCGAGTGGTAGGCAGAAAACGCTTTTTTGTTTTTTTTCCTCTTTTCGTTTTATTCGAGTGAGGGTGGCTTGTTCTCCTTTTTTTTCTATTCGATTATTTGAGATATTAAAGTCGGTACTTATCTTTGAGGAGACGGCACTCTGATCATTTTTACGTGATTCTTCCATTCAAGATTCACGGAGCTGCGTGATGCACGTGTGGTCCTTAGCTGGTTTTCTCTGCAACTAAATCTCCCGCCTATTTCATCTCTCTCAAGATGTTTAGGGATGGTGGCAGTAGCCACTCTTTCCGGATTTCCCCTCACCTTACAGTTTTTACCCCCTCTCTCTCATCTATGTCTACTTGCGTCTTTGCACACCATCTCCATCTCGGCTTATCTCTCTCTCTCCCCTTGCCTAGCACACTGGACAGGGGAAAAGGGGCTAGTGGACGCCGGGGTGGTAGGGGTGTTTCCTCTCTCCACGATATCTCGTGACACCCCCTCCCTTCAAGAAAAGAAAGGTAGGGAAGAAAAGATTCTTTTCCTTATTCTCCTTTCTTTCTATCTTCCCCTTCTTCCTTTCAACATCTAGAAAGGCTGTCAGCCACAACGTTTTTCACTCCTTTAATGTGGCTCACTTCTAAATTATATTCCTGCAAGTTGAGGAACCAGGCTTGTAATTTCCTGTTCTTGTCCTTCATTCTCTCCAAGAATGTTAGAGGATTATGGTCGGTGTATATTTTTGTGGGGTTAGCATTTGCTGTCACGTAGATCTCAAAATGCTGAATGCTACTCATCAGGGCAAATAGTTCCTTTTCGACTGTGGAATAAGCTCGTTGGTGTCGGTTTAGCTTTTTGGAATAATAACTAACTGGGCGGAGCTTTCCTTCATCACTTTCTTGCATCAGCACAGCTCCGATGCCTTGATTACTAGCATCGACAGCTAAATGAAAGGGTTTCTCAAATTCTGGTGCGATTAACACGGGTTCTGTGATTAGGGCCTGCTTTATATCATCAAAAGCCCTTTGGCATTCTTCTGTCCATCTATATCTTGTCTCTTTCTTCAATAAATCTGTTAGGGGTGCTGCCCTTCCAGAAAAATTTCTACAGAACCTCCTATAGTAGCCCGCCATCCCAAGAAATCTTCTCAGCTCTCTGACATTCTTTGGGGTAGGATACTCCTGTATGTTCTTGGTTTTTGCGTCACTTGGCTTGACGTGTCCGTAGCCTACCGTGTGTCCAAGGTATTTTACAGCAGCTGCTCCGAATTCACTCTTCATTAGGTTTACAGTCAAGTTCGCTTCGTTTAGCTTCTGAAAGACTTTCTTCATAGTCTCTAAATGGTTTTCCCATGTGTCACTGTAGATAACAATATCATCTATATAGGCATCCACTCCCTCTATACCTGAAAGACATTTAGTTATCAGCCTCATAAATGTGGCTTGGGAATTTTTCATCCCAAAAGGCATGACACGGTACTGGTAGGCTCCTCCTGGGACCACAAAGGCAGAAACGGCTTTTGCTCGGTCTGATAAGGGTACTGCCCAGTAGCCCTTCAACAGGTCGCATTTCGTAATGTACTTGGCGTGACCTATCCGGTCGATGCAGTCCTCTATGCGAGGGATGGGGAAACAATCTGCTTTGGTCATCGCATTAACCTTCCGGTAGTCCGTACAAAATCTTACAGTCCCATCTTCCTTCCCTACCAGTACACATGGTGAGGCCCAAGCACTGTCGCTTGGCTCTATAATCTCATTCTCCAGCATATAGTCGATCTCCTCCTTCATCAATTTCATCTTTCTAGGGTTTAGCCTATATGGATGTTGTTTGATCGGACCATCCTGGGTTAACTCAATGTCATGCTGTATCATGGTAGTTTTCCTAGGTACATCCGCAAATAGCCCAGGGTATCTTTTGATAAGACCTTCCAAATCATTCTGCTTAGACTCTGATAAATGATTCAGCTTTTCTTTCAGATTTCTCAGGATCTCTGAGTTTTTCAGTTTCAGAGGTGGTCTCTTTTCTGTCTGCTCTTCCTTCTCATTTTCAGTTGTTTGGTTTTCACCAGTTACTGCTAGGACAGGCTGGTTCTCCCGACGAATATACTTTTTTAGCCTGTTAATGTGACACACCTGTGTCTTCTTCCTTCCCCCGGGAGTGTTAATCCGATAGTTCCTTTCGTCTATCTTCTGCGCAATCGTGTAGGGACCTTGGTATTTCCTTTCGAAGGGTGACCCTTTGTTTGGTGACAACAGCAATACTTCTTCATCCTTATCGAATTCCCTACTCTTTGCCTTTTTATCAAATTTTTCTTTCATTTTCTCCTGTGCTTGGGACAAGTTCTTCCGGGCTAACTCTTGTGCCTTAGATAGGTTCTCTTTCAGTCTATCTACATAGGCTGATGCTTCTTTGGGTAGCTTCTCTTGTTCTACCCATCGTTCTTTCGCCATTTGTAGTGGTCCTCTTACTGATCGACCGTATACTAGCTCAAAGGGGCTGAATCCCAACGATTCCTGTACAGCACTTCTCGCCGCGAACAGCACAAAGGGCAGTCCATGGTCCCACTCTTGCCCCCGCTCTGCACAATGGGCCCTGAGCATACTCTTGAGGGTGGAATGGAATCTCTCCAGTGCCCCTTGAGATTGAGGATGGTAGGCCGTGGACTGCACATGTTTCACTCCTAGCTGATCTGTCACCTTTTTGAAGAGTCTCGACATGAAGTTGGATCCCTTATCGGTTTGGATAATCTGGGGCAGTCCCACCTTCATGAAGAAATTGATCATCGCATCAACCACCTTCCTTGTGGTTATGGTCCTTAATGGAATAGCTTCTGGGAACCTCGTCGCAGCACACATCAGTGTTAAAATGTATCTGTTCCCTGCCTTCGTCTGTGGTAGTGGACCCACACAGTCCATCAGAATTCGGCTGAAGGGTTCCTCCATTGCTGGTATCGGTTTTAAGGGTGCAGGTGGGATCTTCTGGTTTGGTTTACCAGTGCCTTGGCATGTTTTACATGAGCTACAGAATGCTTTCACATTCTTCTCGACTCCTGGCCAATAGAAGTGCTCTAGTAGTTTATCACGGGTTTTAGCAACGCCCAGATGACCCGCCATGGGTACCTCATGTGCTAACCTTAGCAACTCTTCTCGGTATCCCTTTGGTATCACTACTTGCTGGAATGTATTCTGGCCTCCTGTTACCGCTGCCTTTTTTGATCTCCACCTCCTCATTAGTATCCCATCCTGGAGATAATAAATGCTGAAGAATTTACCCCCATCAGGTTTGTCGACGCGGTTGTACAGTTTTTTCAAACTCTCATCCTTTTGTTGGTGATCAACCAATTCTTTTCTGGGTTTTCCGAGTTGTATCAGCTTTATCTCTTCCTCGTTCTCTTTATTAGTCTGTGGTCGACTCCTTAGATTGTATCTCCTCGGCTCTGGCGCCCTTTCGATCTCTTTTCTATGGGTGCCTGGTTTGGCCACTCCAATAGGCCGGCTTTTCTCTACTCCTATTTCATTTCCAAGTAACAGTGAAATGCCCCTCATGGGTAGTTTATCCACTACCCCCACTTGGATTGGTCCAGTCTCCCATTCGGACTTTATTGACACCTCACATAGGGGAATTCTCATTTTCTTCCCGCCAATGCCTTCAACTTGCACTGTCCTATATGCTGCCTCTAGTACTCCTTTTGGCACTTTTTCTTTCACCAGTAGAGACTGAGACGCTCCTGTGTCTCTTAATATAGTTATTTCTACTGGTTTTCTGTCTGGGCCGCTTATGACTCCTTTTCTCATCCACGGGCGATAAGATTCCATTGTTCTGTCCGTCGTGACAGCCCCTTGAGGTTTCCCTGTCGGGGTATGGTTCGCCTCTGGTCCTCTCCCGAGCAGGCATCTCACTGCTATGTGCCCAGCCTTTCCACACTTATAACAAGTTATGGTTCTGCTTTCCCTTTTAGGAATGCTCTTCACTTCGACTCTATCGTCTCTTACTCTATTCTCCTGGCTTCCTAAGTATATCCGTCCTTTCGTCTTCCGACGTGTAACTGTGTACTCGTCAGCCAGTGCAGCCAGCTCATAACCGGTTTCGGCTTTCTTTTCACTGAGATGCATCCTAATCTCCTCTGGTATGCAATTTAGGAATTCTTCAATCAACACCAGCTGTCGAAGCTTCTCAATGTCTCCTTGTACTTTTTTTGCATCACACCACTTGTCTAGCGCATGTTCTTTGACCCGCAGAAACTCCACATACGATTGGCTTTCCTTTTTCCTCTGTTGTCGGAATTTCTGCCTATAGGCTTCCGGCACCAATTCAAAGCTTTTCAAGACTGCCGCCTTGACCGTCTCATAATCTGCGCAGCTTTCTGTCGGTAAGGTTGCATAGACTTTCTGTGCTTTCCCTGCTAGTACAGTTTGGAGTAACATCGACCAGTACTCTTTTGGCCACCCAAGGTTTAATGCTGTCCTCTCAAAATGTGCAAAATACTCATCGACGTTAGCTTCATCGAATTTCGGAACTAGACGGACTTGCTTCGCCACATCGAAGCTTTCACGGTTTCCTCTACGTCCGTTTCCTGCCAAGTCAATCTCCCGCAGCCTAGTCTCTTGTTCGATCCTGGCTTTATCCAGTTCGATCCTGGCCTTTTCCAACTCCATCCTGGCTTGGATTCTGACCTTCTCTAACTCCACTTGCTCGGGAGTCATCTGCACACTTTCAGTCAGCTCCTCTAGTACCGTCTCTTCAAATACGTTCTCATCTACCATGTGCTCAGCTATTATTCGGATGACTCTGTCCTTTCTCATAGCATTTTGCACCTCTAACTCAAGTTTCCTGCCCACGTTTAGTAGCTCGCTCTTCCTTAGCTTCTCCAATTTTGCCATGGAGGGGTCCTGCAAAAATAATTCTACCTCATCCATTTCTTCAAATGTTCACAGGAGTTTATTTTTTTTTTTTTTTTCTATGGATGAGAGTGTGTAAAAAAAAAGTCTTTGGGGATATTAAGAACGAATATAAAAAAATCCCGGACGAGCCCCCATATAAGTATATGTGACGAGGTGCTAGTTCCGGTGGTTGGGGGTGGTCGTCGGAGTGAGCATTTGGCAGGGAGGGGCCGCCTCGATTTGACTATATACCACCAGTTCTGATTCCGTCTCCCGTTTATTATTCGGAACAAGATCTATAGGTTAATCCAAGAGAATTGGAAATCCGGGCTATTCGCTCTCGGGTTGGCTCGTTATATAAAAGGGGGGGGGGATAAAGTTGACAATATCAAACAAACAGAGAGCTCATAAAAATCGCACAGGTAAAAAAAAAAGGAAATGATTCACAGGGCAATGTGTTACAGACGAAGTACATAACTTTTTCCTCTGTTTTTTTTTTTTACTTTTAACTCTTTATTTTTTTTTTCTTTTTACTTTTAAAAAGAAATAAAAGGAACCACTTTCAAGGTTTCAATATAAAATGATAATACAAAGAAAACATTAAACAAGGACATTTAGATAACTGGCAAAGAAATATTAAACAAGGATAATAATAATGATAATAATAATGCAATTGTCTTTCAAAGTCTCTTTCTTTTTCTTATCTTATTTTTCTTCTCTCTTTTGTTTTTTTTTTCTAACTTTTCTTCGCTTGGCCAGGGCGACGAATTATTACCAGAGGTAATCTCAGTCACAATAGTTCTTTTTCTCTCTCTCTTTTTTTTTTTACAGAGGCGAGTGGTAGGCAGAAAACGCTTTTTTGTTTTTTTCCTCTTTTCGTTTTATTCGAGTGAGGGTGGCTTGTTCTCCTTTTTTTTCTATTCGATTATTTGAGATATTAAAGTCGGTACTTATCTTTGAGGAGACGGCACTCTGATCATTTTTACGTGATTCTTCCATTCAAGATTCACGGAGCTGCGTGATGCACGTGTGGTCCTTAGCTGGTTTTCTCTGCAACTAAATCTCCCGCCTATTTCATCTCTCTCAAGATGTTTAGGGATGGTGGCAGTAGCCACTCTTTCCGGATTTCCCCTCACCTTACAGTTTTTACCCCCCTCTCTCTCATCTATGTCTACTTGCGTCTTTGCACACCATCTCCATCTCGGCTTATCTCTCTCTCTCCCCTTGCCTAGCACACTGGACAGGGGAAAAGGGGCTAGTGGACGCCGGGGTGGTAGGGGTGTTTCCTCTCTCCACGATATCTCGTGACAGTATCTAGAATGCTTCATTTTTAGCGAATGAATCTTTCTTTACTTTGTATTAAATCAAAAATCTAGTTGTTTTGCCTCATGACTGTGGTTACGTTTACAACCAGTATGTTGATATTTAAAAAGAAGGGACATTTCAAATTTCCTCTTTTTAAATAGCTTCCAATGTTCTGAAATTTGGCTGTCGGTGATTTTTTTTTTTTTTTTTTTTTTGAGCCTTCAAAAAAGTAAATGTTGAAAACACAAAATCTTCCTTAAAGTTTCACTATATTTTACAAACATAAGTTATTTTTTTATTGTTTTCTGATCAATGTTACTGTCTGGTAATTTTTTGTAAATAATTTTCAAAAATATGCAATTTACTTTCACTAATATTTATATATGTATTTACATTGTGGTGATACCGACCGAGCAAAAGCGAGTCACAGGATGTTTGCACCCTCACAACCAAAAAGCAAATGAACAAAACTCGACGGTGCGCAGCTGGCCTCACGCAGATATTCCGGTTGAAAAATAAAAATTAATTAAATATTAAATTTCCAGTTCGTGAGCCTATGCGAATTTTATTTATCGGCCAATGGGAAGCCCAGAATCAAATACGGATATGAATTCCCAAATGATGTACTGCGATCCAAAAAGTCGAAATAAAAAGCCGATACAGAAAGCACCCAGACAGACAGACTCAGACTCGAGAGAGAGAGAGAGGAGTGTAATCAGTATCCCCCTTGACCCAAGTCAAGCGGCTTACTATGTTAGCCTCCCTTCCCTCTCCTCTTATCTTTCGCTGTCTCAAAACTACTTACTGACCTAAGGAGCGAATACATCAAGGACATTGCTTACTTACAACGCTCCCACATTCGTAAGCATTAATTCTATTTTCAGTATTTTATTGCCATGAACATTTAACGTCCGTTGGACCTATACTTCAAGTATTACTTTAATTGTAAAAATCTTAATCGACATGTGTATATAAAAAATGTTATATTCAACTCAATTTGCTTTTCTTGATTTATAATCATTTTATGACTTATAGTGGGCTATCTACAACGAGGCTAAATTCCGTTAATCTGCAACAATATACAACTACCCTTCACTAGAACGGACTTCCCACTATAAACTGGAAAAGTATTGATAACCCACTATAACATACATAAGTATGTTTTTGGTTTTTTTTTTCTTTTTTTTTCTTTTTAGTCGGGAAAGTATCGAAATGTAATTTTATTGAGTTTTCATTGAAGAACTTTTGTTCATTGGTTTTTTTTCTTGTTTAATTTATAATTTCAAAAAACACAATTATTTTTACTTTGTAAATTCTCTTGCATTCCTGAAAAAATGTCTATCATTTTCTGCTGTTTAATAAAAGAATTGATAGGAACAGAACTTTTGAAAATTACGCCGTTTAAGAAGTTGCTATAGTTTAGAGATTGTCCGCGAATTAGCAGGAAATTACTTGTAAATTTGAAAACCTCCACAACAAAACTTCTCCCCTTTAGCCACCATAGATATATTTTCCTATGAGCCATCAGTATGGTGGATGCAAATCATCTTAAGAGTAACACATTGCTCCTTCTTGGCCTCACTTTTTCAACCGACCTAAAGTGGAATGAATATATCAAATCTACAGCTGCATTTACTGCTAGGAAGGTTGGATCCCTGTGTCGGGCTAGAAATTTTTTTTCTCGTCCTGAATCCATCTTGCACATTTATAAATCTGCGATTCGTTAATATTGAATACTGTTGCTATATCTTCCGCTATTCATCTCCAGGTTCTCGATAAAATCCAAAGAAGGATCTACAAAGTAATCGGGCTTGATCTAGCATCTCGACTTCAGTCATATTCCAACCGAAGTAACGTGGCTTCTCTCTGTCTGTTCTAAAAATATTTTCATGTCAACGTGGATTTAAGCTTGCAACTAGATTGGCAGATGCAGCATGCAGCAGTCTCAGACTTTTACCGTTGAAATACTTAAATGTAACCGCCATTTTTACTCCAACATTTTCTTTCCTTGTACTTTTCGCCTGTGGAGCTCCCTTCCGTTTACTTACTTCCCTGATAGCTACACTCTCCAAATATTTAAATGCAAAGTCAACTGCGATCTTCTTGAATCTCATTCATCTTTTATCATTTCTTCAGTACCCTCTGTACCCAGTTTTTTTCTCTTGAAAATTCGTGGCGGTCCCGCCTTGCTTGGGGTGAATTGATGAAAAATAAAAAGAATTTGCGGTAGCGAATTTCACTTTACTGACAGTATATTAGTGATAATTTATATTTAATATTTGAATTCAAATTTTTACACATTATTATAACTTTATTTTCAGGAGTCCTACTATTAGATCAGAGATTAATTACTAGACATTTTATGTGTAAATGTAAAAATTATTGTAGGGCTAGCCAATGTTTTTTCTCTTAATGAAACATAAATTAATAATAACACTGCACAAGAAAATTTACTTTTTTTGTCAGCTGCAAAGTAGAGAATGTCGTTTTCTAGGATCGTTTAAGTGTGGACTAGCATCATAGCCCGGCGTTGCCCGTTCAACTCAGCACATTTAAGTAGAAGGAGAATATGCAAGACACCTTCTACCATTGCAGAGTCCCATTGATTGTCGTCTTCCAGTAAACCGCGTTTGAAGCAGGCTTCCCTTCAGTAATTATAATGCTTATAATATTAAATGGATCAGTCATTTAAATGCTATACGTAATACACGCTTGGGCGATCATGTCTCGAAAGAGACATGACTGACTGTCCTGTTATTTAATCCATATATGGAAAGAATAGACGGATTAATACCTTTCTCAAGGGTATTTGCGCGTACGTTAATGCAACGAATTCAATTGGAATTCGAACTCGGTTCCCTGAGTTGTCGTTACGAGACACTGCACCACAACAAATAATTATATAAAAAATTGTTGTTTCAAAATTGTTAAAAAATTCCATTAAAAAAATCTATTTTCTTTTGTTTTGCGTAAACGTGATTTGATGTTTTGTGTGACATTGTAAACAACATTGCGTTTGTTTTTGTTTCAAAATTACTGGGGAAAATATTTACATTTTTCGAAAAATAAAGAAAAAGCTTCTTTTTTTTTTTAATTATATTTTCTGAACTGTGAAATATTAAATCTAAAAAAATAAGACTTAAATAATTAAATTAACGATTGGCACTTTTTTGTTTTTGTTTTACATATTTTAGTTTGAAAAAAAAAACACTTTTTTTAAAAAATATTTCTTTTGTTTCAAAATTACGGGGAAAAATATTCACATTTTTTGTTGACCAAATGAATTTTTAAAACGTTGGAAAAAAATTAAATATAAAGGCTCATTTTGTTTGTTTTTTTTAATAAAAAAATATTTTAGTCGCGTTTGACACGTGCGATTTTATTTCAGTGACGTAATTCAGCAACCATCTTAGATCTTAGATATTTTACAGAAAGAAAACCTCGGAATAAAAATCTATATATATAAAAGGCAATCTGTGAGTCTGTGTGTGACTGTTCCCTAAGCACGCCTGCATTTTTTAAGCTACGCCATTCAAACTTTCTAGGTATACATATCTCCAGGGAAGCCAGGTCGACAAATATACATTTTAGTTTAAGTTCAGCAATTTTTACCATTCGCACTTTTTGGCCAATGGTGCAGATTGTTTACATATGCTCCGTAAAGCAACTAAGATTTAGATAGTTATGTCTCAGAAATCAAATCACACGTGTCAAACGCGACTAAAAAAAAAAATGAGCCTTTATATTTAATTTTTATTCTGACGTTTTAAAAATTCATTTGGTCAAGAAAAAAATGTGAATATTTTCCCCCGTAATTTTGAATCAAAAGAAATATTTTTTAAAAATTCTTAACTGAGAACGTAATAGTTTTTATATTTCTACATTTTTAAATATTCTTCAAAACTTTCTGAACTGAGAGAGTAATAGTTTTTATATTTCTACATTTTTAAATATTATTCGAAAATTTCTGAACAGAGCGTAATAGTTTTTATATTTTCAATTTCAGTAAAACAAAATAAATAATTTTTATTTTTATGTTAAATTCATTTAGACAACAAAAAATGTAAATATTTTACCCCGTAATTTTGAAACAAAAACAAACGCAATGTTGTTTACAATGTCACACAAAAATCAAATCACGTTTACGCAAAACAAAAGAAAATAGATTTTTTAATTTTAACAATTTTTAAACAACAATTTTTTATATAATTATTATTTATATAACCGAGTCCTACTACTAAAATGTTCTGAGTTGCACGGGCAACGCCGGGCTATGATGCTAGTTAAATATAAAGGCTCATTCTTTTTTTTTTTTTAATAAAAGATATTTTAGTCGCGTTTGGCACATGTGATTTAATTTCTGTGACGTAATTCAGCAACCATCTTAGATCTTAGATGTGTTACGGAGCAAATGTAAACAATCGGCCCCATTGGCCAAAAAGTGCGAAAGGGAAAATTGCTGAACTTAAAACTCAAAAAGTATGTGTCGGCCTGGCTTCCCTGTAGATATGTGTTCCTAGAAAGTTTGAATGGCGTAGCTTAAAAATGTAGGCGTGCATAGGGAACAGTTACACACAGATTCACAGATTGCCTTTTATATATATAGATTATGACAACCATTTATTTCAAATCTTCAAATTTTCACAAAATTTAACTTTATTTCTTATTTTCAGATCATACAAAAATAAATTTAAAATACCAAGAGGAAAATATACAAATAAATTCTGCTACATATGTGGTTTTGTAACTTTTGAAAAGAATAAAATAAATATCTTGTTAAAATATATTGTTAAAAAATATACAATTTATTTTGGAATCAAGTTTGACGCCCTGGATAAATCGTGGGCAACGCATATATGATCTCAAAATGGTCAAATGGAAAACTGAATAACCTTCCATTTGGTGTGCCAATGGTCTAGCGTTAACCCCAAATTCACTCCAATACCTGTTACTTTTGCTTAGTAAACATAAAAAGTATGTTTTGTTTCTTATTAAGCCGCAATACCTAGACACATAGAACTATTTTTTATCATTTCATACGCATTAAAATTAGAGTATCTTTATGTTAATATATCTCCCATATTTTTTTTTCAAGTATAATAACAAAGAATGCTTCATCTGGGATAACCAGCGGAACCTACCTCAAACAATGTCACATTTTCCGTGATGTGATCAGCACTTTTGATCGGGAGTCAAAGACCCACCGAGCAGAAACTTTCTTCATGCCAAGTTCATTGCGCAGAATATTCTCAACTCTCTCTGAAGGGATGTACTAATAGGATTGATTATTTGATTTATTCAGTCGCCTGTCATCCAATACCATGTGATGAACACTATCAATGTTTTCATCGATGATGGCAGTTACAGAACGTCCAGACCTCGAGTCATCTCCAAGACGCTTCCTTCGCCTCCTAAATTCAGCTGTTCACTTTTGCACAGTTGATAAAGCTGGGATGTAATCCCTTAATGTAGCAAGTATGGCAGTATGAATGTCCTTAGAGGCTAAACTCTTTTCCTGCATGTACTTGATAATATCCGATGCTAAATTTTGTTCATTTTCAAGAGAAATCGCTGCTAGTCAGTTTACCTTTAAAGAAAATGCACTTATTATTAAGAGTTGAAATTAACGTATGCACGACTTCACAGATCTAGCATCACCCCTTCATAGTCAGCAAATTAACTTTTCAGCCCAGCTTCGTACGCAATAATATAAACGGCAATAGTAATCGGATTGGCAGCCTGATCACGGAATTGATTGTGACCAGGTCGCTTCCGACGACCGAAATCGAATATAAACAAGCCCCGACCAAACATACTCTGGCTGCCAGGTGTGAACCATGCGGAGTTAGGGTGGGCACAGTCGTAGAGGTTTGTTTTCTCGTCAGGTGTGGCCAGCAAACCAAATATGCGGACATGTCTTTGTCTGCTGTTCCAGTCCGTTTCAAATTCTTTCATGGCCCAATGGATACAAGCGTGGGTTAAAGTGACTTGACCCAAAAAGTTATGAGTTCAATCCCTGGCCATGACATAAACTTGGAGAGTTGAGTTACTAAAGGAAAATAATTTAAACGGAGATATCCAGGAAGGACATGGAAAGGGGAATTAGAACACTCTACCCTAGCGTGCACAAAGAGAAAAGAAAAATGCGACTCAACTTATGGCTTAGCATTATATTATTGAGAATTTATCACTGTTGGATCAGATATTTATTCGGAATTTCAAGCAAATATTTTTCATTATCAGAGAAAGAAGAGCAAAATTCCAACAAATTCATTCGGGATTAAACTATCTCTGATTGCTTCATCAACTTCATTTTATCTATTTGATATAATGTTAATTCTGATTTTTTCCCTATTTGGCTCCTAATTTTTTAAGATATCCCTGGGAATTTTCGAGATCTATTTCTAATTTCTACACCTCAAATCGCCATTTTACATTCTCATTCAACCAAAAGTCGTACTAGCTGACACCCTGTTTTAACTCTATCAAAAATATTTTCCATTCTTTATAATTTTATAATAATTGCAGTTGTAAATGTCGCCTATCATATGGTGATGGTTAGAAATTTACGCCCATAGCTCATAGCTGAGTTCAGGCCTTTTTGTGTGCTCAACAATCGTCACTCAGTTTAAATGCAAAGTTACAAATAAAAACAATATGATATCAAAACGAGGAACTTAATCAATGTTACTTCCATTATTTTCAATTCCACTCTCAGCACAACATTAAAAAGCTGGATAGCTCTTAACTATAAAGTACTTGAATATCTTTATCCACGCCATCTTTGATGGCAACTTTTAAAGTTATGATGTTGATTTGGGATATCATGTTGACAGTCTGCTCTAAAACCTTTACACGTCAAAGTCTAGCGCGTTTGGGTCATCATGATCACCCACGCCGGTAAATAGCGATTAAGAAAACAAATAGTACGGGTTATGATTGTTTCTGCAAATATTAGAAATAAATGCTAAAACAGAAACAACTAAAATACAATTTTTAATGCATCTAGAGTTAGTATTTTTATTTTACCACCATCAGTGTATGGTATTACCCTATCAGATTTCGTAAAAAAATCTTAAAAGTTGATCCATTTCTATTCTCCACAAACGTATAAAAACGCGTAAATTTTGCTTTTTTATACAGGGAACCACGGGTCATCTTACCGGACGTTAAATCTGGGCGACCTGTATTTTCTTACTCTCTCACTTTCTCCTCCGTCTTCATGAACTGTCAACAAAGAAAGAACATTATAGAGTTACAAGTCGTTAACCATACGTTTCATCTTTTTCATACTCATCCACTTTCTCTTTCACGGCATACTAAGTGATTCCCCTCTTTCATCATTCATTTGTCGGAAACAAAAAGAAAGAGGGACAACTCAGGACGAACCTACAGCGACATCAGATTTGACACCATTTTTCCTTTACTTCACAAAAGAAGAAGTTCATCTGACTTTAAAATCCTAACTTTTAAAACACACATTCACAAGAAAAACTTTATACAGAACTTTCCAATATATGTGTCACTTCAAAACAACAAAAATTGATTTCATTTTTCTCGTTAAATAAATTTGCACTTATTAATACAATCAAGACCTTTTTGTATTTTGTGCAACATTCTAATAATTTCAAATGTAGTGGGTTCGGTTACATTTGACACAAGACCATTTCGCAAACATAGCCACAACCTTAAAACCAACATCTGCTTCTATTTAGTCAGCTGGAGGTGAAAATATTCCTTGTTATGAACAAGTTAAATTTGAAGTCAAAATTCAATACCTTCGAAAATCATATAAATACATGATAGCAAAAGTTTATTGGGATCTGATTTCTTTAACAACTTCACTCCCATTAAATGATGCACGAATAAATCCATATCTGATTATATTACATAAAGAAAACAAATTTAAATATTACTTGAGGATGTATTAATTTTTCTATTAAAATACATTTTCATTGTCACTTTTTGGTATTTTCTTGTTTTTTATGCGAGAGAAAAGATTCATGTCCTCTAGTACTAATATAGCGAAGATAATATATTTTACTTGTCGAAATGATGAAAAGCTTTCACAGATTTCTAGGTATGGGAATTTTTATCGGAAATTAATTTTCACTATATTTATTTACTGTCATCTTTGTTAGAAAAGCCTACGAATTAGAAAATCATTTAGTTATTGTTATTGAAAAGTCGAGTAAGTTTTCTGTTCTAGCGCAAACTCAGCCTACGTTCATCGGTTAATAATCAATTAGTCAGCAACAATTATGCAATAGCTGAAACACTACATTGAATTATTACTAGAAGACCAATACCAATTAGACTTTTTAAAAACAAAAATGAACACAAGTACAACTCATGATGGGGAGCTATTAGTGCCATAGTACCACACTTCCACCACCTTATAGATTGTTAAATAGTGTAACGAGTTGATTATAAGCTGTTGTGTAGTGCCTTTCATAGTATGAATCCAGCTGAATAAGACCAAATACAAATGCGTGTAATTATTCTTATAGAATATTTATCAGATATAACCCCCATATAAAGACAGAATATATTCGCTGAGAGCATGTTCTGTTCAGTTATCCAGTTGTAAAGATAGACACATGTGAATAAATGAAACATGTCCATATTTGACAGTTAACATTCACTATCACACCCAGCTTATGACGAAACGCTTATTAACCAGGAATGGATAAAAGTATTTCTTTTAAATGTGTATTATGTATCAGTCACTTAATTGGCATACGTGATACACGCTTAGGCGATCATGTCTCTTTCGAGACATGACTGTCTAGGCAGAAGATTTTCCTGCAGTAGTTTGCCATTAATTTTTGTGGCAGACCGGTTGACAAGTAAGGCTGTAGAACCAAATCTGTCCTGCTCTTCAACTCATAGCTGGAGGGAAAAGATATAGATTTATACCTTTCCCAAGGTTATTTGTACGTAAGTGAATGAAACGAATTCAACTAGAATTCGAACTCAGCTCTCTGATTTTGAGCCGATATCCATTACATATCGCACATTGTGTACATATTATAGCTATAACGTTGCATATTATGTATAGCCTACAAAAAATACACCTAAAAACTTTCGATATACCTTTTTCACACAGTTCTTATAGTTGATCTTCTCCCACCGGTACAAAGCTCAAACAACCTATTTACAGGCTCATAACGGTCAGTGCATGTCAGGGGGCCTGACATGCACTGACCGTTTAAAATGATGAATCAAAGCCCAGTGTAGTAAATAACTGCTCAGTTCCTGGCTGAAACTTTTGTAAACGCCTGAATTACAGGCTTTGGATTTCCATTACATGTCATAACAAGAGATAATTGTGAAAGTAGAAGCAGCTTACAAGCGTCTCGGCACAACTCAACGTTGTCATTGCGACTGGGTTGCACGTGAGACCCTTGAACTTGCAGAAAAACCAACCAAATCTGCCTGGATAACAGGAGCATCTGACTACAGTGACCGTTGGTGCCATACCACCCGTACAATTCGAGCGGATCCTTATGCGCATTAGCCAAAGAAACGGAAAGGTCTACGACTTGTTGAGACTTGCGCAAGTTTTGCAGTTGGTGAAGAAGGGGAGTCGATGTGGTTCAGGTAGAAACGAGACGATCCTTTCTAGAGATAGAACGACAATCACTAATCTCGTTGTGCACCTGCCTAGATGGCGAGAACACATCGAGCATCTGCTCAACCACTAGGCACTACCATTCGAGACCGAAGACGAAAACGAGTGCAGCCTGACTTCTCCACCAGACGAAGGGGTGCGCAGCGTTCTGGAACATCTGTGCAACAGTAAGGCTCTTGGTGAAGATGGCAGACCGGTAGAAGTCTACAAGTGTATGCCGGACGTTTCAAGACGTGGCTGCAGCTGGTCTTCACTTCCGTGCGGATGGCTGAAACTGTCTCTCATGACTGGGATGAGCCGGTTTTGTGGCCCATTTTCAAAACGTGTGACAGAAAGATCTGCTCTAACTACAGGGAAATCAATCTCATAGATGTTGCCGCTAAAACTTTCGTTATGCACTTGCTGAGATGGTTCTAAATATCACGCAATCAACGAATCCACCCTTCACGGAGCATATTTTGGCCGGAAAGGGGATGTACCCATCAGATCTTTAATCTGCAGTGCGCCATGGAACAACGCTGGTCTCACCAACAGTTAAAAGTTTTATGCTTTGTTAACTTTGCAGCGGCATTCGATTTGTCAATCTTGCCGACGGTATCTCTGCTAAGCTGCCGCGTCTCATCGAAGCTTACTACCGATCAACATGTGCGTGTCCGTGGCTATAGTGAAAAGTCGAAGGTCTTCGAGGTCAATTCTGATGTGAGGTAGGGATGCGCTCTCTCTCCGATTCTCTTCAACTACATCGACTACATCCAAATTACAGCCATACGGGATTACAGAGGAGTGGCGTTATTGTGACAGCGTACGCGAGCGACATCTTGTGGCGCAGTCCAGGGTGTCCTTGAGAGTGTACACTGAGTTGCGCAGGATATTGGTATGTGTATCAATGCTGCCAAGACCTGTCTTACCCAGAAGAAACGCGGCCATTCTTGCTGGAGGGAATTCCTCTGGGGAATGTTGAGTCCTTCGTATACTTAGAGTCCACCGTAGTCGCGTCGGGTCAAGGTGCAGCTGATGTTTACCGACACATTGGGGTTGCTAGACAGACGACTTCATCGTCCCCTCTTGATTTCAAGGTCAACAAAAGGCCGCATCTATCAATCTGTCATCCGGACAATCCATCTGTATAACTATGAAACGTGGCATATGAATAATTGACTGGAGGAAGCTTGAGATCTTTGCTAAAGATTATCTCCACCGTATTCTCCGGTGCTACCGCGTTGATTGCATTCCAGTCGCCACGCCCCGCTGTTGTCTGCATGTCAGGTCCCTACTGTCCATCCTGCTGTAGCAGCTTTTACGTTGGTTTGGACACGCTGCACAGCGATAACGGGTGATCTGATCCTCTATCCCGCCTGCCTGCCTGCCTGCCTGCCTGCCTGCCTGCCTAGCGCAAACGCGCCGGTGAGCAGCTGAAAACATGGGCCACCACTCTCAAGGAGAACCTAACAGGGCTCTCCGGGTCTGGTGTTGTCGGTCACCGGTACTGGAATCGCGACTGGGTCATCATTTCCAGTGAACTTGCGCAGAATCGCCGAGCATGGGATGCCATGATCAGGGACGCCATTAAGAACGCCGTCAGGTCTAGAGAAGAAGCCAGCTCATCCCGCCCAGGGTGATGTATAACAGGAAGTAAACGATTTGAAAACAAACTGTTTTTATTTTTGTCGAAGATGATTGTTTTTTGCTGGTTGTTTAAAACAGCTCCTAATCCTAATTAAAGCTGTTACTAGAACCTGAAAAGATTCATGACTCCCAACCTTATCTGCTGTCTTTTTTAGAATATATAACAAGCATAACAGCATCATATCATTCTATGCAGATAAGTGATCTGTGCGTACACATTACTTCTTCAATCGTTAATTAATACTATATATTTTGTGCTCAGTAACTTAGAATTTCACAAAAGAAATATATTCAAAATGTATCAACTGGATATGAGTGATATTTCAGGGAAATCTTTAGATCATAAATCTTATTTTCCAAAGTTTTGGTATGCGATAAGGTCTGTATTAGGGTTGATCAGGTTAGGGTTGATCAGGTTAGGATATCTTTGGAAGTACCGTTTTCAGATTCCTCCAGAGTACTTAACCAAGATATTTTATAACTGAAACTAATTATAACATTAATATTAAGTTTATGGGCACAGAATTCTTACACAGAATTGAGAACAGAACAGAAAAGAAACTTCTGTATATCAGAAAGACGAGCATCACAAGCAAAGCTAAAGAGGACATCCGGTATGTGCGGAATGTGATAAAAAAAAAACAAACACAATGATATAAACCCATCCGAAAAACTCAAATAAAATTGACACTTAAAGAAAAAATTGCTTCCTTCTAAACAAATAAGTCCCATTCAAGTAGGACAGTGACCGAAGGAAAACATAAATATTCTTATAATTATCAAAACACAATCCTAAGGAAAGACAACAGGAGAGTTTCTCATTGCCTTCGCCATGAATTTGAATTCAGAATAAAGGTTCTTCTAAAATTGATGCTACCTAAGTCTAAAGTTTAGCATATAAACCCACAATTCCAAAAGAAATAAAAATTGATTTTTACGACTGCGAGGGTCAAACAATACAGCTCCAATCCCTTGAGGTGTTTTAAGTATCAGAAAGACGAGCATCACAAGCAAAGCTAAAGAGGACATCCGGTATGTGCGGAATGTGATAAAAAAAAAAAACAAAGTTCATATTTAAAAAAGTTAAACTCATTATAATAAGTGTGCTACATATCTGATTACTTCCAGCCAAGATTAAAAACCGACCAATTAGACACCAGTCGAAGATTCTACCTCCAAGCTACCGGCGCACGGCGAAGGAAGGTAGATTTCAGCATGTTATATACGCAATGCAAACAAACACTCGTAGCCAAGAGTTTTCAATTCATTGCGGAAGAACGATGCGTAAATAGCAGTGAGTAGCTACTGGTTTTAAAATCTAAAATTTCCCCAGAGTGCTCAATCGATGGACGAAAGCATGAATAGTCATCCGCAACAGTTCTGTTTCGCTGTATCACAGCTCATCAGTACGGCTAGACATTCGATTGCTTCCAGCCAGGATTGAAACCCGACAGATTTGACATTTGAAGCTATCGCCACACAGCGGTTGAATTCCTCGCGTATTATATACACAATGTAAACAAACGTCAATAGCGAAGAGTGTTCAATTCATTGCTGAATATATATATATATATCCGAGTGAGTATAGAATGAGGAGAGAAAAAAGACATTTTTTCCGTCCAAAACATTAATTTAAAACAGTGCTCGATATATGATGTATAGAGCAGTGATATATATATATATATATATATATATATATATATATATATATATATCAACATTTTGGTTGTTTCCAAAAACCTGAAACCGGTCGCGACTCGTGTTTTATGCACTTTGTGCAATCATCAGGGCGCTGGAATGACAGGTTAAACAACTCTGGAACATTTAAAACACAGCGTATTTTAAGATGGCAAAAAACACAGGGGTGTTGACATCGTACAAAATCTGATCGAGAGCGAAAGCCAAATTTATCTAAGATGTAAAAATAAACATGAATGTTCCGAGGGAAGAAGGAAGAGAAAAATCCCTTTAACGGAAAAGAGATTTAACTTTAGTGTAAAAAGTACTCAATGAAAGTCGGGATAATTAAAGCATCTGATGGGAAAGCATACCATATAGACAATAACAGACAAAATGACTGACCAAAATCCCAAGATCTGATAAAAGGAACATGCACAGCTGAAAGCTGCCAAACAGAAATAGTAAATAAATTGCAAAAGCCTATTTCAAACCCACATACTATGGCTCACATACCACCTACACAAAATATCGACCTACAACAAACACAAGTAAACCGAAATGGCAAAGAACAGCAATCTGTCCAATCACAAAATAGAAAGCTCCCTCCACAAAACACTTCTGACACCCCGCCAAAAAAAATTCAAGGTACTAGAGTAAATAAATGATACGCCATCAAAAAGTACCAAGCGAAAACCAAAATATTAAAATGGAATATAAAATACTACAATGTAACTCTCGTGGACTAAAGCCAAATTACAACGAATTACTTATTGTATCCTATTATTATTTGTAGGCAATAAAAATATCTAAAAAGGATAATGTTAATAAGAGCAGAATCATATTCACATCTCAGGGCCTCTGTAGGTGTAACCATCTTAATAAAAAATGATGCACCCCAAAGCAAAATTGAACTAAAACAGAATTACAGGCAGCCACTTTACAACAGAACAGTCAGCATATGCTCTTTGTATATCCTACTGCATGACTAGATAGAGCAAGACAAACGGAAAGATCTGATAAAGCAATGAAACCCTTTATTCTCCTGGTGGATTTTAATAACCACAATACTATATGAGGATCCAAGGAGACAAATGAAAAGAGCACATTACGAAAACATTCATTATGTTCACTAGCTTTGTCTACTCAACCAGGAAACAGCGGCACGCATCGAGCTAACAACTGGAAGACTGTCAGCAATTAACCGAGGCATGTCTTATGCAGTAACTTACCTAGACTTTACCTGGAGTCTTTACGATGATATATGCGGAAGCTATCATCCTGATCATTGAACACCCACCGATGTGGCGGCTAAGCAAAACCCACTGGGAAAAGTTCAGAAATTTGTAAATTAACTCAATATAATATAGGAACGATGGAAAGTTTCATTGAATCCTTAATAGATATGCATACCGCAAAACCCAACACCAATCTGAAGACACAGATCCTGGTTCGATGATGGATGTAAAGAGGTAATATGACTTCGACAATTTGATAAGGAGCCAACAACTGCCAACTTCATCAACTATAAACTAAATAGGGCAAGGATCTCTAAAGCAATAAAAAATATAAAAAAGGACTGTTAACAAAATATGTCAGCAAACAAATTTTTTTTACAAAACCATAAACAGTTTGGGAAATGAGGAGAAAATAGATAGTAAACATCAACGTATGCCAGTAAAACATCTCTCCATAAATAATGGCAAGATAACGAACAAAAAGACCATAACAAACATATTGTCCGAAACATTCTCAAAAAATTCTTTGAAAAAAATTGTAAGCATCTATCCGAATTTAAACTTCATTTAAACTTCAAAACCTGGAAGATTACAACAAATCCTTTTTCTCAGACAGAACTAGAAGACTTTATTATGATTCAAGACTCTATTGTACTATACGGGAGTATGTTGTCAGTCACTCTGTTCAATATTAACATAAATAACATTGCAAATGAAATCAATCAAGGTATAAATTAATCTTTGAACGTAAATGGCTTTACTGGAAGGTATCTATCCAAAAATGTGCATACTATAGAAATGAATCAGCAGCAATTAATAAATAAGATCAACAGATAGGCAACATATAACGGTTTTAAATGTTCAAAGATCAAAACAAATGCGTGCATTTTTCTCATAAAATAAAACTGCATAATGATCCAAGATTGCTATTGGAAGGCAACAGAAATCCCAATAGTAGATGAGTATATGTTCTAAGGAATAATTCTCGCTAAGAAAATAACCTTCATATCACACCTAAAATATCTGAGAACAAATTGCAGTAAAACATTACAACTTTTGAGAGTGGTGGCACACAAAAATTGAGGAGAAGTACGAAAAATGCTGCAAAAACATTAATTCAATCCAAGCTGGACTAAAATATGTTTATATAATAGTCAACAAGGAAATCATATCTAAAAATCCAACCTACCATTAATGTTTGATATTGGTGTCAGCTGAGTGACCCCATGTAAAAGTCTCTGTTTTCAAATGCATACTGAGGTCCCCTATGATTAGTAACTAATTTACAAGGTTTTCGAGATAATTAAAATGGCTAAATACGTTTTGGTGAGATCACACACACACACACACACACACACACACACACACACACACACACACATGCTCAGTTACGAGGATAACCATTTCGGTACATCGCATCTGCTGCTGTTACCAACTCATGTATCTTGCAATGATTCTTAAACCCCAAAACACTTTTAAAACTTATTTTACACCGTTGACAAATTTATTTTGGAAATTTTTGTCACCTTCTTATTATTGATATGATGTATCATCCCATACCTGGTGAGACAATGTTCAAATAAATTCTAAAATATATCAATTTCCTCCATGTGTCATACAATACTTGATAAATGAGTTGTTTATCAGGAAAGGTTAAGGTTGTGTCCTGTATACTATCCTTACATAGTGGTTCATGCAAATGTAAACCTTTTATTTCCATCTGCACCTCTCTCATCATTGGAGGGTCATCTAAAAATTCAAGCTTGGGTCTCTGCTTTAATGTGCAGATCGTTGTAAAATTCACATCTGATTCTCTGTCAAATCGACCAGAAAAAATATATAACTATTTAGCATTCTGGGTATCAGTATATACGTGAATATCTCTTGCCAACTTACTGCTTTTGGGACCTCAGATTTTTTTTACGTATCTATCTTTTGCAAATTTGACAGGTTTCCATTTCTTTTATTCTGGTTTCTTTTAGTTTTCACCTAAACAGTTCCGATGTGAGTTTTTCAAATGGCCGAAAACATCGTAACAGATAAAAATGAATTTGTTCCCAAAGCATCTTCTCTCATCACGATATTTCATGGAAGCAAAACTCTGGTGAAGCTGTTCTTTAATAATTGGATAACGAATTTTACTTATATTCAAATATTTACCTGGAAAACTACCCCACGGTGCAACTTCAGTTTTAATCCATGGGAAAATATCACGACAACACCAATACTTCCAGTTACGTTTTCGAACTTGAATGCTTTTAGGTTACTTTGTAGCTTATTATAGCTTATTAGTGGGTGCAAGATAAGTCACTTTCTGTACACATCTGAAGTAACTACTGTAATTTTTGGATTCTATTCCCTCTTTACCTCAGCAACTTCCAATTTTGGGATACTATTCCATGTTTACCCAGGCAGCTTCCAGTCAATACCAACTCGAACATTAAAAATCCCCCATAAGAATGATTTCATCCTCGTTCGGCACACGCATTGAGCAATCTCCGAAGCATGCGCAGAAAGATTTCAATTTTACAATAAAATCCACAGGAGTTTGTATATGTAACATTGTAGCAAAATGGCCAAACTTAAGCAAAAAATCATAATTCCTTTATATTTTTGAGCATTTCACCCCAAGCATGGCATTAAAGCAGCTAAGACGCAAAGGTTACTGAGTGTGAAAGAATGTTAGAAAAAGAAAAACATTATTAAGGAAAGAGAATAATAAAAGAAAATTAGAAAAAAAGATAATGTTTGATATTGCATTTAAATTTTTGAATGTCAACGTTAACAGGAAAGCAGGAGGTCGAAACAGAGAGCAAGAGAAAAACTGTTAGAACATACGGTTATATCTAGTCATTTCAACTGAAAAAGATGAGACCCAGCTGCCTAACGAGTACTGCGCTTAAAATCGTAAAGACAAGGTACGAAAGAGGAAAGCTGGTCAAATCAATTACAAAGAAAACATTTACAGAAAAGTCACAGAGAAGTTGCATTAGGGCGGTGGGAAAATGAATGAAGCCGACATACCAGGCTGGGACCGATAACATTACAGGTTTTTCTTTGACTTTTATTGAGAATCTCTGAATACATAACAAAAGTACCAGACCAGATGTGGCAGCAATATTCAATGCATGGACGAACGGCAGATTTATAAATGTGTAAGATAGATTCTGACAAAAAAATGTCGAACAGAACAAAGGGAACCAACTTCTCTAGCAATACACCTAGAAACTGATTCAATATAATCTTTCCACTTCATGTTAGCGGAAAACGTTAGCCCGAAAAGGATGTTAACATCATCCATGGAAGGCTAAAAAGGTTCTCTAAGGCGATTATAAAAGGGCAATTTCATTTTGGAGGTGTCAAAAGAAACAAGCTATCTTTGTTCTAGTTAACAACAGACTGACAGCTGCCAATTATCGGACCATATACTTTTCATATACTTCATAGTCAAGTTTCAAGATCATATCAGTTAATCAACTGAGAGTGCGATCCCAGCCTCTCTTTTCCAAAAGAAAATGTATTTGCTACAGATTTTCTTTTTCTGACCAACCTTTTCCAAACGAGTGAGAGTACAGAAACGTCAATAAATTATCAAAATTCGCTAACAAGAGTTGAGCACCTATGTCACATTCCGGTACATCAATTATCTTTTTCTTGTCTGGGTGTTTTGAGCATCAAAATGAACGCCCGCTCGTTACGCTTAAATGGCTAGATATATAAATGGAGCAAGGCAGTGTTTTGTTCTAGAACCTCCTCAGATACTTTTGGCATCCAATGCCATCTCTAAATAGGGCTACTCAAACACTTGCGAATCTATCAGATCTTTCCTTTATCTTAATGGTTGGGAAACGACATTTTATTTTGGGTACAAGCCGACAATGTGCAGGTCGTTAGCTACGTGCCTTCAACTCGTCAAGTTAAAACTCAACTCTCAACTGTGACAGCTGACATCACTTAAATAGTTGTCCTCATTTTGACACGTGACACGTCGCACTTTCGGTGCATTTTATCCCATCTCGGACACTGACCTTTTTGACCCCCGTTAGTCAAAACAAAATCCAGCCTTCGCCAGCTGTATTTAGCACTCAGTGACATCTCCCGGTACCACCTAGTGTAAAACACATTTCTTGGCAAAATTCCACACCGACCCAACGAATATGCAACATAGTTAGCACAGCATCATATCAATTCTCTCCGTTACAACTTCATAGACTAGAAAAAAAACGGAAATAGTATAGCTATGAATCTAAGATGTAAATGTCCTTTATTTAGATTATTTACTTTCGAACAATGTCCTCCTCTTTGTTGTTATCATCATTGCCTTTCAGGCAGCATACCCACCAGTCTTCTTCGGGTGTTTGCTGATTAGGTAACCTACTCTAGTGGATTAAAGTGATTTAATTTTAGCATCATTAGATTTATAATATCGGGTCCAATTGCCTTACATAACTGTTGGGAACTGAGAACCACCCTTTTTCGAAAGTTAACAAGCTTGTTTCCCTAGAACAATTACGACAGAGTTCGATCCCCATTTGGTGCCTTGTCCTTTCAGCCTTTTGCCACACCAAATCTGCTCTCAGAAAATCACCAATACTGTTGGACTGATTTATGTGAAGTACTACTCAACTGTTTAGAGCATAAATTTATAGTAAAGAGTTAAACGAACGGTTACAATTATTTACAGCTTATTCTATAATTTTGTCTTCCAGAATTACTCTAGTCGATTATATTTTTGGCAAGGAAAAATATTCTCTGTGTTGTGATATATATATATATATACACAATAAATATCAAGCGAGCCAAAACCTACCGCGGTTTCACCCTACGGATCGTCAGAGCCAAGGCTAAAACACCAAAGATAAACCAAATAAATAGACATACACTAAGACAAGGAGGAACCATACCAACAACAAAAAGGGGGGGGGGGTTAAAAAAAAATAATAATTATATAAAACTCATAAATAAAAAATATATAACACTACGCTAACACACTAAGCAATGAATTTAAGCTTATGAAATTTACATTTGTTTAGGATTTCTGTTTTAGCATTAAGCAGATTATGGGCGGGTTCGAACAAGGCTATCGCTAGTTTTTCCTCACCACACAAATTACAGAATTTACTGTCTTTATTGTAATCGGTACATTTTTTTTATTATTTCCCATTTCAGAATGGGGTCTTTTTTAGTTTTAGATTTTATGTCTCATATGTAATTAGATAATGTCGTGTTGTGTCTATACTTCTCATTTTTAAATGAGGTTTTATGATTATAAAATCTAATTTTAAACGAATCATGCGCAGCCCCTATATACGTTTTAAGGTATCTATCGTGTTCATTTTTATACACTTTAACACTATAGACTACATTAGATTGGTTGCAATTGCCTCTAATAGGACATTCAGTTTTTATTTTACAATTACACTTATTATTAGTTTCTTTAATAGTAGTACTATTTTTTAGTTTTCTTTTGTTACTATTATTAATAATTTTGCCAATATTTGGCAGACAAGAGTAACTGAGTTTAATGGTGTTTCTGTTAAATATTTTTTTTAAGTTGGTTATCGTGACTAAAATGTTTATCTATAAGATTGAAGAACATTTTACCAATTTTAGATTTAACTTCCTTGTTAAAGGGGGGGTTAAACCATATTATGTTTCTGGGTCTATTGTTATTTTTGCTTTTATCGCTATTTTGGTTTAAAAATTTGAGAGTTTGGGAATGTCCACTTTTTATAAGTGCCGATTGGTAAGTTTTCTTATATTTATCAAAAATTTCAACATTAGATGAATTGGTGGACAATCTATGCGATATACCTTTAGAAATACTGTTAAGTATATGGGCTGGGTGGTTAGAACTCTTGTTATATATATATATATATATATATATATATATATATGAATGATGCATTGAGAGTCTTGTAAATATTTTGCAACATCTTAACTGTGAGTTATTAGTTTGTAAATTCATTCTGTACTTCATGTATATATGTATATCTTTTCTCTAAAAGTTAGTAAATCGATTTCTTTTACTTAGAAATAAAAAGACAGAGTAAACCAAAACATATTCAGTAAGGGATTTTAAATTCTAAATATCACTTTATACTGTATTTGTAAAATAATTTTAACGCCATGTTGCGCAGGAACAAATTCAAAAGATCAATTCGAAACTAAACAAATGCTAATTGAATTTGAATACACTACAGAAACTTTTACTGTATTTCTGATAATTTAAAATGTAATGTAAAAAAATAAAAGTCGAGTATCTTATTTTTTTCTTCTTTTTCTTTTTCTTCTTTTTCTTTTCGTTTTCTCGAAAAGTTCATAGTGCAACTTCAGGTTCTGATTTTAATCATGAAGACAAAGTGGTTTTGCACTCTTCCAAATTATCTCTTAGTTTACACTCAATAAAATATTCATATACAGGTTATGGAGTGTATTCTCTTTTTCTAAAAAGAAAAAAAAGAAATAAAGAAATGTACTCACAAAATACCTTAGTAGATTAGACTAATTCTAAGTTATCCTTAATTACTTTCTCACACACACTTTTCTCCTTGGTGCATTCGGAGCCAATGTACGCATTGTTTTGTCGAAACAGGTTAAAAGATTCCAGTATCACTAAAAAGAGAAGAGAACCGGTGCAGTCGTTCTAACGAATCGTAATAGGTTACCAGGATACACTTAAGAGTCACGTACAAGTTTTTCAAAAACGATAAAATCTCCACTTCTTCGGATTAATATGTGTCTTTGAATGAACAGCTTTTTTACGTTGTGTTACTAGTTACGTCTCACTTTTGACTATCACCATGGCATCGTCATGCTAAGGGCGAAAAATATAAATGATTGACACTGACAAGATTTGATTAACAGGAGAAAGTTTAAGTGCATTCACAAGAATGAACTAGCGTTGAAAAATGAATTGTGTACATTTTTTTTCTTTTTTCATCATTTACTGTTTTACCACGGTTAGCTGGTGAGTGATTATTTGTCTTGTCAAGCGGCAACATAACCTAACTTACTATAGCGCCGTCAGGCTACCAAATTTTAGACATTCGACAAAGATTTAAACTAACTTGCAACAGTTTTTGAACTAACAATCACTTCCAGATTTTATAAACAAGTTCTGATTTGATTGAAGCAATCGGTTGGACTCCGGAATGCCGAGAGATTTCTTGGTTAAAGACTTGAAATTGTGGTAATACCGAGCAAAAGCAATGGACCGGATGTTTGCGCTTTCATGACCAAAATGAAAATGACCAAAAGTCGTCCGTGCGCCGCTGGCTTCTCGCAGATGTTCCGGTTGAAAACTAAAAATTAATTAAATATTAAATTTTCAGTTCGCGAGCCTACGCAAATTTTATTTATCAGCCAATGGGAAGCCCAGAACCAAATACAAGTGTGAAATCACAAATGAGCTGCTGTGATCCAAAAAGAAGATATAAAAAGCGGATACAGAAAGCATCGCCAGGCAGAGAGACTCGAGAAGAAGAGAGTAATTAGTATCTCACTTGACCGAAGTCAAGTGGCTTACTACGCTCGCCTCCCTTACCTCTTTCCTTCTTCCCTGCCTCAAAAACTACTTACTGACCTAAGGAGCGAATACACCAAAGACATTCTATTTCAGCATTTTACTGCCATGAACATTTTAACCTCCTTTGGACCTATACTTCATGTATTACTTCAATTGTAAAAACATTAATTCATATGTGTATATATAAAATCTTATTTTTCTACTCAAATTGCTTTTCTTGATTTATAACCTTTATTTATGACTTATAGTGGGCTATCTACAACAAGGCCAAATTCCGTTAATCTACAACAGTATACAACTACCCTTCACTAGAACGGACTCCCACTAACTAACAGAAAAGAATAGATAAGCAACCCACTGATAAAGTGGTTTACCGTGACGTGATGTGAACACGCACAACACAACCTTCTCCCGGCCAACGCACCTACCCATCTTCTCAGCAACTATGGCAATGAAAAACTCCCACTACCGTAAGCATTCATACGAACAAAAACTCTTTTTCCAGCATTTCGGCACCAAGATGAAAAACCTAACGTCCGTCGGACTCACCATTAAAAACTCCATGCGCCTCAGACACGTGGTCGAAGAGTAAATCGCCCCCGGCGCAAACAATTAATAATGAAGAAAAAGAAAACGAAAAAAAACGAAAGCAAAAAAAAAAAAAAACGAAAGGAAGGAAAAAAGCAAAAAAAAAAACAACAGAAAAACAATAGAAAAAAATGAAAAACAACAGAAAAACATATAAGAAAGAAACAAAAAAACAGTCGAATAGTCACTGGTGAATTTAAAAGAACGACAAACCCACCATAAAGTGGCGACTACCCGGACGTGAAATTCAACACCTATATATATATATATATATATATATATATATATATATATACACAAAAAAAAAATTTTGTTTGGACTTTCAGCGAAATTCGAATATTTCTCTGTAACACAAACTCAACATGGCAACGGACACGGAAGAAACTTCAACAAATCAGAACAAACCAACCCATGGATATTCCCACAAAAAAAAAAAAAAAAAAAAAAATTCACTACCAGTGTTCGCCCTTTCAACAATAACCAAAAACGAAAAACCAAAACATTCCATCGAATCAAGACGGGATTTGAATACTTCACCTCTTGTACCAAGGAAACTAAGCTCGGTAGAACGGTTAAATGGAAGAAAGAAAACGTATTTTTATTTCAAACAAAAACGAAAATAGAAAAAAACACAAGCAAGCAAAAAGAAAACAGCAAAACAAAACGAAAACTACCATTTGAAAAAAAGCGACAACAGATACCAAAAAACAACTCCGTTTACTGGGGCGAAAGTTATGTGGTGATACCGAGCAAAGTCGATGGACTGAATGTTTGTGCTTTCATGACCAAAAAGAAAATGACCAAAAGTCGTCCGTGCGCCGCCGGCTCTGCGCAGATGTTCCGGTTGAAAACTAAAAATTAATTAAATGTTCAATTTTTAGTTCGCGTGCCTACGCAAATTTTATTTATCAGCCAATGGGAAGCCCAGAACCAAATACAAGTGTGAAATCACAAATGAGCTGCTGTGATCCAAAAAGAAGATATAAAAAGCGGATACAGAAAGCATCACCAGGCAGATCGACTCGAGGAGAAGAGAGTAATTAGTATCTCACTTGACTGAAGTCAAGTGGCTTACTACGCTCGCCTCCCTTACCTCTTTCCTTCTTTCCTGTCTCAAAAACTACTTACTGACCTAAGGAGCGAATACATCAAAGACATTCCTTACTTACACGCTCCCAAATTCCTAAGCATTAATTCTATTTCAGCATTTTATTGCCATGAACATTTTAACCTCCTTTGGACCTAGAACCTCCTACCTCTACCAAAAAGCTGACTGGGATGCCTATCGCGATTTCCTCTGCGACGTCCCTTGGGGAAAAGTGTTTGACCTATCAGTTGATGACTGTGCCTCTGAGGTCTCGTCATGGGTGAAAGCTGGCATTGATGCCTTTATACCCACCAGGAAGTATTGCTTAAAACCTCATTCCTCTCCGTGGTTCTCTCCGGCCTGCTCAGCCGCCATTGCCCACAGGAACCATTACTTCCGTCTATTCCGGAGACAGCCAACTGATCACAATAGGCGCCTGTTCACATCCGCTCGCAGTGAGTGCAAGAGAACCCTAAATGACGCCAAACAGTTGTTTGCTGAGAGAATGCGACAGCACATAGCTGACCGCAAGTTCGGCTCCAAGGACTATTGGAGGATTTGTAAACGAGTGCTCAACAATAGGAAATCCTCAATACCTCCTTTAATCCATGGATTTGATGTTCTCACGTCATCTGCTGAGAAAGCTGAGTGCTTTGCCCGCAGATTCTCATCCAACTCCACACTCGACTCGTCCGGAGTGCACCCACACGACTTCCCTATTAGAACTGAGGCCAAACTGCACGACGTATATATTACCCCGACAATAGTATCCAGAGTAATTTCAAAACTCGACCCCCATAAGGCGTGTGGAGACGATGGAATCCCGGTGATAGTCCTTAAGAGGTGTGCCCCTGAACTTTCCCCTGTCCTCTCTAAACTGTTTAACTACTGCCTTTCTGCTTCCTGCTTTCCTGCATGCTGGAAATTCTCCTCAGCCGTTCCTGTCTTTAAGAACTGTGGTGAACCCTCGGACCCATCCAACTATCGCCCTATCAGTCTTCTACCAATATTCGGGAAAGTGTTCGAGGCTATAATAAATGCTGAAATAGTTCATCATCTCACCGCCCACAAACTGTTCTCCGACAGGCAATATGGATTCCGATTTGACAGGTCCACAGCCGACCTGCTAACTACTGTAACGGAGTACATGCTACAGGCCCTTGATGAGTCTGACGAGGCTCGCGCGGTTGCTCTGGATATCTCCAAGGCTTTCGACAGGGTTTGGCACCCTGGCCTCCTATGCAAACTACGCGGTTATGGTATTACCGGTCGCCTGCTTGACCTAATCCAATCTTTCTTAAATAACCGCAAAATGAAGGTCGTTCTGAATGGGCGTGCCTCTTCGTCCTACAGCACGAATGCTGGTGTCCCACAAGGCTCTATCCTGGGCCCAACGCTCTTCCTTATTTTCATCAACGACCTCCCAGATGAGATCAAGTCCCAAGTAGGCATCTACGCAGATGACACTACAATATACTCCCGCTCCAGTAAGAAACCTGTCGTGGCGGACAGACATAATCTCGCTGCTGACCTTGAGCGGGATCTACACTCTGTGGTGAACTGGGGCAAGAAGTGGCTTGTCAACTTCAATTCATCTAAGACCAAGCTGTTGTCTGTCAACCATTACAGGCAACCTCTTCTGCCTCCCATAAGCATGGACCAGATGATTCTCCCGGAGAGTAATACACTACGCCTCCTCGGACTTACCCTGTCCTCAGACCTCAAATGGAAGCACTATATTGAATCCATAGCAAAATCTACTGCTAAGAAGATTGGGTCACTATGTCGATCCAGGATGTTTTTTCCACCTGAATCCATCCTGCATATATACAAGTCAACCATCCGTCCGTGCATGGAGTACTGCTGCCATTTATGGTCAGGTGCCCCTGCCGTTCTCCTCAGTGTTCTTGACAAGCTCCAAAGGAGAGTCTGTAATGTGATAGGTACTGATCTGGCGACTCGTCTGCAGCCACTTTCCCATCGTCGAAATGTGGCCTCCCTCTGTCTCTTCTATAAATACTTTCATGGCTTCTGCTCGGATGAGCTTAAGTCACTGATGCCTCCTCAACAGGTGTTTACCCGTTCAACCAGACTGGCAACTGGGTCCAACCCATTCACAGTCAGGTTAGCCAAACGCAGACGACAATTCTACTCCTGCAGCTTCCTCTCTCGCACTTCCCGCCTGTGGAACTCACTCCCGTATTCTTGCTTTCCTGACGGCTACGACCTCCAGAAATTTAAAAGCAAAGTTAATACTCACCTACTAACCACTGGCCTCTAGCTCTCTCCCCTCCCCTGTATAACCTTCCCTTTCTCTCCGCCCATGTATCTGTCATTGCACCTGCTTTCTCAGCTTTCTATTGTTCCTTTCTAACTAGCTTGTACTCCTCACTCTTTTCTAATTAATCTTTTTACATTTATGTAACCCCCTGCACATCAGTGGCGTTTCTGCCTTGCTCGGGGTGAAATGATTAAAAAAAAAAAAAAATTACTTCAATTGTAAAAACATTAATTCATATGTGTATATATAAAATCTTATTTTTCTACTCAAATTGCTTTTCTTGTTTTATAACCTTTATTTATGACTTATAGTGGGCTATCTACAACAAGGCCAAATTCCGTTAATCTACAACAGTATGCAACTACCCTTCACTAGAACGGACTCCCACTAACTAACAGAAAAGAATAGATAAGATAACCCCGCTATAAAATCAATTCTGTACAGTTATCTTTATAAAAAATGAAATCTTTAATATCCATCTAGACCAAAGTTCAAGACAGGCACAGAACGCTTCTTTTATTTATAGATTTTATTAAGATTGCCAGTAAATTAGTATAATTTGTAAAATGTGACATATTTAATCTTGGTTGAGTGATTAAATTTTCACTCACATTTCTTTTAGAGGTTGATTTGTTTGTGTGAATTTATTAACAATTTTACACACTTCACAAGAAGATATTTTCTATAGTGTTTTATATAATTTTGTATCATATTTTTAGGACAAAGACAAGAAATTACAAGTTGGATTTAAAAACTTCAAATGAAGGAATATTTAATTAATTATATATTTATATGCTGTTGAGGGAGGCATATAAAAGTAGAGTTTGATATGATTAATGACTTGTGTATCTCTTTTTCAGATGATATATTTGTGAACCAGTGTATTGTGTATTTGTGGAAGTGTTACAAACCAAGGATTTCATTTATCATGCGTTTTCTCATATTAAGGAGAGTGGCAGGGTTATGGTTAATCCAAACCATTTTATCAAATGAAACAAGAACATGAGTTCATTAAATAAAGGTGTGTTGAAGTCCGGATATGTGGCTAACAACTGCTTGAAACACGAAGTGAGGTTCATTATTTTCGGTTTTCAGACAATGTGATTACTTCTGGTTATATATTTTTAATTTCATAATTTTCTTTTAAAGTACAATCATTTGACTAACTGAAATCCTTTATGGTTCGATTTCTCAGTCATGTCTCTTCATTTTCAAATGTCTGAAACGATCTCTGTTATTACTAAATATGTCCACTTTTACTGTCCCTAAACACATTCTCATTTGACTGTCTAGCCATTTTCATATTTACGAATAAGTTCATGGTGGGGTCATTCACAAACATTATCATGAACTTCTCATTTATTTACTTATTTGTTTATTCATCTGGCATATTTTTTCTGCATGTTTTCCTAGGTAATTTCCTATTAAGTGAAAAGAAAAAAATTTACCAGTTAATTTTTCAACTTCTCTAAAAGTATCACACAACTACTACGCACTTGTAAAATCTTACTGTAAAGGAGTTTTATATTTTGTCAAAATTTGTCTAGTGATCATAGTTGAAGGTCTCTTTGATTAACTGCTCTTGACTGGCTGAAAAAAACATTGTTGAAAAATACTTGATATACATAGAAATAATACCTTATACAGGGTGCAATAGGAATACGTCCCATATATACCTCCTAGAAATAGCTTCCACATAATGGTGAGATATTAATGGCAATAAGTCATTATCTAGCTAATGTCTTACTATTTTCTGGTGGTGGGTATTTCTGGGAGGTATATGTGAGATGTATTTCTGCTGCACCCTGTACATCAGTTTTATTAAGATCAATATATATTTTTATTCAGATCAATACAATACTCTATCTTAAGATGTGTCTATGTTCGTTTATTCATAAATCCTATGCAACACACAGTAAAGGCAACTGCAATGGCAGAGTCTCTGATAACAGCAAATTGGGAACTAAAATTTTCGAGTTCGACTACAAATTCTATTAGAATTATAATATTGATTCTTCACCTCATCTAGTTAATTAATTTAGTTCTACAAAGACTTTTCTTTGTTCAGAACTGCGTGACAACTCACTTACAAGTAAGTAAGAATAGCTTTTACAATTACTTTCTATAATATTGGCAGATAGTGTAAAAATAAACATATGTGATTTTATTTGGTCCCAACTTATGATCCTATTAAAAACCATGACTCATGTAGTAACCGCTTATGTCTTAAAGGCTTTCTGGCTTGCTTGGAGTGGAATTTCTTTTTAAATAGTCTGGTACAAAATTTCCCAAAGAAATTTACTAAGTTTACACTCATCAGGAAAATGAACCATCGATCTACTTGACAATACTCATACGAACGCCCATTTTATATTGACCATTTGTTAGATTCTGGTTACACTTTAGTTGAAAGGTAGTATGATAATCATTTCAAAGGATAAAATCAACGATAAATGCCTTATTTTACTCGTAATTTCTCTTCAAATACATCTTGATAATTGTTCTCACCAGTATCTTTTTTCTTATGAAGGGAAAACATAATCGTTGCCCTCTTAACAGGTCTGTTTCGTTGAGCATGAGACTAATTTCACCCTTAAAATTCCTTAAATGTTTCGACAGAAAGAAATTCGACCGTGTGAAAAATGTTTCAATTCCACATTTAAAATTTCATGAGAAAAGTTCTGTTAGATTATACAGACAGACGCATTTGTTTAAATATAGAAACGAATACACACAGAGATACACTGATATTTGTTCTCTCTCTCTCTCTCTCTCTCTCTCTCTCACACACACACACACACACACACACACACACACACACACAATTGGATACAATAGGTTGGGCTACTAAAACTTTGTTTATGATGATAATCCAAGGATTAAGGAATGTGTATTTTAAAATGATATATTTTCTTAATATCTGCTGAAATATATCTTTATGCACAAATATTGTCAGTATGTATAACATGTGATATCTAAGCAGAAATCTTCTAAAATTGTATGCAATAAAATCAAAACTTAATCAATATCTAATCTTTCTTATTTTTTCTCAGAAGTTTTTTTTAGAATCGCATATAAAGTCAATTCCCTGCCGACTTCGCACTCTATTGACATGATACCGTTTAGGTGTTCTTGACTTACTGTTGACTTCAAGAAAGATTTGATGAGTTTGAACGTCTTTTCTCCAGCTACAACTGTTAATGGTATAGTAATAAAAATTCTGAGAACAACAATGATGTGGGAATGATGTAGATTTATTGTCTCAAGCAAGAAACTCTAGTATTTTTACATAGTTTTGTAACAGCTTTGATGGAATTATTTATTGACTTTATTGTTTCAATTTCTTCATACAAAACCATCAATATTAGCTATTTTCGTTGTTGTGGCTTTTTCTACTGCATGGACTAATTTTAATAAGTTAACGTCTTTTGCAAATCTGCAGTACATATTCTTATGGTTTCTTCGGGCATATCTTGAAAATTGCGCAAGAATCCAAACAACTCAATGTTTTGTCAGTTGTTAAAATCGAAGGTTTAGGATTTACAAAATATTATCCACTACCTGATTAAAGCATTGCACTTCGTCGGCTGCGCTTCGTAGTCAAACAGTCGCCTCTTCTTACGTACAAGTCTGTTTTCACTTTTGAAGCTTGTTTCAGCATCCAGGTCTTTAGCAAATTCCCTGGTATCAATCAATCTTTCTTAAAGCCCTTTTCTCTGAATGTTTTTGACCAGTTGGAGAGCTTTTCAAATACTTCTGAAGATACTGTCACATCCATGGTTTCACTTTGAACCTCCTTGCTCACGAAATTTAATTGAAAGTGCAATGAGTGCAAGAATACTTGACTAATGAGGAACTTTCAATTTCTCATTCCATTCAACAAACACTGAGCATTACTTTTAGTAATTTGACTTTTTAAAATTATTCATCCATTTGTGGATGATTAAAAACATGGTGTATATTCGTAGCATCGAATCTTGGCATTTGAACAATTTTGCGCATGTCATAACTTAAAGTTATAACATGCGCAACATGTGAAAAATGTTCGAGAATTTCATTACAAGAGCCATGCCTATACAACCTATTTATGTCCCTTCACTTTATCTACATTATCATAAATTTGGCCACGGATAATTTCAACATCAAATTCTAATATCTCAAGTTTTTTCAGAAGTGTGTTAAAACAGTTTTTCCCGTGCTGCTTTTTACTGTTACAAACTTGATGAAGTGTTCGTACACGCCTGCTGGTTGATTTTGTACCATCAGCAACATATCTGATAAACAGTGATATTTACACTTGGTGGTTCATATCAGAGTTGCAATTAAGAATTATGGCATAGTACTTGACATCTTTGATTTTAGAAATAATTTATTTCTGAACAGACTTTCCCATTATACCAATCAGTTCATTTTAGATGTTTTACCTCAAATAAGGATCATGTATTGTTTTGAACTTTTCGTATTTACGTTTGACTTTATAAGTTCGGATCAAACGTGTAAAGTTACTCAGTGATATTTAAAAAGGTGTGTGTCATCATGTTGCATGCCAATGTGTTCATTAGACCCATAGAATGTCAAATTTCTTTCTACCTGTATGGTAGCCACAAGTCGTTCAAACACTTGGTAATAATGATATGCTTCATTTCTTATCTTTTTTTCCTGTAATTCATCGGTAATCTTTTCAACAGACAACTTCTCCTGCAGTTCACAACAGTTCAGTATTGCTTGCGAATGCCTTTTTGATTTCTCATGATCAGCCAGTCTTCTGAGGATGTTTAACCACTTCAAAGAGTCAAAAAGTTTACAATGGTAACAAAAGACTTTGTCACTCAAGAGTGAGTATTATAGCCATGATCGGTTTATGAATTTCTCATTCTGGAGCTTTCACTTGCAGTAAATTTTTCAAGTGTTTTCCACACTCATTTTTAGGGAAATCTTCACTAAAAGATTTCCGTGGTCACTTTTGTACCATATTAATCTCTCATACCATGAATTATTGCATCTATTCAGGTTGCTGGATCATCAGTTAATTCCGAAGTCCCCCATAGGTAAAGTTTGAAGTAGAAGGATCTTCTGCAGAATATCAACAGAATTGCCCTTATAGTTTTTCTCAAGTGAAAAAACTTCTTCAGTTTTAATGTCTTTATTGACACTGAATATTTTATTATTTACTGCAGATTTTTCATCAGATTTATTTTACAAATTCTGCAAAGAAATCTGTCTCAGGCACATTTTCCATTCTCTTCTTCAGCTTTCTTAGTTTTCTTACTCCACTCAAGTACTTGCTGCTATTATCTCTTGGTCTTTTACCCATATTTGAAGCTCAGGAATCTCGGAAGCCTATAAGAATAAATCAAACTAATTAAAATTAAATATAAATAAATAATAAATATAAATATAATTCAATTGAAAACAACATACGTTTGATATTGTCAAAATGGCTCGTTATTGAAAAAAAAATGTAATATTACTGCCAGCGCCCTCACTTCCTAGGTGCGTCTCTAACTGGGTAAATCGGTCAAACTGATCTACAGCCGGCACTATATATATATATATATATATATATATATATATAATAGAGTGAGAAAATACGTGAAAATTACGAGAATGTTACGCGTTCTTCAGGTAGCAAAACTTTTGCCGAAATGCGCCCAATAGATAGCTAGAGATATAATATTCAATAAATTAAGAACGCTTCTAGTGATCTTAATTGGCAAACTAGATAGGTTACTTGGACTTTTCTTTATATATATATATATATATATATATTTGATGGTGGATGTCTTTATGCTAACGACCCTGTAACCTCTCTGAAGATGGCTTGTGTGAGCTGAAAGCTTAGAACCAGCATAATAAAAAAATATCCAAATGTTGGACAATTTTTGTCTTTATTTTCACCTGAAATTAAAGCCAAAATACGATATTTAGAACGACTCATGATTAAACATAATAGACATTAATTGTCTATTATGTTTAACAATACATGTTTTGAAAATTATCTGCTACCTCGATACACTATATATATATATATTGGTAAATAATATTTTGAGTAAATTGTAATTTAGTTTAGTCGCTCATTTCGACTGTAGTGTATTTAATGCTCGCTGGTTGTCTATACTTGTGATATTTTACCAAAACTAAGTCAGTATTTTCCATCTCTCATATACATTCTCTTCAGATTATCAGTTAAGAATGGCTTAAACTAACTGTTGTAAGCAGCCATTAAAAGGTAGATCATGTACATGTGGGAGTTAGACTAATTAACAATGGATGCCGAGCGAAATGAGTGGGAGATAAAAAAAATGTACCGATAAGAATTTATTACATTAGAGTAGGTACTTCCACGCAATTATCAAAAGAGACAGCGCAGCATGATGTCAAAACGTTTATACTATTATTAAGAGGAAAGATCAAATTTTGTTGTCATTATTTTTTTAAATTTTTAATTCTTTCTTTCTAACACTTTTTTGTTTTCCGTCAGCGATTCACGCTATGCTTTACATAATGTGATTATTAAGGGAAACGCAATATTACGCAAGTCGTTTTTTGGCATAGAAAGACACATTAATTTAAAAATTATTGCAAAAATCAACTAATTCTCTGATTTTAATGAAACTTTGAGGACTTATTCACAAATTCATGAAATTATTTATGCAATAATTATTTTTAGAAAATCTTTGTAGAAATATATATATATATTTACATCTAATTAATTGTATAAAACTTCTAGAAATACATTATTTATACCATTTTTTTAATTAGTTAAATACAGGACTTATTGAGGAATGTGAATCATGTCATTTCTTTTTTTTTTTTTTCTTCACGTGACCATTTTTCCGAAAGTCTGTTCCGAAGAATAAAATCAGAAATGCATTAAAACTACACTATTTTTAATGTAGATAAACTTTGAATTGCTTTTATGAATAATGTAATTTTCGGATATCATATTCTGGAGAAGAAAACCATTTTCGACGAATAATGAATTTTTATAAGAATCGTTTTCATTTTTTTCTTTGCTAATTAAAGTTTCAAACATCTTTTAAATTTCTTTCAGTTACCCAGTGTCTTCGCTTATTCATTCATTAAATATACACCTTATTTACAAATTGAAAATTCAAAAGCTTAATACAAATACAAACAATTAAGATTTTTAAAATAATTTATAAATATTTTTTTTATGTTAAACTGCACATTTTCTTTTACTATGGAAATTTATAAGAGACTTATCATTAGAAGGTTCAAGGGTTGTTCTCCTTACGAAATGTCATGTCAATTTTTGGTCGCTATACTTCCAGATGTGTAAAAAATGATTGATAACAGGGGCTGTCATCGCCTACTTAAAAGGTCAACGAATTAGACCTTTGTGATTAAGAAACACTTTTATTTTAAATTTCACGCCATAAATAAGTAATATTTGTTTCAAATCAGATTAATTAACTTTAAATTTGCTAATTTTCCAAAGATAATGAATGAGAGATGTATATTGTATTTTTGCAAGATTTTTAAAACTGAGAATTAACTTTTGTTTATAAATGTGTTGATCGTTCAAAAAATGATACAAAAAAGAATTTTTTTTTAAAATCTGAAAATCTTAGATTCCAATGAATATAATATCTGTTTGGAATGCACCAGAGTATTTTGCATACTGGAAATAGTAAATTTAATCATTTAGCTTTCAATTAAGCTAAAATTAAAGTTTCAAGAAAAAGTTGTTGTTTTTTTTGTTTTTTTTTAAATTCAATTTAAAACTTATGTATCGAAAATGGAGTGGAGGTACTTACATTAAAGCACGAACTACTTTTCAAGGGAAGAGATTTTATATAAAATTATCATAGAAATGATAACATTTAAGAGAACAAAATAGTATTAAATAAAAAAAATGCGCGATTAAAGAATGCGAATCGAGCCTCGAAAATTGTGGAATTATACGAATTAGGGGTTTTTCTTCCAAAATGCAAAGTTGAAAGAATATGAATGAACAATCTTGACTCTTTCGGGAATCTTAACTTTACATATCTCGATTTCGCATATCACACATTTGTATACGTTCCTTGTCCAAATGAAAAAATTTATTTAAGAAACACGCATGTGCCAGTCTAAAAAAATAATTACACGGCCAAATTGGAACTCAAAGGTTTTCGAAAACTTTACCGGAAAGGGTAGGGGTATCTTTAAAAAATGTTGAATCCATTTGTGTTTTGACTGAAAAAATTTAAGACAACGCAGTCGCAAACCCTTGTTTTCAGAAATTGCTTTGGGACAAGAAAAACATTGTTATAGACTTAGGTGTGAAAGTAATCTTCAAGAACACGATCGCTATGTGGAAAATAACAATAAAAGTATGAAAGATTAACACTACATGATCGTAGACCTCTTCTTATCTGGAATATTTTTAGAAAGAAAATTTGTTAAGAGTTTTAAATGTGGAAAAGTTTGCAAGTGCTTGGTCCATGCGTGAAACAACAATCACGAAGAAAGAAAAAGTTAAGACTGCCCGATCGCGAATAGGTTGTTTGTGAAATTGCAAATATTAGGAAATACTATAAGCATGAAAATAAATAAAAAAACTAACATCTACAAATTAAATAAACAGTTTTCACTCTAGTCCTTCATTAGATGGCAGAGAATACGGAATTAAGGATTGCGAATTCTTAAGACAATACAGAAAAATGCGGAAATAAATAAAGCAAATTAGTCAAAATTGTAGAAAAATGCGAAATTAAGGAATGTTAATTGGGGATTGATTTGCATTCTTTAAGTCCACATTTTTTTCCTTCTGGAAATACATTCTCACCTTAAAGTAGTCACGGCTTAAAATATTGGGTCAGAAGAAAATTCTATGGTGTTTTAAGTGAATTTCAGACAATATTCAAATATTTGTACATTATTCTATCACATATATACCATATTCTTCCACTATCTTTTACCATTTTTAAAGCAGCTTGATTAATTCATCCTCTCAAGAACTTGGCAGGTAATGAACTGATTAAGTGTTTATGTTTTTTTTAAACTTTTAAAGAATTGACGTTATTTATTCCCATTGTAGGTATCGAAATAAGTGGTAATCGAAAGATGTAAAATCACCTAAGTAAAACATCCCAGACAAGCTGTATCAATTTCTGTCGGGTCTGCAAAGAGACATGATGGCATGATGTCTGGCGGAAAATAACACTCTTTTGATTGACCGATTCAGGACGCTTTTCATCAATTACTGCCTTTAATCGGGTCAACTGTGAACTGTTCTTATTTGAATTCAATGTCTGATTTTGCAGAAGGAGCTCATAATGCACAATCACATTACATTCCATCAAACACACTGTCTTTGGATGCAGGCCAGCTTTTGGAATGTTTAACAATGGCTCATTTCGTTTTCCCTAGGATCATTTTGATTCAAATTGTTGTTAATAATTCATTTTTTTATCGTCTATGATCGTTCTTTAAATAGAAATAGGTCGTTTTGTTGCGCTTGAGCAGAAAATCGCAAATGGAAATACAATTTTTCGTTAAATCGTGAGGCATTCAAACATCGTAGTGATTTACATGTTTACAAATGCTTTACAACGTTCATATGAGATATACCCATTATCTCTGGGATATTCTGTATCGTGTGACTTAAATTATTTTTAATCGGTGTTTCGATGAGGTCATCATTAATGATTTCAGGTTTGCTGGAGCATTCTCAGTTTACCAAATCAAATTTTTCACTTCTGAACCTAGCGAACCACTTACGAACAGTATTCTCAGTTATGTACCATCTTCATAAGTGGCACAAATCTTTTTCGCTGTTTGTACAGCGTTTTGTTTTCGTTTGTTTGCATTTTTTTTGTTTTCGTTTGTTTGTATTGTATTGTATTGTAAATGAGTATCAAATGACGAAAATCCATATAATTTTCCTCCATTTTTACTTTTAGCGTAAAACATTTAAAATTTACATATTAATGGCACAGAAAGTTTCATATTATTTAATTGTAAAAATGTACAATATATAGCACAAGGCAAAACTTGATTGAATATTTGAAGGATAGATGCTGGTTTTTATTCCTAACTTTAAACTTAGATAGTAATATTCACTGACCCCATAATGAAATGAAAATGATTTGCGAGATTTTAATGTGCAGCAAGTACATAACGAAGATAACAATTAGTATGGGACCCTGTCCCCGATCTATTCTAGCAGAAGAAATGTGGGAACATTTCAACAAAAATAAAAAAATAAATGCATAAATAAAATAAAATCCCTTTTGTCACCTAACTCGGAGGGGAGTAAGAAACTGAAAATATGTACTACTAAAAAATTGGTTTAATTATTTATTTCCCAGATAAGTTGAAGTGACACTGAAAGTAAAATAAAGTTACATCTATACTAACCTACTGAGCTGAGTAAACATTTCGTTCTTAGGAGAGAAAGTTCTTCAACCAGAAAGTTCCAAATGCCATTCAAAATCAGCCTCATTTATTCGCACCAATCGAGCCACATTAATTCACTTTTTGTATCTCTCTTTCCACCCTAACCCTGATGTTGAAAAACGTAACCAGATGATGGGGAACTTCCTTCGTCCATGTCATCCATACCCCCATTTGCATCACATGCAGCAAACGCAAAAACACATGGTCATCCAGAATAAAGACCCATCCTTGAAGCATGTGAACCATGTAACCTTCGATAATCTAACTTAACGGGTATACGACCGCGCAAACAGATGCATTTTGACGAAATTGTCAGCTTTGTTATGAAAGAGTTTTACCAACTCAAAACTCTTTCCGAATCACCAGCCAGATGAATGATACCTCATCATTAGTAAGATATTTTAACAAGAGTACCCATTGCGATACTCATCCTTCGTCAGGCCAACCACATCGATCAGATCGTCTTGGACAGCTTCCTATCTAATATAGAATGTAACACGTTTCTTAACAGCGTCTGGAGTCATCACCCGAGAAAAGACTCTCAGCGCGTGCCGGTATTCATGGTCGAAGAAGAAAATGGCGAGATTCCCTCTCAACCGAGTGCACGTTTCTCAAGGCTAGAAGAGTCTTCTCAGCATCTTCCTTCCAGAAGTTGCAGTCATCATCATCTTAAGTACACATCTGATCAAGGAATTGTAGACATACTTCAATGCAAGACGGACGCAGATCTCGTGATCCACCACTGAAGCCCCATGATCCCCAAAGGATTCAAAACAGAACTTGACTAGATTGGTACACTGGATCTCCCGTGTACCGATAATCAATAACGGATAAAGGTTTATTTGTTGTAGTTGCCGATTGCAAAAAATTAAAATAAATAAATAACGTGGTTCGGTTGGATATGACGTACGAAACATAAATTCTGCGAAATTGATTAATGCTGCAAATTCAGATTATGAATGTTGAAAGATTACAAAGCCAAAGACAGTTTCAAATCGAAAGAAAATATTCATATTAAATATTATGATTTGCGGAAATTACCACCTCATATTTTGCTCCTGGTAATTGCAAAACCACGAAAATGGTTGAACAGGGTCTTTGGGAACATTTTTCAAATGGTAGTCAAAAAATGGTAGTCAAAAAAAATGGTAGTCATCGCTAATTGTTGTTTTACAAAAACCGGATGGAAACTTGCATATAGACGAAAGTCAAGAAGGAGAATAATCCATTAAGACTCCTAATGATCATGGCCAAGATCAACAACACATCATGTACCAGAGCCTCAATATCCACATTCTGGTACGCAAAATTATCCCACTAAAACCACGGAGCTAAATGATCAGCAATATCCACATGAGTCTCAATTGACCAAGGAAGATATTATTATTAGCAATGAGTTACTTAAGGCGTTTTCTATTATTAAAATAATAGAAAACAATCGTGATCTACCTCTCACAAAAGTGTAAAAGAAAATAGTCATATAAAGTAACTCAATCTACCGGGGCCATCAAATTCCTAGGAGACGTAATGGTAGTCAAAGGTAAATATTTGAAGAGAGGAACTATATTCTCCTCTACGGAAGTTTTCTATATTCAGTTCGTGTGACTACTTAATTGAATTTTGACCACTCAGTCAGTTAATTACTATACGTGATACACGCTTGGGCAAGCATGTCTCTTTTGAGGCAGAAGATTTTCCCGCAATAGGTTGCCATTACTTTATGCGGTAGACCCGTTGCCAACCAAGGTTTAGAACCCATAGCTGGAAGAAGAAGAGATAGATTAATACCTTTCCCAAATGTGTCTGTGCGAAAGTGAATGATGTGTATTCGACTGGAATTCGAACTCGGATCTCCGATTTCTTATTTAGATCCGATGTGTGTTGTGGTGTAATACACCACAACATACATCGGCCACCATGATAGATGATTTTAAAACACATCTTATAATTCAAATTACATGAGATTTCTTAGACGCTCTACGTTTCAGCTGGCATCTTTAATGCTTGCAAATTTTATTGATGCTGCAACTTATCATCTACTAAATTGTTAAAATTGTAGTCAAGTTATATACTCTCGCCCTTTCGTGTTTGTATCAAACCGTCTTAACGAGTACGAGAAATATAAGATGTTTTTTCGGTTATGTCAACAAAACAGGAACCGCCCATTTTTTGTTCTAAGTAAAAAAAAAAAAAAAAAAAAAAAAAAATTGGAACATGAACAAAAAAGTAAAAAGAACAAGCAGACTGCCATGGTTGCAAAACTTATATCATCTCCACTTTACACATTTACTATTTCTTTCCTTTAATCACTATTCAGTTTCTTACATTAAAGCACGCTATTATAAGTAGGCCCTTTTTATATTAACATAGTAAAATAATTCGACTCTTTTCCAGTTCCTAAATTTGGAATGAAGAAAATTGATTTGAAGTGATCAGTAGCTGTATTTTTTTGAGTACCAAATTACAATTTTCCACTAAAGTATATTCTGGTGTGCATTGACGTGAGCAAGATAGTTTGATTGACCACTAATACTGTGAAGTTTGATTTTTACCGAGAGCTTCATACTTGTGGCCTTGTGACTAAACTTAATAAATGACAAAACATGTTCTAAAAGACTCTTAAATATAAAAGTTTACATCTGTAAGCTGCCTGTCAGGAAATGGTATATGTGTCTTAGTTCGTACATAGAACGCAAAAACTTTGATGCCTTTCGTAGAGTAATGCAGTTAACAACAAGCTCATATCACAAACTATTTAGTGATGGAGTGAAATCGATTCTTATGTTAGGTTTGTGCTTAGTAGGCTATCTTCCACTGCAAAAAAATAAATAATAATAAGTGTAATGTATCCGTTTTGTTTGTGTCGTTATAGTGAGCGTCTGTCATAGTCTGTTATCATTTTACTGTCCAGTAGTGTTTTTAACATTTCACCCAAGCAAAGCAGCAAAGACGAAACTGAGAAAACTGAAAAAACGTTACTGAGAAAAAATGGAAATAAAAGATCAAAATTTGAAATGACAGAAGATAACGAAAAACATTACATTTAAATTTTTGAAGGTCGTAGTTGACAGAAAAGCGAGAATCCGATAGCAGTGATTATATTTTTATAAAATTTATTGAAAACTTATTTTCTGTCTGAAAAAAATTATTTGTTTAATTATCGATTTCTGATTCCGTTGCTACTGTGTTACAAATCGCATACCGTATATTTCCGGTACGTTTCTTTTTCTTTCAAATTCAGATTTGAGGACTATTAGAAATAGTTATCAAATGGTTAAAGTCAAAAACTTAAGTTCTTTGATTATCCAACATTTTTATATATATTATTCATCTAAGTTTATTGAAATATTAAATGAAATAGTTTATCATTAACGTGGACTGGCTTTTGATCTTTTCTAAATTGTTGCTTGTTGCTTTAGGACGCTTCAACGTGGTGTTATGGTTAGCAAGCTTGTCGCGCTAGATAGATTATAACTGAGTAATGAACGCCATCTTCATTAGATTTTTGCCCGAGTGTCACATTTAAGCTCACTTACTAAATATCTATTGTTTTTTGTTCGTAAGCTCTTCGATGTGCTGTAAATGTTACTAAGCTTATCTCCATCGATCAGTTACTATTGACTTGTGAGTTCGATCATCTCTGGGTGCCCTTAATTTCGGCATTTTGCTGCGCTTAATAAGTCAATATACATTTTAGTTTTTGTTTTTGTGAGTGAAAATTGCATTAACAATGTTTTTTAGATAGCAATGTTTCTTTCTGTATACAATTTCTTTGCGTATACAACTCCTACTATTTAACGCACAGCTGGAGTAGAAGCGATAGATTCATGCCTTTCCCAAGGATATTTGCACCTAAGTGAATGTAACGAACTCGACTGGAATTTGAATTCATCGAATAAGGACAATACTAATATTTGTATTAATAGAATTTTTTTATAAATTTCTTATAAACGTCTTTATTAAGTAACTTTTAATTACTGTGGATATAAAGAAATCAGCCCCCTCTTCTGTTAGAAGCATTGTTAAGGGTTAAGATTACAGTTAACATTTAATCTAATCCTGTGCAGATACAAAACATGAACAAATGACGAAAAATATCGATTAACTTCTTAATCCCCAGTGTTTCAAATAGTTTAAAACGAACCTTTAAAACACGACTTCCACTTTCTAAAATTTAATATATATGAACTTTTCAAATGAGGATTTTTCATTTTTTTTTTTCTCATCATTTAACTTGAAGACGTAGGGAGATTGGTTAATGTTTCTTGGTTCGGCATTGTGTCATACATAACCGAACTCCCTGCGGCTTACAAGCTTTATCCAAATTATCATCATCAGAATTATCAAAAGGTTTTCATCGTGTTGACAGCAGAAGGTTGGAATGCGTAGATTTGTGGAATAGTAGCAGAATAAAATATACATTTTGCATTTTAAAATAGAAATTTATTAAAAGAATAACAATGATTAGTAAAAATTAATGTTCAATGAGAAAGTTAAAGGTATCACGATTTGTAGAAAATGTTCGTAGTAGTAATTGTTGAAAGAGTATATGCGTACGTACGTATGTATGTGTTTGTTTGGTAGGAATGATGGAGAAGAAGAAGTAAAAGGAATCAGCACACGAGAAAGGGGGGAAGAGTGCGAAGCGACCTATGTCCGGGTCGGAGTTGAAGTTTCTCCCGTTACATTTTAGTAGCTTTGTCTCGTTGTTCCCATCTGACTCTTTGACTGACTTACGCTGATCGAGGTCATTTATATAGTCCTTTTGAATTTCGCTCTGGATCGCTAAGTCCTCAGGTCTTGCAAGTCGCTCGCATTGGTCAAAAATCAGTTTAACACCTACTTGCGAAATCTGGTTTCGACTTTTTCTTTAAGCACATGGTCAATCCTTTTTCTATTTGGGAAAACCCAGGAATATCACAAGTCATTGTGAATTTTTGTAAGAGTGAAGTAGGTTGATTTTAATTCTTAAATTCCTATCCCTACAAACTCACGACATGTTTTTCTTTCCAGTTGGATAGCCTTATCTCTTTGGAATCAAGAACTTGCCGATAGAAGAGATATCTGCTCTTATCATCTTACATTAATATGTTAATTGTTTCAGTTCCTTTCAAGCTTAGTTCCGTTTGATACTGACAGTCATTATTTGCCTGATGATATCAGTAGCTAATGGGACAAACAAGCCAGTGTATTCTTGTTTTTAACCAACATTTCTGTTTCTGTTTCAAAGTAAATACTACTGCTTCCTCGAAATTTGATATTTGAAGATGGCTACGTGACTACTTGATATTTGTCAAATGATATCCGCAATTATCCTAAGAACACGTATCCTGTGAGATTCGAACATAGGCCTTTAATTCTACTGATAAAGATCCAATGAAAAAAAGCGTTAACCAAACCATCATTTTTAAACGACGTAAGTGATCATAGCTTGTCCACAGATTCTTTTTTTTTTTTTTTTGCGAAATAGAGAAAGAGAATTTTTTTAATAATATTTAATTCAGAACAAGGATCATAGAAAGAATTTAAGTGATATCGCCTCTCTAATCTTTGTATTTAGTCGCAAGCAAGAAACTTAACTGTTAAACTGAATTCTTTCTATGATCTCTATCCTGAACTATTTAGACGCTATTAAAATTTGTCTGTCTGTCTGTCTGTCTGTCTGTCTGTCTGTCTGTCTCTCTCTCTCTCTCTCTCTCTCTCTCTCTCTCTCAGACACACACACAGATGTATGCACAAAAATATTGTCAAAAATGTATTGTCACTTCCGGTAATGTTTAAATAATTTATTCTCAATCCAAGTATACTTAATATTAGGCATATCTAACAAAATCGCTGAAAAAAAACAGCATAGTTTAAAGGAAAAGGCCTTAAACTAAATAAAAACAAAGTTTTCTCGGCAAAATGTTTATGCTATCATGAAGAGGATAGATGAAAGTATGTTTTAATTATTTTTACAAATTTTTTAAATTGTTTCTAACAGGTTCATTTAATGGTAGAAAATCTTTTTTTTTCTCTCTCGTCAGTGCGAGGCATAAATTGACGCCAGAGTTTATTACGCCAAAACGTAATATTACTCAAAGGCATTTTTTGACTGTGAAAGACACATTAATTTGGAAATTCTTGCAAAAATAAATTAATGGTCGGATTTTGATGAATGTTTTAGGACTTATTCATAATTGACTGAAATCAGTTTTGAAATAATTATTTTAAAAAAATATTGGTAAAAACATTTTTTTTTTGCATATGTTATCCCCACCAATTAATTTTCAGAAATATCGAAAAATGCGACTAGGTCTCAACATACAGATAATTTTAATTAAATTTAGGAGTCATTGGGGAATGCTAATCAACTGTCTTTTTTCTTCAAAACCTGCTCATTTTTAGAAAATCTGCTCCGAACTGCGAAAACAAAAATGCAATAAATATATGCCATTTTTATTTGGATAGACTTTTAATTGCTTTTATGAACATAAATTAAAATGATATAGTCTGAATAGAAAAAAAAATTTCCATTGATAATTAATTTTTACAAGAATTATTTTCATTTTTATTATTTTTTATTAAGTAATTTCTAAAAAGTTTCACAAATGTTTTAAATTTCCTCTTCATAGCTCTCTCAGATTTTTTTAAAATTAATGTGTGGCGAATATATTTACTAATCGAAAAATCTAAACGCTTAAGGGTGCTCATTTTTTGTTAAATAATTAAAACATTTTAATTTTCTGCATGTTGATTACCCGTATTTTGTTTGTACGAGTGGCCGTACGCGATCTTTATCATTAAAACGTCACGTGATTCAAGGGTCGTCCTCCCTTATATTATGATATGTATTTTTTTTTTTTTTTTTTTTTTTGTAAGATTTTTTAAAACCAAGACTTGGCTACAGTTTACAATCGATGAAAAATGGAGGAAAGTTTGAAATTTTAAATTTTTTTTAAACCTAAATTTTTTTAATTCCGATCAATATAATTTCGGTTTTAAATACAGCAGGGTAATTTGCTTGCTGTAATTAGTAAATTTAATCTCTTGGCTTTCAATTAAAGTTAAAATTATAGCTTCAAGAACACTTTTTTTTTATTTTTAAAAATTCAATTTAAATTGAGGCATCGAAAATTTGAGTGGAGGTACCTACTTAATACATTTGATCAATTATTTATATATGAGGTTAGGCTGAAAAGTTCATAGTCTGACTTTAAATGAATAATGTTCGAGCTGTGAAATCTTGCATGAATTATTTTCAATTCTTCTTATTAATAACTGCATTGTTTTTATCCAGGATTGTTCAAAGAAAACTTCAAAAGTAACTAGTAGTAACTTCTCTTGAAAGTAGACAAAATTTGGCATTGTTATGAATTAGGTGAAGAAAAAAGTGTTTATTCCCTAAGGATATTCATAATGACATAGTTGCTTCATTAGGCAATGATGTTCCAGTTTTATCAAGAGTGCAAAAGTGGGCAGCTAAATTTAAGAGGGAAAGAGAGAGTCATAAAGATCAACCAAAATTCTGAACGTTCTGCAACTGCCACCACCGAGGAAAACATTGACCGTGTTCATCAGATGGTGCCGAATGACAGTTGATTGACAATAAATCAAATAATCCCTTCTACTGACATATCCCGTGAAGAAGTTGAAAATATTCCGCACTTTGAACTTGCCATGACGAAGGTTTCTGCTCGGTGGGTATCATGCATTCAGAAAAGCGCATCAAGCTGATCACATCGGGAGAAAATCTGACTTGTAGGCAGATCTAACTGGTTTCACTGAACGTTTCCTAACACAGGATGAGTTCATCATTTTGAGCCAGAGACCTAAGAGACAATCATGCATTGCAAACACCTCTATTCACCTGCTCCAAAGAAGGTCAAGGTCATTTAAATTGCAAGGAAGTTGATGGTATCAGTTTTGGGGATGCAAAAGGTATTGTGCTATTATCTTCCAAAGGTCCACACCATCAATGGAGAGTACTACACTAACTTGCTGGGGCTGTTACGAAAAGCTATCCAGACCAAACTCTCAGGAACACTGACTAAAAAGTCTTCTTTCTCCGAGTCATTCCTCCAGCCCACGTCCTTGGTTACAATGACTGCTGGACGTAACTGGCTTTGAATTGATTGATCACCCTTCTTATTCTCATGATTTGCCGCCTTTTTACTATCAACTGTTCCCCAACATTAAAAGAACTTCACTGGGAATCAGCATTGCAGTGATATTGACGTCATATATGTTGTTCATGATGTTTTTATAGGATGAAAGCTTCTTCATCAATAGGATCCAAGTACTGCAACACCAATAGAAGAAGAGTATGGACAGCGCGGGACTATGTTGAAAAATAAATCTCATTTGGTCACATTTGATGAGATTATCTTGGTCAGTCAATGAACTTTTCAGCTGATTCTCATAAGTTTTATACTAATTGAATTATGTCACAATAAACACATTGATTTATAACTGAATCTTAAATCTTTAGAATTAACTTACATTTTTCGATGTTATTTATAAATTGATTTATTGGATGATTTGCTTTCTCAAAGGCATTACGGAATTTGAAATAATCGTTGATTTTTTCTCTATTTACGAAAAATAAAAAATATCTAAGTACGCTTTTTGCTTTCAATTCGACCATTTTCTTATATGTGGGTTATAGTGAATACAATTTCTCTCAAAATCAGCATCTTTTTCCCGCAAAATTCAGTAAATTAGGTTTCAAAAAATATTTTTTTTGTGTTTTTATTTTAATGAACTTCATAAGTTCCAGAATATCTTACCAGTACAACAATAATCCAGTCATTCCTCTCTAACCGCACATTGAAGGTAGTATTAAATGGACATGCCTCCCAAAACTACCATACGAACGCGGGCGTCCCTCAAGGATCTATCCTAGGTCCCACGCTCTTTCTGATCTGCATTAATGATCTCCCCGATGCCATTAGATCCCAAGTAGGCATGTACGCCGATGACACCGCAATTTACTCTCGCCTTGATCATAAACCCGGTGTGGGAGACAAAGCGAATCTCGCTGCCGAGCTTGAAAAGGACCTCCAATCCGTAGTGGACTGGAGTAGGAAATGGCTCGTAAATTTCAATGCTTCTAAAACAAAGCTGCTATCAATTAACCACCATAGACAATTGCATCTACCTCCCATTAGCATGGAACAGGCTTGCCTCCCAGAGAGTAAAACACTACGCCTCATTGGCCTTACACTCTCGGCGGACCTCAAATGGAATGACTATATCGAATCCATTGACAAATCCGCCGCTATGAAAGTCGGTTCTCTGTGCAGTGCCCGGAAGTTTTTCCCGTCTGAATCTATCCTGCATATATATAAATCTACCATCCGCCCGTGTATTGAATACTGCTGCCACATCTGGTCGGGTGCCCCTGCTACTCTCCTCGGCCTTCTTGACAAAATACAACGGAGAATCTGTAACGTGATCGATACTGACTTGGCAGACCGGCTGCAACCACTCTCCCACTGGCGTGACGTGGCTTCCCTGTGCCTCTTCTATAAATACTTTCACGGCTTCTGCTCCGATGAACTTAGATCATTGGTAAAACCATTGGGGATATTTTATTGTTGTTATTTTCTGCCCATGCCCTCCACTGAACACTGTAAATATGGGAGTTAAGTAGGACATCATAGAGCAGCCGAGGTATTATGGTGAACGTGGTAAGAATGGTAAGTAAAAAAGTGGTATTATGGTGCAAGAATTATTGTAAGTGTGTCAGGGTCGACGAAAGTGAATAGCTAAGTTAAACTAGGACAGATGATGACCAGCCTTCCCCATCCCCAATTTCGGCCTTGTGCCACATTTTTTGTATTTTACAAAAATAAATACAACTTAGATCATTGGTGCCGCCTAGGTACGAATTTACACGAGATACTAGATTAGCAACTATGTCCCACCCTTTTACAGTGAAACAAATAAGATGTAACCGTAATTTCTACTCCAACAGCTTCTTTTTTTCGCGCTTCCCGCCTGTGGAATTTCCTTCCACATGTCTGCTTTCCCGACAGCTACAATCTCCAGGAGTTTAAATGTAAGGTCAATAGACACCTCCTATCACACTAACTTGAATCTATTCTCCCAACACTCTCACCATCTACCCAACCCTCATTCTCGGTATCTTTAACCGTCTATCACCCTCCTTCTGACATTTCCTATATCTAACCATCCTTTTCCAACACTTTTCCCTCTATGTAACCCCCTGCGCAATAGTGGCAGTGAAATGTTTTGCTCGGGGTGAAACGATTGTAAAAAAAAAATCAATTTTTTTCTTTCCTTCTCCCTTAACAATTTCATCGATAGCCAATATTGGGTGTCAATGAAATCGTTTTTACCTTTAGGATTTTATCAGGTGGCGGCTGTTTTTCTAATTTCATGAATACTTAGAATAAATATAATAGGCCAGCCAAATAAACTAGGAGTAGTTTTAATGTAGATCTTGTGCAAGCAGAATTTGTTTCCTGCATGAAAGTGATAATGAGGAAATTACTCTTCAACTTACAGTACATTCGCCGTTAATATTTTTAGTTATTGTAATTGTATTTTCGTTTATGTTTATTGCACTATTGCAAACGTACATTTTCCATCATTCTTCAGGTTACAGTGACTGTTTTGTTTTGCTTTAAATGCTAACATACATTAGCGTTTAAACAATATTCTGGAAATGTAAGACGGTGTAGCAGCCAATAGAAATTTACAATGCCATTAATTAATAAATTATAAAGGAAATAACCAAGCAATTTACAGAATGAAATTAATAATAACCAAAGTCCGTCAAGACTTACAAGTGAAAACCTTCTGATACGAATAAGAACTTAACAAAATGTACCATAATTTTGACTGTAAAAAAAAATCTATTAATAATCATTATCTTTATAATCTTTAGAAGAGGTTTGACAGGATTAATTGTAATTTGAAGATTATATGAAAAGATAATTGATTTTCTTTTGTAATTCGAGTATTGTAAGAAACGAAAATAGATATTTACATTATTCGGAATAATGTCCACATCTTTGTTACCATTTGTACGACGTTTCGGCCGTTGTACTCTCCGGCCTTCTTCAGGTACTAGGAATTTCGAACCGAACCCCTTATTACAATTACTGGGGTATATGTTCTTCATTTCTTGCATAGTAGTGCCTCTTTCGGTAGTCATGAGTTTTCTCCATCTAACCCTGTAAGTTACTTGTCCACCACTGTTGTAGCCTGGTATTGAACTCACAACTCTTTTGGGTCAAGTCACAGGAACTAACCAATGTCTATATCCACTATATCCACTTGGCAATATGTGGATATAAACGTTGGTTAGTTCCTGTGAATAAGAGTTTTTTTTATCTTTGTATTTGTAATAAATATTTTAAAGTTTTCACAGCGTTAAGTTATTTATAACAGGAAAAATTACAATTTTATGAATCGAAATAGATTTTAAACTGAAACCATTATCCTCAGTCTGTGAGAAAACTGCGACAATTACAATAAACATTTCCCAAAAACCACAGTATAGTCAGCAAGTTCATTAGAAGAAAAAATAAATGAGAACTCATAAAAAGGGGAGGCAACAAATATAATAAGGAATACGTTAAAGTAGAAAACAAATTGACAAAAAAAAAAAAAAGAAAATAAAGAACATACAAGACAATGCTTAGAAAACAAAATGTCACAAATATTTATAAATATGGAAATGCTTTCATTAAATATTTGTGGTACTGTATATCCAGAAGTGTATATCTTTTGCTGGGCTATTTCTGGATATACGCAATTATCATGTAGTTTATTTATCATGCATAAGTAGACTACATGATATGAATATCTTCTATGTGTTATTTACCTCCAGGACGTGAACGGTTAAAGTACTTCACAATTTCCTCTCTTTTGTAACTCTTAGTAAGGTTTGTCTTTTTGATAGTTTTCCTAATCCTTATTCTACCAACCATTTACACAATCTTGTTGGGTAGGCCACTCGCTGCTTTCTTTTGTCTCTTTTGCCATCTCTAAGCCCTCATTATGTACAGTAGAAATTTCAACATTCTCTTTCTGATTCTAAGTATAAGGTTCTTTTTGTTTCAATTTTCCTTAAAACTTCCCTGTTAATCACATGTTCAGCCCATGAGATTCTCAGCATCCTTCTGTAGAACTAGATTTGTGATACCTCAAGTCTTTTTTTCATCTATGAGGAGACTGTCACGATAACTACCACTATTAATTTTAAATAAGTGGGATGTTAGGGGAGATATAAAAAACATGAAAACATGAACAACACACCACGACCTGCCTTAGCTCTTCCTGCAGCCTTGGTAGGTAGTGCGACCATAGGAGAAATTAAAATATGATGAAAAATGACAAAATAATAATAATAATAATAATAATAATAAAACGCCAGGATGGTGCCGGCTGCTCAAACCGGCATCACCCTGGCGTTTATTATTATTATTATTATATAGAATTCAAGATTATTAACAGAAGTATTTTACTCATGCTGAACTTGTAGAGAACGTGGATTCATACATGTGTTTGGAAAGAAGCAATTAAAATAAAGAAGAATCGAAAAATAAAAGTGTTGTATCAACATTTAGGGGAGTATTGCTGAATAAAGTTAGAAGGGGGGGGAATGAAATTAATAGTTTCAACAAGTGACAAGTTAAAGAGTGCAGTGCACGTGTAACCAATGTTATAAATTATACGTTTAACTGGACATATTTCACTCTACAAATCAATATATTCACATTCAAATTGGTATTAACCTATGGCAAGATGTTAAGAAAATATTTATATGTGTAATGAGGATATATTTATAAGTGCAGTGAGCTTCTACTTATAATATTAAAATATTGATAATAACTTGTTCGGGGTGAATCAGATTGTATAAGGCAAACAAACCAAATGTGACAAATCTAAAATATTTAAGGCATATAAATATCTTGGTTATGACTCAAAACTGTAAAGAAGTCTCTGTAGGAAGATTTCTACTTTTTGCTGCAAATATGCCTTTAGAACTACCTTAACAGTTTGCACCATTCTTTCCGTGATCCGATTCGACTGGGAGTGATATGGAGGTGTTTTTAAGATGTAATTCCTATTTTCCTTAGCCACGAATTAAGTCCTTCGTCACAAAATTCTCGGAGAGTTGTCAGCTACCATGTGTTTTTGGTACTCCATTTCTAGTGGTATACCTTCTTTACCCGGTGTTTAAGGAAAACTGAGAATGCATCGGTCAGCTTAACAGCTTTTACCACTGAAATAAAACGTTTATGCTGCGAAAAGAAAATGAAAATCATTTACCAACAGAAGCTTGCAACTTTGAAAATAAAGTAAAGAATTGAACTAAAGGAAAAGGAAAGTAAAAAATAACAAAATGAGAGAGATGAAAAAGAAAATAATGTATACTTTTTTATTTTAGACTACGGACAAAAGTTAAGTGTTTTTAATCATTATATCACATACATTGCACACACCTTTCCACAAAGATATGTTCCTCATATCATTTTTTCTTTATATTAAATATTGTTAAATTATAAACTCGGCTTTTGTTATTCGTCTCTGTTTGTTTTCCTCATCCGTGTAGCTGACCTTGCGAAAGAACCATCCACTACCGGAGTGGAAACCTTAGATATATCTTTTGGCAACAAGTTCAACATTTTTGTTTCTTTTTTTTCATTTTTCTTTTGATATTTTATGCTGCGGTAATTGCGTCGTCTCATAACTTGGACGCTCACAGAGAAGATACACGTAAATGACAATAGCAACGGAAAAGCAATGGGATAAAAAAGCGGTCGTTGAAACTTTTCTAAGAAAGCCATCTCTAGACTAAATAAATTGAAAAAGATGATATATTAGAGATAAGGAAACAGTTAGTTCTAAACGTTAGAAAGCCAATTAGCAAATATGGCAAATAATAATGTATTCGAGGAAGAAGTGCTAAGCCAGCTACCGATAGATACAGAGAAAATCTCACAGACACAAATTGAACTAGAGAAAGCCCGAATAGGTGCTAGAGCAGAAATAAAGAAAGCGCGCATCGAACTTTAAAAAGAAATTGAAAATAATAGTCAAAGTAACAAGGCAAGTTACTGAGAATTCGACCTAACCAAACAAGTTAAGCTTGTGCCTAAATTTCAAGAAAAAGAAATAGACCATTCCTTCTCGCACTTTGAAAAGACAACGGTAAATTTGAACTGGCCAAAAAACACGTGGGCGATGTTGTTGCAAACCGTCTTGTTCGGAAAAATCCAGACGACGCATTCAAATCTTTCAGTAAAGGATACTGCAGATTAGTAAAATTAGCTTTTTTCAAGACTTACGAACTTGTTCCAGATACATGTCGCCAAAAATTTAGAAATCAAAAAAAAAATTTGAAACCCAAACTTATGTTGAGATTCTAAGTCAAAAAGAAACTTATTTTGACCTTTGAAATACGGCGAAAAATATTGAACATTACTATGAAAAATTAAAATAATTAATGTTGATTGAGTAATTCAAAATTTGTATAACAGAAGAAGTTAAAATTCATATAAGTAAAAGGAAAACAGAAACTGCTTACAAGTTAGCAGTGTTAACAAATAAATATACCGTGAGTCACGGAGGAAGCAAAATTAAACTTGGGAACTCGAACTCCTAATAATTTGGAAAACGTATGTTATGAAAAAAGCGTGAATTTACCAAAAGTAAAACCGACCAATAAACAGGCGAGAAAGTAAACCAATGTTATGCAGAAGACAAGACACAGTGAGATCAAATGGTGGACACGGCAGAACATGACCCAATGCACAATAAACCGCAGAGAAATAAACTGCGAACAAAATAACAGACGTATACCGACCATTCATATCAGAAGGGCAGATTTTCTTTGTGGGTGATTCCACGAGGAAAATACCCATTCTAATCTGAAGAGATACGGGCGCTTCGCAATCTTTCCTTTTACATAGTAGTTTGCCAAGAGAACGGAGGTTAGCTACCGGTAAACGAATATATTTAGAAGAATTATATATCAGAACAATTGGTGACAAACCTGTGAGTATTCCTCTATATAGGGTTAACATAGAACAGAACTTGATATCAATCACCGCAGGTGTGATAAGTAAGCTTACTATGAATGGCGTATCAAGGTTAGTGAAATATGATTTAGTGGGTAAGAAAGTGTTAACATATTCTCCGACCAGACTGAGAAAACCAGTCTATTTATGAAAAACGGGTTCGGAAAAGAAACTTAAAACATCTAACGTAATTTCATGTGCAGTAACTCACGCACAAGCAAGGGCAAAGAATATTGAGAAAGAGGAAAACAAGCTAGTAGACTTATCTTTTTTAACCATATTAGTTTGCTTAGGTGAAATGTAATTGGAAAAGGAAGTAGCGTTGGTAGTGCTGAGCCAGCCTCAGATACCTCTATGTCGAGAAAGAATCTTATTACTGAGCAATAGTCCAACTCAACTTAACCAAGGTATATCAAGGGATAATCTTGGTAATGTCTCGAAGACATTTTATTAAAGATGCAAAAGAAGAGGTAGAATCCAGCTCAAATCCCAAATTCGGAAGACTTTCGAGCAGTTATCGAATAAATAGTAGTCCCAAGAGCTTATAGGCGTCCCATTCTAAGAAAAGCTCACGAAATTCCATTATCAGGGGATTTATGAATTAACAAATTTTGCGAAAGAATTTTCAGACAGTTTTACTGGTCGAAGAAATAGAGAAAATTGAAAAAAAGTGTCACATATATCAAATGGCAGGAAAGCCAAATGAGAAAATCCCATATTGCAATCTTTGAAGAACCGTTTAGTCAGGAAATTAAAGACTGTTGCTACTCAGAACAAAATCGGGTAGCAAATACTTAATCATCTTGTGTGCGTTATCAAGATTTCCTGAGGCTATTCCAGGAAATCTTGATAACGCAGGAATACTTCGGCCAAAAACGGTAGTAAAAGCTCTTAAGTTTTTCTACCAAGGTAGGTCTATCTAAGGCAATCTAATCAGACTAGGGGTTTAATTTTATGTCAAGGCTGCTTCAGCAAGTTACAAAGCAATTAGGCATTACTTCTATAAAAGCGAGTGCTTACCATCCGCAGTCACTGGGAGCTTTGGTGAGGCTTCACTCCACCTGAAACAGTGGGAACCAACTTCTTAGATCACCAGAAAGAATTGGACGAAGGCATTCCGTTCTTAATGTTCGCAGCTCATGAACCAGTGCAATATTCAGTCGATCTGAACTTGTAGTTGGACATTCGGTACTAGTTCCTGTACAATTAATAAAGGAAAAAGATAACCCAAGCAGAAAAATTTGTTAGATTATATAGAGCGATTTAGAAAGCAAATATCTTTAGTGAATGCGTTAGCCTGGGAGCATTTTGTAAGTCTTCAAGGCAAAATGAAGGAATGATACGATAGGAAAACTGTAGAGCGAAAATTTGAGATAGGTGACGAAGTTTTAATTTTACGCCAGACAAATAATCATCCCACTTAAAGCTTATAGGATACAAATCCTATATTATCCAAGACTTGACTGAAACGCAAAAAAAGTAAAATTGCACACCCGCAAAATCGGATCAGAATGACTGAAAACATTTTGGAAAAACCAGATCAAAGCAAATTTCACAAGCTGGTGTGAAAATTAAGATTTTGGATTTTGATTTAATAGGAAATTGCAAATTGAATTATATATGACCCCGGTCAAATTTTCTTAACACCTAAAAAATGAGTATGCGGTTGTATCCGATCGCGTGACTAGATTTCACTACTTATCCACGTCTCTTGACCGGCCAAACACAGTCCGATAGCAGCAGAGATCTGATAAGGACCTAGTCACAATGTAAGGAAGAAAATTCAAGACGTCGACCCTGTCATGTCTCATCGACATGCATTCGTTCTTCCTCTCCTTTCAATTTTTCTTTCTTCGTCTTCACTCACTTGCCGTCAAAGAAACAACAACAACAAGATATCTTCAGTACAGTTTTTCTTTGTTGCTTCACCTTCATTTTTCACTTTCTCGCCGGCTATAAAAAAAGTAACCAGTTAATCTTTTTACATACACACAGTCTGCTCCTTACTAATATTCCTTTGAAACAGTTAACTACGTACATTTTCTCTTTGAACATTTTCTTCTTAAAAATGTGTTATTCTTTTCTGCTAATAAATTTCACTTATTTTACAACCAAAACACTTTTATTCTTTCAACCTTTTGATATTTTATATTGTGAGAACTTCGATTGTGTTTGGCACAGGGCCAATTCGATAAACACCACTGAGACCCCTACAAGCTAAGTTTCAAGGCCTTTACACAATCAAGCCAAAGATAAATGACCTAAATTATATAGTGAATACGCCTATCGTAAGAAGAAAACTCAAAAATGTCATGTAAACATGATTAAACAGCATTTCAGAAGAATAAATGATAGACCCATGTTAGCTATCCAAAAATCTTGTGAAGATGTATATCCTAAATGAAAAAGAGAATTGTACGTAGATAGGGATACTTCCCATAAATGGTAATTTTCAAAGCGTAGCTTAGATATGGCACAAGGCCGAAAGTATGGGACACCCAGTGAGGATCAAACTCACTAGTCAGTTGCAACTGGTTCTAGCGAGACAAGTTTGCTAATCATTACACCACCTCGAGATGATCCTTCCCATAAATATAAAAACTTTGATGTACCAACCCACCTAAATGGCAATTTAGCACACTTACCCACTCACTGTCGAGAAAGATAGGTTAACTGCCCTTATCTCGGAATATAAGTGTTTATTTTCTGACGTACCTAGTCAGACAACTATGCCGGCTCACGATGTGGACGTGGGAAACTGTAAGCTGTGGATTCATCCGATAAGGGTGTTGTTTTAAACACCTTTATCAAATGAATCCACAGAAAACAAACCTTCTATTTGAAGAAAAATAATGTATAAGAAATGAGATCATTAAATCCAGTCAGAGCAAAGTTCATGGACTTCATCATGCGTATTGGTAGAAAAACTAGATGGGTCGATGAGAATTTGTACGGATTATCGAAAAGTTAATAAGTCAGTTAAGTGCCATACGTGATACACGCTTTGGCGATCATGTCTCGAAAGAGACATGACTGACTGGGCAGAAGATTATCCCGCAGTAGGTTGCCATTGCTTTCTGCGGTAGATTGGTTGCCAGCCAAGCCTATAGAACCCAATCTGTCCTGTTATTTAACCCATAACTGGAGGGAAGAGACGGATTAATACCTTTCCCAAGGGTATTTGCGCATAAGTGAAAGCAACGAATTCAGTTGGAATTCGAGATTCCCAAGCCATTATACGAATTGATAATTGCATAGACAAAATTGAATATATATATATATATAGTCATCCGTACACAGATTTGTTTCGCTGTATCACAGCTCATCAGTACGGTTAAACAACCGATTGCTTTTAGATTATGAAATATGATCTTTTAAAAGGGCGGTACCATTAACTGACAGAGAAGAGAAACATCAGTCTTTGCAAGAACTTTGTAACTCCCAGTGGGATTTATGAATACTGTATTACGACTTTCGGTATGAAAATTAAATTTACCGTTGTAAAACTAATGAACCACTGCTTAAAAGGGAGTTGACACATATATCGACGATATATAGTGATGCTTAGGAAGATCGCTGCTTGACGTTGGGAAAAAATTCTGAAAGGCTTAGATTGGCGAATCTTACTATTAATTTAATAAAAAGTTATTTTTGTCAGGCTTCTGATGTGTCAATGAACATCATTTGGCAACAGAAGCTTGCAACTTTGAAAAGAAAATAAAGAGCTGAACTAAAGGAAAAGTAAAATATAAAAGAAAAAGAGAGAAGAAAAAGAAAGTGTATATATTTTTTTTTATTTCAGACTACGTTAAGTGTTTGTTTGTTTGTTTGTTTGTTTGTTTGTTTGTTTTGTTTTTGTTTTTTGTTTTTCTTCACTTTGAAAAACTGAGTAAAACTGGCCAACTAAGTAAAACATTTTGAGTTTTTCAGTAAATCATCACATTTTTCCTTTATCTGTTTCTCACCATTTAGCTATAAGAGGCAAGCGGAAAATTAGACGATTTTCTTGCAAACTGGTATAAAATCAAAACAACACAAAGCAACAACGGAGATTTATTTGGAAAAGATATCATTACTTGGATAATTCACCTTTTACAATAATCATTTTAACAACATTTTTAATTAATTTCACATGTCTCAGATGTCACATAGTAGGTGATCCCAAGTATAAATACGTCGTTTGTAACTTGCTTTGCCAGTGCTGATGGCTGGCAATTCTAGATATGGAATATCAACCACTGGAAGGCACACATTAACTATGCGAACACGATAAGGAGTTGCCCTATCTTCCGTGAAGATAAAGTTTGAATGAGAATGATACCGCTAAAAGATAATTAGAAGCATATTATTGACTTTATTAAGATACTCTATGTTATTTATGGATCTATGAAGAACTGTACAAAACTACTGTGATCTTAATGGCCAATTAAAGGTCAGTCTATTCCTATTACACAAAATGTGAACAAATAAGACATGTTCGGAAAGTGAAAACAATCGCGAAATTAAAAAAAATAATGAATTATACATGAAAAAAGTGATTAATTACTAATGTTTACTTTTTAATTGCAAAACCTGGATTTGTAGCAGATAAGAAATTAATTAAAATCAACCTTCTTCGTTTTTACAAAAATTCACAATGACGTGTGAAATCCTGATTTCCCAAATAGAAAAAGGATTGACCATGTGCTCAAAGAAAAAGCCGAAACCAGATTTTGCGAGTAGGTGTTAAAATGATTTTTGATGAGTGGGAGCGACTTGCAAGACCGAAAGGACTTCGCGTGTTAGTGCGAAAAATCTAGATTAAAATAAAAGGACTTCATCGGCGTCAGTCAGGAGAGAGTCAGATGGAAGCAGCTAGAAAGACAACACTAAAATGTAACGTCAACTTCAAGCGACTCGGAAATTGTCCTTTTTCTCCTTATCTCTTTCAACAACTACTACTACGAACAAGTTCTTCAACTCTCGATACCCTTAACTCAACTTTATCATTGAACACGAACTCTACTCATAATTTCTTAATAATGTTTCTAATTGAACATTAACTTCTACAACTTGTGTTATTCTTTCCTTTTAATAAATTTCTATTTTGAAGTGCAAAATGTATATTTTAGTCTTCTATTCCACACAATTCCACATATTCCAACCTGCAGATAACCGACTTTCTGATGAAAACCTTCTGATGATAATTTTGCATAAATCCTATAAGCTGTAGGGAGTTCAGTTAAGTTTAACACAAGGCCGAATTAAAGAAACATTAACCAGCTCCCCAGCGGCTACACTGGTGACTCCCGACGTACAATGAACACGCACCCCTACATTACAGATTCACTATTTTTACATTTAGGACACAAGATTTTCCAAAATTCAAGCAGAATTTCATCCCAGCAAAAAATTACGTAAGAAATTAAACTGTTTATCTTTTGAAACTATCATCCTTGCTCATAAATACGTTTTGAAATAATTACAAGCAAGTTCTAAATCGAATTACAATTTAAAAAGATTGCAAACCAATCTATAACCGTGGGGCTTTTGCATACAAATCCTTACATTATCATCTAAGTATAATTTCTTCCATAACAGCTATTGGACTATGAGACAAGATTCTTCTCCAATACTTCTTCGATGAGCATTTTGTATGTATTCAACACTATCATTTCAGCTTTATATTTGATTGAAAATGCTCCCTACACTATAACAGATTCTCCGTTAAATTAACTTTTAAAAATAAAACCTTGCTCCTCCTTCCGAAGATTGTACCAGAAGATTTGCATTCTCTAGTCTAAACTAAAATTTTCATCGGATAATATCATTGTTCTTTGGGCCATATCACATTTTTCTTTGTCTACTCGACGTACTTTGTCTTGTGAATATCAGTTTGTGCGTGAGCCTCCTCGCTGAACCGAAGTGCAAGTTTACCTGTTTCACTGAAAATGTGCCAGGCACTTCTTTCAATCATATTAAGATTAACTATAGTTCAGCAGTCCCTGTAATGAAAATCACCTTTTGATGTATCACAAAGAAGGTGACGATGGTGTGCAGAAAATGAGAGTGTGCACAAAGAAAACTTTATAAGTCTTGTTCACACTCTATTCTTGATAGACATTTGCAAAAAATCAAAACCCACGAAAATCATAATCACTACTTAGGAAAAGATACTCAGAATGAACTACTGAGCATCATGACTACAGCTGTTTTGAATGAGATATTGAAACGTGTAAAAGTACTACGCCATTATTTTAGACTGCACACCTGATATGAGTCACCATAAACAAATAACTCTAACGATGCGTCTGATAGTAACTTGGCTCCTTCGGGTGTTTATGAAGATTTCATAAAGTTTATACAAGTTGAAAGTAGCACAGGAAAAAGATTTATATAAAACATTATTAAGCACCATGAAGAAATGAAATTTAGAAGTGCAAGACATGAGTGGTCAAATCTATGGTAACGGTAGCAACATGAAAGGTTACATCTGGAGTACAAGCACGGCTGTTAAAGGATAATTCAAGAGCATCTTTTGTACCCTGTGTATGTCACAAGTATACCCAAAAATGTAGACAAGTGTTGCCCAGATGCTATAATATTTTTGGAGATTCTGCTAACGAACTACATATTGTTCTTAGCATCAACAAAAAGGTGGGCAGTATCAAGACCTCCTATATATTACAAGGTCTAAGCAAATGAAATGTGACGTCACGGTAGTAGTGTCATGAATCGTAGCCGTCTTCATGATAATGTTGATAATCACAAAGACGTTATTTTTTAATAAAGATTTTAAAACTTTTTAAAATGTAACAAGAAAAAAAAAGAAAGAAAGACACATGTTTTGATTTATGCTGGTTTTATTAATTTTAAATAAAATTAAGAAAACAATAAGAAAATATAAACATCATTGTTGACTACTGACTGTCGGTCGTGTTTGTAAACACAGTTTTAAAGACAAAACTTTTCGTTTATTAGTCTAAATTCTAAAAATTTAACAAACACTGCTTAAATTTTCATATTTTTAATTTAATTATGAAAAATCACAATCACTTTTGTTTCAATTGCAAGAATTTTTAAATCAGAATCACTCAAATATAGCAATCAAGAAACCATTAGAATTTAGGAACAAACAAGAAGCAACAATAAATAAGCAAATTAATTAAAATATTTAAAAATGCAACAATTTAAATTCAAGCAAATTAATTCAAACTAAATAAGTTTAAGTTAGTGTTTTTTTTTTTAAATCAAACTTATAAAAGTTTTTTATGTCTCAAAATTCAGCTGAATGTTTGAAGTTTTCTTTTTTTACTTAACTTCTTACAAATAATATTATCATTTTCCTTGCTACAAAAATTATTTAATAATGCATTAGAAGAGCTCCAGATAATCATTTTTTCTATTTTTTCAATGCTATGACCTTCACCACATGAGTCAACATGAAAAAGAAGTTCATCATTAGCCAAAACATCCAATGTTATGTACATAGACAATTTTCTTTGATTCATTGAATGAAGAAAAGAAGGATTCTTTACAAGTTTATTAATAACAATATAATTGTATAGTACTAAATTTGTTGTTACATCATTGGGATATAACAGAGAGAGAACCTCTATTAATTCCTTGAAAATAACTGTTTATATCAGGAAGCATATCAACTCTTCCTGATACTAAACTTTTACAACTATAACATTTCATTTTTTTTAACGGCATAACAGCAATAAATAATTATGAATCGAACGAATTAACGATAGGATAGCTAAATCTGAAATAGATTTTTAAAAACGTCTTGAGAACTTTTAATCCAATAGATTTATTAATATCAACAAATTGTCTTTAGGGAAATTCTGCTAAAAAACAACGGAGTTCGAATTTTAAAATAATATTTTGAAATATTTTGATTGAATCCATTGTTAATCCTACTGGATGAAATAAAAAGATAAATTTTTACCGTTAAAAAAAATACACCTAAAAATCCTAGGATATTTGGTAATTCAATTACATTTTTAAAATATTTTAATTGTAAAAAATGAAAAAAAAAGTAAAAATTAATGTTTCTATTTCATTTATGATGTTAAACTGTTTATAAAAAAAATCATTTTTTTGCAAAACTCTTTTTTGGTTAATGCTTTACTTATTAATGAATTTTTTTAAGGATTAAAAATCCCTAAACCAACTATAAAAGATTTATTCTTCAGTTAAAATTCTAATTTTTTTATTTCCAATTTTTTCTATGGATTAATATCGATAATTAACTTCAAATTATCACAAATAGGAAAAAAATGTTTAGAAAATATTTTTTGAGGGTGTTCATTTTGTGCTAAATATTTTCTAAAAATTAAATATTTTAAAAATTAGGTTTTAAAATTCAAGTGTGGTGTGATTTAGGCCTGTATGTTTCAAATAAATTCAAAAATTATTCAGAAATAATAGTTTTAAACAAAGTTTAAAACATCATTTTCATGTTTTAATTTTCGGTAATAGTGATTTCTTGACTTTTGCAAGAAATAATTTCACGGAGTTTTCAAATAAAAAACCTTAAAAATAAAACAAATTCTTTTAAAATTGACTAAAAAATAAATTTTGTAGTTTTTGTTAATACAGAAAAAAGAATAAAAAAATTTAATTCAGGAATATTTTTTCATGTTTAAAAACGATTCATAAAGTTGCAAGTATAGAAAAGTTAAGTAAGATTTTACTTTCTATTCCTAAGAATTTTTTTAAACATCTCATTGAAAAGAAAACATTATTTTCTGAAATAAAATATCAATAAAATATTAATTCAAATATTCTTAGAAAATATAATGTTTAACAACTTTTTTCGGCTTCAGTTTAAGTTTTAAAACATTTCGAAAAAAACAAAAAAAAACTTACGAACGAATAGCCATAAATTTTATTTTTTTTAATTCAGATATTTTTTAAGATAATTTTTATTTCAATTTTATTCAAAGAAATAAAAATAATATCTTATTTTATTATATTAATTTAAAAGATATAAACAAAGTGCTTTCTTTCTTGTGCTACGGCAAAACTAATTTTTTAGCAAATTTTGATTTTAGCGACTGTTGAAATAAATGGTGATAAAATTTTAACTACTCACTTTGCTAAATGGACTTGGGGTAAAATTCTCCCTTTTAATGGCATGTTTCCATTTATCAAATAAATGCTTATTTTTTGGAAACGAAAAACAATGAACTTTCGGTGTATTTTTATATTCCCCTTTGCAATTTGGTTCTGAAAATAAGTTAACGCTAACGGACGCCGGGTAGTAAAACAACACTACTAAGTGTGACGTCAGCAAGTCAACTTTAATCATAGAATAGGCCTGGTAATATAGCGACGGCCTCGGCAGTATCCGGTTTATCAGTTAAACCCTTGAGCAATACAAGATGAGAGTATCGGATTGATAGTGTTAAAGCAATTCGTTATCAGATTGGAAAAGTATAAAATGCACCTGTGGAAATATCAGAGATAAAAGATGAACCCAAGTTAAAAGTAGAATCTGGATCTTTAGCAAACCAGCGTAAAAACTACAATTTTTTTAAATATATATTTTGGTATGAAGTACTTTTTAAAGTTAACTATGTAAGAAGGAATTACTAGGTGAAACAAATGACATTGATGAAGGCATGCCGTTATTTAAAAAATTATTATCATGGCTAAGAATTTATAGAGAGGAAGGTCTTAATGATATCCTAGTAGGTGCAAATTAATTGGCTGAAGCTGTTGAATTACCATTGAAGTTAAGACAATTTCAAGAAAAAAACACGTTGAAGGAAGAGGATGTTTTCTTATGAGACAAAAGATCAAACTTTAGATGATCTAAAAGAAGCATAGTGTTCAGTGCTTAAACGTATTACTAGATCAAACTATTCTGAAATTCAGTCCATAAAGTTTAGATTTGAACAAATTAAAAGCCATGTAAAATTATTTGGATTTCTAAATGACTTTCAAGGTATACATAAGGTGGAAATGAGGAAACATACAGCAGACCTTGATGCAGATTTAACATACACCACAATAAAACAGGGCACTGACAGAGAGGTAGTTACTGAAAATAACTAATGACGTTGAAGGCTACTTGTTAGCTGAAGGACTTGAAGCTCTGAAAACTTTTCTTCCCTCTAGTATTAAGCCTCATTCTTTGTTTGAATATCTAGTAGTAAACGACCGATTTACGGTATTTTCTGTTTGTATTGCTTTGAGGATTTAATTAACATTCCTGTAATAGTCGCATCAGGTGATAGAAGTTTTTCAAAACTGATTAAACTGATTAAAACAAACTTAGTCAACAATTTCATAAAAGAGACTAAACAATTTGATGTTATCTATAAAAAATGACATTGCTAAAATCATTGACCTTGAAAATATTTTAAGAGACTTTGCAAATAAAAAAAAACTAGAAAAGTTTTTTTTTTTCTAAAAGACCCGTGTATAAGCAGTCTGTCTGTGTGTGATTGCCTTACTTTGTATTAAAAAAACTTTCATAATGCCTTTCAAAATTTTTGTATATGAAGCATGTAGAGGGGCTAAGAAGTCCCTCAAACAAATAATAAAAAGGAAAATGCACTACAAATAAAGTAAAATAAACTTTTGTTTATTTTCGAAAAAAAAAATAAAAGAATTATTTCTTTGTACAAAAATGAAATTGTCCGTAAAGCTGTAAAAACAAGGGAGAAAGAAAGGAACTGAGAATGTGAGAGGGAAAGGTAGGACGATGTGTAGCGAGCGAGATGAGAGAAAGAGAGGTTGAAAGAATGTTCACTGATACGTGATACTGCCTAGTGTGTGAACTGCTGAATTCTCTCTGTGTGTGCGCTGTGAGCTGTCCGTGTAACCTTTTGGTGTCAGCTGGTCGCTGTTCTCTCTGGTCTGTTGAGAGTTTCGACCTTCCTTTTATCTGAATGGTGAGGATCCGGGGAGATTAAGAAATGGGTTTCCTATGTCGAGCCCTGATTGGTCAATAAATCATATTTTTGACCACGTGGTGTGCTTTCCACTACGTCCGAACTTTTGGGTGCGCCGTCTTTGTTTTTGACCACACAAGGTATGGTAAGGAGTGAATTCCCGCGCAATTGTATTTTTTTGAGATACACGTGGTGTGAATCAATTTTTATTGTGTGTGTGTGTGTGTGTGTGTGTGTGTGTGTGTGTGTGTGTGTGTGTGTGTGGAAAATAAAATAAGAAACAGCACAAGCATTTAATTTTTTTTTTAAGACGCGCATACTACACGAAATATAAATATACATAATTTTTTGGCTTTTATAAAGTAGGGGTTCCGCCATCAGTTTTCTAATTGGTCTCCGCAATTCCTAGCACTGAGTCTGATCACTTTGAATGAACTTACCCTCCCAAATTTTCTAAAAACTTCTGAAATATATCGGAAAATATTTCTTGCAATATTTTTATAGTAATTTGGCAATTACTATAAAAATATTGCAAGAAACTCTAGAACATGTTTTCTTAACATCTACATCTATAGCTTATCTAAAAATATATATTTTAAAATCGAATTCATTATCAATCTTCCATTTAGAACAAACTGGATTACGATCATTGACCAATATTAAAATTTACAATATATATTTGATGGGTGTCGTATAATAATTTCTTCCACTTTATGTCTAAGGCAGGTAAACTCTAGCACGCGCACACACGTGGACATACAGAGACGTACTCTCAGATATATATTATATATTTGATTATATATTTTATGTATATTTCTTTATATTTGAGTGTATATTTATTTATATTTGAGTGCATATCTAATAGAGTAATGAGAATATTTATGCGTTTAATAGGCATGTTTATAAGCGAAATCGAATATATATGTGATTGTGTGGCGTTTACACCGGCGTACAATATTAGGTGTAAGTACTGAGTTCATTTAATCATTTGATCTACAAACTACTGATTTCATCTTCCTCATCCTTCTCTTCCATCCAAACCACAACCCCACACTGTTGCCTATGATATAGCTGTACAATGCTTCTGACACTCTGGAATAATCGACCTGATTTGATGGCGCAACTGTTCTTTCCAGTTACTATCATGACCTTTAACAAGGCTGCTTCTCCCAGTAAATTATTTGCAGATTCACATGTATTATTGTCTCTTAGAATGTCTCTTTGTGTCAAATATATTTGCATGTAATGATTAGTATAAACGTTTCATGTTAACAAAAAATAGGTTATCTTTCCTATTTTTCACAAAACAATGGACTTTTTAAATCTATCATTTTACTTAGTTTCTCTATCGCTTGAGTACGAATCTTTCACCTTCGACCAATTAAATTAACTAAATACTAAATTTAGATGTTTTTTTAGTCTATGTAATTATTTGAAATAATTACTTCTTTTATCAAATAATATTGATGCATTAAATTCATTTAAAAGAACAAAACTAAATTTAAAGTTTTTCTTTGAACTTTTATTACAACCACCATTTTAAAGTTAAAAATCTACCCGCTGTTTTCTTAATTTTTAAAATTATAATGAATTTCATTACTATTGAGATGTTAGTTTCAACAAAGGAAACACGAAAAAATGCAATAATTGAGATATTCAGTTGAGACAAGTCCAACCCTTCAGTAAATACATTATTTTCATAACTGCTTATAAAATAAGCTGCGTTAGCGGTATTTTTGTCCATCACCAGAAGATGCGAGAAAATACAAATATTTAATCAAAGAACTCGAATCGTGTTATTATATGGCCTTGTCAGATCTACATTCTCACATGCTTATCAGATATGGCATCCAACTCATTCAAAAATATCAAATCTCCCAGCTGTATACGACTGCTTTCTCAGATCAAGGCTCAATAATGGCTTCGTGCAAATGAACTGTGCAGGTATTTATTAAAAATGACCAACCTTCTTTGAATCGTATGGACAGATACTACTGTTACAGTGCACGTTTTTGTTTTACAATATAAGTGCAGAAAAATATTACTTCAAAAATAAAACTTTTTATTACAGTCAAGAACAAGTGACAATAAGCCTCCCCAAGCTTGTTACTGTGCCAGGTGTCGGCTTGTAATGAGACAATGTACTGAACGCTGATTGGTCAGCGGAAATCACATCATTTCTTAGAATAACCTTTCCTAGAATTTAGGTTTAACTCAGCAATTTTCAGTTTCTTAAATGTCAATCAACCAAGAGATGAATTCTCAATTTTAAACAAGCCAAACAGAAATATACGAATTAATATTCTCACTATATAGCCTAGATTTCAACCCTGAATCTCTATTCAAGCATCATTCGACTTTACTGAAGGAGAGAAGTCTATCTACAGATAACACATTCTTCTCAGTACAAAACTAAATGATAATTTTGAACACGAACCATCATTACCAACCTCAAGTTAAGTACAATTCTTTTCAAATTACATTCAAAGGTAGAAATCTCTTACCGACATATCTTTGAATTAATCCACTTAACCCAAGAACTTTATTGTGAAAGACTTTTGAACAGTCATTTTGTGCACAACACTTGAACTCTTAAATTTATCATTTTAATCTTAACATCTGAACTAATTTAATATTCCATGAACATTAATTATCACATTCAACACTCACCTTTCACATCTGTATACAAAAGGTATACATCTGTATACCTTTTGATAAAAATTTTCAATCAATTTTAAAAATTTTCAATCAATTTTCCATCTTCAATCATTCTTTTTCATACAAATTGTTTGTAGAGGAATATTCTTTCACGCATCCTAATTCAACATATGGCCTTCTGATAATTTAAACAAAAAATAAAATCCCGACATCTGTACAATAAATTGGGGATCCCGACGTTTAAATAGTAAAACAAAAAAAAAAGAAATAATACTAATTGACGACCCTAATGTTTTTTTAAAAAAGAAGTAGTAATACGAATTGGCAACCTCAAAGTTTTATAAGAGACGGAAAATACTAGTTTACAGCGCCGATTTATGTCGAGTACAAATCTTGTTTCCAACACTCCATGTGAAAATCCAAACTGCAACCCTAAACAACAAGTGACGATCTCCACGCAAAGCACAATTAATTGCTGGATGACACACAAATTGCCAGCAGGCTAACATCGTTAGTATTATTTTCCTTCCAACTCACAATTCGTACACAGAATAGCCAGCGATCCAACCCAAGTAACAGAAGTAAACCTAGTTAAGTCTTCCTACCTATAACAGCAGCGTGCAAATCTGGTTTGCGCAACTAAACGCGATTGTTTCACAGGCTGCCAAGTATGCGTACGCGGTCGAAAAACTTCCCACAGACGTAGCAACTGAGGTCGCGGATCTCCTAACAGATGTACTCTCGGATAAACCATACGACATCCTCAGAGACGCAATATTACGTAGAACAGGCTGTTCCGAGGAAAAGAAACTCAGAGAATTGTTTAGTGACATGTCCATAGGAGTAAATAAACAGCCGCAGTTATTACAAAAGATGAAGACGCTCCTAGGTACTAATGAATTGTCTGAGAGGCCTGCTCCGGATAGGTATATGCTAGCCCAAGCTGAGTTTAGAAAAATGGTGGACATGAGCATATACCGCCCATCATCTAGTCCTTACGCCACAGCGCTACATATGGGACCCAAACGTGAGCCAGGTACATGGCGACCGTGCGGTGATTATCGACTTTTAAACGCACAAGCCGTTCAGAACAACTAAATTATGCGCGAAAACACAAAATTTTTCTTTAAGATAGACCCCAAAAAGGCATTCTATCAAATCTCATAGACGACGCCGACATCTGTAAGACTACCATTACTATCTCTTTTGGCCTCTTTGAGTTTACAAGAATGTCATTTGGCCATCGGAAAGCAGCACAGTCGTTCCAACGAATTATCTAGGAAGATTTACGCGGATTATACTATATTTTCGCCTATATTGATGATATCTTAGTGGCAAGCAAATCACATGCAGAACATGAAAGGCATATGGATGAAGTCTTTCAAAGTCTAAAGAATTATGGTTTCAAGATTAACCTAGATAAATGCAAGTTTCAAGATTAACCTAGATAAATGCAAGTTTGCTGTTTTAAAATCAAATTATTAGGTCACCTTATTGACGAGCACGGCATAACTTCTTTGGAAGATAAAATTCGAGCCATGTTAGATCTTCCCCAACCACAAACGCTCAAGCAACTTCGCAGGTTCAAAGAAATGATAAACAAGCAATTTATCCCCAACTGTGCCATATTGTTAGTATCGTTAACGAACAAATTGAAAAACCAGTCAAAGAGGAACGCAAAAATTGAACTAATAAGGAAGAAGAGTCAGCATTAGTTGATGCAAAAACGCCTTGTCCAGTTGCGTCAAACTGGCTTACACCACTAGAGAAGAGGACGAGCTACTTACATTATCTACCGATGCCTCTGACACAGCAGCAGGAGCTGTATGCATCAAATCAAAGAGAGAGAAGCAAAACCTCTATCTTTTTTCTCCGTCAAACTAACAGAAACCCAGCAGAAACTTTCTCACAGGAACTTTTAACCATATATTTAGCTATAAAAAAATTCCGCCATGTTTAGAAGAAAGAGATTTCATAATTTACACCGACCACAAACCTATGGTTTACACCATTAATTCAAAAACGGACAAGTATAATCCGCGTAACGCCCGACACAATTTACTTCCGACATAAGGCACCTACAAGGGAAAAATAATATAGTAGCTGACACATTATCCCGAGCCAATATTCATGCTAATTACTAAAAATTACTAATTTGTTAGGAGTGATACATATCTTCACGACAGCGAATCACCCGTGTGCAAACGGTGTCGTGGAACGCTTCCACCGGCAACTTAAGACATTGATAACGGCTACCTGCAATAATCATTCTACCATTGTGATGCTTATGGTAGCCTACCATTGTGATGCTTTCCATCCGGAATACCCTGGAGGAAAATCTTAAGTGCACAGCTTCCGAATTGGTTTTTGGAACCAAACTGGTGATACCAGGCCAACACGTGGACCCAGAAGCAGCAAGTATTCCAGAGACAAATATAAATTTGTCAACACGTAATTTATCGCCTAGATAAGCGCTGACAAGAGGGCTACTGTTTTTAAAGTGTGATTTATTTCGTAAATATCAAGTCAGTAAGCACTTAATACTTGTTTGAAATCAGATAAAGGAAGGTTTCAATTATAAAAATCAACTTAAATAACGTGTCAAGGAGGTATATTTTTTTTTTGCAAGATTTTTAAATCAGAAATTTAGCTACTGTTTACATAATCTGTCGATTCGTCAATAATGGCGGTAAATTTTAAAAAATTTTTTTTTGCAGTTAAATTTTTGATTCCGAGCAATATAATTTCGGTTTGAACTAAACCAGGGTATTTTGCTTATGGTAATTAGTAAATTTAATCTCTTGGCTTTCAATTAAAGGTAAAATTAAAGCTCCAAGAAAATGTTTTTATTTTTAAAAATTAAATTTAAATTGAGGTATCGAAAATGCGCAGTGATTTTTGGTACATCCCTACGGGCGGGTAGTAACACCAAATATACACGCGTCATTAGTTTCGTGCCAAATTTGTCCTCTTGTTGTCGCTAGCACCAAATCAAGTGAGGTGTTTCGTCTGTTCGATATTTTTACCGGCTACTGGCTTCCGGATATAGTCGTTATTTCTCTCGTCGTCGTGTACTCACTGGAATGTGTTTTCTCACGCATTCTTCTGTACATTCCAGCAAGCCGTATTCTGTTGACTGCGAAAGGCAAAACAAAAGAATAAAGATTATAAAAACATTAACAAACGCCGGTGTAAATGCCGCCGACAATTTAATACTAATTTATAATTTATGTGTCAAAAAAGTTACAATCACTCTTGGTTTTTAAGGTCTTGGTCTGTTAAGTTAACTTAGATGTTTTTGTCTCTTTGTTAGAATTTCCTTCAGCTCATGGAGAGAAGAATAACAAGAGAGACACACACAGACAAACGGAGCTCTCTTGTAGCGAAAAAATTATACCTGCACCAACCGTCCGAACTGTGCGAAAATCTCTAGGCGAACTAACTAAGCCGCCGCATGCTTTATATATATATATATATATATATATATATATATATATATATATATATATATATATGCCCATCCGGGGTAATGACATTCATTGATATTATCTCCAAAGAACTTTTTATTATCTACGTATATGACTATGATTCTAAAATACTTAGGACCAAACATCGTGTGTTTAAAAAAAAAAACACCGTTATGTTAGATTCTGATTCAGACATTTTAGTAAGGAATGAAATGTGATTAATTCATTCAGCTAGAATCACATTTCATTCCTTAAAATGTCTGAATCAGAATCTAACCTAACGGGATTTGTTTTAACACACGATGTTTGGTCCTAAGTATTTTAGAATCATAGTTATATACGTAGATAATAAAAAGTTCTTTGGAGATAATAAAATAAACATTAACCAAAGTTGTCACGGTTACAGCATTTCTTTAAGCACATCTTATCATCGTAACTTTCTTGGGTATGAGGAGAGAGATAGAGAAAAGTCAGTTCCACTGAATTTACTAGGACTTATTTTGGGTTCAAATACCACTAATACCATTCTCATAAGCATTTTAATAGCTTCTGGTTAATTTTTTTAAACCGAACCGTCTTCCATCAGGTTTCAATCTGATCAACTATAATTTTTCACTTGACATTTTTATTCCTTCACTTAAAATTATTGTCTTTCTCAATACCTTAAATCATTAAACGACGTTACGTGCATTATTATGACACCATTGGTATTACTGTCCTGGTATTGGTATTATGATACCATTGGTATTAGGTCTCTTCAATCGGATGATGTCCGGAGTTTTTGAAAACTCTTGTTTTGTCAATACACAGGGAACATTCACCTGAAGCATTAACTTCAATACGACAAATATGACTAAACTTCTTTTAGCACACACACACACACACACACACACACACACACACACACACACACACACACACACACACACACTTGTTATTTTCTACATTCTATGGAATGAATCAAAGAAATTAGAAAAACTTCAGAATTAAAAAAATGTATCAGTTCGGTGGGTTCAGTTATATTGTCAACGGACGGGATTGAAAACCACCGAATAATTTGTAAAAGATTTTATATATCATAGAGTAAAACAACAAAATGTAAAATGTTTTTACTCCTTCGTATCATTTTTCGCTATTGGGCTAGAGTGTAATCCGTTTATAGTTGCATATGCTGTGTCTGTAAGGCCATATTATTCTCTATTTACGACTGAAATAGCGGTGACCGTCTATAGTTACATATGCTGAGTCTGTAAGGTAACCATACCTACTATTCTCGAACGTTAGCGTGCACCTTGTCTATAGTTACATATGCAGTGAGTTTAAGGATAGGTTATATTCTATTCTCAAAGGATGAGATGAATTCCATCTATATTTACATATGTGGTATCTATAATGATAGTTTATTGATTAGCTACTTCAATAATACAATGTGTAAGGTTTCTTACAGGAATATTTTATAGTACATGAAATAATCGTGGTGAGAAAGGGTACATGCACAAAAACAGATCAATTAATTTGCAATGCAAGATAACATTTACGAAAACAAAATTAACAAAAGAAAAGTTTAGAACAAGAGCTACTTTTGTTAGAAGTCAATTGTATACACTACAAAATGTTTATAAATGTTTATAAATGTTTAAGTGGAACTTAGAGTGATAGTGTGTGTTTTAGTATGAAGCATTCACAGCTCCAGCTCTTTTAGCTTTAGCATGGAAAATTCATGTCACCAGCTCAAAAGAGAAAAACCCGTCAACATATCTATAAATGAAACAGGATCCAAAAGTAGTGCATTTGGTTTGATTATTAACTCTCCTGGTAGACGTAAAGGTATGCCACATACAAGTTTGGCTGCAGAACTCTCTGAATAAGGTTTTACAGCTGTTCTTAGCTCAAAAATATTAATGGAAGATTCTCAAGCCAAGAAATATAGTTTGGTGCTGTTTTTAGAGATTCCTTCGGAGAACGATGAAATGTTCTACATGCCGTTAGCTTCAAGATGGTAAGCGTTTGTATGGTTATACCAAGCGGGTTGGTTAGAGAAGCGAAAAGTGAGGATTCCAATTGTGTTCCTCTATCCGTGGTGATGGTAGTGGGAACACAAAATCTTCTTACCCAAACAGTTATAAAACCCTATGCAACTGCAAAGGAAATGTTTCAAGTCGCAAATCTCCTGTAGAAATGTCGCAACAAATGGAATATTTCACTTGTGGATTATACATTTCTCTCATTTGTAAAGAAATATTATTATCTTCCGAGAGATTTTAGATCTTGGCCATCTATTTGGGAAGCTGCAAGTTTCAAAATTGATGACTACACTTATATTAACTGTAGAAATATTCCGAGAGAGTGTGTCTGATGGAATTTATGCAGATTTTGATATGTCGAATATCAGTTGTAAATTGGCTGATAAAATTGAGTTTCCTAAGTTCCCGAAGAGAATAGTTTTTATTTCGCCTTGTTTGCTCAGATTAAAGGTATGTGAGCACGTCAAAAAACCTACCTTCCAAGAAATGTTGGAAGTGTTGGATGGCACAGGACACTGCAATTACCTCTCGTCCGAAAGTGTTGTACCGAATAGCGGTTTCTGATAACTTCTTTAAGAAGAAAGACACGGGTAACCATTCACGTTGTCGCAAGACTGCTCTAATGGCAGAGCTCAAGGCATCTACTGCCAATTATAACTCTGCTTCATGATTGGGAAAAGTGAGGTTACTAACAATGGCAAATTTTTCCTTTGCCAAATTAAATTATGACAATTCTTCTTCAGAAAGATTTATATCACAGTTCATTTTTTGTCCTTAAATAACATATGTCAAGGGAAACTATTTCCGTCAAGTTGGAGATAAATTTTCTATAAAACTTCACCATGCCAAGAAACTGGCATAGATTTTTACAAGTTTTAAGAACCAGGAAACAGCGAATACCTTCAGTTCTTTCAGATAATGGTTTGATATTGTTTTTATTAATCTTATGACCTAAAAGCCAACACAAGACAATCCAAATTTACAATTAATTCACTACAACATTATTTTTTTTGAAATCTTTCAAAAAATTCTTATAAATGCCGTTTATGTTCTTCTGTTGAAGAGCTGACAATAGGCACGTCATCGATGTAGCAGAAAACTGAATTTAGTCCTTGAATAACTTGGTTCATAAATCTTTAGAAGGATTAGGCTGAATTTCGTAGTCCAAATCATAGAACTAGAAATTCTTAAAGCCTAAATGACGTTGTAACGGCTGTCTTCTTTATATCAGGGTCCTCTACAGATGGTAGGTTCGGATGAGGTTATGTTTTGAAAAGATTTTAGCTCCATGTAACTGGCTGGTAAAATTTTGAATATTACCAATTGGGTACCTATCAGGAAAAGTAATCCCCACAAAGTCTCTATACATATGACTTCTGTTTTGGTACAATGTGTAGAGGTGATGACCACTTGCTTTTCGAAGAGCGAATTACTCCGAAATTTGCTAATTGCTAGAATTCCGGTTTGGCATTCTTGAGTTTATCAGGGGCAAGTCAACGAGGTTGTGAGAAGACAGGTGGACCAGATGTTTCAATGCAGTGTATGATGTCATGTTTTCTCACAGGGGTGTTGAATTTTGGTTCGGTTATGTCTTAACAATTGGACAATATTTCCGAAAATTCAGAATTTTCTTCTGCTGATGCAACTTTGAAACTAAGAAACGTTCCAGATTTAAATTTTGACGTTAGTCTTTGTGTCAATCAAGTGTTGTCATTTAATATCGATGAACAGACCATAATGATGCAAAATATCTGCACCAAAGTTGGTGTAGTGACGTCGGCTATGATGAAAGTCCATTGAAAATCGCACCGTAACGACAAATTCAGTGTAATGCATTTTGTCCAAATGTATGTATAATTGAACAATTTACCGCTCGTAATGGTGATCTAAGCACAGCTTAGATGTGGCACAAGGCCGAAAGTATGGGACACCCAGTGAGGATAGAACTCACTACTCAATGGTAATAATTCTAGCGATACAAGTTTACTAACCACTACACAACTGCTCACGATGTAAGTTTTCCCGGGTCCTCTAATTTGTCTGACTGGGAAGCTGGTATTAGTGCTCAACTGTCGACCAGGAATATGGTTTTTGTATTGCTGTCGAATAGGTGGAAAAGCCGACTTGAGTTTGAAATGCCAATGTCCCGCCGACGAAGATTGTAATTATTATTAGTTTCCCTGGGACTTGCAAGTGTAAGGAGTTGTACATTCTATACTCCTGTCACCGAATCTTTTGTGTTAGTAAGAGATATCGTTCCTTCCATTTGACTTATCATTGACTGCTTCTCAACGAACTGAAATGCAGGTGTCTTTGCAATTATTGAATTTTTTAGTCAAATCACCTATTTGCCTTTTCAGTTATTTATTTTCCTCCTGTATTTGGGTGATGTCATCATTCAGAATTCGTGCAATTGCGATTAGGTTGTCTTGGATCATGACTTCCATCAGTTTATCAGCCGTATGTCACAGCTTATTCATTGTCTCCCATTGTTAAGGATACCTTTTTTTTTTTAAATCATTTCACCCCAAGCAAAGCGGAAATGCCACTGATGTGCGGGGGGCTACATAACTGTAAAAAGATTAATTAGAAGAGAGAGAAGAGGATTACAAACCAATTAGAAAGGAGCAATAGAAAGATGAGAATGGAGGTGTGATGACAGTTTCAAAGATGGAGAGAAAGGGAAGGATATACGAGGTGGGGAAAGGGCTAGAGTCAAGTGGTTAATAGATGAGTATTGACATTGCATTTAAATTTCTGGAGGTTGTAGTCGTCAGGAAAGCAAGAATATGGGAGCTAGTTCCACAGGCGGGAAGTGCGAGAGAAGAAGCTGCAGGAGTAGAATTGTCGTTTGCATTTGGCTAACCTAACTGTGAATGGGTGGGACCCAGTTGCCAATCTGGTTGCACGAGTAAACACCTGTTGAGGAGGCACCAGTGACTTAAGCCATGAAAGTATTTATAGAACAGACACAGGGAGGCCACATTTCGTCAGTGGGGAAGTGGCTGTAGTCGAGCCGCCAAGTCAGCGACTGTCACGTTACTGACTCTTCTTTGGAGCCTGTCGAGAACACTGAGGTGAACGGCAGGGGCGCCTGACCATAAATGGCAGCAATACTCCATGCACGGCCGAATGATTGACTTGCATATATGCAGGATGGATTCAGGCGGAAAAAACATCCTGGATCGACACAGTGACCCAACCTTCTTAGCAGTGGATTTAGCTATGGATTCGATGTAGCGGTTCCATTTGAGATCAGAAGAGAGGGTAAGGCCGAGGAGGCGCAGTGTATTGCTCTCAGGGAGAATCGCTTGGTCCATGCTTATGGGAGGTAGAAGAGGTTGCCTGTGATGGTTGACAGACAACAGCTTGGTCTTAGACGCATTGAAATTGAACGTCGTGCAGTTTGGCCTCAGTTCTAATGGGGAAGTCGGGTGAGCATACTCCAGATGAGTCAAATGTGGAGTTGGATGAAAATCTGCGGACAAAGCATTCAGCTTTGTCCGCAGATGACGTGAAAACCTCAAATTCATGGATTAATTGAGATATTGAGGATTTGCAATTGTTCAGCACCCGTTTGCATATCCGCCAATAGTCCTTGGAGCCGAACTTGCGGTCAGCTATGCGCTGTCGCATTCTCTCAGCGAACCACCGTTTGGCGTCATTCAGGATTCTCTTGCACTCATTGCGAGCAGACGTGAATAGGCGCCTATTGTGATCAGATGACTGTCTCCGTAATAGTCGGAAGTAATGGTTCCTGTGGGCAATGGCGGCCGAACAGGCAGGAGAGAACCACGGAGAGGAATGAGGTTTTAGGCAATACTTCCTGGTGAGTATGAAGGCATCAATGCCAGCTTTCACCCATGACGAGACTTCAGAGGCACAGTCATCAACTGGGAGATCGAACACTTTTCTCCAAGGGACGTCGCAGAGGAAATCGCGAAATGCATCCCAGTCAGCGTTTTGGTAGCAGTAGGAGGTCCTATAGGTAGGAGGCTCCTGGGGAGGGGGAGTGAAAGTGGAAAGAAATACTGAGAGAGACAACAGCATGGCCGGAGTTGCCGAGCGGGCTAAGCTGCGAGACTTGACAGGCGTCAGGTGCAGAGGTAAAACATATATCTAGTAGTGAGGAGTGTCCAGAGGGAGAGCTTGGGAAGCGAGTGGGGAAGTCCACCACTTGCGTAAGGGATAGGGAAATAGCGAAGTTCATGGCGTGGATGCCCGCTAGAGTCTTTAAGCCACTCAGAGTGATGGGCGTTGAGATCTCCGCATACAAATATGTGAGCGAATGGGTGGTAGGAAATAGCCTTATCAATGTTGTCAGCAATGCTATCTAGAAGGGAGAGGAGAGAGAACGGTACAGAAAGAATAGGTAACTAACCGAACTGAGGAGAGACAGACGAAGACATACATATTGGTGGTCAGTAGATTCAAGTGAAGTCACCCTAGCTATGGGGAGGTGTTCGCTGACGTAGATCAACAGCCCATGCACGTGGACAGTGGAATCCTTCCTTAAGAGGGGGAGATAACCAGGGATGGCGAGGTCAGAGGAGGGAATAGATGAGTTGAGGTTAGTTTCACAGAGCGCTAGGATGTCCGGGGACTTTTCATGAAGGAAAGCTTCTACGCTAGGAAAGTTAGTGCAATAACTATTTTCTATTAGTGAAAGAAAAGTTAAGGGGTTAGGTGGTTTGATTTTAGCTGGTTTAGGGTATTTTCTGATTTTGTTTGTCATATGTTTTGTTGACATGGAGAAACGTAGGGTAGAGGATACAGGCGGTCATTGTCCACGATCTGTGCTGGGAGGGAAACTGGCTCGGGCTGCAACAAGGTGTGGCCTCAGGGTCGCCCACCGAAAGCTCTTGCAGGGACACCTATCCATGCTCGACATAGCACTACAAGAACCCCGATATTATACATGCACCATTTGTGGCAGCTTTCTTATAAATATGTGTTGTAAAGCACTATCATCCAACATATTGTGTAAACGACGCAAGAGTTGAGAAGGTTTTTATCTGCTTCAGTTTCCAGTAATTGTTGCAATCTCCTCCTCTCAGATAGTGAAGTCCAGAGTATTAACTCCTCTTTTAATCTGTTGTGGGGATTGTTTTGTGGTGGGCTTATCAGGAGATTCTGAAATCGCTGTTTCTTGAGGTAATGCAGCAACTACGCAAACGAATTTTTGTTTATGTAATCAAATATTTTTCATTACAAAAACGGCTTCCAGGCTGATAAAAAAACAGTTCCGTGACAGTGTTAGAGAATACAGATATATTTCCAAAAGCAGCGGTTCCTCCATTTTTTTTTTTTTTTTGCTATGTGTAATGTTGTTGTTTTTATTAGCAATCTTACGAGTTTTGTAAATAAATACGGCTTCCAGGCTGATAAAAAACAGTTCCGTGACAGTGTTAGAGAATACAGATATATTTCCAAAAGCAGCGGTTCCTCCATTTTTTTGTTATGTGTAATGTTGTTGTTTTTATTAGCAATCTTACGAGTTTTGTAAATAAATAAATGCGTATGAATATGCAGTATCAAAAGGTTATAGCACGTAAAAATATTTTTATTCAACACTTAATAATTTATAGAATATTATTTGGGTAAAATATTCTGAGGAAAAAAATCTCAATGGAAAACAGTAAATAACACATCAAGAATGTCAATATGTGTGGAAAACCGAATCATTTATCGCTCGTAATGTAAGTTTCCCCGAGTCCTTTAATTTGCCTGAATGAAAAGTTGTCATTTGCTATTTACCCCAAACACTGCCTTCCTTAAAAATTAAATAATCTAGTAGGGTCTCTCTACGTGTTTGAATAGTAGTAATTAGGTCAATAGGGTGATGCGGAGAAGAAGGAAAAATGGTAAAAATAAAATGGGGCTCACTTGGTCGATCAGTATCTGCGTTATCCCTGTATATTTCACGACTTTCTAAAGAAAATTTTGAAAGAAAAAATATATATTTATTTTACCGTTATTCTAAGTCACCGTTAAAGTATATAAACTTTTATAAACCAATTGATTTACAATGGAAGATAACAATTATTTGAACAAAATTAACAAAAAAGAAAGTTTAAAACAAAAGTTTCTTTTGTTTTAAGTAAATTGCAAACACAACGAAATGTTCATAAATATATTTGAGTTGGACATATTTTGATAGTGTGGTTTTAGTATAAATCGTTCACAGCTCTTTTAGTTTCAGCGTGGAAAGTTTATGTAGAAAATGTAGAGTTCGATAAAACTCTCTCTTAGTCGGACACTGCATCCGCCTGGAAAGGAACCCAGATGAGGCTATGATATAGACGAGGTTGAGATAATAAATGAGTAAAGGTCAGGTTTTATTAACTATACCACCATTTTTATTTTTGACTCCATAAGGTTACATCTTTTATTATATGTGAACTTGGATGCGGTCAACAAAGGAAAAGGAATCCTTCAAACAAAATCCACTTAAGTGTTGCAACACTGATTCCAAAAGAGAAGACCGCCATTTGGCTGTCCCGCAAACCATCACTATGCAAACAGCGTGAATTGTTGGGACTCGATATTATTAGCCTCTAGCTCCTTGCATTCACAATTTTTTCTCCCATCATTTTCCATGACACACTTTATTTTAACTCCAATTTAAATCTCTCGTAGAGGCCTGACGAGCGGGAGCGAAACCGGTTGCTTCGCTAAAAAATACCACTTCATAATGTGTAACATCAAGCTACACACTTTTATTTCTTTATTATATATATATTGCTGTGTTCAAGTTATAAAGAGTTGTTCTTCCGTGTATATGTATATTCATGTAAATATAGCATATTTATTCCCCCGTGTGTATCAGGTTGAATGTAGTATCAGGTTAATGTTTGTGCTAGGTTATATTATGTTCTGGGTATTTGAGTGAACGGATTGTACTCGTGAATTCATTCTTTTGTTTTCTGCATATTCTTTTTGTGAAGATTATTTAAGTGCATCTCTGGTTTGCACGGGGTTAGTCTGTTTTTGACTGGTTGGTGTGTTGAATGAAACTCCGACGGCTGACTCGGAACTCCACACGCACTGTAGGCGAAGTGCGTACCAACTGATGTGCATGTGTTCACTGTTCTTTTTATATTAACTAACACGTTTCTGATTTGATGGTGGGAGTATTATAGTCTTCGCATGACGTCACTTGAACAAATAAACTATGCGCAAGTTATATCTAGGTTACCAGAAATATGGAAGAACAGAAAGAGAAAAAGGATGTATGTGTTGAGAGAGATAGAGAGAGAGAGAGAGAGTGTGTGTGTGTGTGTGTGTGTGTGAGAGAGAGAGAGAGAGAGAGAGAGAGTTTTTCTGTCACTCTATTAGTAAAGAGGAAAGGGTATATTTCAATACGCTTTAACCACTACCTATCTACTCACCACAAGACTATGCACAATGGTAAAGTCTTGTATGCGATGTGTAGGGGGAATTTTTGCCCCACATAAATTCGACCTTGTGCCACATCCAGCCTTTGTCAGGAGGATCACGTAAATACCGAGTTCGAACGTGTTTGGTAATCATGTCAACGAAGAGAAAAATCGGCCACCCTCACTCATCATCATGTTGACAATTCTCTACACATTTACATCTTTGTACCTGCATGCGTCTGTAGTGAGTATGAAATAAAAATAACTCCCTTTCCTTCACTATTTTCAAATTCGCGAGCCATGCGAAAATCTATTTTTTGACCAATAGAAAAATGATTGCCTCTGTGCTGAGGAAAAGACCAAAGCAAATTTCACGAGTTAATATTTAATAACCAATGAAAAACGATCGATTTACTTCTGTAAATCGATCTCTGGATTTACTTCTATAAATCAATCTTCAAATGAAACTTTCAATGACTCCTGTCATATTTCTTACTGCCCAAAATTTTTTTTTTTTTCGGAGCCGACCACGTGATTGAGTTGGCTACATATTAAAGTTTTTCGGTCGGTCAGTTAGAGAGAGACGGTATTTACCAACCTTCACACGCAAGGTTAGATGTGACACAAGGTCATTTTATAGTGGGTCTTCCCGACCATATAGCCGGGCCAAAAAATGTATGTCTATTATTACCGAGTCGTGATTCTACCCTTCGGCGGAACCACGACTGGGTTAGTGCTCTCTGCTCGGAAGCAGAGAGCGCCCTCTACCCGAAGGCAGTGTCATAGAGAGAGACAAGGAGGCAGAGAACACTCAACACAGCCACGATGTAACAAGAGATTTTTTAAACCGCTGACCGGACACAGCTGTCTCAGCGGCACACATTCGCATTCGCATACCCTCACGTTCTCGCGTACTGTTTTCTTTATCTCTCCTTCTTCCTCTTCACCTACTTGCCGTCCACAACTGAAAGAGAGGAACAAAGTCTTTACTACTACTTTTGTTGATGCACACAGCGAAATTATGGACTCATCTTTTTCTGTGCAAATTACATTTCGCTAAAACAAACGAACTCATAATTTTAGAACCTCCTGCTGAATACACTTTCTCTTACAACATTTTTAATTTCATACATACAATTTGATGTTATGATTTTCAAAAATAAATTTTCATTTATTTATACAAACGAGACAGTTTTATTTTTCCAACCTTCTAATAATCTTCTTAATTTGTGGGGGACTTCGGTTGTGTATGACACAACGCCAATTAAACATAATCGCCGTTTCCATGTGTCAATAAACAATAAACGTTGACAATTCATTTGCTGCTCAAGTCATCGATTTCTTGTTATTTTTATTGCCGTCCACCGACATTCAAAATCAGTTAGCAGCACGAAGTGCCATGTGGTCTGGGCAGCTCTCAGCCTTCATACACCATCACCAGAGTTGCGCCCAAGAGCGGTATCTCCAGTTTCACCACCAAAAGAATGAATTTTGTTTGACCTTTAAATTCGGTTTGACAGCAAAGTATTTTTTTGCTTACTGTAAAAAATATTTTTATTAGCTTCGAATTAAAACTAAAATAAAAGTTTCAATAAAGATTTTTCATTTTTTTTTTATGCATTTTTTAAACCTTCGGTATCGCATTTTTTTTTTTTTGTGGCACGCTTACGTGTTTCCATAATTATTAAGAAATTAAAGTAAATAAATACAATTAAATTCTGACTTCCATTTACCAATTTCATCGTTATTCGTTTTTTATAATAAAAATATAAAATTTAAAAAAAGTCAATAAAAAAGTGTAAAATCAAAATCAAATGTCTACTACTCTAATAGTCACAACTAATCTATCTATTAAATTGTTTTCATGTTTTCGTAAAAGTTATTTAAAACGATAAAAATTAATCAAGCAAAAAGCAATTAAAATGTGAATATCTTGAAATTTTAAAAACTTTCTGTACGTATTCTTAATTTTTTGTGTAATATTTTCAATCTCAAATAATTTATCACTTAATTTAGCCTTACAACACCAAGCCAAAATGGCGTCAATGACGGGTGTCGTGATGTAAGTAACATAAATATTTTATTTATTTCGTATCTGTCATTAAATTTCTCATTTTCATTTTCATATCAGATATAGAATAAGTAGTAAGATCATTTCAACAAATTCTATGTATTAATTGTACTTAACCTTGATAAAAAAGACTGTCCGAGACACGTGTCCCTTTTAAAGTACAACCTTCGCTTCAATAAACTTAAATGATTAAAAAAATAAATAGTAGTGAACGATAGAGTTTAATCGTTCACTACTTCTATTTATTTTTAATTGCTGAATTAAATAAAAGACTAATTGTGAATCTTAGACATTATTTCTTATTTATTGTGAGAAATTATTGAATATATGGTGAAAGTTTATAAGAGGATAAAACATTTACAATTATTGTCTAATTTTTTACCATTATTATTCAAGGACACACTTTTTTTTATTTTTTGGGGATTTAAAATAGCTTATTTTTTAAACTTTTGTTTTTCATTTTTCTTACTTCGTTTCTTTGAACAAACGATTTAGAAAACAATATGTATGTTTAAAAAAAAAGTATTAAAAACTCATTTTAAATAATTCAAAAATGTCTTTGATGTTAAATTTTGGTTTTGAAATACAACTAACAAGCCTATTTTTAGTTTTGAAACTAAAAAGTAAAACAAACCACGTATTTAAACACTTTTTAAACAGTACGGCCACTCATTGTCTCTCCATTTTGTGAAAATCTCTTTAAAAATCTAATAGAAATTTGTTTTAAGTAAATTAGTAAATTTAAAAAGATTAATTAAAAGATTTTGTCAATATTTATTTTCTGATAAAATATGGCAAAAATACTCAGTCGCCTGTCATAAAAGTCAACAAAAAATATTTAACAAAAATATTTATTTGTATAAAAATGTACAAAATATGGCCCAAGATCTAGGGATGAGGAAGACTGGTTTTTATCTTTGTTCTTGTTCTATCGAGCTAGAGACTCAACTTCTCTATGAAGGACTAACTAATCTCATTTTTTTTAGTACAAGGAACATTTAAAAATTTAATCCCAATGAATATTTACAATGAACAAAACGATTTACAAAAACTAAGAAAAAAAGCTAATAAAATTCTTCCACTCCACAATACTAACAGAAATAACAGACAACCAGCTGAAAATTGTGGAACTGAATATGAATTACTCACTGACTCAAGCACATAACCACACACTCATCCAAATACAAATATAAACAAAATCACCTAAATACAAAAATATGAAAAAAAAATACTTAAAATTTAAATTCCTCTCATACCTACTTCTTCAATGTACTGAGTTACTGTGTCCCTTTAGGATGTGGGCAATCAAGGCTTTCCACAACTTCTTTTGTTTGTAGCACTTATGGGTCTTTTTAACTGTAATCTCTGTAAGAAAGGAAGAATTAAACTAAAGGGCAAAAAAAGGACAATAATAAACAAAATGATAAGCATAAGTTAGCATAAGAGATAAACTAAAAAAGAAAGTAAATTATTCTACCCTGATATGCACAGTGCTGTCACAGAAGAATTCAGAGTATCAAAAGAGTGTCTAACTAACATTCAAATGTCACTCTAGGACTGCACCTTTCATACAACACAAAAAAGCAAATCTCATCCACTCTTGCCAAATTCTGATGAAAAGAGTTGCTTCCATCCTATTCTTGACTTTATACTGATGCTTAAAGAATCTGATCTGTTAGGAAGAGTACTACTTATTTACTTTCGTGCAAATACCCTTGGGAAAGGTATTAATCCGTCTATTCCTTCCAGTTATGGGTTAAATAGCAGGACAGAGTGGGTTCTATAGCCTTGGTCAGCAACCAGTCTACCACAGAAAGCAATGGCAACCTACTGCGGGATAACCTTCTGCCCAGTCAGTCATGCCTCTTTCGAGACATGATGGCCCAAGTGTGTATCACGTATGGCACTTAACTGGATATATTTGTTTGTCAGTTATGGATGTCATATTCAGAGAAAAATATGCACACACAAAAGTGGCAAAAATGTTATACTTTATTATACTAGATAACAGTTCTTGGGGTTTGAGAAGAATGTTAACAGCATTTTTTTAAGTATTAAAACTAGTTCATAAAATGATATAAATGTCTGTGGTGGTAACTTGGAAATTGAAATCTTTCCAGTAGTCAAAGCATATTTAATATGACAAAATATAATTTAGAAGCTTTTCAGGACTACCAAGTCTCCTCTGTTTGGCAGGAGACTCACACATTTTTGGTTTTATCATCTCCTTACTACATGAAGGTTTTTGTGTTTTTTTTTTTTCATCTCTTGCACTTTGCTAAATAAATATATAAAATAATTGTGGGAAAGAGCTATTTTGAACAGTCTGAGTGAATTCCCCTCATCAACAAGCATAGTGTTGCCAGTGGTATCATAAACAAAGAACTCTTTTCCATATCCACCAATAGAATAAAGAAACTTTACAGGTTTTGCTTCATTTAGAATAAATAATGACTTGTTTTTTTAAAGGATTTAGCTGGTAGAGGTTATTGTTATACCCTGCCCAATTAGATCTCTTTCTGATTTACTACAGGGTGCAATAGGTAAATTGTCGACTAAATTATACAAAAATGAAAATAACACTGACATCTCATTTTAATAGATATATTTACCAAAATTACACAAAAATATATTGAAATACTAAAGAGTAAATTTATTCAATAAAATCGCCATTGGCTTCAACCATGGCCACCAGATAACTTCGGAACCTTCTGCAACTCTTTTGAATGGTCTCTGTATATAAGTTGGTGAATGCTGCCATAATTCTTGCTTTAGTTTGTCTTTGGTGCTACAAAGAGTTTTTGTTGGTGTCTTGCTCAACTGAGCACCACATATAATAATCAAGTAAGTTGCAGTTTGGAGAGTTAGGTAGCCAAATGTAAGAAGTGATGTGGTTGCAGAAATTGTCTAACAGACATGATTGGGTTTTCTTGGTTGTGTGGCATGGTGCAGAGTCCTGTTTCCAGGCATAGGGTGTTCCAGCAGCCACCCTTTTGACCCAAGACAGCACTACCTTCTCAAAGCACTTAATGTATTGAGTTTCACTAACAGATTTCTGAGTTCTTTTTTTATCACAGTAATCAGAGTGACTTTTCTGAGCAGCTGTACCTTTGTAATCACCATTAAACTCATCCATCCCTTTCTGAATCCTCTGCATTGTCCTCAGATTGACACCCAAACATTTTGAAATGTTTGTATTGGAACTTCTGGCACAAATGCCAAGTAGTACAGCATGCCATTTCAAAATTTCTGGCAGAGTGAATTGCATTACAGTGCTCTTTTTCTCACAGATGGTGTTCATTGTTGAATGCATGTTCTACCTTCATGCTAGAGATAGTTGTTTGTATATGTATTATAGACATTAGAAATAACATCTACCATGACATACAGACTCATCTCCTGAGATGCCATAATTTAAGACTTTTAGTTGTGGAGGAGACATTGAACAGTGCCATATATGTTCAAAATATTGTTCAACTCCTCCTACTTCCATTTGAATGCCTTGTTCGGGGTGAAAGGATTAAAAAAAAAAAATTTCTGCAACAGAAAGGCAGTCAGTAGGATAATGCTTTTGCTACCCCACTTTCTCTGCAAGATGTTTAACAACTTATTAGTTCTATCTCCCCAGTTAACATGTAGAGAGCATTATAGTGCCATGCTTAACTCATACAGTTAGATCATCTACAAGAGGTACAAAATATTATATTGCATGATGGAATTAACCATGTCCTTTCATGTTTATTAAACAGGAGTAGAGGATCATCCTTTGTTCCCTTTTTAAGATATGGTTTACTATTTTTTTCTTTTTCTTTCTTGGTCATAATGGTTTATCTTTTGATGATCAGACTAATCAGTGGATGCAACTTTCAATTATGAGGTACTAGCAGTATAGCTCGGTGTTGCTTGGGTGTAATGAAAGCTTTAAAACTAATCCATGGTCCTGGAGCTCAGACTCTTTGGACATTGGCACGAAAGACTAAAAAGCAATAGTTGTTTCCAGTTAAAGCGAAACCATAGGTATCAATTTCCGATATTAGGGAAAATGAGTCGTCTGAGAAGATCTACTAATGTTTAAGTCTAAAAACTATAATTTTACCAAGTTAGAGCAGATTCTGCAGCAAGAACCACGATAAAAGGGCTGAAATCCTGATCTTGATCAGATCTGATTGGATATCGAGGTATCAAGTTCCAATATCAGGGAGAAATTGGAAAAAATATATTGCCCATAAACCTGACCAGAAGCCTAAAGAATATTTGTGTGAAGTTTGGTGAGAATTGAATAAAAATTTTGGATTTGTATAAAGGACATACAGACAGATAAACAGACACACACACAAACATCTTGCCTTTTATATATATATTATCGATTTTCTGCACCATTGTAAGAACTGCAACCTTGAAACTTCTGAATATCGTTTCTTATGTCTTTGTCTATGAGTGTATCAAATTTGATTAAAATCGGATCACTCTTTCTATAACCCGATTTTTTCGATTATCGATTTTTCGATATTTATCGTGGGTACCTTAACACAAAACCTAGCTAAGAACACTCACAGACGCTTATAGTACAACTGTGTAAATGTTCAAGAAAATCAGTTCAGCTGTTTCAGAGTCTATAGGTAACAGACACACACACACACACACACACATACAAAGTTCCATTTATAAATAAGTTTAGATCAGGTTAGCAGTTTGCTGGCTGCTGCATCCAACTGCTAGGAAGGAGCCTGATTTCTTTGGTAATGTCTAGGGAGGCTTCTCTAATCAACAGTTACATAATACTGGGGTATCTGTAGTGCCATGTCACACATGTGTAGGTGTCCCCATATATATTTCTGGTGGGCAACCCTAATTTGAGTTGGCCACTTTTATGCTTTGGTCTCATCCATGTTCTGGCTAGTTTGTATTGCCATTAACAACAGTCAGTTAAGTGCTATATGTGATACATGCTTGGGCGATCATATCTCAAAAATAGACATGACTGACTGGGCAGAATATTTTCCTGCAGTAGGTTGCCATTACTTTCAGTATTAGACTGGTTGCCAACCAAGGCTATAGAACCCAATCTGTCCTGCTATTTAATGCATAGATGGAAGAAGAAGCAACAGATTAATAGCTTTTCCAAGGGTATTTGCACAAATGTGAATGCAACAAATTCAACTAGAATTCAAACTCTGCCCTCCAGCCATTGACAGCAGGTAATTTTACTGGCCTTTTTCCTTATTTTTATCAATACACATCTCATGACAAATACAATGAAAAAAATATGGGAAAACCAGTAAGTATAAAATCACTTACTCCCCTTAACCGTTCTCCCTTCAATGGTCATAGTATCTATTCCAACTTCTACAGTGTTGAATAGGTGCCTCCATTACATCACAAAAAAAAAATCAGCATAGCTTGAATGAAATTATTATTTTGTTAAAATATTGATGAAAAAAAATTTTTCTAACACATAAATTCATGAAATTTTAATTTCTGTAAATTATTTTTTATTAGTTAAATGCAGAACTCATCAGGGAATATAAACCATCTATTTTTTTTTTCATTTAAAATTATTCAGCACTATCCTAAAATCTGCTCCAAAGAATAAAATAAAAGCAATAAAACTCTGATCTAATTTAATATAAGTTTTTAATTGCTGGAATAAATAATAATAATTAAGGATATTATAGTCTGAAGAAAAAAAAATTTCAATTACTAATAAAATTTTAAAATAATTGTTTTCATTTCTTTTTTATTATTATAATAATTCATGAAGTTTTAAAAATATTTTTAAAATCTTTTAAAGAACTGTTGTCCTTTTTTCTTTTTTTTTTTAAAGCTAAGAATTGATGATTATATTGCCTATCAAAAAATAAAAAATTTAATAAAAAATTTTCACCAATTTTTAAAATAAGTAAAAAAAAAAATTTTTTGTGTGTAAATAAATATGTTCATTTAAGTACGATGTTCCATATGGGTTATAACAAGTTTCCATAGGGGTCATATTTATTTTAAAGTTAATAAGTATTTTGGAATATTCCCCTTACATGGAAAGCGACAGAAACCACACTTTGATTCTAATTCAAGTCTCTTCAAGATGTTTATAAAATCCAACAGCCTGTTTTGCAAGTCATTCCTTAAACATTTAAAGCAACTTTTACATTTTAATTCCTAATTTTCTAACTTTGTTTTAAAAAAAAAAAAAGAAAGATAATAATTGTGAAATTCACAGTTTGTGGAGGTACCTAAAAATAATATGAAAAATAGATATTAAAAATAAATATTAATAAATGCCATTACATTTCATAAGTTATTGAGTTACCTCTGCTGTTATTTTCATTCTGTTATTAAATTGTAAATTTTTTTAAAAGAAAGTTTTATATTATTTTCATTTTTATTTTTTATAAAACATCTTCAAATGTAAGCCTACAAAGCTAAATTAAGTAAAATTCCAACAAATATTGGATAATTGCTGAAAACTGTATTAAATATTTAATTTTAACATAGTTAAAAAAAAAAATTGTATGAATAAGTTTTATACCAAATTTGTCTTCTATATTTTTGGCTGGATAGTATAAATCATCAGTTGTCAGCTTCCATTCTTCCATTGCTACCAATGAATACTCTATTCACATCCTTGTTTACATCAATTTTTATATATCCTTTATTCAAATCATGAATTTCCTTATTCATTTCCTTAGCAAATCCGAGCATCAGACTTTTAATTGATTTATTTCCTCTTCTTACTAAGCTTGACAACATTATTCTCTTTGAACTCAGATCACTTCTTAGTATTTATTCATTGAGACAGGAATCTCCTATTCATAAGATCTCTTTCCATTACCAGCATGCTGATTGGGATCCACTCTTTTTCCATTTTTCTTTTTTCTTCTTATTGAGAACTGTGCCACTGTGACATAAAGCATAGATGCTTTCATTCCCTGTTGGAAATACAAGTGAAACTTCAATCTTCTTTATGATTCACAGCAGTATGCTCTGTTGTTATAGCCTACAAGAATCACTATTTCTGACTATACCAGTATGACAGTTCTCATCACAACAGACACATATTCATGTTTGCATAAGTGTAAATGTGTCTTCAAAGGAGCTAATTTTCTTTTTTCTTTGTCTCTCATGATTACTGGAGGCTCTGTATTTGTATTTTAAATAAGAGTAAATTTTCTATTCCTTCTTTCTCCGATCAATTTGCAGTGTTAACATTTCACCTGTAAATTCTCCTTAAACTCTACTCTTAACTCAAGAAATATCCTTGCTTGACCTCCCACTTAGAACTGAGTTTCTTTTGAGTGATGTGCATATAACCCCCTTCTATGTTTTCTGCTATCGTCTCTAATGTTATGGTGAAACACACCTATTCAGCAGATAATGGACTCTCCCTTCTATATTAATAAGGGTTAACAGGAAGTTAACTGGAGAAGTTCTTAAGAAGTTTTTGACTTTTTTTGACTGATTTCTAATCGTGTGTGACTGCTTCCGATTTGTGTTTGTCTATTTTTGCCCCCCTTGTTTGGAGATTTGCGTTTATTTAAAAAAAAAAAAAACAGATTTGGACTGAATAGCTAAGTTTACGTTTCATTTTTCTTGTTTTTCTTTTTTTTTTCTTCTTTTCCGTATTTTCGTATTTTTTTTATTTCAGTTTTTGCCTGGTTTTTCTTTCTCTCCGCCATATTTGTTTGGTTTAACACTTTGCTTTAATTTTTGTTTTATTTTCAGCTTCAGTTTTTCTTGAACGTCTTATCTTATTTACACTTTTTAACTAGTATCTTGCATTATTATTATTTTTGCTGCAGTGACTTTATACTGTTCATAACTGTTTGTTTTTTCCTCGTAATTTTTAGCCCCTCCCTCTATTTCTTTACGTGAGTAGCCGTTTGGGCGACTCGCTGTATTTTGTTTATTGTTTTTTCTTTTTACTTTATTTTTTATTTTATTTTTGTATTATAATTGTAATTTTATACAAGTTTCCACCAGTTCGTAACTTTGTTTTCAGTTTAATTATTTTTTGAGTTTAAATTCTTTTTGGTTGTTAAAGGCCAGTGTTGTTTATTTTTTTCTTTCTTTAATTTTTTGTAATTTTCCTGTTTTCTGCCGTTTTTGGCTGATACTTCCGCCGTTGAACGTTATTTTATTTTGAATTTTATTTTTTTGCCGTTAAAGGCTAGATATTCATTGCATAGTTGTAATTTTTTTTTACCGTCTCCGGCCAATACCTTTATAAGTTTGTGCCGTTGAAGGCTAATTTTTAATTTTCCTTGGCCGTTCTAGGCTTATTTCTGAATTGGTTAATTCAAACCTGAAAACTTTGTTTTCTGAAACTTGTATTTGTTAAACTGTTTTTCTGCAGTTTATCTTTGTAACCTTTTGAGGTATTTTGTGTATTTTGTTTATTTTGTATGTGTATACTTCCATTTTCCCTCCCCTCCCTCCTACTGCAAATATTTCGAGGAGAATTATAGTGCTGGTCGGTTTCAAGATTCATAATGGCTGACACAAGTCGGTCTGTCAAAAAAAAACTTTCTTTTGACCCTCCTTGGAAGGGTCCACCAGATAAAAATTTAGAGACATACCCTCCACTGAATAATGATAAAAATCAACAAGACCAAAGTAAAAAAGAAAATGAACCCAAAAGTAAGGTGGCCGAGAATGGCCAGAAATCAACAAAATGTACGGAAGACAGGAATAGCAATAAAGACAACAGTGATAAAATGGCTGACTCTGGGGAATCGCCCTGTGGCTGGACGTCCCCTCCGAAAGTTAAGATCAATTTGACGGAGTTCTTGGAAAAGGCCAAAAGCTACGCACACCTTGTGAAAGAAGGTGGGCTTTTGGAAGACCCCCAAGAATTAAGAAAAATTGAAAAAAGAATTGTGTCAGTCTTTGTAGTGGACAAGCATTTGCGCAAAATTTGTCGCTCCACAAAAGACACAGTGTTGAAAGCACTGCAGTCCTTGGGGGGTAAAGCCCTTAAGAATAGTAAAAGGTGCGGGCTTCTTCATGTGGGACGTGCTGCTGCCCACGCAAGAAGATTGCCTTGAGATGGTGACAAAAGACCACGTCACTAAAGACATGATCATCAGAACAGAATACCAAGGCAAGCGTAGGACCAAGGTAGCAGTTTTTGAGGTCCCTCCTCAGGTCATCGGGGAGCATTTAGGTGCGTATTTTTCCCAGTTCGGCCAGATCGTGGATGTCTCCTGTGATGACCTGACCGGGGGATGGTCTTTCGACATTATGATAGATCGTGAAGCCTTCCTGACCATCCCCAACTGTCTTGACGTAGGGGGCCTGAGCTTGCTGGTAATTGTTTCCGGTCGTAAACCGAAATGCTGGAGGTGTGAAGTGACTGGTCACCTCTCCTCCTCCTGCCCAGAGAAGAAGGCCTCTGGAAGCCAGGCCCCAGACGACCAAAATACCCCTCTGGCCGCTTCTTCGTCAAAATCCGTCTCGCCTGTAGTGGGCATGCCAGCAACCAGGACCGGTGTGGTAATACCCCCAGTTGGGACAAAACATCTTCCCCCATTCCCTGAAAAACCTTCGACTACTACAAGTGTAGCTAAGGAGAAGGAAAAAGGGGAATGGCAGGTTGTTGGCAAGACCAGAGGGAAGAGTCAAGCAGCGGGACCTCTGTCTCCGGAAGCCTCCAGGACGTAAGGCACATACAGACCCACTCCCTCTACCAGCAAGAAGGGCGACGCCTCGGAGTGGTCAACACCATCTTTGGAAGTGATGAAAAAAGCTTTTGATCCCGGATATGAGGGTATGAAGAAATTGGAAAGGCTTAAAAAAGAACTGGCAAAAAACCCAATTCGACCTGCTGTCTCTGCCCCGTGTTCTCCTAGTAAAAAGAATAGCCCCCAAAAATCCCACTCCTCTCAGCCCACTCCAAGAAAACCTGCCCCTCTCAGTAGAGACCCCAGCCCGTTTAGAATTCCTTCACATCCTACACCCAGTGCTTCCCCCAAGAAACAATTGCCACCTCCATCCAAGCGTCAAAGAAGCCCCACCGCTGAGGATAGAGATCCCAGAAAGAAAGTTTCTAAAGCCCCCAACTTGAAGGGAAAGGAAGTGTGCACCATCTCTAAAGAGCAAGCCGAAAGAGCCCAAAGCTTTGGGAACAGAATAAAAAACTAAAAAGCCTCCTGGCAATGAAGAAGTGTGGGGACAAAAATATCGAAATCCCCACAAATTTCCCCAATGCTCAAAGTTTATTAACAGTGATTAGAACAGGGGCCGGAGCCAGAAAAGTCTGGGACATGATCATTGAAGCAGAAAAAACTTTTAAAATGTCACCACCTATCGCTATTGTGGAAGGCGAAAAAATTGAAAACTTGAAAAAATTTTGTGTTGGACGGGTCCCTATTTTTGTTCATCCCACACTTTATAGGGCCCTAAAACTAATCTTTCCCTGGGATGTTGGCGGCGTCTCCTCTGACGGCACTTGATAAAGAACTAGGCCAAGGGTCAATGGGAGAGGCTGTTGGCATCCTTTCCACGTCCATGTTCTGTCCAGGACCCCAACCCTAATTACGTATCACAATGGCTCTCTGGTTAGCAAGCGTGAATGCCCGGGGGCTGAGGTCAGAGTCTCGGCGGGTGAGACTCCTTCATGATCTCCAGCGCCTCGGTGTGGATGTTTGTTGTGTGCAGGAGACCCGGTTTTTTGCTGGCGACTATGAGGGCATACTGTGTAGGGATTACGATCTCTATTCAGCATGTTTTGATGGTCGTTCTAGAGGTGTTTCCTGGCTAGTGAGCAAGTCGTTGTGTGCGGTGTGTGTGCTTGTCTTTGCAGATCCAGCGGGCAAGATTTATGTGCTGGATATTACCATAAAGGAGAAGTCTTTTCGGCTCATTGGGGTTTATGCACCCAATGACCATGCGGAGCGTCCTGCTTTGTTTCGGCGGCTCGAGTCGTTCTTTGGAACATCGAGGCGGTTAGTTTTAGCGGGGGATTGGAATGCCGTCCTTGACCCCGAGAAAGATCGTATAGAAAGATCGGGTACTAACAACCCGGATGTGAAACCATTTCGGGAATTTATCGACAGGAATGATCTTGTCGATAAATACCGAAATGAACACCCCCCCGGGAGGTAGTGTGGACTTGGACTAATAGGGGCAGCTCGGATTCGAAGGTACGCGCAAGCTACCTCAACCGAGTCCTAGTTAGGAGAGTCGACATAGGGCTCTTAGGTTGTCCAAGTTTCCATTCGATAGTTTACACGGATCATAGGCTCGTCCGGGTTCGTGTAAACTTAGATAAGCCTAAGGTTAAGTTGGCTGGATACTGGAAATTGAACGCATCATTATTTGATAGCCAAGATTTCCAGGAATAGCTGTTACTAACACTAAAGCGGGAACTGACGGGGGCTGTGGTTGGGAATAAGTGGTGGGATACGCTTAAATCCAAAATTAGGTCGTTTGCTGCCGACTATAGCCATCGGCTCAACTTAGCTAATTTAGCGGCGCAAACGGCAGTAGAGAAAAAAGTTGATCAGAAATTCCGTAATAGTGCCTTAGCTAGGGCCGAGCTGGCCTCCTTGCTTATCAAGAAGGATCAAGCTCTGGTAGTTAGGGCTAGGTTAAAAAGAATGTCTTCTGAGGCAACGAATATGGCTGCAGAATTGCGTGCAGAGGAAACTAGGCAAGCAGTCAATCGGCATATCAAGGACATCACATTGCCGGATGGTCGTACCGTGACTACAGACGTGGGTATATGTGGAGCTTTTCGGGATTACTTCCAGGATCTTTTCACCAGGGAGCCCGGTCTGAGCTCTGCTCAGTTCGACACCTATTTGGCTGACTTTCCCCGCCTCGAGGCGGCTGAAGCAGCTAGGTGCGAGGGACCCATAACAGAGTCGGAAATCTGGGATGCGCTGAAATTGGTTGGCCGGGACAAAACTCCAGGATTGGATGGTCTTCCCTACAAACTGTACTTGAGGCAGTTGTCCGTTCTTGTTCCTCTGCTGGCGCTCGTTTATAACAACTGGATGGAGCAGGGGTCTATACCTCGACGCTTCACCAGGGGTGTAATCAAGTTGCTTCGCAAGAGCAAGGGCGGTGGGAGTTGCATAGATAATTATCGGCCTTTAACGATGTTGAATACTGACTTAAAGATTTTTGCCAAGATCTTGGCCCGCCGTTTGCAGGCTGTCCTCCCTAGTCTGATTGGCCCCGAGCAGACTTGTGCTGTGAAGAGCAGGACTATTCAGGACAACCTTCATTTGGTACGCCTGATCATCGAGAAAACCGACACTGAAGCCGCGCTGATCAATTTGGATCAGTCCAAGGCATTCGATAAGGTTGACCATTGCTTTTTGGAGTCTGTCCTTTCCGCCGCCGGTTTCGGGCCGTACTTTCGCTCCTGGATCCGACTGCTGTATAAGTCCCCCGGTGCGCTGGTGGAAGTGAATGGGGTAAGATCGAAGCCCTTCACATTATCTCGCTCCATTCGTCAAGGCTGTTCACTTTCGCCTTTGCTGTACATTCTTGCGTTGGAGCCATTCCTTCGCAAGTTAAAGGCGAATCCGGTCCTTCGCGGAATTTCCGTACCTGGTGCTACCACCTCGGCCAGGTACTCCACCTATGCTGACGACGTTTCGGTTTTTGTGTCGAGCAAAGCCGAGATTGACAATGTTAGTAAAGAAATCAGATGTTATGAGACGGTGACAGGGGCCAAGATCAATCGCGATAAGTCTGTTGGCTTGCGATTGGGTGCGTGGAAGAGAGTTTCTCTTCCCGGACCTTTCCTCTGGACGGACGGGCCGATCAAGATTCTCGGCGTCTTCTTCGGTCCTGATCTCCAGTTGGAAATGAATTGGTCGGAGGTTCGAGAGAAGGCCGAGTGCGCAGTTCGTCTGTGGACTCGGAGGAAGCTCTTCTTAAAAGGGAGGGCGGAAGTATGTAAGTGTAAGTATAAGTGTGCCTCGCACATCTACCCGATTCTCCTTTACCGACTCTTGGTACTTTCTCTCCCGTGTGCCATTCGTTTGGGCTTAATTCAGCTCTTGTTCTCCTTCCTTTGGGGAGAAGGCAAGGCTCCCAAGGTTCGTCACGAGATCTGTTGCCTTCATCCATCTGAGGGCGGTTTGGGCATGCCTAGCGTTGAGATTCGTCCACACACGCTTCGCATTAGATTCCTGGATCGAATGTGTATGCTGGAGGATGAGAACGGCGCCCTTGTTAAAGAGGACGTCCATAAAAACTTTCCATCCTTGAGAAGTGTGCATTTGTCGGAGGAGGAGGCCGGCCGTACTCCTCGTGGCGAGTGCTCCTTCTATAAAGAATGTCGTTTGGCTCTCCAGTTTCTCTTGCGTGCTACGGATGGCCTCTCCAACGCCCAAGCGTTGTCTCTTAGGGCATTATATCAGGTATTAGTTAGGGGGGCCGTTCAAGATGAACTGATTGGCGAGCTTGGGCTTACGAAGCAGGAGGCTCGCTCCATATGGCCTTGGGCGCCTGGGTTGAAATGTCTCACTAACGATGAGGCGTCACTCACCTGGCTGATGATTCGAAAGGCTCTCTGGGTAGGCAAGAGGCTTCATGCAGCGGGCCTAACTCCGAAATCAACCTGCGTGTGTTATGGGCTGTCGACGGAGACTGTCAATCACGCCTTCTTCCACTGCAATGTTGTTGCCCCGTTGTGCAAGTTTCTTGAAGATCTCATGGTTCGTATGCTGCGTAGAAAGTTCTTTGTCCTTGAGGCTAGTTCTGTTTGCAGCAATGTCGTACTTCCGTTATCTAAGGCTGAGCACTACGTGCTCTTTTGTTTACTAGGTGTTATGCAAGTCGTGATTTGGACGACACGACAGAAGGAATTCTATGGTGATGAGAAGTTTACCTCTTCTCAACTGATCTTGTTCTTTAAGCATCAGCTTAGTCAAGCTCAGGACGGAAAGGAAACAACTCACTCCATCAGAATTTGGCAAAAGGTGGGTGAGTCTTGTGCATTTCTGTCGAGTGAAAGGTGCTGACCTAGAGTGGTTGTTTGATGCTGGTTAGGCATCAGGATTTTGGGTGTGCTGGGAGGAACATGTGCACCCTTTCCTTGTTAGGTTAGAGTAGAAATTTGTTGATTTTTCTGTTTTTCGCTTTAAAGTTAACTTAGCTAGGTTATGAATGCTCATTGGGCCCCTTTTTCTTTTTGTCCTCAGTTTTCTTTTAGTTTAATCCCCCATCCCTTTCCCACTTTAGGTGTTTAGGAATGTTAGTTCTCCGGTGGATTCGTGGTGTCTTTTGTTTTTCAAGTGTGCTTTTCATTCTTGTTCTGGTGTTTACATATGTGAGTGATTGTTGATCGGATATATGGTATTATTTTTCTAAAGCCACGCATTATATTTCGTCCGGGGAACTGACTTTTCTGTCACATTTTTAGAGTAGTGGGGAGTTTTATTACTAATATGATTTTGTTTAGTTTCTTGTATATATTGTATTTCTTTGTATTTTTATAGACATTGGGGAATTTTTAAATGTTGTTATTTTCTGTCCATGCCCTCCACTCAGAATTGTACATATGGGAGTTAAGTAGGATTACATAGAGCATCTGAGGTATTATGGTGAACGTGGTAAGAATGGTAAGTAAAAATGTGGTATTATGGTGTAAGGTTTATTGTAAGTGTGTCAGGGCTGATGAAAGTGAATAGCTAAGTTAAATTAGGACAGAGGATAACCAGCCTTCCCCATCCCCATTTTAGGCCTCGTGCCACATTTGTACATATGTACAATAAATATTGAAGTTCTTGGGAAGTTCTAGAGAGTTCTTTAGAGTTCTATTTGAGTTCAGTAGAACTACTAGGCAGTTGATATTATTCAGCAGTTAGCCAAATACTAAGGATTCAGCTTTCAGTGGAAGATTACCAAGTTGATTAGCAAGCGACATAGCACGATTATAACTTTCAGTGAGAAAACTACTCCCCAACATCTAATTTGAATCCTTACAAAGCATGTGAACCTGATGACATTCCTATAATAGTCCCTAAGAAGTGTGTTCCTAAACTAGCTCCTGTTCTTTCTAAACTCTGTAATAAATGCCTCACTGTCTCTTCCTTTCTTGCCCATTAGAAATTCTCATCTGTTTCAGTTTTTAAGAACTCTGGTGAATCGTCCAACCCTTCCAATTGCCTATTAGCCTTCTACCTCCTTTTGGGAAAGTAAACAATGCTAAATTGGTTAAACATCTCATATCACAGTGCCTTCTTTCAGACATGCAATATGGCTTTCATTTCTCTAGATCAACTGCTGATGTACTAATGACAATTGTGAAATAAGTTTATCAAGCTCTGGATAAGAATAGTGAAGTTCAGGCTGTTGCTTTGGACATCCCAGAAGCTTTCAATGCATACAGGTCTTCTTCACAAGTTGAAATGTTACAGTGTCTCTAGCTAAATTTTTTAACTTATTCAGTTTTTCTTAACAATTGTAAAATGAAAGTTATCCTGAATGGCCACTTTTCTGTATCTTTTTGTATTGATGCAGGTGTCGTCTCTCCAGAGATCTATTTTTGACCCTACTTTGTTTTTAATTTTCATTAATGACCATCCCAATGACATCAGTTCTCAATCATCGATGCTGATGATACAGCTATTTACTCCCATTTAGATAGTAAGTCTGATCAGTCTGTTAAGGTCAAATTGACAACTGATGTCAAAAAGGACCTTCAGCTTGATAACTGGTGCAAAGCATAACTTGTTATTTTTAATGCCTCCAAAACTAAACTGCCTTAATTAATCATCTAAGAGACCTCTTTCAGCCTTCTATCATTATGGCTAATGGGAAAAGAGGGTTGTTGTGCCTTCTCTGGCTAAAATTCTTGCTTGACATGAAATTTAAGAACTCCATTGCTAGGTAAGTTGCTAAGAAAGTTGGTTCACTGTTTTGTGCTAAAGGTTTTTTTCTCTCCAGAACCATTCATTCATGCTTATAATATTGCTGCTCCATATGGTCCAGTGCTACTGTTATATATCTAAAGATCCTTAATGAAATCCAAAGAGAATCAGCAGTACTATTAACATTGATCTGGCATACCAGCATCAGTCAATTTTCCACTGCCATAAAATTGCTTCCCTGTGCCTTTTCTTTAAATAACTTTCATAGTAATTGTTTGGATGAGCTCTTTGTTATGGTACTTACAAATTTAAGTTCTAGACTGGATGTGCGTTGTGGTGCAATGGATATCAACTCAGAACAACAAATTGGATTGCTGAGTTAGAATTCCAGTTGAATTCCATGCATTCACTTACACACAAATACCCTTGGGAAAGGTATTAATGCATCTCTTCCCTCGAGTTATGAGTTAAATAACAGGACAGATTGGGTTCTATAGCCTTGGCTTGCAACCAGTCTACCACAGAAAGTAATGGCAACCTATCGAGAGATAATCTTCTACCCAGTCAGTCATGTCTCTTTCGAGATACGATCACCCAAAAGCGTGTATAACATATGGCACTTACTGACTGACTAAACTGGCAACAAGATCTAATTAATTTACAATTGAGTTGGCTAGATGCAGCTGTAAGTTTTATACTAATCATTTCTTCCATCACACTTCTCACTTGTGGGACTCTCTTCTGGCTCCATGCTTTCAAGTTAACTTCAATTTTCAAAAGTTCAAATGCAACATCAATTATTATCTACTGCTCTGATCACTCTCTCTTCTTTTGTTCTTACTCCTTAGTAATGTTTCTGTTTACTTATACTAGTAGGTTGCCATTACTTTGTGGTAGACTGGTTGCCAACCAAGGCTATAGACTCCAATCTGTCTATCTGTTCAACCCATAGCTGGAGGGAGAAGAGATGAATTCATACCTTTCACAAGGGTATTTGTGCCTCAGTGAATGGAATGAATTCAACTGGAATTTGAACTCTGTTCTCCAATTTCTCATTCTGAGCCGATATCAATTTAACTACAATGCACATCCCAGCTATATTACTTGAGTAAATTGGAACACATTGAAGCTGTTGCAATTTTCTATGCAAATTATACACTAATTTTGAACTATTATATTTCTTTCATTAAATTTATGAAAAAGAAAATTTAATTAATGAAAAATACACTGGCATTGAAGGAATTAGAATTAATCACTGCCTGAACAACAATTTTGCTAAATAGTCTTTGCTGGTGAAATGTCTTCCTCCCACACTGCCACACATAAAAATGTCTACATTTCAAAATCCTCAGACATTTGTTCCAAATAGAATTTATGTCCTTTTTATATTTTCTATAATTTCCTCATTTAATGTCAATGTTCTTTTTTAACTTAAGACTGTATTATATTTCCAATTTAAATCCCTTGTGTTTCTGAATAGTCATGTTAACATTTATTTTCTATTTGCTGGAATACATTAACAAACTCAGTATGACCCATCAGCCAAACTAGAAGTTTGTATTTTCTCTTTTCATATAATAGTTTTTTTGTTTTTTTTTATCTGATGCGTAACAAACAACATTCACACTTGTAAAACGGCAAATTATGATAGCACTAAAAATTCAACTCATAATAAAATGATTTGATCTTAAATACACCCCGCACCTGATACCTACATAATTGTGCTTTTTACTGTTCTAAAAAGAAGAGAAACAGCTGCAGACTTATAGTATTATAATACCCCTCCCTCTTCCAGTATATTTTTCTAACTAATTCTTCTAGTAACCTTTTATATGAAAAGACTTAATTTTTCTTTTCTTTATTTGTAAATTTGTTGCTTTTTCTTACATATGGAATCTCCACCCACCTCTAAAGCAGAACTAAATAACTACCTTTTGTTATTAAGTAAAAAAAAAATCTTTTATAGATTAGGATAAAGGGAAAGTACCAGAATCTCTCTCTCTCTCTCTCTCTATATATATATATATATATATATATAATGGCTGACCACCCATTTATCGGGGCGGCTAGCTTATCTTCATTGTAGGCGCCTGCTCAGGCACACTTGTGTTTGTTCGACACCCACAGAACCCACTGCAACTATGCTGAGCAGACCTTAGTTACAGTTTCTGGGAGAGTACATTGTCTAGCATGGACAACAGTCTGAACAAAGCAAGGACACTCAAACACTTGGCCATAACGATTTGTGACTTCAAGCTAGCCCAACCATCAATGTTTCCTGAAAGAGAGCCATCTACTCAAATTTTACTCACAGGGCTTTGGTCAACATTTTCAGGCATTTTACAAAGGTGCCGCATGCTGGAATGGCCTCTTCCAGTTCGATAATATCAGGAAGTCACCTTCCTGACAAATCGACCCTGGTGAGATTCGAACTTAGGCTTCATCGTCAAAAAGCAAACATTCTAACCACTCAGCTCTGCGCCCATTCAGTATATATATATATATCGTGTATAGAGGCAGCAGATAATTTTCTAAACATATACTGTTAAATATATTATAATTTAACAGTATATATTTAGAAAATATATATACACACTAAACAGTTATAGGTCAGATTTAAATTAGATCAGTAAACAGTTGTATTAAAAAGTGCTCAATACATGTTTAAAGGAAGATAAAGCATAAAGCTTTAACATGTAGTGCTTTCAGATAATTTAAGTTAGAGAGATCAGCTGATTATACTACCATGGTTTTGATCTTTTCAGTTTGGTCAGATGATTTCACCTGTCAAAACAATGGTAGCATAATCAGCTGATCTTCTCAACTTGAGATATATATATATATATATTGAATTCAAAATAAACATCAAATATTTCATAAAGATTTGTTATTTATTTTTGTGAGATTTTTATTTTTTTAAATTTCCCCTGTACAAGATCTGGGAGCCACTCGAGGTAGATGGTTACGTTAAGAGGTAGTTTATACAGATAAGAAGGGAAGGTAATGGTTAACTCTAGACTTGAACAAGTTAAGATTGTAATTATCAGGTAAACATCTTTATGAGAGTCTGTTCCACAGGGCAGTGGTTTGTAGGTAGAAGCTGTTTGAGTGAAACTTACTTCTCTCTAATAGAATAGAGAGTGGAATAGAATGTGGGTGGTTTGCTACTCTGTAAGTGGTATGTTAGATCCTAGCTGTGAAGGTTAGATCTGTTGAAACCAAGGAATGTAGTTTGTTCAAGCACTTTCCATGGAAGTAACAACAGAGCAGTGAGAGACTCATTATATCCTTCCTCTTGAGAGAGAGGTTGGAAGGTGGTAAATAATTCTTCTTTAACAAGGATTCTGAGATACTTCAAACTCAAAACTGGAAAGTGAGGACCAAGCAGCTCCTGCCCAAATACGGCATCAGTACTCTATTTTCAGCCTGATCTGGCTTTTATAAAGGTAGAGGATAGCACGAGGAATGCTACAGGAAATCAATCATTTTACTTGCGTCATATATAAAAGTTCAACTTGAGGTTGGTTGTGAGTTTAACACCTAATATTCTCTCAAGGCACAATGCCTCCTCAAAGGGATATTGTGACTGGTAGCAGTTTGGGATCTGATCAGCAGTGATAGAATGTAACTAGTTTGGTTTTCAAGACATTGAATGTAACCAGCCAGTTTTTTTCACTGGGGAAGTTAGTGGTAGATTGGAAGAAAGGTCAGCTGCAAATCTCTGATCATCAAGTTTTAGAGATGTGCCCATATATCATTATATCATTGATATAGCTGTTTACAAATGATTAGAGCATATTCATAGGCAGATCATTTATGTAAATCAGAAAGAGGGTTTATTGAAGAAGTGAACCCTGGAGAATGCCTGTGTTGACTACCAGGGCCTTGAAGGATGGGCTATTAATAACTACTTTCAGGTATCTACTTGTTAGGAAGGATTTTATAATAAAAACACATAGCTGGAGAGCTTGTGTAGTAAATCTTTGTGCCACAACTTGTTAAAGACTTTTGGGATATCTAATGCTTGAGGTGTGTATGTCATCAAAGGCCTCACTTAATCTGTGTGTAATGTCGTTAGGATGTCAGATGCTGATTGGGCTGATTGAATTCTATACTGCTCATTGCATAGGAGGTTGTTCAGTGACCTTCTAAAGCCTTAAAAAGCTTACTGATGATACTTTAGTGACTAATGGGTCTATATTGGAAGGGGAAGGATCACTTGCCTGCATTCTTGAAGACCAGGCATACACTTGCCCCTTTTTACAGGCTTGGAAAAGATTTCTCCTTCAAGGCTAGGATCAGGGATAATTCTAGGTTGATATTCTTAAAGACAACCACTGGAATTTTGTCTGGGTCAGTGAATTTTGATAAGTTTAAAAACTTCTCTTACTGAAATGGGTATATAACTGAGATTGTGCTCAGTGAGATGTGGGAAGTTTTGGAGAGGATGGCCTTTGTCATCTAACATTGAGATGAAGTGCTATGCCTTGTCTCTCAAGGAAGATATACCCTAAGGGCTATTTATAATAGTTGGCACAGCCAACTTTGCCTCTGTTCATAATTTGGTTGGTGATTTTCCAGAATTTGCAAGATTCAGTTTGTTTCTTTTCAACCTTGGCTTGGACATCTTGTGCATAGTTGCACTTTGCATTTTCTAGAACTCTCTTATGGCAATTGTGGGTAGTTCTGAAAGAATTAAGGGCTAGACTACACTATTTGTTGTGATAGATACTGAAGTAGTGGTTCCAGTATGCTATGGCTGCAGCTCATTTTGGGCTGAACCAGGGCTGGCTGCTTGGCTTTTGCAGGAATATTTTTAGGGGTATAAAAGACTTCATTCAGAAATTAGGGCAACTGTTTTGGGGGCAGAATATTTAGAAAAGGTTGTGAGAGGAGCGTCTGTCATATAGGACTGAAAGCTGTCCCAGTCTGCTTTCACATAATGAAAAATTGTTTTATGCAATGGTAAAAAAGAGGATGTCATTGATTTAGAATCAATCTGGATACTGACTATGGAGTGGAGTAAAACTTTTACTAAACATTTGTCAAGGCAAGATATTAGAAAAAAGCTGAGACACAGGTGGGTTTTTCAATGATCTGTGTTAGTTTATAGGTGATGGAGAAGTCTATACAATATCTGCCGTCCTCATCAGTTTTGTTCATGTGGGCTAACCACTCTTTGTGGAAAATATTGAAGTTACTGCATATGTGAAAGCTGGGAAATTTGGTGAGAATATTGTCAATCCTCCCTGATATCCGTTCATTTTGAGGGCAATATAGAGCAAAGATGAATGTGATACTATGGATAAATGCCACTTAGAAGCATATATATATATAAGATAAGGGTACTAATTTTATGTCCCTGCCATAGGGAAATATGTCCTTGATGTAGACACTCTGTGCATTATATGTGAACCTAGAGCAAAATTCTTTATCCATAATCTGGTTCAGGATTATTATAGAAATGAATCTTTCTTCAGAAATACAAGTCAAAACTCTTAGAACTTTGTTATAAATGGCTGACATTTTTTTATAACAACAGAATCAGTTACTGAGTGAATTTATATAAAGGTAAATAATTAGTAGTATTATATCTTAGTCTCATGAGATTTCTTTTAAATGTAATGACATTTTAAATGAGGACTAAAAATCAGATGTGTATATTCCTAGTCTTAAAATGTCTTGCAGCATTGACTTTATGTAACTTTTTACTTCAATTACAGAATTAATTGAAGCGACAAGAAAAAGGTCTTTTTGGGAAAAAAGACAAAAGCATAATTGCTATAATTCTTTGGTTGATATAACATTAGTAAATCATTTTTTAAAATAATCTTATCAAATTTCATTGACTGACAGTATATAATCATTAAATATTTTTTAGCATCATATTTGCATTGGAAAGAACTAAATCTTTTTGATTGCACATAAAAAACTGAAATGACAAGCTAATCTCTTTATTCATTAATTCAGTTTTTGGTACAACAATTTGAATCCATGTGTGTAACACGTGCAATCCTCCTCCTGGTACCCAGCCATGCAGAGTTCGAGCTTTTGTTATAGATTTTTATTAACCACCTTAAGTTAGAAAATTAAATTGGTCTAAGTAGATTTTATTATACTTTGATCAGGCACACACTTGACAAGCGCAAGAAAACAAAATGAATATCTTCTAAATAAATATGAAACAGTCCAAATTAGAGAAATAGGTGATGTTGTCTTATCTACCCAATTGCACAATTTTATTACAATGAAATTTTTTAGACAAAATATTTTGGTAATTTTTTTAAAACTCTGTATTATAAACAGAAAATACCTTATTAGCTATCAAATAAATACTTGTTTGGACTCTATATTTTAACTATCCAGATTAATAACACCAACTACTACTTAACCTTCTGCCTTTTATTTTCTGTATTCAGCAATGTAATTTTACAACCAGAATTTGTATTGAGTGCTGACAGCCTGTAGTCAGTAAATTTTGTCAAAAAGCCAATATGGTTAGGATCTGATCACATTTCACTGATGACTAATCTTTTATTATTTATTCATAATAATTTGCCATGAATAATACAAATATATTGATTTTGATAAGAAAGCTTATATATTTCATTCTTTTTTCTTGAATTGTTGGTCCTTAGAAATTTAATGCCATGTTTGTTTGGTATGTGAAGGTTAAAAACTTCATTCCCAAATGTAAGCAAGAGTTTCATATCTTATAAAACATGCAAGCATCCATTGAATATGTAAATAATGTCCTAACTGTGGTATGATTCTCCCAGAACTGAAGGGTTTTATCTTTTTAAAGTATACACCAGTTTTTTAGAAGGAAAAGATCAGCCAGCAATTTCCACCAGTAAATAAGCAGTAAAATGTAATAAATATGACCATTTGAAAGTTAACACAAACTCTTCTTAATGTGCTTAGCATGTAATCCACCCCCATTTTTTTTTAGGAGGAGGAGGGCAATGTAGTGTAGTATGGGCCTGAACTCTTACCCATCAAATAACCTTTTTAAAGCCTCATAGCCACCCAACTTCTCATTAGAATTGAATAGCCTCACTCTGACTTTAAATGTCTACTGTTGAGCTACTCCAGTCTATATGAATATGTGACTGAAAAAAATATCTGCCTAGCAATTTGATTGTTTTCATTGGGTGGGGTGAATTTTGTATTCCCTGACCCTTAAGATATGGGACCAAGCCTCCATATATGGTTATTTAGGATTAAATGTCCTACAGTTCATGATAACATTGTCATGAATATACATTGAAGTGAAACCTCTTATTTTTTCTCTACTGAATATAACCTACTATTTCTCTAAGACCTTTGTAGTGACTTTGCTAGGTAACCTTCATTAATATCACCAACTCAACTCTGACAATTATTACACTACATTTTTACCCATTCTTCAGATCAAGGAAGGTTTTATTTATGCATCTCCACTCAATTGCTGAATAAACAACATAGCATGATGTTAAAAGGGCTCAAAATAAAAACAAAGTTTTATCATCAAAATGTTCATGTTATTATTAAAAGGAAAGATCAAATTTTGTTATTTTTTTTTTAATTTTAATCCTTTTCAACACATTTGAAATTTCAGTTAAAATTTCTTTTTTGTTTTCCATCAGCGATTCATGCTATGTTTACATAATGTGACTGTGAAGGAAAACATAATATTATGCAAGTCATTTTTGGGCATTGAAAGACACATTAATTTGAAAATTCTTGCAAAAATCAACTAATTGTCCACTTTAATAAAATTTTCAGGATTTATTCACAAATGAATGATATTATTTATGCAATTATTATTTTTCGAAAATCTTGCTAAAAAATTTTTTTTACATGTTACCCCCCCCCCTCCAATTAATTGCATATAAAATTTCTAGAAATGCATTATCTATACCAATCTTTTATTTATTAGTTAAATGCAGGACTCATTGGGGGAATGTAAGTCATTTTTAATTACAAGACCATTTTTTTGAAAATCTGCTCCAAAGAGTAAAATCAAAAATGCATTAAAACTACAACTATTTTTAATGTAGATAAACTTTGAATTGATTTTGTAAATAATATAATTTTAGGATATCATATTCTGAAGAAGAAAAAAGTTTCAATGAATAATGAATTTTTATAAAAATTGTTTTAATTTTTTTCTTTGCTAATTAACTTAAAATTTGACCATTTCACTATTAATTTACACTCTCATTCTGATTGCCACTTGACAGTTTTAATAACCTAAGTCCTGAAAACTGATTTTTCCTATGAAAATACCAGTCTTGATGTAAGCAAACTATACTGCTTAAGAATCAAAATTATTTCACTGATTTTTACAGATATTTATTTTATTTTGAATAAGGAAGTAATGTATTGCATGTCACCATTTTTTGCCCAATTTGGTGAGTATAAAGGGTGAATATAGGACTGTATCCAGTTACACTAAGTCATAGTCTCAAGTATTTTACTACCAAGATTTAAACTATATTAGTAATTCTTTCAAATGTCTGAAGAATAAGACAAGGCACATGTGTGATTTAATGAAACATCCCAACATCAAGTCTCTCCAAACCAAAAATGGCATTTGCTTTTCAGATCATCTTATCTGTTTAGAGCTTATTCATTTTTGTATAATCAAATTCATGTTAGAAAAATACTCTGCTCATTACTTTAGTTAATATAAAAATAAAAATTAAGTTATAAAAGGAAAAATAATTTACTGGAAGTATTTTAACTTTTTAAGACAACACCTGAAATATAAATATTACTAATAGACGATTTTACTTTTAAATTTTACATAGTGCAGATATTTTATTAAGGCATTCCTTAAAGCATTTTAATAAATTTTAATGAAGAAAAAATAAATCTCCGTGTTGTATAATAAATTAGTTTAAGAGTAAAGAAAACACTGCTAATCATAGTAAGCTGTTTACAGTTAGCTATTTCCACTTCAGATTTCTAAGTATTTCTCCTTCTATCTACCACATAAATTCCCTTTATGATTTTCTATTTTAAATAGCATTTTGCTTATATTTTGTTGTCAACTTGAAAAGAATTAGGGACTGTGAGTCTAATAGGATCCCATTAAAGTGTCTTTTGTAATTTTATTGCAATTTATTTGTGTGAAAAATAAAGTATTTCTTTTGATCTAACATTTTTATATATTCCACTTTTTCTTGAAAATGTGAGGTTCTTGTCTTTTCCTGAGGTAAATGCTAAAAGCTGAATGCATCTTTTATACACACTTTGTGTTCAATTTATGAAATGTTTATAGTTTTAGCAAATCTCTGTATTTGGGCCCTGGTATTGTGGGAGAGTCCTTTGGAAACTTTGTCCTACATTTATTTGATTTCACCAAGAAACCTAACTACAATGTGTTAATAGATGTGTATCTGTTACAAAGTTGCAGAGATTTTACACACATTTTATGAAAATTATCCTTCATGAAGGGAATAATTTGTTTTATATATAAGTTCTTTAGAAATTAATGAAAGATTTGGAATGAAGAGGTTTGGTAGATGTTCAAGTGAAAAAGAACAATAGTTTTAAAAAAATTATCTATTCTCTGAAATATGTGGAACTAGAAGTTTTTCAGAATTCTTTTATAGTTAAAAAAGCCAAGCATTCCGCTTTTAATTGTTTTCTCTATGTAAAAGATTTGTTATTAATTCCATTTTTCATTTCTGCTTTGTAAATCATTTCATTTAAAAAAACATTGCTTACCAACCATTAAAATTTTTCAAATGATTTAATTTGACTTTCAAAAATGTTTGCAATTACAATTTTAAAAACATAAACAAATTTGAATAATTCATAATTTTAAAAGAATTGGTTTCTTGAATATTGAATAAGATAAATGGTGTAATTAATATTATCATGGAATAAGAAATCAATGAGCCAAGTTCAAATTTCTGTCAAATTTATTATATTCACTCATGCTCAAATAAACTTGGGAAAGGTATGAATCCATCTCTTCTCTTCCATACATCCAGCTAGTAACAAGTAATAGTAAGACAGACCAGACTCTTTAGCCTTGGTTGGCAATGAGTCTCAGGGAAGGACATCTGTGAATTCAAAATCTGAGAACTTTGTAGGGGCCTTGTGCCACACTAAATGCATCAATTTTTCTGATGGTTCAGCACAAGTCTTCACCACTTCTCTGAGGGTCATTCTGATGACCTAATGTAAATCTTTAATACTTTCTGCAATTAATCTGTCATTAATGTCCCAAATAACTATTTTCTTCCATTTCTCTAACTTCTCAACTGGTTTAAATGATTGTGCTTTTCAATAACCTACCACTAAATAATTTATAACAAACAAAAGTTAAAAAAAAAAATCTTGCTTTTTTTTGTTTCTTTCTCTCTCTCTCTCGCTAAGATTAGTTAAAATCAATGGGTAGGCATATATATGTTGTGCTTTGATAAAAGTATATAATTTTTTCTCTTCAAGAAAATTTTTTTACTATTTCATATATAAAATATTAACATTACTTAGATACTGAAGATGAAATGTACCTTTTTGATTTTGAAATTTTTAAGATTGAAATTTTGTATACATTTATTAATCTTTTAGAAACATGATTCCACGTAAATAGAAAATGTAAGTTTTTTTGTTGCTTTTTTTTTTTATTTGAAAAAATTTTTTTTGTTTTCAACAGGAACACAGCCAAAGTTGCTATTGCCGGAGGTGCTGTGTATTACACAGTGCAACAAGGTGTGTGGAGTACAACCAGTGAAGGATCTCAGGCACTTGACAATGTCAGGAGAACCATTTTGCCAGCCACTGCAAGTGAATATGTTGGCAAGGTAATGTTATTTTGAATATATTTTCAGCCATTTGCACTTTTAAATAATTTTTGTGCCATTTGTTTGTATGACAGACATGATGAAAGTAAAAGTAATCTATACTATAATAAGAGCCGTGTGTGTCAGTCTGTCATAAGGTCTTATTAGCAAGAAGAGAGATCAATATTTCCTTTTTTGAAAGGTTTGTATGGGTGAGTGGAGGAGGTTGACTGATATTTGCAACTGCAGTTAAGTCCTTTGATGTCTGTACCCAGTATAGTATTCGAAGAAAGGAGGATGTCCCTGTTTCATTGAAGCAACTGTTAACCACTTCTATCTTCTCTTCTTTCTTTCCTTCTTTATTTTAATCATTTTCTCACTGAAATCAAGTAGTGTCTCATATATATTTCCTGTTTTTTCACGCTATCAAAACCAGTTAAAACCATATCTCTTAGTTATGAATTATTTGCAGGATGTAACATATCTACTAATGAACTGAAGGAGGGACATACTGAATTAGAATAAGATTAATATAAACATTATATTTGATAGATATCCTATTTTTTTATTAAACAATATAACCGATCTCTATGAGGCTAGGTATTGAAGATTTAATAACGATGATGTGCCTTTTGGCAGTTTTGTTGTTAATAATCAATGTTTAGCAAATAAATGATTGATTCTGCCACATTTCAATGTTTATTTAGCCTCACAATGTCTTTTTTCTGAAGGCTCACCTTGACACGCTTACATGTAAACTTTACCCTCTTTTATTCAGTGGGCGCCTTTTGAAGTGAAAAGCTCATAAAATATGAATAAATATGAGAAGAGAGTTTCAGATTTTTAGAATTTTTAAAAACTCTTGAGGATGTTCATTTTTAAACTTTTATTTGCAAACAAACAAGATAATTTCATCAAAGACTTTTGGATATACTTGTCTATATTTCTGTCATGAGATATTGTACTTATTTACACTATTTACATTGTATGGATTGTTGACGCCATCTTTGTTGCCATATTCACAATGCTTTGGCTACTGTAAGCTCCAGCTTTCTTCAGGTGATTGGAATTTAGACCTTTACTCTTTATTTCCTTCACCAAGTTAGACTGCATCTTTTATTTTTAAATGAGCCTCTGTGCTGTAAACAGTTTAATATTTTAAATTAAAAATTTGTTCTGTTGTTTAACAGATTTTCATAGTTTTTCTCATTCAAGCATTCTCATTATAAGATCTATCTTCTCTTTTGTGATATATGTGCAGGCTGAAATGAAAACATAAAACAAATGTTTTTGTAGATTTTATCATTTTTCTTATTGCTCAGCTCAGAATAGCAAATGAATACAGATTTTTTATATTGATATTTCCCATTTACTTCAGAAGATTTGAATCAACAGTACTTTTAATTACTTTCAACACAAAACCAAAGATGTACCATATCTGATAGTAGACTACAGATGGTTTCCCCACAAAATAATCTTGACTAAGTAGACTTATATTTGCCTTCTGTTTGAAAATGAACAGAGCTACTAATTCATCTGCAAAGATGACCCTGTATCTCCAAAGGTTTGATTGGCATGCTTAAAATGGTTTTTCTTCTCTCTTTTTTTTTTTTTTTTTAGAGTGGACACTGTTTTGCTCTGTGGAACTGAATAGATAGATGCAGAATCACCAACAGCTGTTACACTACATATCAATTTATAATCCCCAATAATTTCTTTTAATTACTGTGAAAATTAGTGTCAAAATCTTTCTCAATTTCTTTTTTTTTTTTTCTGTTTACTTTCTATTTTTTTATATTGTTTAAAGTATAGATGTATGACATTTCCAAATGAACCAATTGAGAGTTAAGATTAATTTTTATATATTAGTATGCAGATTCTAGTGGATGAAATGGAGATTTTGATCATTTCATTGAAGACTCCTTTGAATACAGTATTAATATAATTTAATCAATTTCTTTTTTTCTTTTTACGTGATAAACTTTTCTAAGTTTGACTTTCAAAGAAATTCACTAAACAGGATATTAGAATTTTTTCCATGGAACAAGTGTATAAATTTTTATAAAGTTTACTATATGAATACTATAAAGGGAATGAAAACAAAACTATGTTATCAATGAAAATTTTAGAAAATGACTTCTTTACATTGCTGTTAATTTGACAGATCATTACTTCTGAAACTGTTTCCTTAGTTAAACTTTCTAGACAGGAAAAATGACCAAGATTTTCAAGTAGGTTTCTTATGTCATGTAACAGATTTTCTCCTCTTCCTTGATTCCATTTTTAGACTGAAATTTGCCCCAACTTTCCATTCTATTCAGAAACATTGAAATAATTGCTCATGTCAAGCAAGCTTAGCCTAGTTTATCTTGGTTGAAGTTTCCCTATCTAATTTTCCTTTCATACTAAATTTAAAACTTCAATGTTATCAAGTAGCAGCTTTCAATCCTATTTTAATTGAACAGAATTTTTAATATTTTGGTTTATTATAGACATTTTTTTTTTAGATTTTGTCAAATATTTTGCTCTTTTTTTTTTCAAACATTTTGCTTTTGTAATTAATGCTTATTCACTCTGTATGAATGAAGATATATTGAGACTATATTTTGTTGGTATTCCATATATGCTCTATGAAATATTTTAAACATTGGATAGTGATAAGTCATCATCAGTCCCATGACCAAGTTTATCTGGGTGCTACAGACAATAGATTTATTTTTAATTGAACATTTTTATTACTTAAAATGTTATTATTGTAGTTACTCATATTTGAAATAGATGTTCTATTTTTTATTTATATTATTTTTAAACCTCTATCACTTTGCACATTTTGAAATCTAAATAAAGAAAATGTTCTCTCTGGCAAGGCCTGCATTCCCCTTTGTAATTGAAGCCACTATTTGATCCAACATACTTTACTCCTTTGCCACAGAGATCATCATAGTACACTCTATTTAAAAATTATAAATAAAAATGCGATGTTTTTATTTCAAATTTCATTATAATAACATTTGAAATAATAAAAATGTCAGAATAAAAATAAATCAATTCTTTAGAAATGTATGTGTGTACATTTTAAGTATTTGAATGATAAAGTGGAAAAAATTGTGTATAACACATTTTATCTTGAAAAAGAACTTAATCAACCTAAAGTAATGTTCTTATTGAGAGAATTATTTATATGTAGAGTGGAGGAGAGATATAAACATTGGGTTGTTCGGAAAGTTCATGCCAATTTTTACTCATTCATGTTTCAACATGTTAAAACACATCAAATTTATAGACAGATATGCTTACATTTCCCATGAGAGCATACTTCAAACTATCTCTTAAGAAAAAAAGTTTAAAATTACTTGATTTGTGTCAATTTTGCATGCTTGTGAAAATAGAAGATTATCACGTATATTTTAGACACTTGATGCTTTTTTATTGATGTAAAGATAATAATACCTCACAAGCAATATAAAAGATGTGTGCTGTATAAAGTTAAGATGCCTTAGCTGATAAAACTGTATGGCTGTGGTTTGCTAAGTTTAGTGTTGGTGATTCTAGCCTTATTGATGAAGAACAAACACTCAGGCAGACAGATGATAACTGAACCAAGACATTGGCTAAGAATAACCTGCATTACACAATGCAGTAAGTAATTAGAAGAAACACTAAATTTATCAAATTCTGTCATCAGTGAGCACTTAGTGAAGCTTGAGTACTCAAATCACTACAATGATTTGAGTGAAAAAAAATCTTTTGGTTGGCATGTCTATCTGATTTGTAGTACAGGGTGCGATGTGTAAATTGTCGCAATTTTATATTTTCGATTTTGTGCATGTGTGTTATTTATTTCTGATTTTGCTGACTGTTCAGTATAGAAAGAGTCAGTTGGTCAACATCTGTGAGAAAAAGAGCATCATGATACTATTCACTTCCCCAGTAATTTGGAAATGGCATGATTTACTGCTTGGTATTTGTGCCTGAAGCTCCAATACAAACATTTCAGTGTGTTTGGATGCCAATATGAGGACAGTGCACAGGATTCAGAAAGCGTTGGATAAGTTTAATGGTGATGACAAAAGTATTCGGAGTGATCACTAGTGATGTCGGCAATCATGGCCTCTAGATGACTTTGAACCCTAACCCTAACATAATTAGGGTTAGGGTTAAAATGTCATCTGGAGGCCGTGATTAAAGCTGTGACATGATAACTAGGCGTATATTAAGGTGTTTTGTAAAATATGTATTTTATTATAATAGATTAAAATAGAAAATGGTTAAGAATGGAAAATAGATTAGGCGACATGATAATTAGGCATATATTAAGGTGGATTTGTAAAATATGTATTTTATTATAATAGATTAAAATAGAAAATGGTTAAGAATAGAAAATAGATTAAAAACATGTTTCATTTAACAAAAGTTAAAAAGAAGAGAAAAAATAAATAAATAAACGCTTTTTCTTTTATGAGGAAAATTGTGGAAGAGAAAAGGGTATCAGTTTACTGTTTTAAATCCTACCGGTAAATATTTGACTCGGTGATTTAATGTGATAAGAGATAAAGTTCAGGAAATAGGTTTTTTGAATGACCAGGTCAAAGGCTGTCTTTACTGTATCTTAACCACACATTAAGAATTTTCTGGCGGAAGCTTTATTAAGATAAAAAAGAAAAAAAAATCCTGGAAAAAAATACTAAGGCTAAGTACAGACTGGGTGTCTGCAGGATGTTTACACATCAAAAGAAGGAAAATTTAAGTACCCTGAAATTTCGGACTTACAGTCGCCAATTGCTTATCACCCGGTGGTCTAAAGCAATTCTGGATTAATTTTAATTAAATACAGGTGATTTTTCCGAGTCAGATCAGTTGAGTTGAGTTAGTTCCGCCGGGCATGTGCTTGAAGTAGAACCTCCGTTCGTTTTGTTTTGGTCAGTTCGGATTTGATCTCCATTAATTAGAGTTAGAGTTGTGTGTCATATTCTTAACCATTTTCTATTATAATAAAATACATATTTTACAAAGCACCTTAATATATGCCTAGTTATCGTGTCACAAAGCTAATGGTGATTTTTATTGAATAAATTTACTCTTTAGTATTTCAAGATATTTTTGTGTAATTTTGGTGAATATATCTGTTAAAATCAGATGTCTGTTATTTTTATTTTTACGTAATTTATACAGCAATTTATCCATTTCACAATAAAACTGCACCCTTTTTTAAGTAAATTTTGATGGTTGAGGAGAAATTGTTTACAACAATGTTCAGTGAAAAAGATTTTGGTGTAAATGACATGAGCCAACTTTAGCGATTCTAAAAGTAGGTCTTTATTCTAAGAAAGTTCTGCTATACATCTGGTAAGATTGGAAAGAAATCCTGTACTATGAGCATCTGTCAAATATATGAAATGTACTGCTTGCAATTCATGAAAAACATCCAGAATTGGCAAACATGAAAGGTGTTGTTTCCATCAGGATAATGCCAGACCTCACATTTCTTTGGTGAGCCAGAAAAAAAATTGTTGCAGCTTGGCTGGAATGTGTTACTCCACCCACCATATTCATCAGACATTAGATGATGTAAATAAACCATTATAACAATATTTTGGTGCGGAGCGGAGGTAATTAATTTTATTAATTAATTATTAACTATAACTGGAAAATCTTCTAATTGCTATTATAGATCAGAAGAAAATGTACTTAGAGAAATTTTCTTCATCCTCCAAATATGAGCAAAGGAAAATGGAGGTAATTAATTTTATTAGTTAATTATTAACTATAACTGGAAAATCTTCTAAGTACCATTATAAGTCAGAGGAAAACGTACTAAAAGACATTTTTCTTTATTCTCCGAATAGGAGCGAAGGAAAAGAAAAGAAAATATAACAAATGGTATTCCTCTGTTGTTATTTTAAACCGGAGAAAGAAGGAGAGAAAGAAGAGAAAGAAAGAAAAGACTTAAATATGTTTTAATGTAGGAAGTGCCATGAGCAATAAATGCTGGTTCGACCCACCTATGAAGGCTAGCAATTGTCATTCTAAACCTAAAATAAAGAGATAAATTCAATTGTTATTTTTTCACTGGGCATTAGTAATAGCCGAAAAAGAGATTTCATTTTGTATCCAATTGTCTTGCTAACATGAATTGTGAAAAGAATTAAAATAACAAATATTTGATTCCGAGTTGAAGTAATTTAGGGAAGAGACCTTTTTACTTGACATCAGGGTGGAGTGGATGGCGAAGGTGTTTTCTGTCACCTGAAAATATTGGTGACTCAGAAATGGATATTAAAAACACAGGTGTGGAAAAATCCTTATCTAAGTAACAATGTCAATGGACCCTTGTCAACTTGTTTTGGGCAAAGCCAGTTCAAAAAGGTTAATAGTGATTGTTAAAGAAAAAAATCCACAAAATTGTTTCGTGAGAAAGAAAATTTTGAGAGAGAAAATTTGCTGATTAAGTCCAGCTCAGAAAAGAGATATGGGAAGATGACGTCATAAGACTGAGAGGAATTCCATTGGTCCTGTAAACAAGCACCGAAAGGGGGAGACGACCAGCAATTGACGTCATGAAAAGGAGACTAATCTCATTGGGTAAACCAAAGACACCAATGAGTAGCTAATCTCGGCATTCTATTGGTCACCAAGATGAGGGGTTAGACACCCAGCGACCGTCGGCCCCACACCATGGCATGGGCATAAATACAGGCTCCCGAGTGACCAAAATCAGTAAGAGTTCTAGCAGCAGTTTGAGGCAGTTCGCAGTACAGTTCCAGCTCAGAGATGTAACAACGAAGATAGGCGCCATGTTGTTGGGTGCCAAAGACAGAGCCTGCCGGCCAACCAGAGTTAAAGACAGACAAGAGAATTTGCAGACAAAATTTTTAGTTGGAGATCAGTTGCAGCTTGAGTGGCAGAGTGTTTAAGTTTCCGGTCCAGAGACAATGACAGAGAGATGATTGCCACACAGTTGGGTGCCAACCATAGAAAATCACCGCCTGCCACAGACAGTTTCCAGCTGACGAAGTAAAGAGACAGAGAGATGATGGCCATGCCGTTGGGTGCTGACTGTAGAGAAGCCTGTCGCCAATCAACCAATCAGAGTTAAGAGACAGACACAAAGAGACTTTGCAGACAAAGTTTGAAATTGCCAAATGAAGAGAGTTTTTGGTGAGAGTGATCCAAAGACGAACCGCGTTAATCTACCCATAACCCAGCACTTGGGCAATTTCCGCAACATTCCGGAAAACAAGAATCAAGTTGACTAGACTTATAACAAACTTAGAACTCTGTTCAGAGCAGAGGGCTGTGGCCAGCCAGATTTCTCATTATTGCTTAGGAGAATAATTCGATTAACTTAAGAGACTTCCGTTCTGCTACCAGTTTGATAGAAGCAGGGATTGGGAATTACCCAAGAGACTATTGTGTATATTCTGTATATAAAGACGTTATTTTACAACACTTCAGACGTCGGTCTACTATTTTTTATAGGCACAAGTTTCTTCCTTTCACAATTCTGTGAAGTGGCAGATTTGATGTTGTTTGCTATATTTCTTTCTTTTATTACTCAATTATGTGCCTGCTTCCCAGTTTGGTTTAGTTCAGCAAAGACACAGCTAGTGGAAAATCAACACAATGGAGATCACCGTGACAGAGTCAATCTACGACCAGCTATCTGGATTGAAACCAAGAGTGACTGGCCTGGTAGTGGCATACCATCTTAATGAGTTATTTGCTGAGAAACAAATGAAGTTCTGGGTAGACAGAATCTTTTATGTTGAAGGAACAAATGGAGAAAGGTTATGCAAGAAAATGGTTCATATTTATTTGAATAAATATTTAATGGCATAATTTTGTTTTGTGTTTTAATTTTCCTTAATCAGCATGAACTTTCCAGGCAATCCAATATAAATGTCAGTTATAATTATGCAGTAAGAGAAATCATTGAAGTTTTACAAACACTAAATCTAAAATTTTTGAGTTTTTAAATTTTTGATTTCAACATGCCTAGACACAGCTTAGTCTATATCATTTGGTTTTCAAACACTTTTGATTTTAATTGATATTGTTTTTTTTTTAAATATCCCATACTGTAACAACAGAAGATCTCTCAAGAAAGGTACAATGTTGTAAGAACCTGGATGCATGGATGATTAGGCTGTCAGAGCACTTTCTATACACTTGCACCTTTGTAAACTAATTTCTCCTTTAATTAAAATGGTATTTTTTTAAATCAAAATTATGACCAAACTTATTCAAGAAAATGAAAGATGAGAAAATTGGAAGAAGAAAAACATGTTGATCTGACAAGTGTATAAATCCTAATGGTGGATTTATTGCATGGGTTTCTGAAAATTGGTTATATGACTTGTCTTGCTGATGTTGTATTTTCTACTATACTTTTGTTTGTTACCATTCCTCAAAAAATAGTCTTAATTGCTCAGTAGTTGATGTTGGTTTCAAAGGAACTTTTCTTTTTTTCAAATGTGACATTTTGTAGAAATACTTTTGTCTATGCTGTACATTTCTTTTATAAGAAATAAGAAAAGGTGACATTGAAAATACAAACATCTAGATAATTAGAAATAGAGAGAAAAGTAGTAATTTTTAAGTTAATAACTCATTGGATCAAAATTTGTGTGAAAACTATGCACAATTAAGATTAATGGAATACTTTTTTCTTTTTACTTGTTTTCCCGTTCCCATAGCCAATTTTGATTTATGTAGAAATGTTAAGAAAAAATGTCTGTTAATTTCTTTTATGATCACTTAATATGAGCAGGGTTTGATTTGGGTGGAGGAATTCCTATCAAATAGACACTATTGGATCTATGCAATAAAAGCAGTTCATCTGTTTGTTAGATAATAGCCATTTCACTGAATTTTAAACTTAATACTCTTAACATTAATTACTCTTAACATTAATTAACATATCTTAACATTAGTTTCTTTTTGTTTTTTGTTGACAAAACACTTTGGTCCTAGCAAGTAAAAACACTCTTGCTATTTCATTCTCAATATTTTTTAAGGATTCTTAGATATCATTATAGAAAAAGAACAAATATTCTCTTCATTACAAAAATTGTTAAATTCAGATAGCAAAATCAGTTATTTGAATGCATCAGAACAAACATTATTCTGTATAGGTGATAACAGTCATGAAGTCTAAATACCCACATAATGTTTTCTACTTAAAAATATCATAAAGACTGATCACTGGTGTTTTCTGGTTTCTTCAAAAAATTTGTTGCAATTTTTATTCATATGGGCATACAATATTTTGTTCTCTCTAGATTATGGCAACTAATATTTAAAACATTGACAAAGAAAAATTTACCTTTATCTGTTCAATCACCCATGTCAAGTGGTGGTGGAAATGTTTTTAGAACATGTAAGAAAGAGAAGAAAAACAGAAAAACCTTTACTTTACTTTACTATTTGGCGTTAATGAAAAGAATTAGATGTAAAGCTGTTTTCAAAAGATAGCATTATTTTTATAAGAATTTTTCTTTTGCAAGACACTATTGTTTGTGAATGTTATAAAATCATTTATTGTTTGGTCTTCCTAATAGCAGAATTTTTGGCAAATTTTTATTTGTTGAATAAAGGCTGTGTCATTTGTAAAACCCACATGGAAACAGTTCAGTTTCTAACATTTTTTTGTTGGACATTCAACTAAAGGATTTCAGTCAGTCATTTCTTTATTAATCTTGATTAAAAGAGAAGCTAAGATAAAATTATCCATTTTATTTTAGAAACATATTTACAAATCTGTTTCTAAAATGAATATGGAATAATTTTAGATCATATTCAATTTTTTTCAAAAGTTTTTAATTTGTGAATGAAATGTTGACTGAAAAATGTTCTTTTCCTCTTGATTGTGATTATTTCCTAAACTTCAAATATCAAATCAGCAGCTTAAAATTTGTCATTTGTTTTTAGAATCACACATTCATAAAAAAAAACATATTATTGTTTTGAATCTTTAGATAATTTCAGAAGATATTAATTAAAATTCTTGAATTACAGTTCTTTAAAGATTGTTTGGAAGTTGTAAATGAACAAATTAAACAGTGACCTCATTTTTTCTAAATTGTTGCTAATGATAAAAAGATGGTTAACAAAACAGTTTTAGGAAATGCTTACTGCTTCTTTATTATTCAATGTAACATTTTCTCCAAGCATCATGCACAAGTTGTATATAATTTAGTTTTCCTACAAATCTTCTTTCATGTCTCATTAAGCTGTTCAGTTCCTTCATTCTTCACTTTTTTTCTAATGAGGATCACCAATAAAGTTGCTCATTTTTGGTGATAACAAAATCCCTTTTTTTTTTTTTTTTTTTTTTTTTTTTGTTGTTGTAAAGTTTAAAAAATAATTGAATGGCTTTTCTCCTGTCTTTAACAGATTCCTTCTTTGCATGGCATCTATACTTCAACTCTTGGAATGTGGAACCAAGGTAAGTAAAAAAAATTGCATCAATCATTTTTGCTCAGATTTTAAATCTTTGAATCTTAAAGATACAAAATTATAAACCAAATTATTTAAAGTAATTTGAAAACATCAATTGTGATGGAATTAAATACTTTCAATATGTGAACATATATTAATGTCAATTTGGTTTTAGGTACCTCCACTCCATTTTTGATATCTAAGTTTTAAATTGAATTTTTTAAAATAAAAACCTTTTTCTTGAAACTTTAATTTTAGCTTAATTGAAAGCAAAATGATTAAATTTACTCTTTCTACTGAGCAAGATACTCTGGTGTATTTCAAACAGAAATTATCATTGGAATCTAAAATTTTGACATTTTTTAAAAAACATTTTCAATTTTTCAGCCATTTTTTGAATGATTGACACATTTGTAAACAAAAGTTAACTCTCGGTTTTAAAAATCTTGCAAAAATGAAATATATGTCTCTCACTCATTATTTTTGGAAAATTATCAAATTTAAAGTTAATCTGATTTGAAACATTACTTGTTTATGGCATGACAATTAGAATAAAAATCATTTTTTCAGTATTTCTTAATCACAAAGGTCTGACTCGTTGACCTTTCAAGTAGGTGATGACTGCACCTATTATCAATGAATCTGGAAGTATGATGACCAAAAATTGACATAGACAAATTTAACATTTCATAAGGGGAACAACCCTTGAAACATGTGAACTTTTAATGATAAGTTTCTTATAAGTTTCCATAGTAAAAGAAAATATGCAGTTTAACAAAAATAAAAAAGTGAGAAATTATTTTACAAATCCTAATTCTAAATGATTTGTATTAAGTTTTTGAATTTTCGATTTGTAAACAAAGTCTTTTTTTTTTTAATGAATTAATAACTGAAGACAATGAGAAATTTAAAAGAAAATTTAAAAGAAATTTAAAAACTTTAATTAGCAAAGAAAAAATAAAAACAATTATAAAAATTCATTATTCATCAAATTTTTTTTCTTCTTCAGAATATGATATCCTAAAATTATATTATTTATAAAATCAGTTCAAAGTTTATCTACATCAAAAATAGCATAGTTTTAATGCATTTTTGATTTTACTCTTTGGATCAAATGGTCTCATAATTGGAAAAAAAAAATGACATTATTTACATTCCACAATGAATCCTACATTTAACTGATAAAAAAATTGGTATAGTTAATGGATTTCTAGAAGTTTTATGCAATTAATTGGGGAGTGGGGGGGGGGGTATCATGTAAAAAAAAAATATTTTTAGCAAGATTTTTTTAAAATAATAATTGCATAATTTCATTCATTTGTGAATAAGTCCTGAAAATTTCATGAAAATCAGACAATTAGTTGATTTTTGCAAAAAATTTAAAATTAATATGTCTTTCGAGGCCAAAAAACGACTTTTGTAATGTTATGTTTTCCTTAATAGTCACATGTAACATGGCGTGAATTGCTGACAGAAAACAAAAAAGAAATTTTAACTGAAATTTCTAACGTATTAGAAATGATTAAAAAATTTTTTAAAATAATAACGATAAAATTGGATCTTTCTTTTTAATAATGCTATAAACGTTTTGATGATTAAACTTTGTTTTTATTAAATTTGAGCCCTTTTAGCATCATGCTATGCTGTTTTATCAGCAATTGCATGGAGGTACATAATTTAGTTACTCACTGACAAGTGATAAACGTTCTTAGTTTTCTCAAAATTTAACCCAATTACCAAACACCAGAATTTATATTTAAATCCATTCTTGGCTTGGCTAAGGATTTTTCAGTACCAAGTGCACTTCAAGTGCATTTTAAGTTTTGAATTGGGAGAGATTACCAGGTCACTGAAAATGACTTATGGAAAAAATATGGTTACCAGAAAATGAGAATGTTACTCCATTCTAATTGAGTTTGAAAGAAAAGCAATAACAAATAAATTTTGCATCCAACTTTTAAAAAATAGAATAAAAAACATTTTTGTAATTTACTACATAAATTGCTAAAGATATTCTTATTAAGAACAAAAGATTTTTCCCTGTACTATGAAAATGTCAGATGCAAGCTAAAAGCTTTTTCTCCATAATTTAAAAGTTTACTTCTCTCTAGATTATGTCAACCAGTCAGTTAAGTACCATATGTGATACATGCTTGGGTGATCATGTCTCAAAAGAGACATGACTGACTGGGCAGAAGATTATCCCACAGTAAGTTGCCATTATTTTCTATGGTAGACTGGTTGCCAGCCAAGACTATAGAACGTCATCTGTCCTGTTATTTAACCCGTAATTGGAGGGAAGAGATGAATTGATACCTTTCCCAGTGATATTTGCGTATATGTGAATGCTAGGAATTCAACTGGAATTCGAACTTGGCTCCCTGATTTCTCGTTCCAAGCTGATATCCACTGCACCACAACACACAACCTGCAGTGCGGTACCTAGATTAGGTACCTCACTGAAAAAAACAGTATAGTATGGATAAAAAAGATCCCAAACTTAATAAAAACAAATTTTTTTCCATCAAAATGTTTATACTATTATTACGAAAAAAGATCAAAGTATTTTTAAATTATTTTAAAAAATTTTTAATCCCTTCTAACATGTTCAAAATTTTAATAAAAAATCTTGTTTTGATTTTAGTTAGCAGGTAACCAAATCACTACAAGAGTTTACAATGGAAAACCTTATATAACTTAATTTTTTTCCGGTGACAAACATATTAATTTGAAAATTCTTTCAAAAATCAAATAATTGTTGGATTTTTATGAAACTTTCCGGACTTCAACATAAATGAATTAAATTAATTTTGAAATGATTATTTTTTAAAAATCTTGGTAAAAATATATATATATATATATATATATATATATATATAACATTTGTTACCCCCACCCCCAAACTTCCTTCATAAATTTATGAAACTTCCATAAATCAAATTTTGTTACTATAATTATTTTATTACTTAAACACAGGACTCCTTAGGGAATGTAAATCATCTATTATTTTTTGAAAAGTTTTGTGTTTATTTCCAAAAATCTGCTCCCAATAATAAAATAAAAAATGCAGTGTAGCTATGACATTATTTAATTTCATAAGCTTTTAATTGCTTGAATAAATAATATAAATTAAGGTCATTATAGTCTGAAAAAAAATTTTTTTTTTCAATTCATAATGAAATTTTTTTTAAATTGTTTTTATTTTTAATTATAATAATTTATAAAATTTCAAAAATATTTTCAAAATACTTCAAATATTTGTTGGGGTTAGTTTAAAAACTTATTAATCAAAAGATTTTAGTTACTAATTGAAAATCAAAAAGTTTAGTACAAATTGTTTACAAATGTGTCAAGCACTTAAAAAAAATGAAATGTATTTTGCTTACTGGAAATAGTAAATTTAATCATTTAGCTTTCAAGAAAACTTCTTTTATTTTTAAAAATTCAATTTAAAATTTAGATATAAAAAATGAGTGGATGTACATACATGATTCTGGCAATCAAATTTTTCTTTAAAAATTTAGAAAGAAATCATGTCAAAGTAAAAAGAAAAATTAAAATTATGTAATATTATTTTCTTACCGTTTAAAAGAATTGAAATGTCAACTTTGCAAACTCTTCTTTATTCATTAGTTTATGTGTGAATCAAAAAATGAAGCCAAAATATGTCTGACTCAAGGGAGATAATTTCATGCGGTTTAATTTTCATACGTGAATTTCCAGACGTGCAAGTAGTTTTTTTTCTTCAGATCATTTTAAATTTTTTGTGGTTTACATCTTTTGAGATTTTTAGAAGCTAAAAGTATCTTAAACTGAAATTCTAACCTGAGACTAAATATTTGCAGTTATTAGCAATATCTTTTAACTTTTACATTTCTTTTTTCAAAATTGGTTCTTTTTCACAAAGGATTTAATTTGGGCTAAATTACTTATTTTTCACATAGCCTCTCTTGTCTCAAAATTATTTGCTTTTTTTCCCTGAAATTAAAATTAAATTTATTTGTTAATTTTAGATGGACAACAATTCTACTCTTTATTTTTCTCCACTAGGAGAGCTTTTATTTTAATAGTCTAGAAAAGTTCTCAAAAGAATATTGTTGGATATTTCATATTCCTTTATATAGGAAACAGCCTTTTAGATGGCCATTAAATTTTAACAACAACTGTTCTTATAAAACAATTTCTTATGCCTTGATATCATCATTACTTATTTCAATCTGTTTACATTCTTAGAAAAAATTATTTTTGTATTTATTTTTATTAATTTGACAATTATATGGTTTTATGTTCACAGAGTATGCTTTAATTTTCTTTGGAAGCATTTATTGTTATTTTTGGCTTCAGCTGTTAAATTTGTCACAAAATTGAATTTTCCAGTAGATTGTAAAATTATAAATAGCCATCTTTAAGCCACTATCAATCATGTTATTTCTATTTACTGAGTGATTGCAACCAGCAATAGAGTTCATTATTTTTCCATTTGATAAATAGAAAAATTAAAGAGAAAAAACAGTTTTTCCAGTTTTATAAATTTTTCTCTGGATATAACTTCTTTACTGCCACAACTAAATGAACTTTATCATAATTAACAAATTTTTCATCTTTGTTTTTTTTTTTTTTTTTTTTTTTTTTTTTTTTATACAGGTGTTGAGACCATTTTCAGTTTTGTGGCTAATTCACCACAAAATATTAAATATTACAGCAAAAAAGCCATGGCAGAAGCAGTAAATGCTGTGAAGAGTAGCTAGCTGAACACCCACCAACCCTGGTGCCACTCACCTCTCTGCCCTTGCAACTTGTTTGTGATCATCACAACCAGACTGCATTTGCTGCTAAATATTAAGTCTTTATTCTTTTCGGTTTTGTAGCAAAGATATCTAAAAACGCAGTCTTGTTGATGAAAATATCATTCCCAATTGGACAGTGCAACTCTGTCTTTACCGGCCTCGTTTCAATCACTTTAGCAACTTTGAAAGAAATGTTTAACCACCTGGTAATAATGATGATAAAATCACCAGATTCAGAAACAAAAAAGTTTTTTGTAAATGGCAATAACTACACATTTTCTCAGCAGGCATTGACATATAGTTTGTCATTTGCTCAGTTTTTTTTACCTCAATACAAAACCTCACCTCCTAACACTTCAGGAAGTAAGGCAAGTCCATAGTTCTGAATAGTTGGACAGTTGTCTATTTTTTTTAAAAAAATTTAAATTCCAATCATGGAATGTTAAGCAAGATCTCAGACTATCAATTATTGTGCTGTTAATATTCAAGTCTATTTGGCTTTCAATGAAGTAAATGTCTTGTTTGGGGAACTGGAACATTAAAAATACAACAACTCAGTTGCTATCTTTTTTGTCTTTCTTCTTATATTATTGACATTAATTCTTCACAGTTATCTGTTTGTTAATTTTTCTGCCACAGTTCAAAAGTTAAATTACAATTTTTGCAGTTGATTTATATGTGTTCAATAAAAACTGTTTTTCTGCAATATTCTGCATCACCTTCCAGATTCTGTTTTGGTTGAAGCACATACAAATGCTTCACATTATGTAGTGTTGCATGCATTACTGACTCCAGCCAATACTTAGGCATTTTAATATTCTATCATTTGTGCTAAAATTGGATTATATGAATTGGTGATAAAATATCATCATTAGTAATAGTAGCATAATAATGATAATAACTGAAGCCATATTCAAATTTTCTTTCTGCTTTTAACTGCGACATTGAAAAAATTCAAATTGGAATTTTAGGATTAAGGTCACAATTATTCAGTGAGGTTATTCAACCTAAAAGATTTTCTGAATAATCTCAAGACCTTCATCTTTTTCCTTTCAAGGTTATTCACTTCATCTGTCCTGCAAAATAAACCAATATAAGTATTTTGACTAATTCAAAACTCTTAATTACAAGATTATCAAAAGGATAGTTGCTAATTTTTTAGTTATTTGTTCAGAAATCAACACTTAAGAGATAAATAAAAGAATGGAGATAAAGATTTAGGCTTCAAATTCCCATTACTTGATATCGGACAAAAGCGTTGGTTAAGTATTTTTAATTAACTACTGGTTAAGTTCAGTCTCTGAATCAGACAGTAAAAGTCTGATTTTATTAAAGAAGCAAAATTAGTGTAAAAAGAAAGTAACTGAGGTTGAATATTCTCACAATGTGGAAAAGGTTGAATGAGAGAGAGAGAATGAGATGAATGTGCAGATAAAATTGATCTGATTTGGCATGAAAAATTAAGAACTTAAAAAAAAACGTCTTTTGAGATAATCTCTTTCATTAATACAGAAAATAATTCAACAAGCTAAACGATGATCTATTTTTATAGATTTTCGAATGAATCCTTTTCACAGTCAAAACTCTTAACACATTTAATGTCAACTTGTTAAATATTTATATCTATATTTTTTATTAATTAGCATTAGAAATTGCTATATGAATCTACTTATGCCTTAATAAAATTCAAGTATAATTAATGGTATCCCTTAGTACTGGCTTGGTTTTTATGTAGTACTATAAAGTGTGCTTGAATTCTTAATATGTGCAGTCCCATTTTGTATTGCTCAAACCAATCAATTGAATAACAAGTCAGAGAAAAATATTTTCAGAGATTTTATTTAAAATTAGCGAATAAAACATAACTTTTCTGGGGCATTGGATGAAGTTAAAAACATGTTTAATATTGTTCATTTTAATTTTAATCTGGTGAACTACTTGAAGGATATTGCAAACTTACAACTTATATGAAAGATATTTTCCACTTTATACTGAAAGCTTAGATTTGAAGATCAAAAGCAAATAACCTTAGTATTTTATAAGTGAACAAATGGAGAAGAAATTGTGCATGAGAGAGAATGATTTAAAGAATTTTCTTTTGTTTGGAATTATCCTCATCTTGTGGACTGAACAGAAAACTTTTTTACTTTCCACTAAACCAGTGCTTCCTAAACTTTTTTCTGTTATTTCCCCTTACTCAGTTAATCACCCATATTTCCCTCTTCATGTGTACGATAAAAAGAGTAGTCAAAACACAGTTAAGTTTCACTAATTTATTTTAAAAATGTACAAATATACCAAACCTGTTAGACACGATGATGCCCATCTACAATAAGCATGCTCTCTCTCTCGGACATGAGAAAATCCATCTAAGAAATTTTTATTGCTAGTAAGCAGTGTAATTATTTCCCCACTTTATAGCTTTAAATTTCCCTGCCATATACAGATATAGACAGATATGAAAATTAAGTTTATTTAAAAAATAAAAAGCTCTTCAGTTACTATTTTAATCATTGATTCAATAAACTAAAGATTTTATAAGAACAATACAGGCTAATTTAAATTTATATAAATGACTGATTTCTAAATGCCAGCAAAACACTTCAAAATTTCTAATGCAGATTGAAGTTAAATCCCATGTAAAATTTAGATTTTGTAGTTCACATGATACAATTGTGTATTGTTTAAAGGTTGGTATTCAAATCCAGTTGTGGGTCATGTAGGTTCTGTCCACTTCTATTTAGCAAAATCTTAAAAGATCAAAAGTCATCAGCCATTACGTTCTTTTATATTCTTGCTAAAAAATAACATACAAAAAGTCATCTCTCCTGCGCCCGTTTTTGTTTGTTTTTTTTTTCAAATGAAAGCAGGAACAGGGAAAACAATGAAGATTTTTAATTTTTCAGCAAATCTGCCTTCCCATGAGGTTGATTTAATATGGGGGTGTCACAATTCTACTCATCTAGTGACATGCAGAAGAACAGTTCCTGGACTTACTTAATTTGTGCTGTGCTTACCTGAAGATGCAACATGACTGATTACAGCAATTGTAGAATATCTTTTAGATTTCAGCATTCGGAATGATAGTTTAAACAAAATATTGATTCATTGTTCACAATAATCTAACATTTTTAGTTACTTAAAAACATTGTATTACTTATGAAAAATTAATCTCAAATTAGTTCAAATTCAATTTGTTCTCACAAGTTACAACTGTAAGTTTTAATTCAGTAGTAACATTAACATTGTCAGTATTTAATAACATTAACAAGTCAGTATTTAATTCTAAATTATCAGAAAAAAATCAGTTTAAAGGTACTCCCTTTACATAAAATTCACTCTTTTTATCTATAATGTGTTAAAATGATTCTTTTCAACAAGAAAAATCTCAAGTTGATTTTAAAAATTGCTACAAAATTGTTGATTTAAGATGGAATGATCTATTATGACATCTCTAATTTTTATTTAGATATTTTCTATTTATTTTCAGTTTTTCAAGTTTAATTGTTCACCTATTTTATCATATGATCCATTATTGTACATAATTAAGTTACAATTTGTGCTTTATATAAATACTACCTTTATGAAGGATGTGCATTGTGGTGCAGTGGATATCAACTTGGAACAACAAATTGGGGTGCCGAGTTTAAATTCCAGTTGAATTCCTTGCATTCATTTACACACAAATACCCTTAAGAAAGGTATTAATCCATCTGTTCCCTTCAGTTATGGGTTAAATAATAGGACAGATTGGGTTCTATAGCCTTGACTGGCATCCAGTCTACTGCAGAAAGCAATGGCATCCTACTGCGGGATAATCTTCTGCCCAGTCAGTCCTGTCTCTTACAAGACATGATTGCCCAAATGGCACTTAACTGACTGACTGATCTTTATGAAAATTGAGATGTAGTAGAGTGAGAGACTTATCATAGATTGTGAGGCACAAGACCCTTGCACCAGTCCTGTGTCAAAGGTCATTTGGGCTGCAGCAGCAGCATGATGTATCAGTTCTTTGACTACAAACAGTGTTAATTGTGAAAGGATCAGATTTTCTTTCTCCAGATTGTAATGAAATCTTCTTTGTGGCCAGTCAATTGGTCAATTTAACTTCAGAGAGTTAACTTGTACTCTGAGCAACAGAATTCTTGTTGTCTCTTTTTGATGTTGCAGACTATCAATCACGAATCTTTGGAATCAGTTTCATGTTAAACCTCTTATTCTTAGTAATCCTCAACCAGTGATTGTGACCCCATAAAATACCATTTATCAATTGTTAGGTTTCAAATTCAGCCTCTCATTGGTATAAAAAGAAACATTCTTTTCAACAAACACAAAAATAATTAAAAATTATTTTAAAAATTTTTTGGCTTGAAAATTTTTTTTCAATTTTTAATTAGTAAATATAGTCTTCACTTAATAACCTAACTGCAACAAGGCTTTGAAGAATTTTAAAAATATTTTTGAATCTTTATAAATTATTGTAACTAAAAAAGAAAAATAACCACAATTCTTGTAAAAATTCATTATCCATCAAAAAAAATTTTTTCTTCAGACTAATATTTATAAAAGCTTATCTAAATAATGTCATAGTGTTATTGCATTTTTTATTTATTCAGATCAGATTTTCTGAAAAAAACTGTTTAAAAAAAATAGATGACTTACATTTCCCAAAAGTCCTTTGTTTAACTACTAAAATAAATTTTCACAACAGTAATTTCATGAAATTACATGGAGGTGAGTGGGGAGGTAGCATGTAAAAAAAATAATAATTTAAAAAATAACTTCATTCATTTGTGAATAAGTCCTGAAAGTTTCATTAAAATCTGACAATTATTTGATTTTTGCAATAATTTCCAAATTAATGTATTTTTCACTAAAAAAATGTGTTTCATAATATTACATTATCCATCGTAAATTTTGGTAACGATTTGGTCACCTACTGAGAAAAAAAAAATACCAAAATTTCAAGTATATTAGAAAGAATTTTAAAAATTTAATAACTAATTAAAAAAATACTTTGATCTATCCTCTTGTCTAACAAAGTTTGGAGCCTTGACATCATAATTTCAAAATTGCACTAAAAAATTATAAGTAATTAAAATAATTTTGTTGGGAGTCGTTGCTTGCATAATTTAAAGCATGATTTCATATTTGACAAGAAAAACTCTACTCCCCCACAAAAATTATTTTTTTAGTTTTATTTTTAGTAAGAGTAGGGGTGAATTTTTACTGTTCCCACTTAATATTGCATAATTTATTTTTTTACTGGAATAACATCTTCAGGGATTTTTCTTTATAGAAGTGTAAAAAAAATGAGAACATCTCTCTTCAAATTTAGATACATGTGATATGTCAAAATCAGGGAGTGAAACTGACCCCCAAAAATTTTCAAGAATTTCTTTTGAAGAGAAATATTGGTTTCAGATATGTAATATATTTTTTGAAAAAAATTCTCAGATTATGTAATTTCTATAAAAAAAAAATAGATAAGTTTATAAATATGCATTTGACAGCAATCACAAGTAAATCTGTAAAAAATAGAAAATAGTTTTGTTTTTTGTTTTTTGTAACAAAAAAATAGTAACAAATTCACTTCTACACAATCCTATAAGCTAATTCGATAAATGCCAACAAAAGAGAAATTAAAATGCTTCTAAAAACCAGTATCTGCCACAGATATTTAAAAGAAAAATAGTAAAACTGTACGAATTAAGTATATTTTGTAAAAATATTACTTTTAAAAATTAAATATGGAAGATCAAATTACCACTATAAAGAAACTTATTTTTATTTGAAGAAGAAAATTAAGATTACAAATATTTCAATTTTATGAAACTTCAAATAATTCTTTTTTTTTTATTCTTACACTATCAAAAGGAATATAAAATAAGTAAAAATAAGATGAAAATATTTTAAAATACTTAAGCGATACTTTTACTCATTATTTCTTAGCAATTTTATTGATTATTAATATCAAAATATTTCATTGCAACCGACGAGATTACTTAATTATTTTCATACAAAAACTTATTAAAAGAAAAATAAGTTAGAAAAATTAATAAAGAATTTACTTTTCCTTTGTTTTTATCTCCTTTTCACTACTAATGTTATAAAACATTGTGACATCTTCAAAGTAATGCACACCTTACCCTTAGATTAAAAAAAAAATCAGATTATCTGACTTTAAATGAAATTTCAGCACTTATTAATAAATTTAATTTTTTTATTGAAAAAGTTATTCTCTTAGAAAAAGAAATATTGTGGAAATATTTTTCAGGTTAGTTATTTTATAGTATCTTTAATGTACTTTTAATTTTTAACATTATTATCTTGTAATCAAACAAAAATGCTATTAAGCATGAGTCAGTCACTGAAAACCTTCAGTAATTTTTCGTCTCTCTTACTCTCACTGGTCATAAGATTTTGATGTGTTCATGATGGATATTTTTTGGGATTTAGCTTTATATAAAAAAAAATAGGAACATCCCAAATCCACTAGTACACATTAACCATGAGTTCAAGGGATATCAGTCAGTTAATTGCCATACGTGATACAAGCTTGGGTGATCATGTCTCTTTCATAACTGACCGGACAGAAGATTTTCCTGTTCTAGGTTGCCATTACTTTTTGTGGTTGCCAACCAAGGCTATAGAAGCCAATCTGTCCTACTATTCAGCCCATAGCTGGAGGGAAAAGAGATGGATTAAAACCTTTCCCAATATTATTTGTGCACAAATGAATGAAATGAATTAGAACTCTGCTCTTTCAGTTCTCATTCCAAGTCAATATCCATTACACCACAATGCACAGGTATGACACCCTAACCCTACTCGTCTCAAAATTATGTTGCATGCACTAACTGATCGTAAGTTACTTGCACATGAGTCTGCAGCTGTTTGGTTCTGTTCTGCCCCAGGTGTTCAAAGATGTCAATCGATCAGTCGAAGATCTTTCACTCTCTCTGCACACACTGTGATTTTTGATTTCAGAGAAGTAAAAGACAAGAGGCAGTAGAATCTTTGTGCTGTTTTTACTCAACTGCTGAAAACAAGTGGTTGGGTGCACATGCATAGAGGGAACTAGGCAAGAACAAGAAATAACAAGGCAAAATGAAGGCCAGTCTGTGTGGACTAATGATTGTAATTCTCTGTACATCGAATTAAAATAGTAAAAATAAAAAAAATTAAGAACTAAAAATAAAATACATTCCAACTTTTTCAAAGATCACAACTACTGCTGCTATGTCTTGTTATTAATACAGTCTTCTTGTTTTCTCTGCCCATCAGAAATGTTCATGCCAGCAGTGTGTGGTGGAGGAAGAGAGAAAGGAGTTTTTCGCACGTCTTTCACTTATCGCATTCTTCGAGCGTTTCTCTTCTCTGCTCTGCGAATATCTGCTTTGATTTTCAAATCCATTGTGTTTTTGTTAAAATCGCTTCAATCTGGCGCTGAAGGGAGAAGACATTGAAATGTCCTCCCATTAAAATATAACATCAACTTTTTGGTCTGCTACATCTCAGTTGCCAATATTTTTCCCCCATTTCGGAAAAAATCACAGACTTTACCCAATCACCTGTCAGCGTTAATTACAATTGCAACCTACATGGGTGGCTCTCGTCAAAAATCTAAGGTTAATTTTACCATGTTCATCCTCTCTTTCCTTCTCCGAGAGAGCAAAGGAGAGAAACACAACAGCAGCAAAGAAACATAAGTCTTTCTCCTCGTGGCTATGTGTTTTTTTTTTTATAAAATCTTTGACATCTCGTAAATTTGCAAATGAATAAATAATTTTGTAAATATAAGTCCATACATGCATATTAGAAACAGTTTTACTTTTTTATGCCACAAGAAGGGATAGCAAGTTTGTCATTGCTCAGAACTCGTAGTCATTACTGTAGTGTTACTAAGCTTAGTAAATATGCATACAACTACTTTCTTCAGTCGGATAATATAATTAAATAAACAAAGAATTACTAATCTTAGTCCACAGTGCCACATACCAAAAAGAAAGATCGTGTTCCTCTAATCATTGTAGTGAAGGATCTGTTTATGCCTTGAATTCAAAATTCAAAATACTCACTCTTACTTGAGTCTACGGGGAAAAGATTATTTAAGCCAATGAACACCACACAAATGCTTGTGTGCATAAAGACAGATAATATTTTCTGCGAGAAAACCGAACATGAATCCAACACTGCGATTTATATTCAGATATTTTATTGTTATTTCCATTGAATATTGTTGCAGGGCAGGTCATGAGTTACCGAACCTACAGACTTTTAAAAAGTGAAGTAACACAGGAAAGGCAAGGATGACAAAAACAAGATGTTGAGTGACAAGGTTGATGAAGTCTGAAAAGTTTTATTGTATTATGTTATGTCCACTTTAAACGATCTCATGGATCATCCTGAGACTTGTTGATTGAGCAGATTCCACCACTTGCAGGCTTGAGTGGATTGGTACATATGGCTTGCAGTTCGTAGGCCAGGGAGTCTGAGTTGTTTGTCTTTGTTGCACTGGGCTGGTTATATCAGTTCATTGAATGTTGCCGCAGTCGGATGGTATAGACTGCATTAACTGTCGAAGGTGGAAGTGTAATGATCAAATCATTCTAGAACGGCGAGAAAAAGACAAACTTAAACACCATCCACTTGTCTTCTTGGAAGAAACATGATTCATGTTTTCACTTATACGGATTTCAACTTCGGGAATGTAAGCTTTGCGAGCAAAGAAAATACGAGTAATACTGTTCAAAATAAGTAGCAAACTAAAAACGTGGCACCAGACGTACAGCTATAATGACATATATGTGCGACAATATTTGAGCAGGTGCGACAATACACACACATACATGCACTGTATTTTCGCACCTACTTACACACATGCATACACTGTTCATACACATGGTTATTGGGACTATGCTAGTTCAGTCTTCGTTGGGTACCCCTCTATTTTGACAGTATGCCAAGCTAAGCTAAAATTATTAATTAACTAGTATACCTGCCATGAAAACTCTTGAGTGTTGATACTGAGTTTGAGCTTCATTCTTGTGGCCATGTGCAAATGTAAATTAAACTCAGAAAATATTCATTATGTATGTCAAAAATGAAGAATTACCGCAGGCTCTTCTACACACTGACAGTCAACTACACAGTCGCAGCATATCAACGGTTGCTAAATGTAAATCGCTAACTTAAATTTACTTCAAACACATTTGTGACTCCTGAGGGTCTAAGTGGGGTGCTCCAGAGAGGTCATAGTTATCGTTATCGTCCAAATAGTCATCATCTGCTAAAAGCAGGCAAATTTCATCTTTACGTGATAGCTTTTTGATCCAATGACTCACTCAAGTGGTGAATTTCTCACTAATACTGTGCCCCCTTTCTTATAACACATCACTCTTGTAGATGTCACCACTAATTTAAAAAATCCATATGATTTTTATGAAGTACTAACCTTCAAATGGCACGTGGCAAAATTTTAGCGCAATCGGGTTACAAATTACAGTTATTTAAGTGAAACTACTGTTGCAAATTTTCAAAACAATGGAAAAATCTGAATTTTGTGTGTTGACAAAGCATTGCTTTCTGATCGGAAAAATACTGTTCAAGCAAAGCAAGGGCTTGATAAGTGTTATTCATTGGAAACAACAGTTTAGAGGTGGTGACTTTAAACGCTGTCGTACAAACACAAATGATGCTAAACGTTCAGGTGACCCATAATCGGCAGTTGTCCCGAAAAACACCAAAAAACAAAAAAATCCGCAACTCATTTTGGCCACTCGTAAATTAAAGTTGCATGAGACAGCAGAGGAGCTGAACATATCAAAAATCAGTGTATTCACCATTTTGCATGAACATTTGTCAATGAAAAACTGTTCAAAGTGGGTGCCGCGTTTGCTCACAGTCGATCAGAAACAATACGTCGACGATTCAGGGCGTTTGAAACTATTCAACGCAACAAAAAGTTTTTTCGTAAATATGTGACAATAGATGAAACATGGATCCACCGTTTCACTCCAGTGTCAAATCGGCAGTCAGCTGAGTGGGCAGCCGCAGGTGAAAGCCATTCAAAGTGACCAAAGACGCAAACATCAGCAGGCAAGGTTTTGACCTCCGTATTTTCTGATACACAAGGTATTTTGTTTATTGATTAAAAGGAAGAATCATCAATAGTGAATATTATATAGTATTATAGGTGCGTTTGAAGAAAGAAATTACCCCCCCCCCCCAAAAAAACGGCCACAAATGAAGAAGAAAAAGACAATACACCGTGTCACAAATCGATCGCAACGATGGTAAAACTACATGAATTGCAGTTCGAATTGCTTCCGCATCCACCCTATTCTCCAGATCTGGCTCCCAGCGACTACTGGCTGCTTGTAGATCTCAAAAGAATGCTCCAAGGAAATAGATTTGGCTCTAGTGAAAAAGTGATATCGGAAACTGAGGCGTATCCGAGGCCAAAGACAAATCGTTCTACAAAAAAGGCATCGAGAGAAGCGTTGAAATCAGTGTATCACCCTAGACGGAGCCTTTTTTTGATGAATAAAGTCGAATTTTGCCTAAAAATTGTTTTATTAGTTAGGCCCGAGATTTATCGAGTTATATATTAGGCTTTATGGCCCGGTTCGGATTTTGCTGATGGCGTTTTGTCAATACTCTTCACTCTTACCTCATAATCGTAGCAAGAACAGTTGCGCTGTACATGTCTTCCTTGGGTGTCACGTCATACCAGTATAACGCCTCCTGGATAAAACACTGCTTCCTAACAGCAAGTCGCTTTACACTTCTGAGGAACCGTTCAACGATGCCGTTTTCAGATGGCGTATATGTGCACCAAAAGCATAAGCAAAAGTTCCGAAGGTCTTGCCGGTGAATACTGTATCATTATCTACCATAATTTAATCAGGAGTTTTCCTCTGTAGGTGCAGCAGCTGGGGGCTGTATTCCTACAAAGGAAAACCATATTGTCAGAAAAACTGTATTGTCAGAAACCAGATTATTAATCATGTTGGCCCACAGTTGAATAAAGTCAAGTGGTGAGCGCTACCATAATGAGTTATATTCATCCCAAGTTTGTGTCACACGCCGGACACCTCCACTTGAATCAATTGCTCTGTACAAATTTCAATAGACTCCACCAAATCTGAAAATGCCTGGTGAGGAAGAGATCAATAGGATTAGACTTGTAAACGGGAGGGCTGAAAGAGAAAACGAATGACGAACGATTGTTCTCAAAGAGACTTTTATGTACCATGACATACACAATTTATATGTATATATCTGGAAAGGCCATTGTTATGATTCCAGATTTAAAAAGACCGATTAATCTGTTATAGTGCCCTCCTATGAGGAATGGACTCTTCCTCTTATATAATTACCTGAAAGAGGCAGTTGACGGCAGTTAGACGCAGTTAAGTACGACAAGTTAGTACGCAGTTAAAATCAGCTACTAGTCATGCAATAAGCAGCGTAACTGTACCGTTCGGACTTACTTATTTTTCTTTACTTATTACTAACACTTCCTTTGTATCTATTGTTCTTGTTATACAGTTTTGAACCTAGCTCCTGTGTTCCGTGTCTTACTTCCGGCTAAACCGGTCACTACACTTTAAGGCGAAGTTTTGCCCCAACAACTCCACAACAAATTGGTGATGAAGATCCACACCATCATCTATGTCCTAACAAGATATAGGAGGCTTTATCTACACCCCAAAGGGATAAGGCAAGATTCATTTATATCCCAATGGGATGTGGTACATATTTCAACGGGACGCGGCAGGATTCATCTATATCCCTAAGAGATATGGCCGGATTCATCTATGTCCTGATGGGATGTGGCTGGATGCATCTATGTCCTGATGGGACGTGGCTGGATGCATCTATGTCCCAATGGGGCGCTACCATGTGCTGGTAAGCTGTTTCTCCCAAAGGATTACGGCACTATGTGCCTGCGAGCTGCTGGTGTAGTTAGATTTAACCTTGTTTGGTTGCTGTCTACGTACTGTCAAATGACTAGCACTTGGGTCACTATCTGGAGTGACGTCACGAAATGGCTGTCGTGTGACTCACCCCGAACAAAAGCAGATAAGCGCCTTTTGTATTCTAACATCACTCCCCACTTATAAACAGGTTCTTAACCTGCCATGAGAAACTTGCTTTTTGTTGATATAATAGAACTGTGGGAACATATTTTATACAAGCTAATTGCATCCAATATTAAAAATTACTGCATCCAATATTAAAAATATTGCATCCAATATTAAAAATTACTAAAAGACTGAAACAATGTCCATTGAATAGCACAAAAATATTGCTGTGTTAGAATATTGTAAGAATTCATATGAAAGAATATGTGCTGTAAAAAGAGAAAAATTAAGATATAAAAGTATCTGGGCATCAAATGATGGCAGGTTTCAGCTTGTCCAAACAAATTGTTTTTGCGTTGCTAACGCATGTATTAAAAATTTTAATGTTCCATTAGGATTTTGAATGGTCATTTATAAGTGGCGGCAATGCATTTGACTTGGTTAAGAAATGCACTATTTCATAGACAGTGTTCAGGACATGGATAACTGAAAATTTCCAGTGGTTAAATAGTACTGAAAAAACATCTTCTGAAGCTATTTGTCTATATTTCTGAGATGAGGTAGTATTTACACTATTTGCAGTGTTCGGGCTATGATGTATGATATACTCCAGTGGTCATAATAAAGGGTTCGGTTCGAAATTCCTAGCACCTGAAGAAGGCCGGAGCGTACAACGACCGAAACACCGTACAAATGTCAACAAAGATGATGATAATAGTCCGAATAATGTAAATAATCTCCTGAAGCTGTTAGTCCTTTTGCTTTTTGATATGACTGGTAATCCGTGCATGTGTCTTTAGCACGTGTCTTAGAGTTTGCATTTAAAAAAAAAGAAAAATTGGTTTCTACTGAATGCGAATTTACTACGCCAGTAGTAGAGACGTCAACTGTTAAACACAAATACTTGCTTGAAACAATATGATACAATTCAACCGCATGAGACAATACTAATTTAACTTTGTGAAATGATCTCATAGTAAAATTCTCCACACACATATTACTGGAAAAAAGTATCAGTGAATACAATTCTTGGGAAAGGCTAGGTGAATACACGTGAAAGAAAAAATATTTGGATTAAATATCAACCAAATATGCGTCTGGTGCTGCAATGTAGTTAAATAAAAGTCAGTCAGTTAAGTGCCATACGTGAAACACGCTTGGGTGATCATGTCTCTTTCGGCAGAAGATTATCGCGCAGTAGGTTACCAATGCTTTCTGCGGTAGACTGGTTGCCATCCAAGGCTATAAACACAATTCTATTCTGTTATTTTTTTTTATTTTTTTATAAGCATTTCACCCCGAGCAAGGCATGTCACTGCCACTACTGCGCAGGGGACTACATAGAGTGGAGAAAGGATGGTTAAATATAGGAAATGTCAGAGGGTAGGTGATAGGCGGGTAGGGATACCGAGAATGGTTAAATATAGGAAATGTCAGAGGGTGGGTGATAGGCGGGTAGGGATACCGAGAATGAGGGTTAGGTAGATGAGAGTGTTCTGAGAATAATTGGGAGTTAGTGTCTATTGACCCTACATTTAAACACCTGGAGATTGCAGCTGTCGGGAAAGCAGACTTGTGGAAGGGAGTTCCACAGGCGGAAAGCGGGAGAAAAGAAGCTGTTGGAGTAGAACTTACAGTTACATCTTGTCTGTTTAACTGTAAAAGGGTGGGACCTAGTTGCTAATCTAGTATCTCGTGTAAATTCGTGCTTAGGCAGCACCAGTGATCTAAGTTCATCGGAGCAGAAGCCATGAAAGTACTTGTAGAAGAGGCACAGGGAAGCCACATCACGCCTGTGAGAGAGTGGTTGCAGCCGGTCTGCCAAGTCAATATCAACCACGTTACAGATCCTCCTTTGTATTTTATCAAGAAGCCCAAGGAGAGCAGCAGGGGCACCCAACCAGATATAGCAGCAATATTCAATACACGGGCGGATGGTAGATTTGTATATGTGCAGGATAGATTCAGGTGGGAAAAACTTCCGGGCCCTGCACAGAGAGCCGACTTTCATAGCGGCAGATTTGGCAATGGATTCGATATTTAACCCATAACTGGATAGAAGAGATGTATTAATACTTTTTCCAAGAGTATTTGTGCTTAAGTGAATGCAATGAATTCAACTAATGACCCCAATTGAGTTAAAGAGGCGGGGCTTACAGCCACGTGTTATACATCAGAGTGGAAGGGATAGCTGAACTACGGGGGTAGGAGGCATAGTCTCCTCTGAAAAGTGTCAAAATCAAACTCAGCTTGGTGGTTGAGAAGACGGCGGCCATATTGAAAAATATTTTACATTCAATATCATAAAGATATATGAAACCATTTTCCGTAATAAAATGTATATACAACAGCGTAATTAGTGTGAATATCTGGCGGTCAAGGGACTGCAAAAGTGAGTGTAGCTGAAATTGTCACTGTGATGCCTAAGAATAACACAGAGATATGTATGTCCGATATATTTGACCAGTTTAATAATAACAAGTAAACAGGTGGAAGGAAAATATACTCACGTGGAAATACTGAAATGTGACAAAAAGATATGTTATTAAAATTAGCACAAAACAACACACAATAATGTTTATTCAACTAGGAAACTTGTATTTAACTTTGCTTTAGTCAAACTCAAAAGCTTTTAAGCTTTTGAGTTTGACTAAAGCAAAGTTAAATACAAGTGCAAATAGATGCAAAATGCAAATAGATGCAAATGCAAATAGATGCAAATGCAAATAGATGCAAAAAGAAGTCAGAGATGGACAAAATCGTTTTTATATTCAAAATCTACATGAACATACGGAGAAAATATTCACACCTAAAAATACACTGTTTAAGTCTTAAGATATCCAGAATTGGTATTTATTTAGTTCTTTAGCTTGTTAGAAAAATACGACGTTCTTCAGTTACCTTTCATAATAATAATATCGTACTTTCTGTCCCGATGTTTACCATGACGAAATATATATATATATATATATATATATATATATATTGTTAAAATTATATTTCGTTGATTGACACGTTGTGAACAGTTTATATAATTTTTATGCCAGAAAGAGGTCAATAGACACCTCCTAACAAACTAACTTCCATTCTTTCAAACACTCTTCCCAGTCACCCAACTATCACCCCCCACCCTTCTGACATTTCTTATATCTAACCACTCTTCCTATTTACCTCCCCCTATGTAGCCCCAAGCGAAATAGTGGCAGTGGAATGCCTTGCTTTGGTGAAATGATTAAAAAAAAACAAGAAAGGAGAGACGAAAATTCTCACATTTTATATATTGCTCTGCCATTGTGGAAAACGTTACGTTTTCTCGTTACTAGCATTATACGGAGAGAGAAATGAACATTTCCAACCGTTAATGTTTCTTTGATTCGGCCTTGTGTCATTCATAACCGAACTCCCTACATGTTATGAAGAGTGCCTGGGTGGACGTGCTGAAAGACTGAGTCAGTATAGCTTGAGTGAAGCTATATTTTACTAAAAATCTACTCCGGTAGGGAACCATTCAAGAAAATGGTTATCTGCATCATGGAGAAAGGAAAGACAAAAAACAAAGGGTCATTATTCAGTCCCAGAAAGTCAGAGAAGGATTAGAGAGTTCTTTTATTATTTTCACTACATTCTCCGCCACTTAGGAAAAGATTTGGTTCATACATTTATCTGGAAAGGGATGGTTTCTAAGGTTGTGATTGCTCAAACTGAAAATAAAGAAAAGAGAAAAACAGATGTTCAAAGCTGATAATTTTCAGCTAAATACGGAGGTTTTCGACGAGTTCTAAAAAAGCGTCGAAGATTCAATACATCAGCGTCTGTCACGTTTGTAACTCGGACCTTCCGTCTTAAAGGACAAATTCTTTCGGACACCGTTTTTTTTTTTTGTTTGTTTGTTTGTTTTACCTCTCGTCTCACTGCGACGTCTTTCTTGTTACTGTTTTTTTAAATTTTATTTTGTTTTCCCTTCTCTTTCATTCTTGTGCTTTCTAACATAGATTATGCTTCCTTTTGTTTTAATTCCTGTCCTTTATCACGCTCAACCGTTTTTATCCACTCTAGGCAACGTGATAAGGCCACGTGAGCGAGACTGTCCTTTGGCGGGATCTTCAGATTCTTCCTGTTGGTCCCCGTATCCACACGCACGTGTCGCCTCTCCACCGTTTCATATAACTTGGTATGTTATTTCATTCTTCTTAGCCCTTCCATCTCCTTTGTATTGTAAACACATTAGTGTGGCACAACGAATAGTTGTTACCTCTTTATCTCTGTGTTGCTCGTTCTTCTAGCCCCAAAATAGATATTTTAGAAAAGAAATAAGGACCCTTTTGTCCAGAATTTGCTCAGCTGCATAGTCATGCCTTTACCATGTCCATGCTGTAATTGCCTATTTCTTGATATAAACGCTGAGCTGCCTTTCCAAATTTGTTGCTTTGTTAAATTTAAATTAAAACTCCTGCCTCGCAGTTCTTAACGCCTTTACTGCTATATCAGACCACCTCATGGCTGCTGGTAGGAGTGGTTAGCCTTTCTTTTTCTTCTTTGTTCTCACTTGCTCCCTTCCCTTTCCTTTTCTCTCTTATTTCTGTCTTCTTCGCAGTGGACTCATCTTTGTTTTGTTCATTTTTATTTTAAATTTTTTACCTAATTCGAGGAATACAATCTTTCGTTTTTCAATGAAATTCGTCTGTGTTCTTGCGAATTTGAGTTAAACTGGCTGTCTAAAGCAGGATGCTTTTCGGCATTTTGTCCAGGGCAGCACAGCGTCTTCTAAAGAGGTCCTCTGGAAGCTATCCAAGAACAGAGAATGAAGAGATGTAGGAGTGGAATTTTCAGTGGTATGGTTTTCGAGGGCAGTTGAATGTTCAATAACAGAATTTTCAAGAGCACTCGGCAGGGGAGAAGAATGAGGAGTAGTGTTAGACTGGATAGGGGCAACCATTGGATCAAGTTTTCTGTGTGTACTGTTAGTTTTGTCACCCACTGGTGCAATATGGCGTAGAGACACTGTCGTTTCTCGTCCATTATTAAGTCGCACGTGAGCATAGTTCGGATTGACTTCGATTATGTTAACTGTCTCGACTAAAGGCTCATATTTACTCTCACGTACATGGCGCCTCAGGAGAGCCGATTTTGATTTTGTCAACCATGTTGGTATGGAATCACCAGAAACTGATTTCCTTTGGAAATTAAACAAACGTTCATGAGGAGTACAGTTCGTGGCAGTGGAAAGCAATGAGCGAATGCAGTGGAGAGCTACATCTAGAACTTTATCCCAACTAGCAATCGGGAGATTTCTCGACCGTAGAGCTAGGCTTACCGTTTGCCAAATGATACCATTGTATCTCTCTGCTTGTCCATTACCCTGCGGATTAAAGGCAGTTGTTCGGCTGGTAGCAATGCGTCGAGAAAGTAGAAACGCCCTTAATTCGTCCGACATAAAAGCTGTAACTCGATCAGAGTGCACAAAAGAAGGGTTTCCAAAAGTGGAAAATAAACTGGTCAGATATTTCTTAACAGTTGCTGCCGAGGCACCAGCACAAGGGTAAGCGAAAGGAAAACGGGAGTTAGTATGAAACGACTGCTATAATTTGAGGGTGAAGGTCCCTTGAAGTCTATACTTAATCCTTCAAAGGGTTGGCTTGCTTTTATGAGTGTTTGGGGAGGCGTTTTAATGAATCTAGGCTTTATTTCGGAACATACTTAGCATGACCTTGTTACCGTTCTTACATCTTCTACAGGGTATGCCATATTTTTACTTCTGACAAAATGCAGCATTCTGGTTACCCCTGGGTGACATAAATCTTTGTACAAGATGTCTAGTTTGTCAACAGAGACAGTAGAAGAGTAAATTCGTGATAACACATCCACAGCAGCATTTGTTTTCCTAGACGGTACACTTTATCGTAACTGAAACAGGCAAGTTCTAATTTCCATCTCGTGATCTTCTCGTTTTTTATCTTGTTTTTTCTTTTAAGATTGAACATGAAGGAAACAGATTTCTGATCTCTGATGAACTTAAAATGTTTCCCGGGTAATAATTGCATAGGCCTTCTTTTCAACTGATGAGTGCTTTCGCTCGGCTGAAGTTAAAGTCATTGAAAAGAAAGCTACAGGCCGACTGTTTTGGGTTAGAGATACAGCAATAGCATGATCCGAAGCATCAGTCTCAGTCTCAAAGGGTAGAGTAGAGTCTATAGCCACCAGAGACGATTTTGTGATATCTTTCTTCAGATGCTTGAAGGGTTCCGTTTGTTCTTAATGAGAGGAAACTGGGTAACCCTAGTTAAGGGATGTAATTTTTCGGAGAAATTTGATATCCACCTAGAATAATGAGAGAACATCCCCATTGCTCGTCGGAGAGAGCAACGGTTTTGCGGTACTGGCAGGTCCACCAATCCTTTGAATCTGTCGGGGTCAGGTTTTACTGAAACCATGCTTATCGTATACCCACGTTCCTCGGAGGTCTTCTCGCTTGATAATGTCATCCATGACTCACAGGAAACTTGCTACTCCATTGGTCACTCTAAAAGGGATTCGACGAAATTGGTACAAAGACCTAGCAGCTTTCGTTCTTTTCGCTTGATGACAACCTGGTGATAGGCACTGGTTTGATCAAGTGTGCTAAATACTTGATAACAGGCAATCTCATTTACCATATCCTCTATCCGAGGAAGCGATAAGCATCTAGAAGAGTGAACCGATTTATCGTCTGGGAATAAACCACAACGAGGCTTTTCTTGTGAGTTTCAGGAAACACTACCAGTGTTTGGGCTCGCCATGGCGATTGAAAGGGCTCTATAATTCCTTTCTTCAGTATATGCGATATTTCTGAATGAATGAATTTAGAATCAGGTAGGTTATGTCTCCTGAATTTCACTGCTATTGGATAACAGTCAGAAGTTAGATTTGCAAGCAGAGAGAGATAAGGGACATTATTCATTGCAGTAAGTTCGTAAAGGATGTGCGTTGTGGTGCATTGGATATCGGCTCGGACCGAGAAATCGGGGAGCCGAGTTCGAATTCCAGCCGAATTCATTGCATTCACTTACGCGCAAATACCCTTGGGAAAAGTATTAATCCGTCTATTCCTTCCAGTTATGGGTTAAATAACAGGACAGATTGGGTTCTATAGCCTTCGTCGGCAACCAGTCTACCGCAGAAAGCAATGGCAACCTACTGCGGGATAATCTTCTGCCCAGGCAGTCATGTCTCTTTCGAGATGTTGATCGCCCAAGCGTGTATCACGTATGGCACTTAACTGACTGAAGTTCATAAATAGAGAGGTAGAAGTGGTCCCACGAAATGTATTTTTACTGAAGAATGCTGACGTAGAAAATGACACAAGAATGACATCACAGCATAAGTTAGCCATAACGGACAGCTTGACATTACTGTACTCTCTACCACTTAGATTGACGGATACTATACAATGTCCAAGAGTAGAGGATGAATGGGAACTGCTAGCCATAACAATTCTTTCTGAACTTGGCGAGATTGCCAATCCGAGCCTTTTAACCTCGTCAAATTTAATATCGAGCAAGACAGACTCTCTGTGAAATTATAAGATGGAATGGAAGAAGCTAGAATAGACTCACCGTGGTTGATAGCAGCTGCTGTAGGCGATCTGCAGACACGAGCAAAATGTCCTTTCTTTTTAAAATTTTTGCAAAAGTAGTTTCGAGCAGGGCATCTAATTCTGTCATGTCTCTGATTCCCGCAGAAGAAGCATTTTTGTCCAGAGATGACGGCCACGGTATGTCTCTCATAGCACCCAGGCTGTTCGACATCTTCAGTTATATCAGCCTGAACAGTGGAGACAGATGCGCTTAATTAGTTCTGATGGGAGTAGGACGCTAATCTCAAGTATTAGCGCCTGGTCATAAGCAGTGATTAGATCCACTGTTTTGTTTTCCAGGAGCTGTTGTCTGATTTGATTAAACAAAATTCCGTTTATGAATGCGTCTCGTATGTATTCGTCCCTTGCCTGTATTGCTGTAACAGCCTGGAACTCGCAATCCTTGGCGAGTTTCTTTAAAGCTTGCAAATACTGGTCTACACTCTCGTCGGTTTGCTGATGACTAGTAGCCAACAGATGCCTACAGGAGATGGTATTTTTATGCTGCACAAAGACTCCTTCCAGAACGTCCATGGCTGAATTGTAGTCGTCTATGTTGGAGATGTGTTTAAAGATAGTTGGAGAGACATGGTTGATGTGTAGATTCAGTTTCAGCCTGTCTGTCAGTGGAGTCTGTTGTGTTTCTCCGGCTGCTTCGAGAAAGATATGGAAGGATCATTTCCAGTGTCGCCACGTGTCGCCCAAGTCAGACTTTTTTGGGTCTAGATCTAGACGTTCTGGCTTTAGGTATTTTTCCATCGAGATAAATTTTTAGTAAAATAAATTGTTATGAAGTGGGCCTGAGTGGAAGTGATGGAAAGCTGAGTCAGTATAGCTTGAGTGAAGCTATATTTTACTAAAAATCTACTCCGGTAGCGAACCGTTCAAGAAAATGGCTCTGTACATCATGGAGAGAGGAAAGACAAAAACAAAGGTGAATTATTCAGTCCCTGAAAGTCAGAGAAAGATTAGAGAGTTCTTTTATTATTTTCACCACACTACAGCTTACACGTTTATCCAGAATTATCATCAGGATTATCAGAAGGTTGGTAGTCGGTTGAAGGTTGGATTTGTGTGGAATAGTTGAAGAATAAAATATACATTTTTCATGTTTAAATAGAAATTTATTAAAAGAATAGGATAACGAAAATAGGTAGCAGTTAATGTTCAATGAAAAACAAGTAATGAGTTAAGGGTATCAAGAAACGTTCGTAGTAGTAATTTGTTGGAATGAGTTTATGCGTACGTATAAGCGTTTGTTTAGTAGGAATGTCTTTGGATGGAGAAGATGTAAAATGAATCAGCACACAAGAAGGAAAGAGAAAGAGGACAAATGTCTGGGTCGGACTTGAAGCTTCTCCCGTTACATTTTAGCTTGTCGTCTCTGCTGCTTCGAAGTCCTTTATAGTAATTTAGATTTTTCGCACTTGACCGCGAAGTCTTTATGGTCTTGCAAACCGCTTCCGTTGGTCAGAATATCAATTTAACATCTACTTGCAAAATCCGGTTTCGACTTTTTCTTTAAGCACATGGTCAATACTTTTTCTATTTGGGAAAAACCAGGATTTCACAAGTCATTGTGAATTTTGTAAAAGTGAAGAAAAAGATTGATTTTAATTCTTAATTTCCTATCCGCCACAGGGTCACCCGGGGATGGGGGGGGGGGGTAAGGATTCAAGGAAGGCACTAGACTAAGCACGATCTGACTGACGCCCGGCGCGTAGGTAATCAAGACGACGTACGAGAAGAAGTCGGCAGCCCGATGCAAGCTGACATCATGAGCCTACCTATCAAACTTTGGTTTGCCGGAGCAGATGATGTCAGCTGAAATGTGTGTGCTATGGAAAGGCAACCCATGGACCACCTCAAACAATTTGCAGCCAAGATTTTCATGCTCAAATACTTTTCTTCTCATGTCTCGTGGTAGAACCAGATCACGAACAGCGAAGATATCTTACGTTATCCTAAAAAATGTCACGACCTCAAAGAATCAAAACCAATACAGAAAAAAAGCTCTGGCCGCATAAAGCACTTTGTCACATTTAAAACCTGTTCACACTAACGATGCTTGCAGAAATAGAAAATATACCAATACCAATACCAATACACATCCAATAATGATAAAGTCAGATTCTAATCTGATGAGGAAATTACGAAAGTTATTAAAAAACTAAGGAATAATAAAGTATCACCCAAAATTGAGACTGAAACTTTGAAAATAGTATACGTTCTCTCCGAAGTCAATAATAATATTTTCGACCTAATGGAAGAGGATAATATCACTAATTATTGAGAGTGAAAGAAATTGTGAAGACGTGCAAATGTTTATGACCCAACTACATAAAATTAAAGATTGTTTAGCAGTATACTATTAGCATTAATTTTTTGTGAACTTTGAGGATTAGAAAAAAGGTTTTTGCATTTTTGTAGGCACTGTATAATAGAAGATACACTGCTTGAAGATGCAAAAATATGCAGTACAACTGAGACAATGGAAGGTCTGAAATAACAGTCATGATAATAGGTTAAAACTGGCATTGGTGCTTTTGTGACATCTCGGAATCACCACTACTTGATTCATACCTGCCTCTTCCGCCGGTATAGCACACAGGAATCATTTTCCATGCTATACCAACGTGAAGGCTCTGATCATAGCAATTGCCTCTTTGTTTTCCCTTGTAATAATTGAAAACGTGTCTTTAATGAGGTTAAATCTTTGTTCGCTGATAGAATAAGGCACCATCTAGCCTCTCACAAATTTGGTTCCCATGATTATGCCGGCTCTGTATTACTGTGTTAAGTAAAGGTAAATGCTCAATCCATCCATTTCAGTACCCCTAATAAAGTAAAATGCTTTACTCATAAATTAATTAAATTTTCCAGTATTCTTTCATATTTCCGTTTTGCTGGAAATAAGGAATGTAAAAATGACATAATAACAATACCGAAAAAACAGCATCATTGAAAATGGTCTGTGAAGTGGTTAAAAACGCCTAGAAAGTCGAAAATTATGGAACATTTTCCATTCCTTATCTCCAGCTAAAAGAAAATATGTAAGAATACCGGAAAAATTAAATAAAAAGTTGATAAAATCTTTCTTGTCGGTCTTTTTTTATTTCTTTTTCGTTTCAAACATACGCACCGTAATGGAGGCGCTAGAGAGTGTCGTCAGTGATGTCATTGCGAGGATCACTAGGGGGTTTCGGGTCTTTCAACATCATACCCGCCTCACCGCGCCGACCCGACCAGACCAGAGATGATCAGCCTCCGGCCCACCCTCGATAAGCGCTTTGAGACACTGGAAAATTACGTTTAGGCCCGGTACGAAACCCTACAAATGCTTCCGATTGGCGACAGTCAGAGCCACTTTCCATTTAGAGACGAACTGCACATGAGCTCGTCCGAAACATTAATTTAGACGCAGAATTTCAGGGAATTTTAGCTAACAATTTGGAATCCAGGTACTCTCTCTTTTGATCTGTTGTTTTGGTTATGGACTTGAGTGCTTTTCTTTTTTTTACTCCCACTATCTCAATATCTGTTAAGGCTTTGCATAAGGACCTTGCTGCAAATCCTCTAGTTCCCACTTCTATAGGAGTGCAGCTAGCCCTCCAGCCTTTAACCCTGCAACTCTCCAGCAGTTCGTCATATTTTAACTTCTTCCTTTCATGAGCTTCCTCTGCGTTTTCTTCCCAGGGGACCGTCAGTTCCCACAAGTCTATCTTCTTCAATTTATGTGAGAAGAAAACTATATCTGGGCGAAGTTTTGTGATGGCAATTTGCTCTGGGAATTTCAATCTTGAGCCTATATCGGCCCTTAGTTCTCAGTCTGTTGCAGGAGATAGCAGGTTTGGATTTACCTTTCTATTTCGTGGGATTTTCGCGCCCGCTTTAATAAATTTTATCTGCCTTGTGTCTGGGTTGGAAACATTCTCTTAGCATTTTGAACTATTTTCACGATCTCTTTTAGAATTTCATCATGGCGTCGCCTGTAACGCCCATCAGCTAGTGCAGATTTACAGCTACTCAGGATATGTTTTAAGGTACCTCTGCGCCCACAAAGATGACAATTTGGCGACTGGGTTTTATACCATAATTGTAAGTTGTGGGGCTTGGCAGGGTGCCGAATCAGAAATTTTAATCTGGTGTCACCGTGCCATATTTCGGACCATTTGATTTGGCGTTTCAACATAGATCTACATTTGGTCCATGCCCCTTGGATTGCTATTCGTTTCTCTTCTTCGCCGTTTCTGATTTCTTCCTGCAAAAGGTGACTTTTCTTTTTTCCTTGCAGTTTGTCATATTTTTCTGAGGGAAAAAACCCGAGGCCCGCGCGTCCAGTAGCTATGGTCCCTAGTATTGCCTTTTCTCGGATTCTTTCTTTTGCTGTATTCAGTTCTTTTGAGGCGTTCCATTTTCTACCTGTATACACTGATATTCCCGCACCGGCTACTTTGGGATCTTTCGAGCACTCGTACTGGATTGTAGCTCTCACTTTAGCAACTTTAAATTCTTCGTGTAAGCTTTTAAACGGGAGTTTCAGTGTGTTTGTTTTCCCGTATAACGCTGCGCTGCATAGAGATCTTGGCAAACCTAACTACCTACGTAGTCGTGATGTTATGCTTCTTTCAATTAGTTCTACCGTGGAGGAAGTGAAATCATAGATCGTTACAGGCCAGAGTATTTTTGGAAGAATGACGTGTTGGTAAATCCAAGCTTTATATCTGCCAGGTAAGTCAGACTTATCAACCCTGATTAACCACCCTTCTAGATTCTCCTTTGTTAATATTACGGATCTTGAATCTTTTAGGGTTTCATCGAACTGCTTCCCCAAGCTCTTTACTGGCTTTTGATGTATTGTAGGTATGTCATCTCCAAAGAGCTTAAATCTTTCGTTTTTCGAAAGCTTACCTTTCTTCATTACTAGGGAACGTGATTTGGAAGCGTTAAAACTCATTCTTGCCCAGTTGATGAGTTCTTCGATGTCCTTCAGCAACCGCCTTGCCTCAATGGCGGACGTGCTGGTTATGTTCATGTCATCCACATACGCGCGAATCGGTGGTTGCCTTACACCGGATCTGGAGACTGGTCCTTGACATTCCACTTCAGCCGCCTTTATCAGCATATTCATTGATAATGCGAAGAGAGTCGCTGAAATGGTGCAGCCTGTTATTATCCTTCTTTCAAGATTGTGCTACGCTAAAGTTGAGGTCTTTGTTACTGCCCTCATTCTAAAATCCTTATAGTAGTTTAAAATGAGCTTGGTGAAAGCAGCGGGTATATGGTACCGGATTAGAGCTTCTTCTACCAGACGATGGGGAATTGACCCATAAGCATTCTTAAGGTCTAACCAGAGGACTGCAATATCTTCCTTATTTTCCTTGGTATCTTTTAGTAGTTGGGTAATGACCCCTATATGTTCCATGCATCCTGGCATGCCTGGGACTCCTCCTTTTTGAACAGAGGTGTCAATGTAGTTATTTATTATTAGATATTTTGACAGCCTACCGTTTAATAAGCTGAAGAAAATTTTTCCTTCAACATTCAGCAGCGAAATGCATCTGAATTGGTTGATTTTCTTGGCGTTTTCCTCTTTGGGGATCCATATCCCCCCGGAATACTTCCACTGGTCTGCTATCTTCTCTCTCTTCCAAATGACCTTCAGTAACTTCCATAGGATACGCTGTAATTTTGGGCATCTTTTGTACACTAAGTACGGTACTCCATTCGGGCCTGGAGCAGAGCTTGGCCGAGCTTTTTTAAGCACTAATTGCAATTCAACCAAGCTAGGTAGTCCTATGTCGAGATCAATTGAAGGAGGATCTGGTGTAAGAAGCAGATGGTTTTCGCCAAGTTGTTGCTGCTGGTAGGGGTCGCTTAAGGAGTCTTTGAGAAAAGCATTTATTTCCTCAGTGCTACTTTGTAGCGTTCCACTGCGGGTTTCACCCAGTAATTGTTTGGTAAATCCGAAAGGATTGGATATGAAGGCTGCTCTTTTCCGAGCTCTTTCTCTCCTCCTCCGGCGGTGCTATTCGGCTCTTCTTAATGCTTTTAAATCCGATCGGATCGAGTCTCTTAGTTCTCTTAAGGCTTCTTTTTCTTCGGGCTTTGCATTCTTATATTGTTTTTTTAGTGATTTTAATTCTGCTGTGTATTTTAATTCGATTTTCTCTTCGATTCATGATGCTATTCGCCACTTTTTTTCCTTCGTTGTTTCCAAATCGTTCTGCTCCAAAGCTCACGATTATTTTGCTCATAATTTCTAGTCGTTTATCAACGGAGCCTTTCAAAATCAATGTCAGGATCTCGCTGACGTCCAAATCAAAAGCTTGCCAAGAGTTTGTATCTGTTGCTGCAGGCCATTTGATCTTTTTCCGAAAATTACTTGATGTTATGTTGCTGGACATATTGACCCCTACTTGGAAGGACTGGGTACTGTGGTGTGCATCCTGGCCCTGCTCTTCCTGCGTCTCACCAGGAGAGTATCCTGTGCGTTGCAGATTGTCAATACGCGCCATGCATTTCATTTTCGTCTGATGTATCTTCAGGCCACGTATATTTTTACATTTCCTGCCACAGGGGCAAGTCAACTTCGATTGATATGGTAAGCCATGGTTCGTAACCGGTAAATCTGTCCAATTAGGGATCTCATTCTCCCCCTCTCGGGATCCCTTGGGGGTGTCTACTTGTAACCGTATCTGTAGCACATTTATTTTGACATGCTGGGTTGCTAGCCCAAGCATGTAACCTTTGTAGTCTCTCCTACCGTCAATTGGCTTTCCAATTTGTCTTTCAGACTATTCCTGAATTGTCATTCGGTCTTTCCCGAAAATCACTGCTTAACAGGAAAATGATTTCAAACATACGCACCGTAATGGGGGCGCTAGAGAGTGTCGTCAGTGATGTCATCACGAGGATCACTAGGGGGTTTCGTGTCTTTCAACATCATACCCACCTCACCACTATATATATAATAACGATAAATATATATATATATATATATATATATATATATATATATATATATGTGTGTGTGTGTGTGTGTGTGTGTGTAGAGGATTTTTAGGTCCTTTACGATTTATATTACGTTTCGTCCAACATACAGTTCAAGAAAAATAAAGACAACTCCAATTTGTAACCAATAAATAAAAGTATATATATTCAATAAATACAGCATTAAACAAACAAAGCACGCAATAGTAGAATACATTGTGTAAGAGGAAAAAGTTGTTCCCTTTTGACTGTTTATTGATCAAAGCCAATTAAATGAAGAAAGTTTTTTCTTGCCCTGAAAAGATTTGTTATACTTGTTAGAAAGATTTTCATGTAAGAATGAATAACATGAAGAACACAATTATTTTGAATGTAATTGTAAGTAACACAAATTTTGGTCAAGAGTTCAAAGTTCAAAAGTTCAAAGGAAGTTCTTAGCGAAAATTCTCAGAGAGAAAACAAAGTTCTGTGTCTGTGTGTGGGTTAAAAATGTTTGAGTAGAAATTATGTGGAGTCGTTTCGCAGCCTGTTCGTCTACTGGCTAACTTGCGAAAAGTACCCGTATAACGAGGAAAAGTGCCTCAAAATGAAGCGCGGGCAAAAAACTGATTTTACATCAAAAACATGTGATTGGCTAAAAATTAACTAGTCACCACGCTCATATGAAACAGCTACTTCAGAGCCGTAAGATTCAAAGGCGACTGCGATTGCTAAATTGTACTATACAAAATCAGTACTGATTAATTACCCAATCACAGACGAGTAAATGACATGGAGCGAATATGGGTACGAAAAACATACCAACCGATATATATATATATATATATATATATATATATATATATATATATATATATATAACTGAATAAAACGAAGAAAATAATTGCAACGGTCAAAACATTAATTTAAAACATTACTCAATATAGAAATAGAGCAATGAATATTTATTAATTCATCCCTTGTTCCCTGTTTAGTGTTTAGGATGTGGTTGCCGGCTTTCTCTTTTCCAATCTTTTCACTCTTACGTAGCCCCCTGCACATCAGTGGCGTTACCGCCTTGCTCGGGGTGATATGATTAAAAAAAAACTGCAAACTACTACAAAAATGTACATTTTGTTTCAACATTGAAAGAACAATGTCTCATCAGGTAGTTAATAATAATGATGGTAGGGGAGGGTAGGGAGACTTGGTTAGTGAGGAGACTTGGCCACCCCAGTGTCTAAGCAAAACCCAAGTATGAAAACTAATTCTTAGCTTTGTTTCTGGAGACCTCTTCTGTAGTAACTGGCCCACTGTTGATTACTTCCATGGCTGAGAAAGAGCACTGACTCATTTTGGAGGTAAGTTTTTCAATTTTTCAGTTTTACCTTCGAACCCATAGTAGCTTTGATGACATTGTTAGTGTTCTGTTTTTTTGTTTTTTGGGGTTTTTTTTCATCTGTAAAGAGTGTCCATTTAGCCAACCTTTCAGCATATTTCTTAAAAAGTAACAGTCATTGTTAATTTTTACTGATTTTTTGTGTTCAAATTTTCCTTGTGGGGCGAGTTAGCCACAGGCTGGCCAACTCACCCCACAGGAGGCCAATTCTCCACATTGCTCATACTGGTTTTATATCTTCACATGACTGGGTTCTGAATGAATTTGTGGTTGTTTTTCATGCATTCCTTCGTCTATACAGTGTAATCATTAACTCTTAGCTCAAACACATCTTAGCTCAAGCACCTCTTAACATAAATTAACCTTGTTGCTCAAATTTCTCAAAGCTGTTTGTTCATTTTACTGCACAGGCTGTTCAAACCTCATCTGGCTTGTTCTTTATTAATAAAATCTTTTTTTTCCAGAGAATACATAATGCATAAGCTGACGGTAAAGAAGAAAAAAATGACCTTACTTTGTTTGTTCTGTTTTTTCAGATCATCTTTGAAGAATCAAGATTCAACAATCCCTTGCGAATACCGTCGGAAAACAGACAATGGGATGATTCCAGAGGATGTCTTACAGGCAGCAGTGGCCAGAGTTGTGAATGGAGAATCTGCAAAAGCTGTATCAAAGGACGCAGGAGTTCCCAGAACAACTCTCCGTCGAAAGACTGCCCTCATGAGAGAAAACAACGACTAACAACAGACTATTCTAAAGCACAGATCTTTTCTAGCGGCAGAGGAGAAAGAATTGGCAGACTATCTACAAAAATGTTCCAAAATGTTCTATGGCAACGCGTGCAGCAAAAGAACTGGCATATGAAATGGCCTTGGTGAATGGTAAAAAGGTTCCTGCTTCATGGAAGGCATGCAAACAGGCTGGAAAAGAATGGTTCATTGGATTTCTCAGATGACACCCTCAACTTTCAATTCTGCAACCTGAGGCCACTTCTCTTGCCCGTGCAACAAACACAACATCAATTAGTTTTTTGACTTGTTAGAGGAGAAATACAAGAGTCTGAATGTCGAAGGACGACAAGTTTTCAATTTGGATGAGACGGACTTCACGACTGTGCAGAAGATGCCCAAAGTTATTACTTCAAAAGGGGTAAAGCAGGTTGGTCAAATAACCAACAGAGAAAGGGGGGAGCTTGTTACTTTCTGCGGGATAGTGTCAGCAACCTTGCCACCAGTGTTCATATTCCCCAGAAAGAAATTTCAGCAGCATATGATGAACAACGCTCCTGAGGGAAGCTTGAGCCTTGTCACAGATAATGGGTGGATGACATCAGATAAGTTTTTGTCGGTGATTGAGCATTTTGTAAAATATGTGCAGCCTTCTGAAAAGAAAAACCCTGTCGTCCTGGTGCTGGATAATCACGAAAGTCACTTGTCACTGCAAGCATTGACATATGCAAAAGAAAACCACGTGCACATCATCACTCTTGTCCCTCATACCAGCAACAAAACCCAGCCTCTGGATCACACTGTCTATAAGCCAGTGAAATCTTTCTTCAATGACAGGGCCACTTCATGGACGGTGAGCTACCCTGGAAAGACCATCAACATCTACAACATTGCTGAGCTGGTCAAATATGCTTGGACTATAGGAGCCACCCCAGCAAACATCATCGCCGGCTTCAAAGCATCTGGTATCTGGCCCCTGGACACGCACATATTTCCTGACTATTTCTTCTCCCCATCTGATGTCACCAACCGTCCCGTTCCTGCAGAAACTTTCTCTTCCACCTCCCAGCAAGGTGTCTCAACTGCCCCCAACCCACAACAGAACAAGCATCTCATTCTCCCCAACCTTCCACATTTGGAGTCAGCACCACTTTGTCAGGAGCAGCCCCAACATCTACACTAACTGGAAAAACCTGTGACCCTGTCAAAGAAGCAAGGCCACCCTCTTTTGTTTCCGCATCTCAGTTCAGAGGATTTCCCAAAGCTCCACCAAGAACAGACAGCAAAAGAGGTCGGAAGAGAGGCAAGTGCGTGATTGTCACTTCAACAGAATACCTTGAGGAACTGACTGAAAAGTTTCGGTCAAAAGTGGAGAAAAGCTGAAACAAAAAAAGGAAAATGACGACCAATTCAGCTATCCAAACTGTCCCTATCGAGAAGGATGACAGCGATGATATGGACATTGACACTTTGGTTGATGACGAGTTTGATGACTACGAAAGTGAAAGTAACGAAGATGAAGACAGAACTGATTTTGAGCAGCGGAGACAGTGTGAGCTCAGGAGATTTCGTGCTGTGTCAGTATGAAGGCAAAAAGTCAGCGGCTTTGTACGTTGGCGAAGTCATTAAGGACATGGACATAGAGGGTAGAATAGAGACTGATTTTCTGAGAAGGAGCAGAAAAGTCAAGCCTCAGGTTGAAGACATTGACAGAGTGCCACTTAGCATCATTAAAGCCAAGCTGACTTGAACCAAAATACCTGGAACAACAGAACGCACCACGAACACAATCTTCTTTCAAGAGTCGTTGGACAAGTTAAACATTTGCTAATTAGAATACATCTGTGGCACAGATTTGTAACTAGTGTGTGTGTGTGTGTGTGTGTGTGTTTATATTTCATCATTCATGTGTAGTATTGATTGAAGACCATTATATCGCTGAGCCAAGGGCACATTTCAGAATATTATCATGTGTTCATTATGATGCAGAAATGATGCAAAGACTAATAAATATGCTCATTTTGTTGTATTTTGTTATTGAGAGCTGAAAAAGTTAACTTCTTTTAATGTAACCAACTCTCCCCATTTATGGCCAAGTCACCCCATGCCCTGGCCAACTCTCCCCATCCATGACATGTCTGGAATTCTGTTCTCAACTTTTTTTTACATACTTACATGAATAAAACTTGTTCCATATCATGAACAATGTGTGTTGTTTATCATAAACAATGTGTGCAAATTTTCAGTTTGATACGACCAATCACCTCAGCACTAGTGAAAAAATATAAAAAAGGGAGATTTTGTGGCCAACTCTCCCCACCCTCCCTAAATAATATATATATAGGTGAGTAGGTAAATAAGTATAATATTCGTATTAATCAGATGTGAATGAAACAGTGCTTAACGTTGTATAATAGACCAAAACTATGTAATAACTACCCTACGATTTAGGCACGACTGTGAGTTTCATGCATTAGATCGACCTTCGGGTACTTAGCTTATCATATCATACTGGCTTATTTTTCAATAAGTCAGTTCAGTGATGCTGATAGCTTTTTAATTAAATGAGTTCAGGTATCCATCTATTTGATTTCAATGGGTTCCCAAGAAAATTGTATCGTTCCAAACTATAGTTTCTTAATAAAAAAAAAATATCGTTCGGAATCACTCAAATTGACAGAACAACAATGATTTTTTTTTTATAAATTAAATTCTTTCATTTAAAACAAAAACAGTATTTACACTTAATCACAGTTCAATTAAGAAACTATATTATTGGAGAATTATAACAGAACAACTTGTTTTGTGTTTGTAAATTACATTAATAAATTGGCTGCGTTGACTCTTGAAAAAACAAATTAGATTAGGTGATTTTCCTGTAAAATAATGTAAGTAATCTCCCTTGAATCATCTTAGAAATATGGGCTAAAAACATTAACCACTGGTGCTTCCAACTTTCCTTACAAAATTCAAAGAAAATACTTTTTTGGTAATAACATAAATAACACTGAAATAAATATCAAATAAAATAAATGAGTATACATCATGTGAACAAAATATTTCACAAATTAAAATAAAAACAAAATGGGGACTGTAGTGTGGCGGTCTTGCCGGGCAATTCATCACATTAATTTAATCTTGATTAGAAAACGTCACACAAGACTCACGCAAGAAAAATAGCCATGACATTGTTCGAAAAATATATATATTAACAAATATGTACAGTCAAATCACGATGTGAAAGGAAGCGTGCATTTAAGTAAGAAAGGTTGAATTAATCAAGAGTTGCCTCTCTTTGATTGCAAATTAAAAGTTCAGTGAAAACTGAATAAATGTTCATCAGTGTTCATGATAATTGTTCTTGTTATACAGCTGTTGGAAAGTATGTTGTCGAAAGAAGTTTCTTGTGAAGGTGTAAAAATTATTATCAGCATGTGTGTGTGTGAGATTGTTCCAAATGTGGATTTGTTTAGCAGTTGGGGTCTCACTGACGAGATGAGGAAAAATCTTGTTTATAGTCGACTATTGACTCAGATTCGTTTCGCGGGAAAAATTATTCTTCACGTGCAAAGGACCTGCGAGCGAACTTTGGGGAGACTCAAGGAAGCTTCTGTGATCCAATCTTCTCCCAAAAGTGAACAAATTTGACTACTTAAAAATAAAAATTTTAAAATTGTCGCATTACTGCGATTTGTAAATTGTCTGTAGTGAACTTATTTAGTGATTTATTAGCCAATGATCGTTTGGCATTGTACATAAGATTTGTGTTTGTATGCATACGTTCGTGCGTAAGTAGGTTCGCACAGTAGCACCAAAATAAATCAATAATAAGAGTGTTGATTTTAGTACATGAACAAAAAACATTCTCATCAGCTTGACAGTGTTGGGGCGTGCTCGATTATAATCTATAATTCTACAGGTTACTTGAATAATTTTCTCTTTTTGGAAATCTGCCTGGCACAAGGCCACTTCCAAATTGATTTTTCAACTAAATCCCTACAAACCACCATTTATATTTTATGAGTATCACACACCATGTGTGTCTTGCCGCGACTGAGTAATTTTCCGCGGCAAAATGTTTATATAGTGGTTTAAACAAATAAACAAATTGACGGTAAAAAGACTGCTTATTTACCTTTGCTTTGATTATCGGACCAATCAACGAACAGCTTACATTTATTAAATATACATAATGAATACATAATGAACTTGGTGCATGTGCAATTATATGTGTGCGTAAGTGTGTGTTTGTGTAGTTCCACAACAGTACGAAATGTCACCAAGATCTGAAAATAATCAATTAAATAAAATTTGACTTTAATTGATGAAAAAATTAACCAAGTCAATCACTATGAAACATTTAGCACAAAAATAAAACTTAACGAAAACAGTGAACAACAATGTTGAGAAATATCAAATTGTGTAGGTATGTTTAGTGTATTCTGAGCAGATAAATGTGATTGTGAAAAGCATTTATCAAAGATTACTTGTTTGAAGCCTCGATGAGTTTTTTCTGTCGTCAACTCAAATAAAATCTTTGGCTGAACATAAAATAAGCTTGCAAAATTTTCCTCTGCTTTTATTTTCTGCCATTTACCAAATATTTATCCCCTTGTTTATTAGGAAATAGTTTTACGCTTTCTCTCAAGTTATCGGCTGTGGTTTTCCCTGATGGAACACTTTTTATGGCTTTATGATATAAAGCAACATGTAATTCATTAAACGCAGCGTTTATGACCTATTTGTCTCGATACCTTATAATACTATATCCATATCTATAAGGAACAGCCAAAAGATATGTCTGTTCAAATTTAATTTTAAAAGTATTAGCGAAAATTTCGAGTTATTTATTTCAGTTATAGTGTCTAGAAACTGAGTTATCATCTCTTTTCCGACCAACAACCCTCTGTTGCATGAGGAACTAAACAAGGGCTTTCACCGTTTAGAGTTAAGGCCCTTGGCGCTACTTATTTAGTTAGTTGATAATAAAGACGCTGTCATGTAGAAGCATAGTTGTCGTTGTGTTGTGTTTAATCCGTGGGCATCCGAATAAATAACACATGGTGGCAGCGGTGGGATTAAAGGATGTCCATTAAAAAGAGGAAAAAACAAAACAGTGGAAAGGTAGCAGCTAAAGAAGGAAAAACAGAACAGATAAGTAACGTTTAATTGCTTGTTTAAATTCGTACGTACCTCACGTGGAAAAAAAAAATGTCGGAAGTGGGCATGGATGAAGTAAACAAACCAGTAGCTGGCATAAGACCACCACCACCACCCCTATGTATGGAGTTATTTAAGTTATTTAAACTGAAATGGCATAACTATGCAATTATTACGTATTTGACGAGGCAGTCAGTACAATATCAAACGGCACTTTTGCTTCACACGTTGGGAGACGAAGCATTAAAAGTGTATTACGGTTTTCAGTTTTCAACGCCCGAAGATGAAAGAACGCCGACCGAAATTATTCAGGCGTTTGATAAATATGCTATAGGAGAAACAAATGAAACCTACGAGCGGTACGTTTTTCACACGAGGAAGCAAGGAGAATCAGAGACTGTGGAATCATTTATTACGGCGCTTCGGACGTTGGTAAAAAAAAAACGTGCAATTTTTGTGACAATTGCGTTTCCTCGGTACTCAGAGACCAAGTAGTGCTGGGAATAAATAACCCCCAGACACAAGCTGACTTATTAAAAATAAGACAGATTTGCAACGATGCATTGACATTTGTAAGCTGTTTGAAAATGCTACTCTACAATCTAGAATCCTAAGGCCCGAGGAGGTGAACAGAGTGGATCTCAAGCCCAAGAAAAAGACATTGGCAAAAACTGAGAGAGAGTGCAGGGTATGCGCACTACAACATGGACTGAGTAAAGAGTTATGTCCGGCATTTGGCAAGACATGCTATAACTGTAACAGGAAAAATCACTTTGCTGTGAAATGCAGATTATCACGGAAAAAGAAGATTCAGACTGTCAAAACACAACAATATGACCATGAAAACGACAGTAGTAGTTGTTCAGACTATGGACAGGTAGACAGCGTGACAATTAAAGAAAGGGTGAATTCTGTGAGTCAGGAGGGAGTGATAAAAGCGGAAATGATGGTGAAAGGAAAGCCAATTATTTTTCAATTCGACAGTGGAGCGTCAGCAAACATACTGAACGAGAAGCACGTGAAGGGGAAAACACTTGAGCATTCAAATAAGACTCTGGTCATGTGGAATGGAGCAGAAGTGAAGCCATTGGGAGAGTGTCGAGTTAGAATGATAAACCCCAAAACTGGAGGAAAATATGCGGTCAAGTTTGTCATAGTGAAAGAGGATTTCCATCCCTTACTTGGGGCAAATGTGATTAAAAAAAATGGCACTCATCGCAATCAACAATGACCAGTTCAAAATGGTTGCCAAAGTTTCCCAAGGGGATGAATGCAACAGCCAGAACTCGGACAGCATCATAAACGAGTTCGCAGATGTATTTAAGGAGGAACTGGGTAAACTACCGGGAAAGGTACATCTGGCGGTGGATCCAGGAGTAATACCAAATGTAGCAGCAGCACGAAGAGTACCAGTGGCACTTAAAGACCAATTAAAAGTCGAGTTAGAAAAACTGGTTAGAAAGAAGGTTATTGAACCAGTAAGTGAGCCGACACCCTGGGTAAGTGAATTGGCACTAGTAGTGAAGAAAAATGGAAAGCTAAGACCCGAGACCACTGAATAAAGCTCTGAAAAGGGAACATTTCCAGCTTCCTATACTGGACGATTTACTGCCAGAACTGGCTGACAGCAAGGTATTTTCCACTCTGGATCTAAGAGATGGATTTTGGCATGTACGATTGGATGAAGCTAGTAGTCGCTTGACGACATTTACTACGCCGTTTGGTCGGTTTCGGTGAAAAGTTTTACCATTTGGGATTGCTCCAGCTCCGGAAATATTTCAAAAGGCCCTCCATAACAATGTATCTGATTTAGAGGGGGTGATTAATAAGGCGGATGATCTTTTGGTGATCGGGAAGGGTGATCGGGAAGGGTAAAACAATGGAAGAAGCAAACTCAGGAAACTGTTACAGAGATGTCGTGATCGTGGGATGCGACTAAATGCCGAAAAATTAAACCTACGACAAACATCTATATCTTTCCTGGGTCACCTGATATCCAGTAATGGTTTACTTCTTGATCCTGGGAAGGTAAAAGCCATAAAAGAGATGCCATGCCCAACAGATGTTAAAGGAGTGCAACGATTGGTGGGATTTGTGAATTACCTGGCAAAATTTCTGCCACACATATCTGACGTGATGGCCCCAATTCGGAATTTAGTGAAGGCAGGTGTGCCATGGACGTGGTCCCAAATTCACGAAGAGGCTTTTGGCAAAATTAAAAAAGTTAGTAAGTGAGGCACCGGTATTGAGGTATTATGACCCCAACAAATCTTTGGTCATTCAATGTGATGCAAGTGAAAAGGGCATGGGGGCTGCACTACTGCAAGAAGGTCAACCCCTAGCCTATATCAGCCGTGCGCTGACCGACACAGAAACTCGGTGTGCACAAACTGAAAAAGAACTGCTAGCAGTAGTCTATGCTAGTGAAAGGTTTCATCAATATACTTTTGGTCGACGGATAACAGTACTGACCGATCATAGGCCATTGGAAGCTATCATGAAAAAAGAATTGGGGAAATGCCCAAAACGTCTGCAAAACTTGCTGATGAGACTACAGGCTTATGATGCTACCGTTCTGTACCATCCGGGTAAGATGTTCCTTGCAGACACACTATCAAGAGCATACATCCATAGTGTGAACAACGAATATAGCGAGGAAGATGATGTCAAAGAAACTGAATATATTCCTGTAACACAGAGAAGGCTGGGTGAACTGCGCTCAGCCACGAAGGAAGACAAAAGCATGCAGCAGTTGCAGCAAGTAATTGTGGAAAGATGGCCAGAAGAAAAATACATCTTGACCCAGAGGTGAGACCATACTTTAGTATGCAAAATGAACTGACGGTACAAGATGGGTTAATTTTCAGAGGTAACCGGGTAGTGGTTCCAATGACCCAACGGGCTGTGTTGAAAGAAAAGCTGCATTCCACACACCTAGGAATAGAAGGATGTTGCAGAAGGGCAAGAGAATGTTTATACTGGCCAAACATGAACAGTGATATCAGGGACTACGTGTCAAAATGCCCCACATGCAGAAAATACGAAGTAGCCAATTCAGCAGAACCAGTAATGGTTCCGGACAGACCCTGGTCAAAAGTGGGAGTAGATCTCTTTAGGTTTGGAGATCGAGACTATCTTTGCACTGTTGATTATATGAGCAACTTCTGGGAAATTGATCATCTGCAGAATACAGAAGCAAAGACAGTAATAACCAAACTAAAACACCATTTTGCACGACAAGGAATACCAGATCAGGTGGTAACTGATACTGGGCCGCAGTTTAGTAACCAGGAATTCTCTACGTTTTCAAAAAAGTGGTGTTTTATACATACACCTGTCAGTCCATACAATAGCAAGGCAAATGGCAAACTGGAATCTGCGGTAAAGATGGCAAAGAACCTTTTCCGGAAAGCGATGGAAGATAAGGCTGATCCATACCTAGCAATGTTGGATCACAGGAATACGCCAGCTAAAGGTCTCTTATTACCAGCTCAGAAGCTGATGTCAAGAAGAACAAAAACACTTTTCCCAACTAGAGAGGAGTTACTCAAGCCAGAATTGCCCAAAAATCTAAAAAAGTTTGTTAAGCGAGATAGCAGGAGACAAGAACAGTCTTTTAACCACAAAGTAAAACCACTTCAACCGTTACAGCCTGGAGATGTTGTACGGATGAAACCACACATAAAGGGTCAGAAAGAGTGGAAGAAGGCAATCGTATGGCGGAGACTGGATGAACGGTCATACCATGTAGAATTGGATGGGGAATTATATCGACGGAATAGGGTGGACTTGAAAACAACTGCAGAAGCACCCCCACCTACATCATTGATTCACCAGCCATATGAAGTGCAGAGCGAGTTACCCAGGAATGAAGGTCGGGGTACCGAAGAAACAGGTGACACAGATCGATCTCAATATGAAGGTGAAATAAGAGAAAGACTAAACCCAGCACCAGCACCAACCCCAACAACACCAAGTCCAGAAAGAACAAAACCAAGCCCGAAAAGAGTGCGGACAACACGGTCCGGAAGAGTAGTAAGAGATCCTGTGAGATTCAAGGACTTCACAAAATAAAGTGAAAAGGGCAGAATAATCCCTGTTAGGCAAGAGGGTAGTCAGCCCAATGAATGCCTAGGTCACTTTACTTTATATATTTTATTTTAATTCTTATCAGACTTTTTTTTGTTTGTCTTTGAGAAAAGGGAAGATGTTGCATGAGGAACTAAACAAGGGCTTTCACCGTTTAGAGTTAAGACCCTTGGCGCTACTTATTTAGTTAGTTGATAATAAAGACGCTGTCATCTAGAAGCATAGTTGTCGTTGTGTTGTGTTTAATCCGTGGGCATCCGAAGAAATGACACACCCTCTTTTAAAATAGGTGCTCCTCTGGACACGCAGAGAAAAATCTATCAAAGAAGATGTGTTTTGGAAGGCTGCAAATATTCACAGAAGTTTAGCGAAAAGCTGCACTTGATATAAGCACAGAAAAGAGATAACTAAAATTAATGGTAATCCTAGAGAAGAAGAAGAAAGTGGTAGGCCCCTTAGTGACAGGTCAAATGCTGCTGTGTTTTTGAATAATATCAAACAGATAGATATTCTCATTGAAGCTGGCACTATTTAATTCTGTGAAATCTTTCATATGAGCCATGCTAATGTCTGCAGTTCAGTGCAGTCACTTGACTAATCAAACGTCCGTGCAAAGTGGAACCCTAGAATCTTGGCAGACACTATGAAGAAGCAGAGTGTAGTAGCTACCCAAGAGCTACTGGAGGTGCATAACACGGATAATAGCCACAAAGGGAGCAATCAGAACATACTGGTTCTCCAATGATGATGAGTTGAAAGAAGCAACTGGCACAAGCCTCAGAAAGCATTAAAGATTGAAAAGGAAGGAAACTATGTTAAGGACGCCTGAGACTCATGTATGTGTTTTAGAAGGATTTATGTTCTTCTGCTATGAAATCTGTTGTAAAAAGAAATCTTGCATTCTTTTTTGGTCGAGCCTCGAATGTTTAATGCAAAGATTGTACATATGTGCGTTGACAGGAAAAACAGTTAAAAAAAACAGTTAAAAAATGAAGAAGAGGACGTTGAAAATGAGGGCGAATGAAACGTTCCCTGCGTCCGGGTTGGCGTGGAGTGAAAAAAATGAAAAGAAAATTGGCAGTGCGGGCGAGTCAGCTTGAAGTTTCTTCTTTACATGGTGAGATGCTGTCAGCTACTACTTCCCTCTGAGGGACTGTATTTACTAGCCTTCCCACGCAGGCCGGATGTGACACATGGTCATTTTATAGTGGGAATTCTCTGAGGGACTGACTGTGACCGGTCGGTGGTGCTCCTTAAATATAGAATTCAGGTCTCGTGGAGAGGCTCCCAGAATGATTTTTTCTTTAGCTGTGAAAAAAAACAAAAAACGTTTCGCTGACGTATTTTGAATTTCTCGATTTGTTAACCAATCAGGATCCAGAATATGATTTTTCACATTGACTTGTGAATTTTCTTAACTGGGTTTTTCCAAAGTCGTTTGAATCCGATTTTGTGGGTGTGCAATTTATTTAATTACTTGGTGCTCGATTATTATGCTCCTGTACCAGCCTGAACTCAGAATATAAGAAGACCTTAAAGAACGAAACATGTTTTTAAATTTTGCCATTATTGCATCTGGCACCAATTCAAAAACAAGCATTCTCACTGAATAAAAAACAAAAAAAAAACAAACAATAAAAAAACAAAAACGAAAACACTGATTTTAACTCAACGACGCGAAATTTCATCTGGTCAATTTGGTAAAATCTAATGCCAATCTCATACATTTACTAGTTTTAGAAGAAATATATCAGCTTGAATTATACTCTATTCTAAATAGAAAGGACAAAAGAAAAGCATTCGACCATAACACTAGTAGTCTCTGGTGCGTGTTGATTAGTAGTCCTTTTTATCTTTTTTAACAAAAGCTAATTTCTTTTAGCATAAATAACGATCACCGAACAATTCAAGTGCTGTTAAAATGAGAAATTAGTTTAATGCATATTTTCAGGGGAGATATTCATATTTACAAAAATGTACAGCACAAAGTAAGGAATGAGAAAAATGGGTTAAAATCAGTATTTAAAATTTTGTTTTCTTAAGTGAGTTCGGAAGTCAACCTCTGGAAAATATATAACTATTTTAGCCCTGAAGCAACAGACTATTTCCAGTTATGGATCGGTAATCTAGCATGGTAGCTGAATTTTCATTATAGGAGATTATGTTAAAAATATTTATGTTCTTATTAAGTTAAGTACATATGGATGATCCCAGATTATTTTTTTAATAGCGAATGTCGATACGAATTTTAGCAATAACTGTGTAGGTAGAACATCTTTAGAAAAGCAGACATATGACGTAAGGTTGCTATATACATACTATATACACTTGTGTGGGTGTTTTTGTACGCACGTGCGCCTGTAGAATCTTTCACATCTAACTGTAAAACTGGGTCCTTTATTTTAGATGTAAGCGTCAGTGCACAAAAATCTATTTAAATAATTCTGTGCTGAGATATATGTGCATTCCGTAATACAAGAGGATTGTGAGCGTGTTTGTAAGTAAATGAACATCAACTGCAGACTGACCGCTTTTACGAAGCAGCGGTAGCAATCAGGCGAACAAATCACGGCCCAAAACAAGAAAAATGAAACATGTTTTGCAGGCCAGAAATAACGTCAGTATCTTTTTTTTTTTCAAAGGTGCAGTCTTTTTTCAAATGTTTATACAAGAATGATTCACTTATGAAGCTAGAAACAAGAAATAGCATTCTCTTTGGCAAAGAAAGCACCGAAAAATTAAAAAAAATAATAAGTAGAAGAGAAATTTAGAGAGACAGGCACAAGTAAGGAGTTAATTATTTTTATAAGTGTACCATTCCATCACGCTTGAACGTGCTAAGGATTTGTCTCCAATTTTTCATTCGTTTCTCTCGAGGTCATATGTTCTTAGATTTCTCGAGACAAATCAATATTTTACGTTTAACGCAAAAAAAGGTTTTCCCCTCTTCACCTGTAGTGATACCGACCGAGCAAAAGCGAGGGACGAGATGTTTGCTCTATAGCAACCAGAAAGCAAATAAACAAATGTAGTCTCTGCGCAGGTGTATTCGCGCAGATGTTCCGGTTGAAAAATAAAAATTAATCAAATATCAAATTTCCATTTCGCGAGCCTACGCGAATTTTATTGACCAGCCAATGGGAAGCCCAGAATCAAATACAAGTATCTCAAACGAGCTGCTTTTGATCCAAAAAGCAGATATAAAAAGCGGAGACACAAAGCATCGTCAGACAGAGTGACGCAGAGACCAAGGAGAAGAATGTAATTAATATCCCCTTGACTTAAGTCGAGCGGCTACTACATTCGCCTCCCTTCACCTCGCATCACTTCTTCACTGTCTCAAAAGTACTTATTCGCCTCAGGAGCGACTACTTCAAAGACATTCCTCACATACCTCCGCTCCCCACATTCCTAAGCCTTTTATCTCTTTCAGCTCATTATTTGCCATGAACATTCTAACCTCCGTTGGACCTTTATATTCAAGTATTGCTTTAATTGTAAAAACATTAATTGATATGTGTATATATAAATGTTATTTTCAACTCAATTTGCTTTTCTTGATTTTATAATCATTTTATGACTTATGGTGGGCTATCTACCACAAGGCCAAATTCCGTTAACCTACAACGGTATACAATTACCCTTCACTAGAACGGAATCCTACTACAACTAGAAAAACAATAAGCAACCCACCATACACCTATGTAAAAGTTGCATCATCAATTTCTTAATGAATGTGTCTTTCTTTATGTCGTTACTAAGTCTGATTGAAAGAAAAATAATTTAATTGGAGACAATAAAAATATTGCATTTCTACAGTATCCAAGCACGAGAAATCATTGCATTTAAGTCTTGAAAGGAAAATATTAATTTCTCCCAGACATCAGGCAAGCCCTAGAGATTTCCTTGTTCTGGAAATCATGTATTTGTTATCGTTCAAAATTCCTGCGGAAATTAAAGCAATAGTTTGAAAATGGGCTTGAATTTAGAATAAGTGAATGAAAACAAATAAAACTAAGATCACAGTTTGACCATCAACAGTTTCATCATCATTATCAGTAACAGCAATCATTGCAGTAACAACAGCCATGATAAAGGTTTTTCCTAAATTCGTTCATGGTGGCCGTGATCGTGCTTTTCTTTATCATGTTTTACTAGAAAGACACTGGATCTTTTCACTTCATTTGTGGTGATACCGACCGAGCAAAACCGAGCTGAACCTGATGTTGGCTCTATGCCGACCAGAAAGCGAATGAATAAAGATCACCTCCGTGCAAGTGAATTCGCGCAGATGTTCCGGTTGAAAAATAAAAATTAATCAAATATCAAATTACTATTTCGCGAGCCTTCGCGAAATTTATTCACCAGCTAATGGGAAGCTCAGAATCAAATACAAGGATGAAATTCGAAACTAGCTGCGTATTGATCCAAAATGCCGATATAAAAAGCGAAGACACAAAAGCTTCGTCAGACTTGAGGAAAAGAATGTAATTGATATCCCCTTGACTTAAGTCGAGCGGCTACTATTCTGACCTCTCTCCTTCCCCCGTCTCAAAAGTACTTATCGACCTCTTCAAAGACATTCCTCAAAGTACTTACTGACTCACTGACCTGAGAATGGCAACTTGAAAATGAACATTAATCACACGACTAAGCCTTTTACCTTTTCAGCATTATATCTTCCATGAACATTCTTTTATCTCTTTCAGCTTATTATTTTGCAATGAACTCTCTAACTTCCGTTGAACTTTTATTTCAAGTATTACTTTATTTGTAAAACATTAATTGAAATGTTTTTTTTAAATTTATAATCATTTTATGAATTATAGTGGGCTATCTTCCCACAAGGCTAAATTCCGTTAACCTGCTACAAACGGAATAAAATAAAAGATACCCGCTATACATTTTCCACCGACAATTTCCGATTCATTTTGCTATTATAACAAATTTATATTTTAGCAGCGTTGTAAATCATAATTAGTTAAAACGTATTCGCTACTATTTCTATAGTAGTTTCGTCTTTAAGGTTAGGATTAGTATTTTTACTAGGGTGCCTACGTCGCAAACGGATGTGATACAAGATCTATGTTTAAAGTGGGTTTAATGGGCATACCGCGCAAAAGTCCCTAGTCTTCATCGGCACTTCTCCTTTTGGGGACACTTCAGACACTAAGCAATAAACCCAGTCCACTCCCAAGGGAGAGGTACTTCCTGGGAGAAAGTCTCGGTGGGGCTTGAACTAAATATTTAATGAATACAAATCCTAACCTAACTGCTTATTTATAAAATGGAAATTTACAACAAGTAGTGTAAAATAATTAAAATTAATCATTAGTTAAATGGTGTAAATAAATAAATAGTATCATCGTCTAGGTTTATATTTTACGCGTACTATCGAGAGAAGTATATTTTAAAGAACGCCAGGTTGTTTGTAAAAATAATTGTTACAGTTGTCTAAAAGTTTCTATTTTAAGAGCCGTTAAAAATTATCTTTTCTTTATTTCAGATTCGTTTTTGAATTTGAAAAAAAAATATTATATTTACTGACCCATCATAGACGTAGTTTCATACCCTCGTAAAATATAGGTACTTCTTTTTTCTCAAAGAGTCGAGTCTGCAAATCAAAAGTCATTTCAAGGCAGAAGGGGCACTTCGATGTGGTGTAATAGCTTGTCTCGCTCGAACCTATTACAACTGAGTAGTGAGTTCACAAGGTACCCCATACGTTTGGCCTTGTGCCACATCTAAACGGCACTTAAAAATTAACATTTCAAAGCAAAAGCAAACGTCAAAGCAAAAGGGTGTTATAAATCTCTCTACGGAGAAGGAACCACCGAAACGAACGAACAGTAAAATCTCACCCAGAAGGCAGACACAGATCCCAGAAGGAAAATCCATTTAGGCTGATTCCTATGAAGAATTTTAGAAAACTTAAATTGAAATTTTCTGAAAAAGAAAAATATAGTCCCCGTGACATCAACCATTTCAGGTCTATCAAAGCTTAAGTGCTAAGATTCCTATCCCGACGTAGGCGCACCTTTTGTACTTTCTGCCTTTACTATTTTTTTCTTTGCTTTCTCAAAGGACTTTTTTTACTTCTCGAAAATTGTGATCTATGAAAGATCACAATTTTCGAGAATTAAAAAAAATATATATCATGTATATTGTTTGATTTATCATCTAGTCTTAGTTTTTTTATGTACTGGAATAAAAATTTAAGTTACAAGTTTCATTTGAATCTTGTTGTTCACGCCTTGTACAATTTTGGGGAGAAGAGAGGTAACATACTCTTTTCCTATTCTATCCCTACTAATTAAATTTTTACACTATTGAGCACCAATCAGAGAATCATTTACAGCCAACTGTTGTACTTTTTTCTTAATATGTGGACTGCCCACTTCAATTTTTGTCTTTTTATCACTTTTAGGATATTTCGTATTTTGGTCTCTTCTCCGATCCATGTTTTCTTCTTTCTTTATCTCTTAGTTCTTATCTGTAGCATTGCTCTTTCCATTGAACTCTTTACAGTTTTCATCTTATATATATATATATATATATATATATATATATATATATATATATTATGCGATTTTTAAAATTTCAACTCCTGTACATAATCGTTGGCATTATACATTTATTATGGACTTTATATTTTAAGCATTGTTATAAAACTGACATATCTCCTCTGATTTACAGTCGCTTACTGAAAACGCTCAAAATCTGCGTAGCATACATACAATTTTGGCTTCGAATTAGATTTCTACATTGTCTCAGAAACCCATAAAAACCAGCTCCGAGTTCCACTTGCTAAATACTGTTGTTTGATAGGTCTGTAAATGGATGTGTTAGCCAAATCGCTAACACAACAAATTTCTTTCCTCACACATATATGTGAAAATATTAATCAGCGAATGAGAACCCTGGAAAACAGCCGGAAACAAACCTTTAGGAATCTAACAAACCTACACGAAGTTTGGTTTCGCTATATAAATCGCCAAGAAAGTTGAATTCGTCAGAAAGTCTTACAGTCTGCTACGCCGATCCCTGCCTTAACTTCTCACCCATCGTCACGTCAAGTTATTACCCCTCTTCTTCACATATTATCGTCAAGGAAGAAAGAAAGAACAACTGTCAACGCTACGATTACTACTACGGATGGAAAGATAACATCACAGAACATTCAGTTTTATAACAGCATTTTCTTTAGCTACTTTTCACTATGCCTCAATTTTTTGTTACATGCTGTGTCAACAATCATTTCATTAACGTCTTTTTTATTTTCCTTTAATGTTATTACCTGTCCTAACTACATGCATTTCAACTACTAAACGCCTTCCAGTATATCTAATGGACTTTTTCAAAACATTACAATCCGTTCGGAATAAGAAATCGAAGATCCGCTATTGAACTGCTGGAGTACTTGTATTTTTAAATTTTAACCATACTTGCTTATATAGTAATTTTCTGTTATCTTTACAGTCTCATTCCTACATTTGGTAACTTATTCTTTATCCTCTTTTCAATACTAACTTGCTATTTGATATTGGAAGGTTTCCTTCAAGTTTTTCTCTTTTCTGATTAGTTTTTCTCTTTCCAGATTCATTTACCTTTTTCCTTCTTTTATTGTTTTGTCCATTAGTTTGAATTATATATTTCCAATTCAGTGCAGCTGGCGTTCTATTTATTAAAGTCATTTTAGCCTGAAACAAAGCCACAAAAAGTAAACAACAAAGCAGAACATCACTTGTGAGTTTGAAACTAGCATATTTATGATCAGGCGTCAATACATATCTTAATTTATTATAGAATTTTATCAATCTAAGCTTGATCGCATCTGTTTTAGTTTTGGTTTGAAATTAAAGTTTCCTGCTTCAGATGGGTGAATAGTAGCAACTGTCATCTACCGGGATTTTGTTAATCTACAATTGTATGCTATTTACCATTAAGCTGCACCTCCAAGTTTTCAACATTACTGAGTTTATATTTTGTTACCGAGTGCCAGTGTGTTTGAATCGAAATGATCTTCACGAGGATGAATACTGCTAACGTTAAAGTCATGCACAAATGATCAGTCAAATACATCCTTCAACGTTTTTTTTTATTTATTTCTCCAGTATTTTACTGCCACCCTAATGCATACTTGTTAATAGGTCCGACATTTCACAAAATCTTTTGATTTGGCGTTGATGACGCAAGCTGAGATCTCATGATATTTAAAATTTCGTCTCCTTTTTTTTTGTTGTTGTTGTTATTCAGTATTATCTAATGGGTGTTGCCGCCTGAACTAAAAAGAAACAAAAATGTTGGTTAAAATATCTGTTCAACGTTTTTTGTTCTTATAGCTCCCAATTTCTACCCGTTTGAAGAGAATCCCCGGGCAGGAATTGTGGGGTGACAGATTTGAAGGTAGCTTAAATAAACCCTATGATTATACCGGATTTTATTTTATTGTTGTAATATGAGTAAAAGTGCATAAAATCAGTTTATTTGTGAATTTTCAGTAGGCTTTAACTTGTATATCTTGTGCGTATTAACATGACGCCGAGGGAGAGAAATACATGGAAAACACTCAAACTCCTCCAATTTCCGGAATTATTTCTTGTACAATGCCAAATGCAAAGCCTACAAAATCTGCAGAAAAAAATCCAGATAATAAGAATCCCTACAACCAGTGGTGATTGTGAAACTCTGAAAGTGGGCCGAGATTTTTCTGAGGAGGAGGCAAACGCAAGTAGCATCTTCATTTTCATACTAAACTTATGGATGTTATGGCTATTACTACTGGGTTGGTTCTTTCACCTAAACGTCCAAGACTTGTTGAATAGATTTCGTCGGTGAAATAAATAGGCAAAGAGAAAAGGGAAGATACAGAGACACTAGAGGGACAGTTTGGACACTGATTTTATTGTTTGATTCCAACGACCTCTTGTTGGGGAAATTCCTTCCCGAACAGTCGGCACGTCTTTTCCAGCAGAAAAAGAGATAGAGTTTATTTTTGGCGCCAGGAAGCCTCTCTTTTTGCACATGCGTAAATTGTCTTTCCTGTCAGAGGACTCCTGGGAGATATTTATGTTTATTTTATTTTGTACTTTTATTTTATTTTGTATTTTTATTTTATTTAGTGTTTTTTTTTATATTTTATTTCGTATTTGTATTCAGTCCCTACACACTACCATCGTATACGAAACTTAGGAATAAGTTTGTGTATAAGTATATTACTTCACGAAATTAAACAGAATAACCTTTCATTCATTTTAGTGGAATTCTAATCTATTTATGCCCTCTTTTCCACTCTTAGAGTGTGTGGAACAGGAACACAAGAGAGGCTAATTTCAAAACAAAATCAAAGGGTTAATACTAACGTCAATACTCGCAGAACTATGTGATTTGTCTGCTCTGGGGGGTTTTCCGCAACAAAACGTTTTTAAAACACAAAAAATAAACGTGAGAAAAAATGCGAAAATAAAATAAATCAATTAAAATGTTGTGGGCACCACAGCCGTACAAAAATCAGCTAAAAAATAATTTATGTTTTCGGCAAAGTTCAATCATACGATCAAGAAGCTACTTTGAAATAAGAAAATAATTTAAATTTTATAATTTCCCCATGACCCTAAAATAAAACATCAAATTGGGCAGCCGAATTGACGCAAAACCCAAGTTAACATACATGCTATATTGCTTCGATTTTACTTATTTCTCTCGATTTCAACAAAAGTTAATGTAAATTATTTTACATCAATATTCAAAGAAATTTACTTCCTAAAGAGCAGAGTCAATTTACGCTACTACTAGCTCAAAAATGTAACCTTGATCGAATGGTTGGATTCGGGGTAGAGTCGGTGACTGGATAATTTATTCACCAGGCCGACTGCGAATGCCCGTTTGCACGTTGACGAAATTGACGAAATTAATTCTAAGAGAGATGTAAAAAAAAAAATCGTTTTTTTTTTCTTGTTTACCAAATTTTTTAACCGTTTTGATTTTGCTTTTAAAAGGAGGAATAAAAAGACGCTGGTGTTCGTTTTAGCTGATACTTCTGAATGATGACTGATGATTTTTGGGATTAACATTTTATTGCTCTCTTCTGACTGACCGGTTTACTAAGGGTTGCAATTTTTATTTTTTTCTAATATTAGGAGTAAGACGAGAAATAATTGGAGATATACAAAATTTAAGATAATCTATTTAAAAGAAAAACAGTAATTAAAAAGATTGAGGAAAAGTAAACTTAAGTATTTTTAAAAAAATATAAAAAATAAATAGACATGGGGATAACTGAGATATATTAAATATTTAATGCAATAAAGAAGCATTTAACTTCAACATTTTTGTAGATACTCATGCTTCTTCGGTGTCGCTGTTTGTTGTTGAAGTGCGTTTTTTTATACTTCAACAATGTATCCATAATGCAGAATTGGTTTATAGTTGTAGTGTCGTGTAGGTGTTTGTGCCATATTTTGTGAAAAGATGTTTGGAAATATAACTGTGTTTAGCCGTAAGGAATCGAATATGAGTGACAAAAAGTCGTATGGTTCGCTTGATCGTTCGTTTAAAAAAGAATAATTTCGATTTTCAGTGATGACCATTATAAATAGGGAAAGAAGAGGTCTAAATTGTTTTTCTACCAACCTCTTTTATTTGATTCTTTTACCAAATGTCGACCTTGTCAGCAAATTTCAGTAGGGTGCATGGGTTTTGGTTGGAACTATTGATAAACAATTCAGGCCATTTGCTGTATATAGCTCTCTCTATGTGGTGGTGGACAAACCTATCTACATACTTCTGAGATATAGAAATTCGGCGTCTAGGAATTCGGTGGCGATTGCCTTCAGTAGATTGGAGAAAAATACTGAACAATTCTTTCACTCGGCTGTAAATATCTAACAGCCTATGTATCTAGATATCAAGTTGGGGACATCACGTCTTCTTTCAGGCCTCAGACCTCAAATGGAATCACTATATTGAATCCATAGCAAAATCTACTGCTAAGAAGGTTGGGTCACTATGTCGATCCAGGATGTTTTTTCCGCCTGAATCCATCTTGCATATATACAAGTCAACCATCCGTCCGTGCATGGAGTACTGCTGCCATTTATGGTCAGGCGCCCCTGCCGTTCTCCTCAGTGTTTTTGACAGGCTCCAAAGGAGAGTCTGTAATGTGATAGGTACTGATATGGCGGCTCGATTGCAGCCACTTCCCCACCGTCTAAATGTGGCCTCCCTTTGTCTGTTCTATAAATACTTTCATGGCTTCTGCTCGGACGAACTTAAGTCACTGGTGCCTCCTCAACAGGTGCTTACTCGTGCAACCAGACTGGCAACTGGGTCCCACCCATTCACAGTCAGGTTAGCTAAATGCAGACGACAATTCTACTCCTGCAGCTTCTTCTCTCGCACTTCCCGCCTGTGGAACTCGCTCCCGTATTCTCGCTTTCCTGACGGCTACAACCTCCAGAAATTTAAATGCAAAGTCAATACTCATCTACTAACCACTGGACTCTAGCTCTTTCCCCACCCCCGTATAACATTCCCTTTCTCTCCACCTATGTATCTGTCATCGCACCTGCATTCTCAGCTTTCTATTGCTGCTTCCTAACTAGTTTGTACTCCTCACTCTTTTCTAATTAATCTTTTTACAGTTATGTAGCCCCCCGCTCATCAGTGGCATTTCTGCCTTGCTCGGGGTGAAATGAAAAAAAAAAAAAAAAAAAAAAAGAAAGCAATGTCTACTTACTGCGGGATAATCTTCTGCCCAGTCAGTCATGTTTCGAAAGAGACATGATCGCCTAAGCGTATTTCACGTATGGCACTTAACTGACTGAATATAATAGTTGGAAACATGATTAAGGCTTCTACTGGGCCTAAAGTGAGGGTTCGATTTTATATTGTTATGAAGTAATAAATTGATCCCCCACTAATTACTACTTAATAATATAATACATCTCTTCCCCCTCTAGCTATCAGTCAAAAACAGGACAGTTTGGATTCTATAGCCTTGGCCGGCAACCTTTCTACCACAGAAAGCAATGTATACTTACTGCGGGATAATCTTCTGCCCAGTCAGTCATATTTCGAAAGAGACATGATCGCCCAAGCGTGTTTCACGTATGGCATTTAACTGACTGACTAAGCAAAAGTCAAGTGAAAAGGGAGAGATAAATGTAAACAGTTAGAATAGCATTGTTCTGAATAACGAAGAATCTGTAATGTGATTGATACCGACTTGGCTGACCGCCTGCAGTCTCTCTCTCACCGGCGTGACGTGGCTTCCCTGTGCCTCTTCTATAAATACTTTCATAGCTTCTGCTCTGACGAACTTAAATCACTGGTGCCCCCTAGATGTGAATTTGCACGAGATACTAGATTGGCAACTAGGTCCCACCTTTTTACAGTGAAACCGATGAAATGTAACCGCAATTTCTACTCCAACAGCTTCTTTCCTCGCACTTCCCGCCTGTGGAATTCTCTACCGCATGCTTGCTTCCCCGACGGCTACAACCTCCAGGAGTTTAAATGTAGGGTCAATAGACACCTCCTAACACACTAACTCACACCCACTCTCTCCAACTCTCTCCCTATGTACATCCTAAGTCGTCTATCACCCTCCTTCTGACATTTCCTATACCCAATCGCTCTATGTAACCCCCTGCGCTATAGTGGCAGTTGAATGCCTTGCTTGGGGTGACACGATTAAAAAAAAAAAGATATGAAAATTTGACTATTAAGTCTCTTTCCTTCCCTAACAACATGTCTGTTTTTATCTGTTGGTTTTATTTTGTTTATTTTTCTTTCAAACTAGTCTCCATGTGTGTCCTTAAAAAGCTAAATAAAAAGAAAATGCAGAGGGGGAAAGCGCTGAAGATGTAGTCTGATAAAAATCAGAGACTGACCAGTTTCATAAATTTGTGAAGATTATAAAAACGCCACTGCCTACAACTATAGCAAAAGTAACTACCTAATCCTACCTACAAAAACCATCGAAAATAACCAATCTAGTTTTGACCTAAAATTCGTCAACGTCACCTCTAAAAGAATAAGAGATATAGTTTGTGCTAAACGAGTTAGCAGTAGCAACGGGACAAAGGCAGAATAATACAAAATGCCCAAATGGTGAACGTCGGCAAAACATCCAGAAACCTTGAAAAAAAAAAAACTATATAAGCATCACACAGAGGCTGCATAAAAACTTTTTAAACGCACTGGAAGTTCACCGTAATACTTCTGCCCACAATTACGACTTTAAAAAGTGCGCTAATCTCACAATTCTCAAAAATAAACCTAGACCATCTTCATCTTCTGTTACTGTAGTTCTATTTTTCCTTTTGCTTCAACACTCCCCTTTCTTCTACTACTTAATATTGGGCGTACGTGTAAGTACATGCACGCACACATATCTTCATTGATTAACACGTTTATCTACCTTCCTGAAGATTTATTTATTTATTCTTATCACTCTTCAGATTGTTAATTTCTCCCTCTCTCTCATGTTTGAAAATTATTCTTCAGTTACTTTGTATTTCCTATCTCCTGATAATTGTTTTATTTGATATTTCACTTTCTCGTTCTCTCTTCCTATTTGATGTATATATACTCTACCCAATTTCTTTTCACGTTTTAATTCATTCTCCTTCTCCACAATGTTTTTTTTTTTACCTTTCTTGCAGATTGTTTTCTAAAAATCGTTGCTAAAATGTTTCTGTCCGTACTTTATTCTGTTTCTTTTTCAAATTCCCGCCATTTTTCACAATTTCTTTTTCTATATTTTACTCTTCTTCTCTCTCCCTTTCTTTGTCATTCGCCTTCTTCCCCCGCTTTAATCCCTCTTTATTCCACTCAACTTGTTTTCGATCGTTTGTTCTATTCTTATCCAAATTTCCTCTTTCTTTATCTCCACTATTTAAGCTACTTATCTCGACTATATTTTATTTGGTTCGCTTTTTCTGTCTTTGTTTCTCCCAACAACTTTCCAATTTTCCCTGTTTCAATTTTCCATTAAACGATTTTCTCTTTATCCTTCTTTTTGTCTATTAGCTTCTCTTCCTTAGTTGTTCATATTTGCTTTCATTTCTCTATCATTAATTTCTTACGTTTTTTTTTTAATGTTTTTGTCTAAACTCTTCAATCTCGTCTCAAACAACGTTACTTTTATTTCCCGGCCCTACCAGAATCCTGTCAGGGTTAAAAATGTAGTACAAGATGCCGTCTTCCCAGGCAATATCTTTCCTTCGAGAGAAGTCTTTGTGTAAATCCCTTGCACCCGAGGACCCCCACCACAAAAAAAAAGGTCATATGAGGCATTAGCAAATTTTGTTCCTAGTTTTACATAGACTCAGAACTTTCACATTAAATTCGACATTGTGCCACATTCGAGTGGGCGTACGGCGGATACTTTGTTTCTACTTTGTTTTGGATTTTCTCTTAACCTTCCCCCACTCTCTCTCTCTCTCTCTGATATAATTTTCAAATAGGTAACGTCCTCTTGGGTGACGACAAATTACTTTTGCAGTAAACTCTTCCCAGGAGCTTCTCTGTATTTTCAGTATTAAAATTTATATCAACTCTATTTCTCCAGCAACCATCCGGCATTATTAAAAAAATGCTGATCATTTGTGGACTCATTCTTTCTTTACTAAAACCAATTCCCTCGTAGCTACTACTCTCTTTACTGCCACTTAGAATACAAACGTCATAATTCTCTGAGTGATTTCTTTCTATATTTTTCTCTTCCATTTTCTTTTACCTCTTTGTGTCTTCTATATATGCCTTGCCACTACTACACCACCATTCGTGCATATTTATTTTTTGATGAATCTCCAATGAAATCTTATGGGAACTAAGCTCAACCAGTACGCACATATTACGTCAGAGTTTGAGGTTGCACTTAGGTCTCTAGTACTTTTCTCCTAGTCCCATTAACGGCATCTTTTATGGTTAACATCTTTCCGCAGCCATCATTACCATAACAGATTCAGTACTTCCGAAGAAACCCTATCCTGAGAGGACCCTTTTTTTATTGATCAAATAGTTACATCAAACTCGTCAAGTCCCTTTTAGGTTTTAAGTTCCTTCCATTTTTCACTACCTTTGTATTTGTGGCTAAAGTTACCAAATGGACATAAAGTGTCAGAGAAACTGTTATTGAGATTCCTTTTCTCACTTTAGCTTATCAGGAAAACATTTCTATTCAAGGCGGGAACAGGATCTTTAAATTTAAATCTGAAATATTTTAAAAATCTTTCCTGTAAACCTAAACTGAGAACGTAGCGCAGTTTATTATCCTAAATAACCCAAAAGAGCGATTTATTTCAAATCGTGTTCTGTTAGTGTGGATTAACTTTTCTTTCAAGTCTAACTCGAATGACTTAGTGGATTTCGCTTAAGCGGAACACATAGGAATTACAAAATTTGTTTCCTACCAACTATCGCCTTTTTAAAATTTTTTTCAAACGAGTTTAAATATAAAGGAGACATTACTGCATATATCTTCTTTCTCAACAATTGGTCGTACGAAGCGGTTATTCTGCGTAAACGATGTAATTGAAATTCATGGTATACGAGAAATGCCAGTGTCATGCAATTCATTTTTAGTTTCTGGGATAGATACAGGTCTTCTCTTTGGCTGTAATGTTCAAACAAACTAAAGTGTTATTGTATTACTCATTTTGCTCACAAACTACGTGTCATTCAAAGCCGCAAGGCAAAAGATATGGTGGATAAGTTTTCAAAATCAAAGTATATGCAAAAAGAAAAAAAAAACACGAATAGATTAAAAACATTAAAGGTGTTAACTGATGAATGACTACAAAATTGAAAGAACAAGATGAAAAAAGTCATCTTTAGCGTTTTGAAAGTGTAAGTCAACGTAACCCGTTTCGTCATTCTGGTGGCTTAAAAAGCAAAAGTAAGAAATGCTCTATGGGTAGTTTTTAAACACAATCTACTGGCAAGTTAATCTTGGTCGTCATCTAAGATGTATAACATCAATCCTGTGTGCACTTCAAATTTTTGGAATTGATCGAGTCTTCCAAAAATATCCTAGTTGTCACATACCATTCGGGATTTGTTACCTACTTTTTATTTCTTGGATTCAGGTCGAGTTATATAAAATGGAAGAATTCAAGTTTATTTGTAGCTAGACATTTTATGTTGTTGCATAAGCGAAGAAAGGGTGACAGCTGTGGCTGTTGTCGTTACTACTGTAGAAGTTAACTTCTTCGCCTCAGCAATCATGAATTCAAGAAAAAAGAAAAACATCTGATTTTGGGTAAATAAATGTATAATTTATTTACATATGTACAAAACATAAGCTGCTATCCGTTGCTGTTGTGAAAAGAGAGGAAGAAGGAAAGAGCGGGCGAAAGAGTCAGCTGATGTCCTGTGTCAACGGCGTTAGCGTTGGTCAGTGAAAGTAAAGGGGAGCACGTCGCTCGACCCCGAAGCTAAGTCTCAATATTTATTTTGTAAAAAATACAAAATTGTGGCACAAGACCGAAAAGGGGAGGGGTAGAGGTTGGTAATCACTTAACTATCCTATACTTAGCTAAACACTATCACGACCCAATCACATTACAATTTGCACAATTACCAAAAGAACCCATCCATCAGCTCCCGATCCTACATACACCACAATACCACATATTTACAAGGGACACCTAAAAAGGGGAAAAACCCATGACAATAAAATGTATTTATATACAATATAATATATATATATATATATACTTTAAAACATTTAATGAAAGATGAAATGATGGGAGTGGGGATGAACCCAAAAACAAACTAAAATAATAAAAAAAAAGAGTGACCGCTGTATTCCGCCAAACAGCGAAATCAAGAAGCCCACTCGCTAAGGGAGTGGTGGGGTGTGAAATAATTAATGGAATGGGACAATAAAAGACTGGACCAGCCGAGATAAAAGGAGGCCAAAACAAACTGGGGAGGTTGGGAATCTCAACATGGATCATAACAAAAGAGAAAGCCGGGTACAGGCTAGGAACACATTCATTCACATTAACTAGGTACACAAAAGAAAGTTACCTTAACCAGGGGAGGGTTCCAAAGGAATCCACCCCGATGTAACCAGCAGATCTAAAAGAGAAAATCAAGACTAGCCCCGTTCACGCGAACCAGGATCGCCACATTTACCTTTTGGTAAAGTCAAAGTCAAACGTTTCCAATCAGTTCTCATCCTTATTTTGAGCTGATGCTCAAAATACCGGATCAGATCCTGATGTGAAAGACGCTGACCTCGCAAGACTTCATCCCAGAAAACGGGGGCAACACATTGTTCCAGGCAAATGCACGATCAATGAGCACAAGCTCTCGCGGCGCGATACAAGCAGTCAACTCGCCGACATGGTCCCATAGAGGGCAAACTCGCGAACAATGGTAGAAGGCGTGCGAAGCCGTTTGTTCCAAGCCAAGGTTGCAGCGTTCACAATCTAGTAAATCCGCCAGGCCCCATATGAAGGCCTTGTCATTGAGAGGCAACCGATTCCAAGCCAATCGCGAGGTGAGCAAAAACTCAGAGTTGCTGAGATAATCGGTACCTGGCGCCCAAGACCAGAACGAGCGAAATGAGCGGAGCATATCACGTAATGAATCCTTCGCGACGCCCTCCACTAACTCACGATGGAAGATTCTCCTAGGTTGTGAAAGGTCATTGGACCGTGGAATGGCCCGCAAGGCTGCCAGACATTCGAGGAGAAAACTTGAGATGGGGGAGTGATAGTAAGGCTAGGGAACATGTCCCTCACTATCCTCGCCAGCAATGAGTCCTCCAAAATCGCTCGCCTGAGAAAAACCAACCTTGACGCAACTTGTGGCCCATCAGGTACGGCATTCCCATGACACAGACGTTGGTAACATACACGTTTGACGACGTAGTGTTTGAGTCCTCTCCACAAAAGGGAGAACAGCAAACTCTCGATCGTCTCCCTACGCCATTTACAAAGTGAAAGTACTAATAACCGGTAAAGGATAATGGGAAAGATGTATGTAACACACGCCTCAGCCAAACCCTTTAAGGACAAATTCCTTCGACGCCAAATCTCGACCGACGAGCCGACCAATTTTTCTCCAACTGTAGGTCGGGCCCAAACCACACTCCAAGAATGCAGACAGGGCCGTCCGTCCAGTCGAAGGGTCCCGGGAGGGTAACACACTGCCAGGCACCTAACCGCAAGCCGGACGACTTGTTGAGGTTAATCTTGGCCCCTGTCACCTGTTCGTATCGTTCAAGCGCCTTCTGTGCCACCTCGATGTCACTCCGGGAGGACACGAAAGTAGTGACGTCATCGGCGTACGCGGAAACCCTGGCTCGAGCACCACCAGGGACAGCGATTCCACGTAGGGCCGGACTGCACGCCCTGTCCCTTAGCCGGCGAAGGAGGGGCTCCAACGTCAAAGCATAAAGTAGGGGACAACCCTGTCGGACCGACCTAGACAGCGCCAGAACGCCCGACAACTTTCTGTTCACCTGTACCACAGCCGTGGGGGAATGATACAGGAGGCTAATCCAGCGGCGGAAGTTGGTTTCGAATCCAGCGGCCTGCAGAACAGCCACCAGGTAACGATGGTCAACCCTATCAAATGCCTTGGACTGATCCAAATTGATCAGCGCGGCTTCTTCGTCGTCGTCTTTTATCCCCTCTATGATCGTGCGTATCAGATGCAGGTTGCTCTGAATTGTTCGGCCCTTCACAGCATAAGTCTGCTCAGGTCCCAACAGAGACTCGGCAACTAATTGCAAACGATTTTGCAAGATCTTGGCCAACATCTTTAACTCTGTGTTTAGCAAAGTTATGAGACTGTAACCCTCTAACACCTTCCCCACATCCTTGCATCTCTGCGTGACTGACTTTCCCTCTGTCTGATGTTTGATCATTTAAATTACGCATAGGCTTGTTATTTTTTTCTCGGTTTCTCTTTTATTGGTTATCTCTTCAACCGGTAGGCAATTCCTTTTTCTATTGATCAATAGAATTGGTATTTTTAAATACCGGCTCACTAAATGAGTAATAACTGTTTAGTTATCGGAAGATATGCGTTGATCCCTTGCACAGAAACTAAAATCTGTGATTCTACGTTGGTCGTTGAGCAGTCAACATCCGGCTAAATAGAAGAGTGTAAGAAAGACGGCACTATTCAATAAAATCTTAAGAAATAGTAGCTCTTCGATATTATTGCTGTTATTATTATGAAGAATAGTTTCAATTTCTTACTGGAAGTGTTATATATCGCCGTACGACGACAAAACAACAAACACGCATATATAAAAATATAAGGTTATATTTTTATTAATGACGACGAACCGTGTGGAATAGAGAACAGGAGAGTGAGAGCGCACATAGAATGGGTTGACGGGAGTGTAGTCTTGCCTGTAGTGTTTCTCTGCTTCCACTGGCCGTTCTCTGTTGGCGAATCCATGTGTCGAGGTCTTTATATAGTCTTCTAGAACCGGGACTTTCCTTCCGGTCCTGCCTCGCCCACGCAACGCCCACGTAATTCCCAGAGACACCTGTTCTGTTTGCCTCCGTAGTCATTTCCGCCGCTGTCGGAAATAAGGTCAAACGACATCCGCTCCGGCCTCGACAGGATGTATTTCACAAACACCCGCCCTGCCGCTCGCCGACCCCTCCACCGACGGGAAACACCATCGCTTGCATCACTTCCTCGGGTGGGGCCAGATTGTTATATTACACTCCTTGCCCTCCCATTTTCCAAAATGTTCACCTAAGAACATTTTAAGCGCAACACCCTCACCCCCCCCCCATGCCACACAAGCCCGACAATTGTACAAAACATGTGCACGCCGAAACAAACAAAACAAAAAAAAATATATATAGGGGATGTATTTCACAAACACCCGCCCTGCCACTCGCCGACCCCTCCACCGACGGGAAACACCATCGCTTGCATCACTTCCTCGGGTGGGGCCAGATTGTTATATTACAGAAGGAATGCACTATAGATACTTTTTTACATAGTTTGCAGACACTATTGATTCGTTAAAGAATTATTGGAAAAGAGGACGCTGGACTTGGTTGTCATGTTTGACCAGGTGAAAGAACTGGAAATGGCATAGATAAGTACAGTTCTAATACAAAACTAGAGCTTTTGAGTGCTGCTACATCTAATCCTGGGTTCGAAAAAGTGACAACAGAAGTATGTAAATGTAACTATCTTAAAATAATGACCTGTTTTGTAGGATGCAAAACACCCAGCACGCGAAGCTGTGTGTAGGAAATATAAAAACGACTGGTGTTTCGGCAAAACCGACAGATAATTTTGTCACAACTGTTGATAAAGCCTTGATAAAGGCTGTTGTAAATGTTTGCATAAATGAAGTAGGGTGTGTTATGATTCATTTCCCCCATTAACAGACCTGTCCTGAATACATACATTCAAAAGAACTCTGTTTGTATTCAGAGTTCATTAGAGCTTACATTTAAGTTAATTCGAATTGTTTCTCTTTGTTAACCATTTTGATAATAGTTAATCTACTCTGTCCAGAGAATCTTATTACTGACTCCAACGCATCTAGCGCTGAACTAGAATATCGCCACTTTTTAAGTATCTACTGCGATGAAAGTTGCACTACCTCACGAAATATGTCTCAGCACAAGTTTTCGAGTATTTTGCAGACGCACCTACCTACAAATAGGCTTTAACAACCTTCGACAGGATATATATATATAAAATAAAAAAAAAATTCGTGATAGGTGTCGTCTATGTTTATTGGAGAAGATTCTGATTTTGAAGTACCCTCATCAGGACTTACTTTTGAATCTTAGGAAGGAATTCATTAATAAGTGCCATCATAGGGCGGATTTTAAAATTTAATTTTAAATTTAAATTTTTAAATTTAAAAAATTTTTTTTTTAAATTTAAATTTTTTAAATTTTTCTTTTTATAATTTTTATGTGTATGTTTGTGTGTAGATGTGCATATTTGTATATATGTATATATGTATGTGTGTATATATGTATTTATGTGGAAGATTTTTTTTTAGCTATTTAAATGCTCTTTTTCATAATATTCATTAATTTTTTATATTTTTTTATATGTATGTGTGTGGGTGCATATGTAATATGTATATATATGTGTATGTATATGTGTGCATGTGTGTGTGCACACATATATATTGTGTGTGTGTGAATTTTTTGTATATAGGTGTGTACACATATGTGTGTATGCGCATGTATGTGTTTATACGTATATAAGTGTGTATGAAATTGAATGTATGTATGTATGTATATATGTATTCATAATCGTAGAATTGTGTGTGTGTATATGTATGTATGTATGTGTGTACTTCTATATGTATGTATAATTGTAAATGAATTTTTTTTTTTTTACCTAGCGATGTCTTTATTTAGTTTAATTCAAATGACCTAATTTTTTAAAAACTAATTTTATTTTAAATCCTATATCTTTTTATTCCTTTTAAAAATAATTATGCCTTTTTAAGTAAAGGCCTTTTTCTAATACTTCAACGTTTTTGGGAAGTTAGGTTTTTGAATATGTCCAGCGTCTGTAATATATAAAAAAAAATTTCTTTCTTTTCTTTTCTTTTTCCCTCCCTTCCTTCCTTTATTTCTCTTATCTCCCACCTTTTTTCCGTGTTGCTTAACCTTACGTCGATTCAACACGGCCGTCTGTTAATTTTTAGTTACAATTCTCTTTCCTTCTTTTACGAACCCAGACGATGTCAATTTTTTCTTTTCTTGTTTATTTTATTTTATTTTGTTTTATCTTTTTCTTTTCTTTTTCTTTTTTATTTTCTTTTTTAATTTCTTTGAAAAATCTATTTAAAAAGAAAAAGTAGACTGATTTTTCTCCAGTTTCTGAAAGGATTTTTCTGTTGCTGAGGTGATGTGTTATCCCCCGTGGGGATCTTCATATCGAAATGGTCATTCAACATCATTGAATTAATCCTTTTTTAATTTATATTTGCTCTGTAATATTTTATTACATGGAGATCTCTTCCTGTATCATTTTTTAATATTAAAATAAAAATGTTTAATATTAATTAGGATCGGGTTTTTGGAATTTACCTTCCTGCTTTCTTCCCTTGGATTGAAGTATCTGAATTAATATATATATATATATATATATATATATATATATATATATATATATATATATATATAATGCAATGGTGTCTAAACACTAATTTGCTTCGGATTCTATTGACATATTCTATCAAGCTTTAGTAAAATTAAGTAAGCACTGTTTATTTTCTTCAGTATCAACGGAATAATATTGACCCGAATTGATACAAGAGGCCTTCATGAACGAGCTTCGGCCCACGGATATCCGATAATGAATACTTGAAAATAGCACAATAACACTATAACAGGCCTATGACCAAACAAGAGTGCTAGATTTAACAAAACAAAATGCTAAAAAGTACGATACAAATACAGTAACGTCAGAGATCTCTTCACCTATTTTGCCCTAACCTCATCGAATGAAAAACTAGGCTTTCCAGAAAAAAATAGCCTTAATTAAACGCACGGTTTTCTGCGAAAAGGCCATTATGTTTTGCTATAAGGGACAAATGCTATACATGCGGAAGGCAGGGACATTGGGCTAAATTTTGTAGAAGTACAAAGGGGAGCGGAACAGTATCTTGTCTGGCATCAATGGATAAATTTGCCTGTCTACCAACTACAATGATAGAGATCATGGCTAACTGACAGCTACTACAAGCATTGACTGACACGAAAAGCATAGAAAACTTCCTTAACGCAAGCATCGCGAAAGAAAAATCATGGAGAAGCTACCCGGGCCTAAACAAAGTGGAGGTGGCTAGCTCATCTTTTCGGCGCATACTGGGATACTATTTGGTTGACCTAAAAATAAAATGTACTTTATACCAAGAAGTTATGTCTACTAATGTAGGATTTATGCAGTGACCTAATATTAGGGTACAACTTCTTACGTTAGCATTCATTAGTAGAAATTCTCTTTCCGAGGCTCTAAGCCACTCTTTAAAGTCAGTGGCCTAGTACTCATGAGAATGCCATACTCAGCACTTTTCAACAATCTAACACCCAATTGTAAACCGGTAGCTACTAGCTGTTATATGGAGGTAGATAAATTATATATCCAAACCGAAGTTACTCGTATGCTGAAGAGGGGGCATAATCGAACCAAGTCATTCGCCATGAAGAGCTCAAGCTTCCTTAGAAAACTTCTGAGAACAGAACAAAATGAATGGTAATCGACTATTCGCAAACGATATACCAGTTTAGGGTAGACGAGATGATAAAAAATAGTCAAAAACAGTATTTAGTACTCTGGACTTTAAAAGTTCTTACACAGGTAGTTATAGGTCTTAACGATGAACCATAGACGGCCTTCGAGGCTAGCGGTGAACTATAAAATTCGCAGAATACCGTTTGGTGTAACTAATAGGGCAACGAACTTTCAATAGGTGATGGAGCAGATAATATCAAAAGAGAAATGCAAGTCACCTATGCTTGCATCATTAGTGTAACCATTTGCGGGAAAAATCGAGCGGAACAAGAGATAAATCTCAAATTATTCATGACGACTGTTGAAAGGTAGAAACTGAGGCTTAAACCAAGGCAAATATTATTTTAGGCATAAAAATATAAAACTACTTGGATAGATAGTCACAAAAAAATAATATAAAACCTGATCCAGAACATCTGAATCCATTATTTAGCCTACCGGTTCCAAAAGATTTACCCGCTCTACGCCTTACATTAGGAAAGTTCGCATTTTATGCTCATTGGATAGAGTAGCCTTAAAAAAATCTACCCTCTAACAACTGCATCAAAATTCCCGTTACCTCCTATAGCAGAGAAAGCCTTTAACATGTTAAAGAGGGGCATGGTGAAAGAAGCCATTACTACGCCCGATCATACACTACATCTGGTAGTAGAGACAGATGCCTCAGAATGTGCCATAGCCGCTTCTTTAAGACAGTCGAGGAGGCCCATACATTTTTTCTCTAAACCAGAACGTAGGCATCCTGCAATAGAGAAAGAAGCCTATACTATTGTCGAATCGCTCAGAAAATGGAGGCATTATTTGATCGGGCGACACATTAAATTAATTTTTTTTTAAAATTCATGTTTAAGGCAGAAAAACAATAAAATAAAAATGATAAGATAGCAAGGTGGAGGATGGAACTCTTGTGTTACTCGTTCAACATAACACACCGTCCTGGTAAAGAAACGCAGCTGAGGATGCCCTCTCTCGTGTTTGTAGCTCGGCTGCTAACAAAGAAGAATTAAAGAGATCACATAGAGTGTTGTGCTACCCAGGTGTTACACATATGCTTCACATGACAAAAATCGGAAATCTTCCCTACTCAGTAGTGGATGTAAAACTTGCGCTGAAAATAAAACTACCGTCAGAAAGATTATAAAATTCACGCAACCCGACGAAAGAATCACATTGGATTTTAAAGGTATGCTTTGGTAAAACAAGCCCACAGCACTCTGGCCTCCTATGCAAACTACGGGGTTACGGTATTACCGGTCGCCTGCTTGACCTAATCCAATCTTTCTTAAATAACCGCAAAATGAAGGTCGTTTTGAATGGGCGTGCCTCTTCGTCCTACAGCACGAATGCTGGTGTCCCACAGGGCTCTATCCTGGGCCCGACGCTCTTCCTTATTTTCATCAACGACCTCCCAGATGAGATCAAGTCCCAAGTAGGCATCTACGCAGATGACACTACAATATACTCCCGCACCAGTGAAAAACCTGTCATGGCGGACAGACATAATCTCGCTGCTGACCTTGAACGGGATCTACACTCTTTGGTGAACTGGGGCAAGAAGTGGCTTGTCAACTTCAATTCGTCTAAGACCAAGCTGTTGTCTGTCAACCATTACAGGCAACCTCCCCTGCCTCCCATAAGCATGGACCAAGCGATTCTCCCGGAGAACAATACACTACGCCTCCTCGGACTTACCCTGTCCTCAGACCTCAAATGGAACCACTATATTGAATCCATAGCAAAATCTACTGCTAAGAAGGTTGGGTCACTATGTCGATCCAGGATGTTTTTTTCCGCTGTCGAAATGTGGCCTCTCTTTGTCTGTTCTATAAATACTTTCATGTCTTTCAAAATAAATGGTTCGGTTCGAAATTCCAATCATCTGAAGAATACCGGAGTGTACAACGGCCGAAACGTGAATATGGCAATAAATCTGAGTAAAACAGTTCGAACAATGTAAATAGTGTAATTTGTTGAAATTAGCGTATTTTTACTTAATTTTTCAACATATGATTTTTAAAAGAAAAACAGCAATACAAGTGAAACGATGCTCAAGACTCGGCTCGACAAGTTCACATCAAATCAAGAATCTGTTTCCAAAATCAGTGTTTCGGTTTTTGAATTAATATCCTTAACAAAACATGAACAAAATCGGTTTATGAATTTTTATTATGAAAATTTTAATTGCATTATTTCATCTGAAAATATAAGAAAGGAAAGCAAAAAAAATTGCGTATTTATAAGTACTCTCGTTTTTTTTCAAAGCGCATTTTTTAAGACGAATTTGAAAACTTCCTGTGTTTTAAAATGCTTGCCAGTCATTTGTCGCCTAATTTATCCATAAAAAGATGTTTGTGGTTCTTTGAAAGTCCATCTTTGAAACTCGAAAAAAACATAGAGGAAGAAAACATTTGTACAATTTAAATTCATATGTTAAATAGTATGGTCGTGAGAAATAGGAAGATTGTATTGAATTATACTCCTAGATAGAAAGTGCCAGCCTCCCCACCTAAAAAACTCAGTATTTGAAACGTTAATCTTTATCAGAATTCGAACGCAGATTTTAGTGGAAAATACGCAAATTTATTTTTACATACATCGAAGTAATAAAGTTCATATTGATAAATCTTAATTTAGACCGACGATAAATCTTAATTTAGAGCACACGCGAATTGGTCCACGAGATAATTTTACGAACTATCACGTCTACTGAGACGCCCAATAACAAAATCTCTGTCTTTGTTATACGAGTTATATGCAATTTTCAAAACAAAATATCTTCCCAACAACACATTTGATTTGTTATTATTTTGGTTTCGGTTGTATATTCTGTCTTCCTTTCTTTTTGCGTTGTGGATGAAATGATGTAGGTATTGTAGGTTTTTGAATGTGTTTTCTATGTATGTTTCTTCTTTAAGTAAATATTGGAGATTGCGGATTCTTAAAGCTCTCAGACAGAAACCTATAATTCTAGAATTAAATTTAGAAGAGTGGTTTGAGTAGAAACTGATCAGATCATTTTTGTTTGTAGCCTTTCTGTAAACGTCAAAATAACATAATTCGCCATAATAATTTACATGAAAACAGATGCATAATACTACCGACCAACTCTGTTACGTCCACTATCCAGAACAACCTATCCCATCTAAATAAGCTTAAAATAGTTACAAACACTTCCAAAACCATTATGTAAATACTCAGATCCTCAAACACTAATAACAATATTTCTGAAGCAGGCATTTATAAAATAAATTGCCAAAACTGTTCCTCCCAATATATTGGAGAAATAAGTAGAAATTTAAAAAAAACGCATTTATGAGCACAAAAGAAATCTCACAGATAACAACTTAACTAATGCACTAGTCATACATATATTCAACCACAATTGTGATTTTAAAAATGCTACACTCATAAAAAAGAAAATAACTCACTTAGAAGGAAAATCTTCGAGAGTGCCGCCCAAATATTAATCTACACCCAGGCCTTTTCCCTATTTCACCTTTCTTAACAGAACTACTACTTTCCCAAACAAGCATACACAACAGAATCAAGAAATCAAAAGAAAATGGTTGAATCTGTCAACATAGTAATTAAAAACAATATCTCCACACGTAATAGTAATTGACGCAACTTTCAGTTAACATTATGAAAATAGCGTTCTCTAAATTCTTCCAGTTGATAAGGACATTTTGTTTTGTTATTATTAGTTACAAAGTAACTAATAAATAACAAAACTATAATCAGCAACCATGGTTCTACTTCTATGTGCCGTGTTCCTTGAGAAAGTGTGCGATCGTGGCTTTCTTTTCTCGCACTTCCCGACTGTGGAATTCCCTCCCACAAGACTGCTCCCCCGATGGCTACAATCTCCAGGAGTTTAAATGTAAGGTCAATAGACACCTCCTAACAAACTAACTAGCTTCCATTCTTTCAAACACTCTCCCCCCCAACTATCTATCACGCCCCTTCTGACATTTCCTATATCTAATTTATTATTTATTACTTTGTTTAATAAATTCATTTCGTTCTATTACAGTTTTCCTGTTGTCTTTTACATTTATAAATATTGTCTTTTTCTACAGGTTAACTCTGAGAGATTTTTTATCGTTTAATTTGCAAACTATTCATAAAACACTGATGACCACATTAATTTCGCAAACAACAGTTAAAGTGTTAGATCCTCGAAAAATACTCCATTGTTGTGGCCTTGTGACAGACACAGTCACATGTGACATTTCTCTTCTTGCAATCTTCTGAAACCAAATTGTACAATCAAATGAAAAAAGAAATCTTCATTTAAAGAGAAGATAAAATTTTCTATTTGATTTAGTACCTAGTTCCTCTCCTGGATAAAATAATTTCTTTAGATTTTAAATTAATCCCCAGGCCCATTTGAGAAGCATTTTGTCTGACTAAGCTAAGCTATAATCAGCAACCATGATGCTACTTCTATGTGCCGTGTCCCTTGAGAAAGTGTGCGATCGTGGCTCCCCGCAATTTTCTGTTCGATTCGGATGATAAGTTTTGTCACATGGCTCATTAAACTGATTGTCCGATGGACCGATGGAATTCGAATTTGTTTGCACCTGGCTTTTTTGACAGTGCGCTGAAAATGGATCTACTTAAGTATTCTGTTACATCACTAGTGTTGCATATTTCATTTGTTATGACGATAATCTTTTCAATACCAAAATGTTAAGCCTGCCATCATCTCTATTAAAATTTCGTCTGGTCTTGTTGCTTTGTTGCTGCTTTTCCATTTGACCAGAAACAGAAGAAATAGAATTTGACCAGTGCTGATTTCACTTCATATTTTAATATTTCTGGACCTTCAATATTTCTGGGGCTTCAACATATCTGTGTTTTGCGGGTTGGCCTCTTTTGTAGTCGAAGAGTTTTCCGATGCATTAGTTCCATCTCTTAAGTACTTTTCTTTCTCTAATATTAGTGTCATATCAGTCAGTTGTGCCATACGTGAGACACGCTTTGGGCGATCCTATCTCGAAAGAGACATAACTGACTGGGCAGAAGATTATCCCGCAGTAGGTTGCCATTGCTTTCTGCGGTAGACTGATTGCCAGCCAAGGCTATAGAACCCAAACTGTTCTATTATTTAACTCATAACTGGATGGAAGAGACCTTTCCCAGAGGTATTTATGCGTAAATGAATGCAAGGAATTTAACTGGAATTCGAACTCGGCACCCCGATTTGTCGTTCCGAATCGATATTCACTGCACCACAACGATACTTGGATTATATACATACAGTTGGTAAGCATGTCTTTTGTCCTGTTCATATATATATATATATTATGCATATCTGCTTTATCTGCGCATTTTTAGTTGAGTCATTTCTCTTTAGTCTGTTTGCATTTGTTTCTAATTTCTTTCTGTAGTGTCCTATATTCTGTGCCGTACCTTGGCATTGCTTTTTTGTCTCCTTTTAATCATGTTGAGAAATGCATCTGTCATCCATTCCTTTTCTCTTTGTCTATTTTTCTTTGAAATGATCTCAATTGCTGATGTTACTTAATGTGTCCCACTTCGATTTTCCATTCTATTGTATATTTCTTTAACACTGTCCATATATTTCGCATTGGGGTCATTCATGATCTGCCATATTGCAATTTGGGTGTTGCCTTAGCTCTCTTTAATTTCCGTAGGTTCACTTTATATTTACATCTCTCTGGAAGGTAGTTATTGATAGTTATATAGCTGATTTGGGTTTTCTCTTCTCTTCCCCTCCTGGACCTTTCCATATCTCTATATGTCTTAGATGTACTTGAAACCAGGCACTACCTGATCATTCACTGTGTATCATTGGACCTGTTTTTCTCTCCGTTCATTATGAGTTCCTAGTCCAATTTTGCCAGTTATTATATAGTCACTCTCCTTCCAACTTTGGATTTCAGGTCTCCCATGACTTTTATAAATTTTTACGATTTGCATTGAACCTTTGTGTTGTCATTTGTTCAGTAAACCTTTTCAATTCCTTATCCCGTACTTTGTGCTGTCGGTGCATGTACAATTAATATGGATCTTTTCCTTTCAGTTTAGCTACAAGTATACTATCAGATAGTTGATAGTACCCCAGAACACATTCCTTTGTGTTTTGGTCTCCCCTCTGATTCTTATCTCTGCTTACATGTAGGACGCTGTATTTGCAATTGACAAAATTTTCATTTTTGCATCACTTAGTTTCACATACTCCTAAAATATTAACATTTAACCTAATCATTTCCTGCTTTATATTCGCTAACTACTCGCGTAGATTTAGTGTTCTAACATTCTATGTCCGAGAACTACTTAGTCAAGTAATTAATTAAAATACTGGGTCACTCAGAATCGAATTAATTACACTAACTGTTGTCGACAAGAAAAAACAAATAACCATCGTACTACAGTAGACATCCTATTCACCTCACTCAGCACTAAGTTTTCATATATTCAGTATACAAAACGAATCTTGGTGGTTATTCTTTTTTTTTTTTAAATTTGAAACATATTCCGCTTACAAACTCTCATTACATCATGTACACTGTCGTGGATTCTTGTAGATCTATTGCAAATCTTTTTGTGAGATAATGTGTTAAAAATATATTCCATCTGCTTTCTCTTCTGCCTGCATATTACGGATACAGTTAACTATTTTTTTCATGTAAAATGAAATTTCTTTGTTATTTTCAAACAGCATAGTTGGCAAAAAATTAAAACCACAAATTTATATAGTTCGTATAAAGCGAATAAACTTTTATTTAATTTTTATTAACCTATGTGTTATATATAATCCAGTATAATATGAAATCCACTAAACTTAGCTCTTTCTTATAAAAGAATCAATTCTTTAATGACATATGAAGAACAACCTTCACAAGCAATAGTTTGTGAAGCAAAGATGTACCTTTCTTTACATTCGTCGTTTCTAAATAGACCGATAAATGATAAAATGCCTAATCAGTAAAAATATAGATGAGTTTGAATTCGAAATCACATGAAAAACTATCGGCTTATACGAGAGGTGCTGAAAATTTCTCGGCATGACCCACTTCACAAAATCTTACCAAATGATCAAACATAAGAATTTTTAAAATTCCTTCTTGGTCCAGACGAGAACTTTTCAGTGTTACCTTATATTACATATATGGAGCAGTCAATATGCCAATAATAAAATATGCACCATTGTACTAACTGAGTAGAAATAAGTGCCTAGTATGTGTGCATTTTAAAATCACTGATATTTTTTTTAGTTACAAAGTCCATTTTGGTATTGCAGAAGCAATAATATCGACAACCTGAATACAAAAAGTAATGATAATGTGTGAGCTCCTGAATGATTAGGCATCATGCCTGAATTCATGTAAAGTTCTTTAAAAAAAAAAGAAAAAGTTTTCTTAAAACAAACACATGGAGCTGCTTTTTTTTCTTTTTGCTCAAGAATCATTTATTTGAGCAACTAGACGTTCATCTGGATCGTCAGAAGCATTTTTACTTATTATTTGATTGTAAAATATTTTAAATCTTTTAATTATAGTGCCAGAAGTAGTGGTGTAATTCTGATTGTGATTATAATTTTAAATGTTGATCTTCAAAACAGACATTCCACTTTAAAGTGCAACACAGTCTTCTCAATCTAACATGTTCAGAGCTAAGCAAAGGTATCGTAACCTATATAAAGAAATCTATTTTGATTTTTTTTATAATTTAGTTATCAGAGATTTTGCTGAAATGCTAATGAATAAATATCGAATTCGTCTGGTTTGATGAAATATGAAGTTTTGAAGCTCCTGCTGAAGCCCAATGTCAAGCAAACATTGATGACATTTTACCCACACTGGGCGCTCTCTGTTTTATCCCTAAGTCAAACTACGTTAAGAATCGTATCAAGAGCTCCTGATCTACTGGGACCTGTAATAAAGATGAGTAACTGCCAACATTAGCTCCCAACCATCACTATGCCATCTCCCTCAAGTATAAATGTTTAAAACATTTTATAAGAAATTTGCAAAAAATATTTTTCTCATTTCTTTAATCACGCTTTTAAAACATTAATATCACTTTCCAATGACTCTAAATTTATCTTAGTAACAGAATATATAACCTCGGTGCTTCCAGTTCAACGTTGTAACACCTGACGTATGCCACAAGAAGACGAGCATTCTTTTGTAGTGATTATGCGGCTACCTCGATTTTTACAAGTCGTAATGAGTTCTCCTTAAGCAGATCTTGTAATTTGAAACTTCTTTTCAGCCAACCACTGAATACAACCTGCTAGTGCCACATTAACCTATCTTCTCGTGTTTTTTTTTCTGTTTGTTTGCAAACTTGCTTCCATCTTCCCAGCGACTATAACAGATTTTAAGCGTATACCTCATTCTTGGCTGTTTACAGTGTCAATCTCATAACAAGTTAGTAGTTATAAAATTTAAGTTATTGTGGGGAGTCCTATAAAGAATGGGATTAATCTGCTAAACACTTTCTAGAAAAATATTTGAAGTGCGAGGCTATCTGCAGTATCTGCTTTTCGGATTTTGTAAATACAGTACAAACCACTGCGATGAAATTTGTTTTGTCATTTGGCTTTTTTCGTTCAATTTTTGAAAGAAATAATTGAATCAGTCTTTTCTTGTATATACATGATCATTTATTTATTTGATTAATACACAATCTTTGATGCTTGATTTATTTGTTTTTGCAAAACTAAATGAATATATTTTACAAAATAAAGAAAAAACAAAATAGTTCTATCAACTCAGCAAACTAATATTCTTCAAACTAGCAAGCAATTTACTAATAAAAATCTTTGATAAATCTTAAAAACTAGTTTTGAGTTGTGAGTTTTTGGTGCCAAAATTGTTGTTTTTCAGTAGTTATTTTTTCTGATAAAAGGTATTTTGGCAAGCAGATTTTTTTTTGTCCCCGGATGAGTGAAGACAACAGTGTTCTCACAAAACTTCGAAGTCTGCTCAGTTAAAGTGACAAACTATTTGCACTAAAACTATTAAAAAATTATAAATAAAAACGTGACTGGAAAAGTAAGAGAAAGAGATTACTGTGGTTACAGTTAATCTATCCTGTACCTAAGAAAAAGATAAGCAAATTTCGCTGACACAGGACTTAATAAAACATTTAGTTTAGTATTTGAAGTTGTGAATCATTTAAATTCCGTATACACACAGTTAATATCTCCTAGTTAATATTTTGAGTCCCACACGCTTTGTAATACATATTTATTTAAGCGAACTTCTTTTGCAAGCATAGATGAACAAAGTCGTTTAAACAGTTGGGAAGGAAAAGGAATAAATTATATACAATATAAATTGATATACGTTTATTAATTGAAAACATCTTGACTGTTGTGGGAAAACTGGGGCAGGATAAGCCGACACTTTTTGTTGATATGGCCGAAATCCATTTTTGTCGGCAGCGCTTAATAAAAAAAAAAAAAAAAAATGCAACAAACCAACGTCAGGCGCCAAACAGATTTTTTAATCAAGTAACATTTTCTCTGAGTAAATGTAGTTGCCAGTCATAAATAGTTTTTTCTTTATATCGTGATATATGTCGCTTTGTTTATCGGTCAATACTTGTTGGGCACCTCGGCGTGGTCTAACGGTTAGCAAGCTTGTCTTGTCTTGTTCGATCCTCACTGGGTACCCCATACTCTCCGCCTTGTGCCACATCTAAGCGGTGCTTTAAAAGACAACTGTTGGTCAATACTTGCAGAATTGGGTAAATTTAAAATATATATTGCGACTAGAACCGGGCGCGGGTGAGAAATATGACACAAATTCTTCGTATGGGTGGGTCAACAATTACGTAAAAATTGTTCAAGTAATCTGGAGAAAAATATAGAAAAATTCTACTTGCACTGCGGAGAAGAAAATAAGAAAAACAAATGTTTCCTCTTAACTTCATTGTTATATAATGTAATTAATTACAATGATTCTGCCTGTTGGTAAAATGAGAAATTAAATGGTAAAATGATTTGCATATTTAAATCCATTGTAAGATATTTTTTCTTTTTTTAAATAATAAAATTTGGTCATAAAATCGGCTTGTATTTCTTTTGTGAGGGTAGGAACCCCAATAAATCAATCTTTTTATCTTTGAACCTTCAAATACGGGTTTTTAATTCGTTTTTCTACACAATTTGGTAACCGTGTAATATTTTTTTTCGATCGACACGTTTCGGTCAATGCGCTTTTCGGCTTTCCTCAGATTTATGCAGCATCCGTTATTCTCGTGTACATTGTTTTCACTTTTGTCCAGATTTCATTGAGGTGAATTTATATTTGGTTATATATTCCAGCGTCATTAGTATGAGATTATGTGGATATAAAACATTACCGTATGTGATTACAGAAGGAAAAATAATATTATTGAAATAAATAAGTACAACAGAGTGATGTATATGCATTGTTGTGTGTGTGTTGAGGGGTGTTTCCGCGTAACTACACGTGCAATGAGAATAGAAAATCGGTTTAAGTCACTCTGTGTTGGACTAATAATACTTTTTCACTGTTACGATCTCATATTACACACAGTTCACAAATCTAACTATTGACCTATTACTTTGTAACCCCCCCCCCCCCCCCACACACATGCAAACAAAATACACACAAACAGACAAAATAATTCTATGAGAAGTTGCGTGAATTACAAGATTAATATGACCCTTCTCTTTCTTTTTTCCCAACTATTCTGTAGTCGGATCTGTTCATATAAAGAGCATTCTGTTTTTGTCCTGTAAGATTTAATAATTTAGTTATGGCATTGATGTGTAGAAATTAAAGTAAATATCACTTCAACTGAAAGACGGATTGTCATTATTTTTCCATCTGACGCAATAACCAGTGAAAGAAATTAAATGAAGCGGGTGTGCCGGTTAAATGACAACACTAGACTTAAATCTTTCATTAACTTTTACATTTTATTCACTCAGGTATTTCCCCTGTTTTTCTCGAACAGTCTGTGGTGCAGGGTCTTAAACACTAACCCTACATTTTCGTCTGTGGTATGTAAAAAAATGCTCCAGGTTCCTCTTTCGGGCTGTTGTTCATATTGCATGTGTATCACGAATCGTTCTCATGCTAGCAAAGCAGATGCAGGTCATCTGATTCGGTGGCTGAAGTTAACTAGCTGGTACACCTAGCTTCTTTGATGGCTAGCAATGTCTGCTCTTGCGGCATACTACGAAATGAAACGTTCTCATTTATAAAATTAAATTTATTTTTTTAAATTATTGTCTTTATTATTCATTTAAAGGCCACGCAGCGATTATAAAATTAATTTAATTCAAAACAGGCCATATCAACATTGACTACCGAATTAAACTTCCTTTTTATCATTGGGATTCAGTGATTTATTCTACGCTTACATAATGTTTCTGTTTCTATTTGCTACTGATAAATCAGTTTTGAGAAATGCTGATGTTCACCATTCAGTATAAACAAAAAAGAATAACATAATAGAAACAAGCCATTTAAAATAAAAAGGAAAGTATAACAAGATACCATTAAAAATTTATGTTCAACAATGAGTGCTAACAGGTTTTTGCGTCGTTCGGAATAATTTCTATTGGCACTACTTGAATATTTGCAGATGCTAGATTATTGGGATATTATTATAAAAGAAGAAGCTGATGAAAAAACAATTTTGCAACCCTTATGTACAGAGGTGCAGCAGAAAGCAGCTCAGTAAAGGCTGCAACAAAATAAATTAGTGCACACTTTGTTGCACCTGTTTCTAGGGAAGGGCGGCTGAATACTTGAGAGACGAAACAGATTGTATTACTCATTGCATTTACTTATTATTATAAGTTCTTCAGAAAAGAATCAGATGTTAAAAAATGTTCTATTTCAAAGTCTCTGTAAATTAAACATTCAACACAGGAGAAAGTGGGAATCGCTTTTGGAATCGCTTTTTGGAAAATAAAAAATGTTTTTCATTAATTTCTAAAAAGGTATTTTTTTTTTAATCATATCACCCCGAGTAAGGCGGTAACGCCACTGATGTGCATGGGGCTACATAGGTGTGAAAAGATTGGAAAAGAGAAAACCGGAAACCGCATCCTAAACAGGAAACAAGGGATGAGCCTCTTCACCTGTTCAATAGACGTGGGTGGAGTGTGTGAACCGAGCGATAGTTTAGTCTATCTACTCCAATTGAAAAAAAAAAGTGAGAAGAGAAAACCGGAAATCGCATCCTAAACAGGCAACAAGGGATGAGCCTCTTCACCTGTTCAATAGACGTGGGTGGAGTATGAACCGGGCGACAGTTTAGTCTATCTACTCCAATTGAAAACAAATAAAATAAAATAAAATAAAAAGAAAGGGTGAGAAGTTGAAACTGAGGATTTTTTTTCCTTCAAGTTTCAACTTAGTTAAAGTCGAAAGAAGCCTTCGAAGTCTTCCAAGCTAAACTAATTTACAGAACCTTCTCTAGCAAGTTTAAAAAGACGAAATAAATAACCCTGTGGTTGTCCAGCTGAAAGAGGCAGAATACAGTTTCTTATTTAACAATGGCGAAAAGAAAATTAACATTAAATACAAGAAAAAGCAAGAATGGCTGGCCACTTACAAAACATGTGATGTCAGTTCTTCAATATGGCAGTTAATGCTAGATAATATTCTCAAAGATGAAGGAAAAACTTGAAGCAACTGAAATGTGGTTCTATAGAAGGGTGCTGTGGATATCATGAACCGAGCATGTGAGCAATGATGAGGTGTGGGAAAGAATAGAAACGAAAAGGAAATTAATATCAAGCATAAAGTAGAGACAATTAAAGTTCCTGGGACATGCAACGAGGAAGGAGGGCTTGGAGAACTTGATACTAACAGGCCAGATATAGGGAAAAAGAGACAGGGGAAAGCAGCAGTTAACATATTTGAAGGGCCTGAGCAGGTGGATGACAGAACGAAAACTGCGAGATGTTACAGAAGAAAGTGTGCTAAGAGCCACCAAGGATAGGGAGACGTGGAAGGCCATGATCGCCTACGTCCTAAAAGGATAAGACACATAGAAGAAGAGGAATATGAAAATTGAAAGTAATATCAAATGAATGATATTGGTTGATTCTATACATTAAAAATCGCGTAGTATTTAACCTGTTTTGTGTACAGCTGAAGTTGTATTTACGATTTCCGAAACGATTTAGCGTGGTTCCATTGGAATCATTCTCTCTACTAGACTTGGGAAATGATAGGTTTTGGAAGAAATTGTGAATGGTCGTCAAAAAAAAAAAAAAAAAAAAAAAAAAAGAGAGAGATAACTCCGGTTTACAATGTCGATGATTACTGTTTACAAGTCACGTTCAATTAACATGTTTTTATTTTCGGCATTAATTTACCGAAATCCGGACATGCCACTAGCGCTTCTAGCAGCAGTACATCCTGTAGAGTTGATGTCAAGCACCCATACATAGGCACAATCGAACGCACGCACGCGCGCACACACACACACACACACACACACACACACACACACACACACACACACACACAATATTCTAGAGGCCTCGGAGATGTTTGTCAAGTTGGCCTTGTGTCAAAAGAAAACCGACGTCCCCACAATTTAAAATATCAGAAGGTTAAAAGAATGTTTTGAAGAATAAAAGTGTTCTGTTTGTAAAAATTTTATTTTGTAAAAAATAATAGAACTGAATAACAAATTTGTAAATAAAAGAAGAAAATGTTTGAAGAAAAAAATGCATGTAGTTAATTGCTCCACAGAAATTCAGTTCATTGTTGATAGTAGCAGAATGTAAAAAGATTAAAAAGGTTGCTAAAATAAGGTCTGTGTTCATTTCCTTTTTATGGCTGCAGAAAAACTGAAAAGGAATATCAGGCAATAAAGTAGATTGTACTTATCAGAGTCAGTTGAAGTATCTTGTTGTTGCTGTTTTCTTTGACGGTGTGTGGGTGAAGACGAAGAAAAGAAAATTAGAAAGAGAGGTAGAACGAATATGTGATGCGCTCTTACGTCCGGGTCGGAAAATTAAATTTTCATTAGTCACAATGCGACGAGGTCCTTCAGATTACCGCTCCCATCTTGAACTGACCTGATCGGTCAAGTGACATGGTTAAGTAGTGAAATTTATTCACGTAGTTGAATCAAACGATATACTTATTTTTTTAGATGTTAAGATACTTTGACAGGGTTCATAGAACAATTTGCTATTTCCTATCCAATCAGAATCCAGAATCTTAATTTTCACACCAACTTGTGAAATTTGCCTTGGTCTGAGTTTTTCCAAAATGTTTTCAGTCGTTTTGATCCGATTTTGAGGGTTTGCTATTTTTACTTTTTTGTTTGAGTTAATTGTTAGATGATATATGTTTTGTATCCTATAATATACATACATACATACATACATACAAACACACACACAATTTTTCATGAATTTTAGAAATTGATGTTTGAAATTTTTGAATAGAGCTTTACATGTGGATTTTTTTGTGAGATGTCATATCGGATTTTGCAATATATCATCACCTATAACAGGAGTTCCTACAGAAGGAAAAAAAATCTTTTTTTTCCTTCTGTATCCCTTCCCCCAATAAGATTGAATTGTGACACAAGGTCGGTTATATAATTTTCTAAGCGTAGCTTAGATGTGGCACAAGGCCGAAAGTGGGTGTCCCAACCCAGTGAGGATTGAACCCACGACTCAATCATATAATAACTCTGCTTGTTTCTTCCATAGTTAGTTAGTTACTTAGTTCCTCTGTCCGTTACGCCACTGAAGAAAGATAGCACACTTACTCTCTACAAGAGCTTTTCCTTCCCCTTTATCTTTTTATAATCTATAAATGCTACTCTCCTCAGCGTTTCTCTCACCTTTGCCAAACGGAAGGGTAGTAAAGAGTGAGAGAGTAGGAGGAGAGAGCCTGAGAAGAAGTGAAAAGGAAAGTCAAGTACTTATCGAAGTCAGTTGAAGTATCTTGTTGTTGTTGTTTACTTTGACGGTGTGTGGGTGAAGACGAAAAAAGGAAAATTAAAAAGAGAGGTAGAACGAATGTGTAAGGCGCCCTTACATCCGGGTCGGTAAATTAAATTTTCATCAGTCACATTGCAATGAGGTCCTTCAGATTACCGCTCCCATCTTGAACTTGAAGCATTACCGTAGCACTAGCAGTAGCAGCTTAAGCTGGTGGTTGTAGCAGTAATTGTGTGTGTGTATATGTGTGTGTAGTGTACAATCTAGTAAAAATTAAACCGAGCTACACAGGACTGCATCCTATGGAGATCTCTTGATAAGACACAGATAGTGTCGAAACGAAATGGCTACTTTTGTTGTGATATTATAACATATATATATATATATATATATATATATATATATATATATATATATTAGCTTGCAGTGTGGGTATAGAAGAATCCAAAGGACTATCCTGTACATACAGTGGTAGGATAACTCTCTAAGAGAGCTCTAAGCATATATGCATATAAATACATATACAGCAAATATAAGAAAATTTAAGACAGACACGCCACTTCAGGCGCACCACCGCCACCCTCTGCCTCCACCTTACAAAAGACCTTACACGAACAAGATTTACAAGATTCGTGTAAAATCTTTTATAAAACAAAGACGGAAGCCGACGGTGGCTCGCCTAAAACAAGCCTATACCTCCGAGTCACCATGAAGCAACGTGTCTGTCTTAATTTTTCTTATATATATATATATATATATTGATGGTAATTTTACAATAGAAATGTATTTTATACTTTCATATTATTCTGTTTTTGTGTTGGGGTTCACTATGCAGTTTATCATCATACCCAGGACAAACCGCAGTTTGGGGTTAACTATTTGCTATAGCTGGGATCCTAATAGGTGCTACTATCCTGGGTCAGGGTGAACCTGAGAACAACAGCAATTAAGAGGTAGTTCCATGCTCCTTAAAAACTCCCAATCAGAGGCCTTGCTGCCGGATACAGTTTATCATCATACCCAGGACAAATCCTAGTTTGGGGTTAACTATTTACAATAGCTGGGATCCTAATAGGTGTGATTATCTAGGGTCAGGTTGAACCTGGGAACAACAGTAATTAAGAAGTAGTTCAATGCTCCTCAAAACCTCCTGGTGTAGTTTATTTTCATACCCAGGACAAAAAGAAAGGTGATATGCTGAATGTCAATTTTACCGTGGAGGATTCAGAAATTAGTGCATTTTCTATACATTTTCACTTTCGGTTTTAACTAAATTATTTTAATTTAAATTATTTTTGTTTTAATTAAAACTGCATTTTTTAAGTCGAAATTATGGTCAGGCTTATTATGGTGAATGGTCAATGCCTGAAATGCTGTTTCATCAAAAATTTACCATATCTGCTGCCAGCAGGGAAGCAGTTTTTTTCCCTGAAGTCTTTTCAAATTTAGGTGCTTCTTTAATGACGAAGATTAGGGTTTTTGTAGGCCTATGCTAAATCCAGAGGAAGATTATCTAAATCCAGAGGAAGATTATCTAAATCCAGAGGAAGATTATCTATACCAGAATTCCTGATGTCATGCAAATTTTCGAGACTTATTTAAGAAAATAAAACTGCATCCACGACACCGGCAAATATAGATAGTAAAAATGTTAATGGGTGTCGATATTTTATCTAATAAAAAAATGAATGTAGATACTAGTCAAAAAATGAATAATAATAGTAAACTTTACTTTGTCTAATAACAAATAAAGAATAATTCGTTCATTCGTTGTCTGATTTTTTTTTTTTTTTTTTTGTAAAGAATATAGGGACAAATTTGGACACGGAAGTGAGTACAATGTGCCAATGACAACTGATGCCGGAAAGAAAGCCAGGAAGGTAAAAAAAAACAAAAAAACTCCGAATTTCTTCCTTCTTGCTAACTCACTTTTGGTGGCTGGTTATTAACGGGAAACCTCTACACTGATGCTAGATATGACACAAGGTCGGGTTTTAATATTTGCCTATACTTCTGAGTAGTATTTACATTATTTACATCGTTCAGACTGTTTTCCTCATCTTTATTGCCATGTTTACGTCATTTCGGCCGTTGTATGCACCGGCCTTCTGTATTTGTCTATACTTCTGAGATGAGTTAGAATTTATATTATTTACATCGTTCAGAATGTTGTCCTCATTTTTATTGCCATGTTTACCACGTTTCGGCCGTTATACGCTCCGGCCTTCTTTAGGTGCTGGGAATTTCGAATCGAACCCTTTATTTTGATCACTGGGGTATGTCATTCTCATTCCATGTGCGATGCCACTTCTGGTGTAGTTATTTCCCTTTAACTTAACTCTCTGCGTTCACCACTGCTGTAATCTGGTACTGAACTCAGAACCTTTTGGGTCAAATCACTGGAACTAACCAACACTTTTATCCCCTGGAAGAATCAGTGTATGAATTTTTGGGACTTATAAACCTAATGTCTCAGTAATCATTTTTTACCAGAGCTCATATTCCAATCTTGAAGCTAATGATTTTCCCATATTGTATTCATTTCTATACTTGGTCGACTTGGGAGATTTTTGTGGCTTAGTATGTGTTTGCTCAGGTGACGGTGATCCTTTTCCTCATTCATATGTGACAGTTTTTAACGTGGGAATTCCGAGCCATTAAGCTCGGGCAAAAATAGACCTTGTATAAGGCATGATGTGCATTGTAATGCAGTGGATATCGACTCGGAACGACAAATCGGGGAGCTTCCAGTTGAATTCCTTGCATTCACTTGCGCACAAATACCCTTGGGAAAGGTAACAATCCACCTCTTCCCTCCAATTATGGGTTAAACAACAGGACATATTGAATTCTATAGCCTTGGCTGGCAACCAGTCTAGCGCAGAAAATAATGGCAACCTACTGCGGGATGATCTTCTGTCCAGTGTATCATGTATGGCACTTAACTGACTGACTGAATATAATAGTTGGAAACATGATTAAGGCTTCTACTGGGCATCAAGTGGGGGGTCAGTTTTCTGTTGTTATGAAGTAATAAACTGATCCTCTACTAATTACTATTTAATAATATAATACATCTCTTTTCCCTCTAGCTATGAGTCAAATAACAGGACAGAGAGGGTTCTATAGCCTTGTCTGGCAACCAGACTACAACAGAAAGTAATGGCAACCTACTGTGGGATAATCTTCTGCCCAGTCAGTCGTGTCTCTTTTGAGACATGATCGCCCAAAGCATGTATCACGTATGGCACTTAACTAACTGACTGAATATAATAGTTGGAAACATGATTAAGGCATCAAGTGGGGGATCAGTTTTCTGTTGTTATGAAGTAATAAACTGATCCCCTACTAATTACTATTTAATAATATAATATGTCTCTTTTCCCTCTAGTTATGAGTCAAATAACAGGACAGATTGGGTTTTTCTCCAGTAATATTCTCACTGGACATTCTTCTTTGTATTGAATCAGTCAGTTAATTGTCGTACGAGATACAAGCTTGGGCGATCATGTCTCGAAAGAGACATGACGGACTAAGCAGAAGATTTTACTACAGTAGTTTGCCATTACTTTTTGCGGTAGACTGGTTGCCAACCAAGGCTATAGAATCCAAACTGTTCTGCTTTTCAACCCATAGCTAGAGGAAGAAGAGATGCATTCGTACTTTTTCCAAGGGTATTTACGCGCAAGTGATTGTAATGAAGTCAAATGAAATTCGGATACCATCATGAAAACATGGTGTGGCATACTCTTGAAATTTAATGTGCGAATATTGCCCACACATTTGGGATCGAGTATTTTCAGTCACACCTTTATCAAGATCAGGAAAAACTATGTGTGTTATTTCTTTCCTCGTTTTCGAACTCGGTGTTTATTACTATATTACTCTGGCGTGATAAAATCATAAGTGCAACTCAGTGTAGCATTGATTCAAGCTATGCTATCGCGATAGCTGTTCACAAATTCCTGATATTTGTAAATGCTTGAATGTGCTCATGTTAGGTGAATGTAGTGGCCTCACCTTTCGTTAGAATTCTCCAGAATTCTCTCTACACCATTTCTGGATAATTTGGGAAAGCGAAGACATGTATATTATCCTGCTAGAATAACCCGTCTTTATCGAGGCAGACGGAGTCCATGAATTGGAGCAAATGAACAGTCTACATATTATAGCGCCACCACCAGCCTACATAATGCATTCTTCGCAAATGGCTTCCATAGCCCCAAGAAGTCTGCGCCCCACTTGGATCTAACATCAAACCAAGAGAACTGGAACGGTAACTCACTGGACTTCCAGAGTTCAATTAGGGATGTTATGAATTCAGATAAAATTCTTTGTTCGATGTCGTATCGTTAATAGGAGTACCTGGTATGTCTTCTGCTCTAGTCTTTCATCAAAACTAAACTGCATTCAATTAACCTGCTGGATATGCATCGATCAACTCCTCCATTGAATATGAATGTGATTTGCAGCAATATCTGTTACGGCAAACGATTATAGCCAAGCGCCTCTTGTCCCGATCATTAATGACCATTGGTCGGTCACTGTGCTGTTCACAAGAGTGGTAATATCTTTCATCAGATATTCCCGGTATATTCATGACACCCTAGATCGAAAAATGCCAAATGTCTACACAATATCAGAAATGAAGTGTCCTATCTGTTTGTCATTCACAATGTCCCGTACAAACTATAATAATTTACGCCCCCTTCGAGTTTAGCCGATTTTCACAAAAAAAAAAAAAAAATTGTATTTTTTTTGCGGGAGGGAGGCATCTTTACCAAAAGTTTGCTTCTCAAATTCGGAAATATTTTATTGGTATCTTCTTTTCAGAATGTGTCGTTACTGTCCTCTTGCACATATATCCGGTTTATGAAATATAACCGTAACAGCAGGCGAGTTTTCAGGCCGACCGTATTTCAAATCTCTTTCAAACCTCTTCTTCCAAGATACGGGAGTCGACTAACTAATCTCGTCTTGCATTCTGATTTTGTTAAACAAGCATCCCAACCGGGGTGGGAAAGAGAGGTGTAATGTTTTTATTTCTTTCACTGTATAAATCTTACCAGCTCGAAAAGAAAACAATTACATTTAACCATTTCGACTTCCAATAGAAAGGGAGAAAACACATTCTCTCTATTTGTCTGCCTGCTCTTATCTTATTGTAACCTAGTACACAGGAAAATGTCAAGGCCACATTTCGACCTAGGTTCACACATCGTCAAAACCCACTGACATATGTTGTAACTGGAATCACTTTAATGAATTCGCTAAAAATAATTTTGTACTAAGTATAAATCGCATCTGGGTTTTTCCACTTGTTAACATTTCGGCTACTTTTCCCGACAAAAATAATTATAGTCTCCAATTTTAGAGAAATCTCTTCTCATCTTACAAATCACTTAAAATGAATGCCAGCCATCTGAAAATAGGGTTACAATGTCAGGAGTGGTACAATTTATGTGTAGCAGTATTTGAGAGAGGTGCAGTTTATGGACAGTGTTATCTGGGAAATGTGTAATTTATGTACGGTAATATCAGAGACAGGTGCAGTATAAGAAGTATAATATCTGAGTGAGGTTTACTGTATGCACGGTAATATATGGGAGATGTGCAGTTCATATACGGCATGGTCTTGGAAAAGTAGCTTATGAACAGAAATATCGGGCAGAGGTGCAGTTTATATAAAAGAACATATGTGAAATGTACAATTTATGTGTGGCAATATATAGGTAAAGAACTGTTTATATATAGGAATGCTTGGAAAAGATGCAATTTGTGAATGAAAATGCATGTGCGAGGTACACTATATCGGTGGTAATTTGTTAGAAGTACAGTTTGTTACGAGGATGCATTTATATACAAAATTAATATTAATAATGTCTAACAAGTTGTAGTAAAGGACTCTTTTGATCCCTACTTGATGTTACAAAAGTTTTAACTCAGAAAATAGTCATAAAAATAAAGAAATTAGAAATAGAACGTTTGGAAGATTGTAGAATGTTCCAGAGAATTCGAAAGGCTCTAGAAATATGTGAATTAGATGTTAGCCCCTATGAAAATAGGTTTTGGGCACGGAGCATTTAGTTGATAACAGGATGGGTTGACCTCTACAGCTCCGGTTAAGATTCAGGATGTATATTCAGCCAAAAGAATCTCTAAGTCGACGACAAAAACTAAAACTTGAAACAGTTGATAAAAGGATGTGCTGACTTCATCAGCACCGGTTTCGATTCAAGAAATTATATCCAGCCGAAAGAATCTTTCTAGTTGACGACAAACAAAAACTTGAAAGAGTTGTTAAATAGATTTGCTGTCATATCAACTCCGTTAAAGATTCTAGGATCCATATCGGCAGAGGGAATCTCACAGAATAATCCGAACAACTAAAAGTTGAAAAAAAAACAAAAAAACTCATGGAACTATCTGGGTAAATACATCTTTTTGCCTCTTTCATTGACCAAGCCAATAATTAGTCTTTATATACTCATTTGAGGATTTCCAACAAGTATAGCACTTAACTTCTCCGCCAACTTAACTGGGTTAAGATATTTGACTCCTTACCTTCCCCGTCTCTCCTCGTAACACTTCACCTGCCAGTAGTAAACTCTATGTTTCTATTTGAATGTAAAACTGTATATTTGTAAATATTTTTATCTCATGTTTTGTGAATTAAATATTTGTCTGTATTAACTCTGAGTTTTGGTTCAGCGTTTTTATTTTTTCTTATGTCACAATTAACACGTAACAAGTTTATAAAGCGGAATATCTGGGAGAGGTGCAGTTTTTAAAAGGGAAAATCTAGGAGAGGTGCATTTTATGAAGAGTAATATCTGAGAGAGATACAATTCAATACTGTAATATTTGTGGGTGGTAGTGTTTATGTTAAGCAAAATCTGGGAGAGGTCCAGAATATGGACGGTAATAACCGAGAGAAGAATTGTTTATGAAGCGGAATGAGAGATGTGCAGTTTATGAACGGTAGGATTTAGGAAAGGTGCGGTTTATGTACGCAATATCTAGGTGAGATATAGTTTATGAAACGGAATATCTGGGTAGATTTTATGTACGGCGATATCAGGGAGTGGTGTTGTTCAGGAAGCGGAATAACTGGGAAATGTGTAGTTCAGGTACGTCACTATCTGGAAGTGGTTCAGTTTATGTACGGTAAACTGGTTGATGTGTAGTTTACACTGCAAAGGGATGCAGTGTATTTACAGCAATATATGGGTGAAGGGGCATTTATTTATTGCAATATCTGTGAGAGATATATACTTTATGTATAGCAATATCTAGGAAAGGTGCAATTTATATACAGGAATATCTGGCAGAGACAGAGTTTATGAACGGGAATATCTTCGAGAGATGCAGTTTATGTGTAGGAATATTTGGGTGATATGCTATTTGTATCTGGCAATCTCCGATTGAGGTGCCGTCTATGTACTGCTATATCTGGGGGCGGCTCAGTTTATGAAGTAGAAAATATGTGAGAAGTACGGCAGTATCTGGAAGAGGTGCATTTCATCAACGAGAATGGAAGATGTGCAGTATATGTAGAGGTATATCTGGGAGAGATGCAGTTTCTTTGTTACAATATCCATGAGTTTATATACAGCAATATGTGGGATATATGCAGTTTATGTATGGTAATATCTGGGTGAGATGTGGTTTATGTGCGGTAATATCTGAGAGGCGTACACTTTGTGTATGACAATATCTGGGTGTGGGGAAGTTTATATATCGTAATATTTGGGAGATGTGCTGTGTATTGGCTTGGAACGAAAAATAGGAGAGCCGAGTCCGAATTGCAGTTATATTTGTTGAATTCCCTTACGCGCAAATATCCTTAGGACAGATATTAATCTGTGTTTTCTTCATCCAATTATGGGTTAAGTAGCAAAAAAGATTTGGTTCTATAGAAGGTAGCTGAAGAAAGTGACAAGAAAGGATTACAAATAAACTGCAAGAAAATCGAATACATGGTCATCAGCAAAAAGGGCAACTCAAAATGCCAAATACAGGTGAGGGGGATACTAAAATCAAGCAGGTACAAAAATTTAAATACCTGGGAAGTGTTCTAACAGAAAACGGAAAGTGCGACACAGAGATCCGAAGGCGAATTGGCATGGCAAAGGAAGGATTCCAGAAGTTGAGTAAAGTATTAAGAAACAGGACAATTTCGCTAGAAACAAAGAAGAGAGTACTGGATTGCTATGTGATGTCAATTCTTTAATATGGCAGTGAATGTTGGACGATATTATCGAAGATGAAGGCAAAACTTGAAGCAACTGAAATGTGGTTCTACAGAAGGATGCTGCGAATATCATGGATCGAGCATGTGAGCAATGATGAGGTTTTTAAAGGAAACTAATACTGAGTATCAGGAAGAGACAGCTAAAGTTCCTGGACATGCAATGAGGAAGGAGGACTTGGAGAACCTGATGCTAACAGGCCAGATATAGAGAAAAAGAGACAAGGGAAAGCAACAGATAAACATATTTGAAGGACCTGATCAGGTAGATGATGGAACGAGGTATGCGTGGTGTAAAAGCGTGCTAAGAGCTACCAGGGATAGGGAGATATGGAAAGCCATGATCGCCTACGTCCTAAAAGGATAGGGCACATAGTAGAAGAAGAAGAAGAAGAAGAAGAAGAAGAAGAAAACAACCAGTCTACCGCAGAAAGTAATGGCAACCTACTGTAGAAAAAATCTTCTGCCCAGTCAGTTATGTCTCTTTCGAGACATGCGTGCCCCAAAGTACGTCACGTATAGCACTTAACTGACTGACTGAATGACTACTGCAAATAAACAAGAAATTTTACAATAAAATTTATAAATTCTGCATAAGAAAAAAGACTACATATAAAATGTAGAAAATACTGAAAAGTTTTCAAAGAATTGGTGCAATTTTCGAAGCAAAATCCGTAGTAACAGCGAAGAATAAAACAATCACAAGAGCCGAAGACTTTTCCATGACGTAGGAGCAACTTTCAATTCTATTTTGCTGGTTGTCAAATTTCTTCTGTATTGTTTTCTTATTGGACCGGAGCGATCTAGGTTCCAGCAGCAGATATTCGTCGCCTACTTGTATTAAATCTAAAGCCCCTGAGATAGGCTCCGAATTCACTTCTATGAATTTGGAAGAAAACTCTTTGATTGGTTGTGGATGAAAAACTTTTATAACGTTGGTTTTTCGTCACGTTATTCTGAAGGGTACTTTTGGTAACTCGATATTAGCGAGTTATAATATTTCGGTATCTTTGTGTAAAGTCAACGTACTAAGCGAATCCTTCGAATAATGCTCTCGAAATAATTCTCTCAAATACAATTTTTTCGTTGACGGACAGCACCAGAATGATGCACAACACAGAATGGTATTTGCCTGCCTCCTCACGGAAGCAGAATGTGGCACAACGTCATTTTATTGCCCGGGCAAAAGTTTTCTGTAGACCCTACACATAGCTGGGTTAGGTACCTAGTCTAATTTTCCCCAGACGAGACTCTGCTCTTCGGCCGAGCCTCGTCTAGGTTCATCCCCACTCGGTGGCAAAGTGTCTTACGAGGTTAGATATCAAACTGATGCACAAAACAAAACAATATTTATCTGCTTCCCCACTAAGACGGAATGCGGCACAAGGCCTTTTTATTTGGAGGAATCCATAGACCCTGCACATGGCAGGGTAGGGCACCTAGTTTAATTTTCTGTCCTTCGTCTGGGTTCCTCCCCGCCCGAAAGCAGCGAGTCCGACTTTTTCTTCCCACATAATACCTCCCATTTTGAGCTGACTCTCTCTGAAGTCTATCCTCTGGAATATGTATTTTTTAGTGTTGGTTCCACATTTAAAATTCTGTCGTAGTTCTTGCCGTACTGCTGCGATTCAATAATTCATGTTGGCAAAAGTACATCGAATGTATCATATATTACTTCCATGGGAACTTCTTGCCTGGGACTTTCCAAATCAGTGTGTCTATATCTTAACTGGTTCAGGTGACGTTTATACTCCCACCTCGGTCGCTGCACCATGTAAGTCATTCAACCTTGTTCCCTGCAAGTCATTCGACCGATTCTTTTTACCACGCCATCCTTCCAAATTTCGGTATATCTTTGGTATATTCAGTATATCTTTGGTTTATCCTTAAAAAATACTTTCTCTCCCGGGTTAAGGGGATATTCCTTGATGTTTCGTCTTCTGTTCAGGCACTATTTTGTTGAACACAGACTTAATTTTTCTGACGAATATCAATTTCACCGCCGACATTCGAGATCTAGTGTTAGGATTTAGCGTAATGCTGAAAACGCTCAGAAATTGCTGAATCATTTTCTCACCCTCTACGATTTTTAAGAGACCTTTTGAACGTGTCAACAAAGCGTTCCGCTTGTCCTTTTCATCTTGCATGATATGGGGCGTTGTAATATGTATTTGTAAGGACTTGCAGAATTACTTGAATTCTCTAGATGTGAACTGCGTCCCATTGTCCGACACAATGAAATAAGGAACGCCAAATCTTGCAAGGATTTCGTTCAAAAATTTTATTGCTATTGTGGTAGTTGATCTTCTGCATTTCAATATTTCAGGCTACTTTATTGCAATATTTAACATGTCATACGGACGGAAAAGGGTTAGAGAAAACAATTTTATTTTATTCGAACGAGAAAGGGTTAAAGAACCACGATGTTATTGGGGTTTTTTTTGTTTTTTTTTGTTTTGTTTTTTTTTGTCGGAAAGAGATTCGTTTTCCCAAGATTGCAAACTGGTTAAAAATAGAAATGAAATAGAATCGCACAATATGATTGTTATTAACCAGCGAAATACAGCTGAACTATTAGAGGTCAAATGTCAAAGCCACCTTGTTGAAAGAAGTGAAACAGACTAACATTGCATAGACGAAGACAATTGGAGAAAAATAATTTTTTTTTTTTAATTCATAATTTCTCAGGTGGAACTCGGCGAAACATAACCGAGACGATTAGAAGGTTAAATGTTAAATTGATCTTGTTGAGAGAAGGGAAAAACTAATTGTTAATGGTTGGGAAAATTATCATTCTAAATTTCCCTGAGAGAGGGAAATAGTTCCTCCCAAAGAGGAGGGAGAATCTTCTAGAATTGGAAGTGTGAAATAGAGATAAAGAAAAGTAAAACGTCAGAGAGGTTGACGTCATGTAATAGCTTCTCCCAAGAAGAGGGAGAATTTTCCAGAATTGAAAGTGTGAAACAGAGAAAAGTAAGACGTCAGGGCGGTTGACGTCATGTAATAGCTCCTCCCAAGAGGAGGGAGAATCTTCCAGAATTGGAAGTGTGAAGCAGAGAAAGAGGACTGGTTGAATTTTAAGATATTTGCATAAACCCCCTTATGTGTCTTCACCACACCAGTAAAAAGGGACACCCATAAATAGAGGCTAAAGTCAGTTCTCGTTCCTAACTAGTGAGAGGCAGTTCCCGGCAGTTTCCAGCAATTCCCAGTCAGATGGAGTTTGAAGTTGCCATTTGGCACCCAAAGTTTGAAATAATTGTAACCAAAGTTATCTGCTAAAGAAGAAGAAAAACTCCGACGAAAACCTTGTGCCAACCTGATGACAATAATAAGAAAAAAAACTCCGACGATCATTTTTGAAAAGTACAAACAACGGTACTTGAATTCACTAGTTATATAATTACCAAGTCTGGCCCATCTTAGAGAAATTTTTGTTCAGTTCTCAATTATTAGGAACGGGTTGGGAAAAAGAAAAGAAAAAGAACTAATTATTATTATTATTATTATTATTATTATTATTATTTTTAATAATTAGCATCTAATGATTTATTCAGGCGTCGTCCATTTTTATTTCCAAAATTGGTGCCGTTTTATTTTTTATTGGTTTAGCTTGGCTGACATACCCCAGTGATAATTCAGCTTAAGTTTCTTAAGATCAAATCACAACAGTTGAAGAGGTCAACCCAAAGACCAGCTGCTGTGTCAACGCCATCAACGACCGACGAGTTATGGGCTGAAGGCTTATTCTCAGACCAGGATCGATCCTGACGGAAGTACAACAGACCACGGTTCCGGTACGCTGCGACAGTATAACTGTTGACCATCACCAGATAATATGTTCTATTCAATGGCTCATCGAAATCTAAATGTAATCGGGACCACGGAATGTCCAGACAAGGTTGAAATTTAATTAGCGGGTACTTCGCTGCCTGAGCACAACATCTGCATGATTTAACCAAGTCTTGCATGCCTTCGTCCATTTTCAGTCAGTAAATGTAGTATCTCATAAGGGATTTCATCCTCAAAATTAAAGGTTGACCAACGTGAAATTCTTTTTAATATGCGTTTTCGCAATGATGTTGGAATTTCGACTCTAACAGCGCACATCAGTACAGCATCACATATTGAAAATGCATTACTTTTATTTACCTTTCTATTTTGACTTTACATGCAATTTGATCTTTCATTTTTAATATGAAGTCGTTGTTCCGCGACTTAAGTCTATTTTCTTCCAGAGTTATAAGCAACTCTTTTACGGTATTATGTAAGACGTTTTTAATTTCGCTTTCAGTCATATTGCTGCAATCACTGCATCTTCAAGTGGTTCGCCGAATTTTGGAGTTAAGAGAGACTGTCTCCTTTCTTGATTGAAAAAGTAATATCCAGTCGGATAAAGCCGAAATCAGCCAGAAAGGTGAGAGATGGTAATTTAATGGTGAAGGTTTAAACAAGAAAACAAGGGGAGTCTGTAATGAAAAAGAAGACCTTCCACAATGTGAGTATTAAAACTTTCTCTCATACAATAATAAATCCCTTCATAACTCGAAGGAAGTTGCTAAAAGTAAAGATCTCTCTCTAGCCACACCAGAAGAAATCTCATCTGTCTTGGGTATCCAGGAAGTGTCGGACTAACGGAGGATCATGATTAAATGAAACGGTAAAAAATCTTTTACGAATACATATATTGTCACATACAATTCACCAAAAACTTCTTCTAAAATAAAAGTAGGCTATAATGTTGAGCCAGTTGAGTTATATATCTCAGCTTCTCTGAGGTGTTTTAGATGTCAGAAATTTGGACATCAAAGAGATTACTGTAGGAGCCGACCTACATGCTCAAAGTGTGGCCAAAAGAACTCTGATCATGATGAGGATGAGTGCCAAGATGAGATTAGATGTACAAATTGCCAGGAGAATCATCCAACTTAGTCTCGTACTTGTGAGTTCTGGAAAAAAAATCGTGGAAGTTAAATATAAAAGAAACATTTCCTTTTCGGAGACAAAAAAGTATTTGAAGGGTACATGAGGGGCTCTTCCTATGCAAAAGTAGTGAATAGGACAAGTCCAAATAATTCCAATCTCACTTACAAGTATAAGGACCTTATTGAGAGATTTGTGCACTTGGGGCCGAATGATTGGCCCAATTTAAAAAAAAACTTAAAAGATTTATATTACAAAGAATTGGGACAAGCTAAACCGGATAAAGATAAAAAAGGAAAAGGAAACTGACAATACGCGGATAACATTATCTCAAACGCAGACTTCTCCTCCCTAACATGTTAAGCCATATGCAGAACAAAGGTCACAGAGATCACCTTTATGTCCACCAAGTTCTTAAACAGTAGAATAAGTGTATCACCAATGAAAATAGAAAACAACCAAGCAAAAATTGGAACTGTCTTCTGAAAATAGCTTTGAAAATTTAGATGAAATGGAAGTAGAAAGCCAAAAGCCAAAACCCACAGACGGCTAGAACTTCTAAACTAAAATCAAAAACAAATAAGCCGTAAATAAGAAAGTACATGTATGTATAAAATATTGCAAAAGAACTACCGCGGATTGAGTCAGATCTGTTGATAACAGATGTGACTCCGGCAGTTATCTGCTTTCAGGAAGCCTTCCTTAAGAAGGATGACAATAAAATATAAGAGATTACCAGCAATACAACTACATAAAAGACACTGGTATTTGAGCATCAGGTGTTACATGTATCTTAGTTCGAAATGGTGTTCTACAAAGTCAGATAAACTTGAGAACTAATGTCCAAGCAATAGCTGTAAAAGTGATGCTGCAAAGACTAATCACTATCTGCTCGGTGTACATTCTCCACTGAATGAAAAAATAAATGAAAATGAATTGCAAGAAATTATAAAGCAACTCCATGCTCCCTTTATATTACTAGAAGATGTTAACTGTCACGGCACCTTATGGGGTTGTAAAGGTACAAACCAGAAAAGAAAGTATATGGAATCGGTTATAAATGATTAGTGTATATATAACAATAAATCATCGACTTATTTGAGTCCATTCTCTGGTATTACTCTGCAATTAATTTATCTTTATGCAATCCATCTATGTTTATGAACTTTTTCTGAAAAGTACTGATGGACACATATGGTAGCGATCATTTTCCGATGTGCCTACAAAATTCGGAGCAAAATGACGAAAATTTCCAATGTTGGATATTAACTGGAAGGAATTTCAGAAGCTATGTCCTGAAAAACTAGAAGGACTATGCATCAAGGACTTAACTCAATCTACAGAAATACTGGTCTCTATTGCAGAGGCAAAGAAATGCATCCATAGGACTAACATTAAAAAAGGAAAATGTAATTGGTTTAATGATGAATGCAAAAATGCTCCCAGGTTTAGAAGCACAACAATGTTTTTTTAACAAAGATCCCACAACAGATTACATGCTGAAATTTAAGCAACTTCGAGCAAAAGCTATGAAAGTAATAAAAGTTAGCAAATAGGGATGCGAGAAAAATTACGTCAACAAAAAACAATTAGCTATGTTCAAACAAAAAGCCGAAAAACAAAAACTGAACTTTAAATTTAATAATGCTCAGAGCTACAACCTTCCATTTACAACAGATGAATTGAATGAATCTTTAAGAACAAGCTCACGATACAGGTGTGGAAACAGACGACATTCATTATCAATTCCTAAAGCAACTAACAAACAATTCATTAAAGCTGCTGCTAAAACTGTTTAATAATACATGGACAAGTGGCCACTTCCTAGATTTGTGGAGACAGTCTTTTATCATACCTATTCCGAAACAGGGAAGTATGACGCAGAACCTGGAAATTACAGGCCGATAGCTTTAACTAGTTGTCTGTGAAAACCATGAAAAGAATGATCAACAGACTGATTTGGTACTTGGAAAAGAACGGCCTAATCAGCGATTACCAATGTATATTCAGAAAAAAAAGAAGTACCATGGATCACTGGAAACCTTTGTTAGGGAAGCATTTCTTCGAAAGGAACATTTCACGGTATTTTTTTTTTACTTAGAAAAAGCGTAAGATATCACACAATTTCGGCATATTAAAATATTTGCATGACATAAGGTGCCGTAACAGTTAACATCTCCTAGTAATATAAAGGGAGCATGGAGTTGCTTTATAATTTCTTGCAATTCGTTTTCATTTATTTCTTCATTCAGTGGAGAATGTACACCGAGCAGATAGTGATTAGGTAGACTGACAAAATCCATAATGAACTTCCTAAAAAATCGTAATTTTCAGGTCCGAGTAGGAAGTACACTGTCAGAAGTGCAAAAACAAGAGGAAGGAGTCCCACAAGGAAACATTCTATCAGTGACACATTTTGTGTTAAAATCAACTTTATTGTAAAATCTCTAAGCCTAAGTTAGATGCGCCATTTATGTGAAAGGTTTTTAATCATGTACAAATCTCGGCATATAAACACAATAGAAAGAAAGCTATGCCTAAATAAAATACAGAAATGGGCCACGGAAAATGAATTTACGTTTTCAAAAACAAAAACCAAATGTATTCAGTTCTGCAAACTAAGAAAACTTCATAATGATCCATGCCTAAAATTAGATGAAGCAGAACTTCTAGTAGTGGAACAGCACAAGTTCCTAGGTGGGATTTTTGACAAGGAGCTAACTTTCATCCCTCATTTGAAGTATTTAAAAGCGAAAATGTAGCTAAGTCCTTCAACTTCTAAATGGGGAGCAGATCGGTAAACACTGACCAAACTATATAGATCGTTCCAAGCTGTTTTATGTTTTAGACATGAATGTACATATAGGGATAATAGCTCGTTTGAGCATCGGCTATACGAGAATGACACATTCTTTCTTGCTTACTTATGAAATTCAATCGGTGTGCCAAGCACGTAAACAAGTACTATCAATTAATCATATTTTGGCAGAGTGTCCAGAATTAGCTATCTAAACAACAAGTTTATAATACTGACAGCATGATTGATCTGTTCGAAAATGTAAATATGATTAACATAGTATCATATCTAAAAGTGGTCGGACTCTACAAGAAAATATAAAACTGAATATATATATATATATATATATATATATATATATATATATATATATATATATATATATATATATATATATTACTAGCACTTAATTTTAAAAACATATATTACCAGAAAAACATTTCTAAGAAAGAAAACGCACACAAAAAATTTCTAGAAATACCTTTTTGAAGAAAAACAAATATTACCAGCAATGCATTTGAGTCTCGTTAAAGCTTTTACAAAATGCATTAATAAAATATGTTCTAAAACTTGATTTAAAAAATGATTTCTTACAAAGAATATATATTCTATTCATACGAATCTATCCTAAAACTCTTGTCGGCATTAAATAACCTATTAAGGTTGATATGCCATAAAACAAACCAAACCAAACCAAACTAATCTTGTTTAGTCAAAATTCTTGATCTTATCTCCACGTTGAAATTAAGCCTTGAACGAATATCAGATATTCGTATCTTCTGTAATACGTTTAACAAGTTATTCCTTCGTCCGGAGTGTATATAAACTTGCTAATTGAATTCGCAATAGCGTCTGGAGTGAATGTGTCAGACGTTTCTTCCTCCACCGTTTTCTTAAACAACAATTCAAAAAACATTTGTTGTTATTTTTGTAACAGAAATTGCCGTTTGTGTTGGTCTTTTTGTTGTTGTAGCTGTAGTTCTTGATGTTGCTTTTGCAGTGCCAACATTTGAAGCATAACTGATTTCAGTTTGTCCATTGTCGCTGAATGTTTCAATTACTATGTGTAGACTACGTATTTTTTTCGCTGTAATTCTAGTGAAATTTCAGAACGAGGTCTTCGTCACCACTTTTATAACGTTAGTTTTTCGCAATGTTATTCTGAAGGGAACTTTGGAAACTCGCTATAAATGACCTATAATATTTCTGTATCTTCGGGTAAAGTAAACGTATTAAATGAATCCTTCGAATAGTACACAATAATACTCTCAGAATAATTCTCTTAGAAACAATCTCTTCAATGACACATAACACCGGAATGATACACAACACAGAACGATATTTATCTACCTCACCACCAGGGCCGTAGCTAATTCTTAAAAAACACCGGGCACAGAGAAATTTGCCCGGATTTATTAGTGGACAATGTGATGACGTCATCAGTGTCATCCGTTTCCAGAAACTATGATTTTTGCGGATTTTTTCGGCTATTCCAATCGTGTTCTGACTTTCTGAGTATAACCAATCTTTTCTCCCAAAATTAATAAATAAACAGATTTTTACTGCGTTCATTCGGATGTTTTCTTCGTTTTTCTTTCTTTCTTTCTTTCTTCCTTTTTTCTTTCTTTCTTTCTTTCTTCGTTTGATTTCTGACGAAGACATTTTTCCTTGCTCGGATTTTCACTATGATTGCACGGATCGGCCCGGACCCGTGCCCGGTGTGACCGCTAGTCATATACAGCCATGCTCCCCACCGAGATGGAATGTGGGGTATTCAGGCCCTAAAGCCCAGGCAAAAATTTATTGTCTAATATTCGGTGGAGTCTCGACTGGGTTACTCTTCGCCCGAAGACAGAGAGTCCAAAAAGGCAAGTATTCGTGCAGATGCACAACACAGAACAATATTTAGTTGCCTCCCCACTTCAGACAAAATGTGGCACAAGGCTTTTTTAATGTGGGGCATCCGGGCCATATAGCCCGGTTAAAAATTTATTGTAGAGCTTTGACTGGGTTATTACTCTCCGTTCAAAGACAGAGAGTCCAAAAAGGCAAGTGCTCGTGCAGATGCACAACACAGAACACACTCAAACTTCTCTCTGAGTGCGTTATATACTAAATATTTATGGTCACATGATCCCAGTAGCACAAATATTCAACGGTTACGTTTGTTACCTGGAGATCCATGTGTGACCACACGTCTCGGTATCGACACTTTCTTCCTATATAACAAAAACAAACGCAGTTGTTTTACCACAAATCAAAATATATCAAAATTATTTTTGAAATTCAAAAATTAAACGCCTAACGCAGCGTTTGTTTTATCTCGGAAAAATACATAACTCGATCCTGTTGGCTGGGATCATTGTCTTTACATATGCAAAACTCTACAAGATTAATTCCACTTTGTCAAATGTTTTCCTTATTCTTGAATACAGTATGTGTGATTGCCGTATTTTTCTTCCATTTTAAATATACATTGAAATAACGACGCCGCATAAAGTGTTTGAAAACACAATGGAGAAATTTATGTCGGAATGTATAAATTTAATGAAAACTGTATCCGCTTGCAAGCTAAAGTGGAAAAAAAAAACATGGAATTCAAACCTCAAAATGAACAACAAAATTTCGGGAAAAAAAAACTCCTGTGAAAGGAAATAAGCGAGTATTTTGAGATGTTTTTTATTTTTTCGGGTTTTTGTTTTTGGTTCTTTTTTGCCTTTGATTTAGGTACCTCCAAAGATTCTTTAAAAATGAGCGTACTTGATGAAAAAAAATGCCAAAAACTTAATAAAAATAACGTTTTACCGTTAAAATTTTTATGTGATTACTGAGGAAAGAACAAAGGTTCGTTTTTATGTAATTTTTGTGATTTTTAATTCTTAATTTTAAGAACTTTAAAAATTTTGGTTAAAAGTCTTGTTTCTCTATCAAAATTTAGTATGAGAAATTTGAGCGTCTTTTTGCGCTTAAAACACATTGATTTGGAAATAATTGTCAGATTTTAATGAAACTTTCAGGACTTATTCACAAATTATTAAAATCGGTTTTTAAACATTTCTTTTTTAGAAAACCCTCGTAATATATATTGAAATGATTTGTTTGAACATTATTTTTGATCGATAATCGTATTTAAGTAGATATTCTGTTTATAATCAAACAGCATTATATATTTATTTTTACCGGTCTGATTATTTACGATAAATTTTTGTTGCGAAAATGTGTGTCATTCGACAGGATTTGAACCTGCGACACCTATTCACATAGGAAAAGCCACTAAGTGATCTGATGCGTCTCAGACCTCTCGACCACGAACACTAAACACTAAACTTTTAAACGAAAGTTCGAAATATCGCCCTTTTTTCCCAGTGAGGTGGGTATGGCAACGTGGAATAGCCAACACGATCACTTAATTTGTATCGATTAAGTGTTATTAAACAAAAACTATATTTTCTAATCACAAACAGAAAATCCAGCGACCCCTAGTATTTTAAGAAATATTTTTTTTTTGCGTGTGTATGAATGTGCTGATTGTTGCAAATTCGGACGTCTACACTCGACATTATCAGAAAATATGAGGGTGATTGAAGTAAATTCATAATTTACTAGCAGTATAGTCCGGCGTTGCTCGGGTGTAATGAAAGCTTTAAAACTAATCCATGGTGCTGGAGCTCAAACTCTTTGGACGTTGGCACGAAAGACTAAAAAGCAATAGTTGTTTCCAGTTAAAGCGAAACCGTAGACTGAAAGAAAAATGAATGGATGTAAGTCAAATTTTGATTTCCTGGTATCGATATCAAATAAGGTTTTTTCGTCGTAAACTGAAGTTTGAAGGCTAAATAAGTCATCTGAGTAAATGATTGTCAGAATCCTGATGAATAGAGCGAGAAGCAGAATCGGGCCAGAGATAGGGCAGGAACAGTGTGGGTTCGTCAAAGACACTGGAACAAGGAACGCCATATTCATAATTAGGATGCTCTCTGAAAGGGCATTACAAACGAAGAAAGACTTGTACCTATGCTTCATTGATTACGCGAAAGCATTCGACAAAATACGGCACAAAGAATTGATGGAAATGATAGGCAACCACGACATTTTCGGCAAAGATATAAGAATAATCAAGAATCTCTACTGGCAGCAAACGGCCTGCATACGGACAGCTAACGACCTCAGTAGATACACAAAGATAGAAAAAGGCGTAAGACAAGGATGTGTCTTTTCACCGGATTTGTTCAACCTGTACAGCGAGAATATTTTGAAGACCCTAGATGACACACCAGGATTTATTATTGGAGGCCACAACCTGAACAACATAAGATACGCGGACGATACAGTACTGATTGCGGACACGGAAAGGAAACTGCAAGATCTCATACAGAAAGTAGCAGTGGAGAGTGACAAGAAGGGACTACAAATAAACTTTAAGAAAACTGAGTGCATGGTCATCAGCAAAAGATACAACCCAAAATGCCAAATACAGGTGGGGGATAACAGAATCAAACAAGTCCAAGAATTTAAGTACCTAGGAAGTGTTCTAACAGGAGATGGAAAGTGCGACACGGAGATCCGAAGGCGAATTGGCATGGCAAAGGACGCGTTCCAGAAGATGAGCAAAATACTAACACACAGGAAGATATCAATAGAAACGAAGAAAAGAGTGCTAGACTGCTACGTGATGTCAGTTCTTCAGTACGGCTGTGAATGCTGGACAATATCATCGAAAATGAGGAAAAAACTGGAAGCGGCCGAAATGTGGTTCTACAGAAGGATGCTACGGATATCGTGAACTGAGCATACAAGCAACGACGAAGTGTTAGAAAGAATGGCAACAAAAAGGAAATTGATGCTGAGCATCAGGAAGAGACAACTGAAGTTCCTGGGACATGCAATGAGGAAGGAGAGCCTGGAGAACCTGATACTGACTGGTCAGATAGAAGGAAGGAGAGACAGAGGAAGGCAGCGGATAACATATCTGCAGAGTCTGATCAGGTGGATGACGGAACGGGGGTTGCCAGGAGCAACAGGAGCAAACATACTAAGAGCCACAAGGGATAGGGAGACGTGGAGATCCATGATCGCCTACGTCCTGAAGGGACAGGGCACATAGAAGAAGAAGAAGAGTAAATGATATCATGGCTGAGACTAAGAACTACAATTAAACCTACGTAGATCCAAACCCGAAGCAAAAACTAAAATAAAAGGGCTGAAAAAATACAGACCTACAGGCAGATAAACAGACACACACACAAACATCTTGCCTTTTATATATATATATATATATATTATCGATTTTCTGCACTATTGTAAGAACTGAAACCTTGAAACTTCTGAATATCGTTTCTTATGTCTTTGTCTATGAGTGTATCAAATTTGATTAAAATCGGACCATTCCTTCTATAACCCGATTTTTTCGATTATCGATTTTCGATATTTATCGGGGTACCTCAACACAAAACCTAGCTAAGAACACTCGCAGACTCTTATAGTACAACTGTGCAAATTTTCAAGAAAATCGGTTCAGCCGTTTCGGAGTCTATAGGTAACGAACACACATACACATACACACACATACACACACACAAACGCAAAGTTCCATTTATAAATAAGATTGGTATTAAGACAAAATATATTTAATTCAATAAAGTATTTATTTAATTCAATAAAGTATTAGAATGTTTAAAATATTTAAATTTTTTAACTTACTCGGTATTAAAAAAATCTAAAAAAAGGCGTTTACATTAAATTCATTATGCAACTTGATTCATTTTAGTATTTTCCCCTTCTATAAACCTTCCAAATCTAAAGGTAGATGTGACAACATTTCATAAAACAATCTCCTCCGTGTTTAAATTAAGTTAAAATTTAATGTGATAAAAGGGTAATGGGAGTAGGAAAAATATCCTCCATTATGTAATGGCTTCTCTGAAAAGAGCCAATTTGTGTTTAATTCTCGTTGCATGCACAGGGCAGGTCTCTGCATGTTAATAATAGCAGACTCCAAAAGTGGAGCCTGTTCTGTACCCTGTGCAATACAGAGAAAAATTCATGAGAATAATTTGCCCTGCAACCAGCAGAATTTAATAAGTACTCGCCAATTGTGGTGGCATGAGTCTGTGAATACCCAGGTGTCACCTGCTCGCCTCTACACACCTAGCCCGGGACATGTTGAGTGATTCTAACTTCCAACCTCTGGATGGTTTAGCCCACACAGTCGACCACACATCGACACTTATATTGATATACAACTAAATTGCTTTCATAGGCATGCAAAACATACCTACGGTAAGGAGAGAAAGCCCTTTTAGTTGTAAAAATGCCCCGGACCATAACGGCATTGAAACACCGCTTAATGGAAATAGAAATCTTATCGGCGTATATCTGACTAACGGAACCAATCCATGGTAGTCTGATATATACAGGACATTTAGATGGCCCATAGATCTTAGCCTCATCGAAATTAGCAATTTTTCGTTCAATGGTAGATGCAATAACACATTTGTGATAGTTATTCATCAGAAACAGTTGTTTAATTTTTTTAACTTAGCATCGTGTTTGCACTCAGAACATAACATCACAGCTCGATGAAGACAGTTAATAAGATTAATTTTCCTGGTTTAGGGAGCAAAAGAGTTCTAAGTTAAGTCAAACCCAGAGAAAGTGGGTTTATAATAAACACAAGTAAGAAAGCGTGAAACTGTCCTTTCTACTAGTACTTCCAGGAAAGATAACCGATTCTTCTCTTATACCTCCATAGTATATTTTAAGACGAGATGGAACTTATTCAAATGTGAAAAGAACTCTTCCGCCTTATTACTTTTAGGAAACGACGTAAACGTATCATCAACGTAGCGGAAGTAACAAAAGGGTTTATCAATCTTATCGAAAAGCTATTTCTCATGAAAGCCATCATGTTGGCTATCGGGGGGGGGGACAATGTAAACTGTGTAAATTTTCAAGAAAATCGGTTCAGCCGTTTCGGAGTCTATAGGTAACGAACACACACACAGACAGACACACACACACACACACATACACACACACTCACACACACACACACAAATTTCCATTTATAAATAAGTTTAGATTGGTATTAAGACAAAAAATATAGCTACTTCATCTATTTGTCGATACATGCAATTTTCGAAGCTGAAGGAGACAGACTTAACCGCCATCTTCATCAACTCGAAAAAGACACTCTCGTGAAATGATAGAGACTATGTACACAAGTCTGCACAAATATCAATTGTTTCTTCAGTTGAGACATTTGTGAACAGACTCGATATATCGAACGGCACTCAGTGTCAGTGTCATACTCAGTGTCAAAGTTGGGTTTCAATTTTTGTATATATTCAGCGAAATGAAACGACTCAGGCACATAATACATCGGATAGAATATTAATATTTTTAAAATATCGTTTTAATTCAGATTAATTAAACTTTAAATCAGTATATTTTATTTTTGAAAGATGTTTTAATAAAAAAAAAGAATTACTTTGTGTTGACATAATTGTCAAGATGGTCGACTTTAGAGATAAAAAGATGATTCCAATCAATGTAAATTCGGTTTGTAATAAAGCAAAGAATTGTACTTATTGGAAATTAATTATTAGCTTGAAATCAAAACTAAAATCAAAACTTCAAAATTTTTTTTTTCAAAATGCATTTAATGCTTAGATTACACTTTTTGTGGAGGTGCCAAGATGAAATCAAAGTGATTCAAGTGAACTTTGTAATTTATAATTTCAAACAAGCAAGATGCGACGCACACTATTTTAATTCTCTGATGTATTTATCGTTCTATTAATTCTATGAATTCTCTTCCACGTCGTCTTGAGTTTTTCGTTAGTCTTTCCAGGCAGCACAAATGCAGTTATCGAGTAAAAAACAACTAATTTAGTCTTTTATCATGTGTGAGATTCTTTCATAAACATATTTCATCAAGACCGAATTCCAAAGAAGAATCCTATCTCCACCTAGCCGTCTCTTGTTGCACCAAAGTTATTTATAATCAGTTTCTAAACATATTATTAGCTAAACTTCTTTTAGTATTTCACTGGGGAATCTGTAAAAAAAAAAATAAATGCATTGCGATAGCAATCATTAGGGCATTCGATATATAAATTAAAAAGTACCTACATTTTATTTTGTTTTATTCGAATAGTTGATCTGTAATTGAATATATATATATATATATGTGTGTGTGTGTGTGTGTGTGTGTGTGTGTGTGTGTGTGTGTGTGTGTGTGTGTGTGTGTGAAAAAGAAAAATCGAGAAGTATATGCAGTCAGTTGCTGATACCCACAAATGAGTGGACGGAGTAATTCCCGGGGGGTGCGTCAACGAGACTCTGTAGTCGGGTTGTTGAAAGTAACATCAACCACCTAAGCGACAAACCTTTAATCGGTGAAGGGCGTCTTTCTTTAACATGTGGATGAGGTTATTATACTTATGGAAATTACAAATATCCGCATGTAAAAAAAAAAAGGCTAAAAATAATGGGAGCGTTAATAATAAATAAGAAAAATCCAACTCTCACTAACTATGAACACGGCCACAGTTTGCTGTCCATGGTTGGAAAATAATAATAATAATAATAATATTTTTTTTTCTTTAGATATTATCGAATTTTTTTTTTTTATGAAATTCTGTTTTATTTTAATTAATTTATCTGTTTGCTATTTAAATGAACCTAAATAAAATCATCCGTACTATATTTCCTTTAGCTGTCGATATTTCGTAATTTTTTTTTTTAACAAAATACTCTAGTATTGATGTTTTGTTTCGTTGAGCCGTTGCTACGCCAAAGGTTTTTTTTTTTTTTTTTTTTTTTAACCAGCGTCTTTCTCCTTGAATTCCAATTGCGTCTATGTCAGATGTTGCTTGGCAGCCCATTTAGGAGAAGGAAAACTCCGAACAACAACCCGCAACTCAAGGTGTTAATCGTGCCGAGGAGTGAATGGCTACTGCGTTATGAGGTCACAAACGATCCCCTACAGGCTTCGGGACCCTGTTTGTAAAAGACCGTTACCCAACGTGCCGGGCAACTTTGGGTGGACTTTTGGACCCGTGCGTCACTCGTGGGAAAAACATGAAAAATACAAATAGAAATAAAAAGTCCAGTATGGCTCTTCCAGTGGATAAACAGGGAGCCCGTCCTTCAGGAGGGAACCTACCTGAGGTCGAAAAATCTGCCATAGGAACAAACTCCTACACAAAGAATGAATCTTCAGGTCCCCACAACCAGGATAATCCTAATGATGGTCCTGAAAATTCACCAGCTAGATCTACAACCGTATATTTAAAGAAAGAAAAATAAAATGGTCTCGTGAGGAGTACAAAGTCGTTATGACTGCATTTCATGAAGCGTTACTCAAACCTCAAAAAAACATGACTCGCCAAACATTTGGCGTGAAAAAGTTGGTCATGCAAATAGAAAGTATATTGACGAAAATAAATTAGCCAATGTACGTAGGTACATTATTCGTAATAACCGACTGACAGAGGCTGAAATTAATGAAATTAAAAGAATTGTAACAAGAAGAGACGAATCAACAAAATATGAAAAGGAACCGGAATCAGAAATAAAAAGTAATAACATCAAACAAGCCACAGGTCATAATGTAGAAATCGTGAAACACGCAAATCACTGCGAAGATAATGCTGTAAGTTTAAAAGTGCTGGAAAGGTGTGATCTGAGTCAGTTAAAAGACAAAAATAAAACGAGTTCAGAACACATCGAAGATAATTATTTGACGGAAAATAAGAACAATATACAGGAAGCCAAGATAGAAATAAAAAACCATCTAAGTCAAATACAAAATATTACAATGGAGGAACGTGAACAGCTCCTAAAATTACAACCAACAAAACATAACCTCCGAACTATTAAACTCTACAATGCAGCACTGAAATCAATACTGGATGAAGACCCTCATACAAATCTTAACGAAGTAATATATGCATCAGCAACAGCAGCAACAAAAAAATTGAATATCAAAATAAAAACAAGGCAGTCTGGCAGGCGTGAAGATCCACCTTGGAAAAGAAAAATACAAAAAGAAATCGAACAACTTAGAAGCGAACTATCAGTACTGGATGAACTGAGTAGAGGAATAAATGTAAGAACTAGGAAAAGCAGAAGAGCCGAAAGAAAATATAACATCAGGAATGTAAATGAAGTCTTATCAAATAAAGAAAAAATAAAGCAAAAATCCAACTGAAGGCTCAAAGAATAAGACGCTATGAAAAAAGAGCAAGGTTTTACAGACAAAACAAGATTTTTTAGACTGATACAAAGAGATTTTACAGGGAAATAGGTAAAAAAAGAATTGAAGTGACAGTACCTCCCAGAATGGAAGAAGTCACACAGTTCTGGGAAAAGATATGGGCTTGCCCTAAAGAACTTAACAAGGAAGTACATTGGATTACGCAAGAGATAGAACGAATGAAAAATAAACCCGAACAGACATGGTCTGGAATTACAGAAGATGATGTTAAATTTGCACTAAAAAAAGCACACAATTGGAAATTCCCAGGAATAGATAAAATTCATAACTTTTGGCTATATTATTTAAATGCAGCACATAAAAAACTAGCCAAAGAACTTCAAGAAATGGTTGACGATCCCACTAAAATTCCTGCATGGATGACCAAAGGAATTACATTTCTTCTACCCAAGAATGGTGACACAAACAACCCGAAAAACTACAGACCAATTACATGTCTTCCGACAACATATAAACTATTAACATCTATTTTAACAAAACAGATATATTTATTCTTAGAAAGAAATGACATGATACCGCTTGAACAAAAAGGGTGCAAACGTGGCTGTTATGGTTGTAAAGACCAATTGTTAATTAACAAAATGATCCTGGAAAACTGCTACAGTACAAAGAAAAATCTTAATACTGCCTGGATAGATTATCGAAAGGCATTCGATAGTGTGCCACATTACTGGATTTTAAAGACTTTAAATATACAAGATATCGCCCGTCATCATCAATTTCATCAAACAGTGCATGTCTATATGGAAAACAACCCTTTACCTCAATCATATAAATGGAACCTATAAGTCTGATGAAATAAACATCAAAAGAGGTATATTTCAAGGTGATTCTTTATCTCCCTTACTATTCTGCATATCATTAATAGCACTAACCAGTCAACTTAATAAGACAGAATGTGGTTATAAAATAGGCCAAAAGAAAATAAGCCATCTATTTTACATGGATGACTTAAAGTTATATGCTAAGAATGATAATGAGCTGGAAGGTCTTCTGCAAACTGTAAAATGCTTCAGCGAAGACAGTGGAATGAAATTTAATTTGAATAAATGTGCTAAAGCTACAGTTTTACGTAGATCAATACAAGAAACATCCTCAATTAGCCTAGACCCTGCTGTAACAATAAAAGAATTGAAACCAGAAGAAGCTTATAAATACCTAGGTGTAAATGAGAGCGAAAACATTCACCATAAAAAAATGAAAACATTCACCATAAAAAAATGAAAGAAATGCGTAAAGAGTACTATAGAAGGCTACGAATGATATTAAAAACTGAATTAAATTCACAGAACAGAATTATGGCCATTAATAGCCTTGCAATCCCAGTTGTCCAATATAGCTTTAACATCTTAAACTGGACTCTAAACGACATCAGGCGAATGGATGCTAAAACAAGAAAGCTTCTTTCTAAGCATAAGATGCATCATCCAAAGGCTGGTGTAGACCGTCTATACATACCCCGTAAAGAAGGTGGAAGAGGTCTTATTCAGCTGGAATTGTCATACAAGACAACAACTATTGGCTTACTAACATACATAGAAACAACAAAGGATTGGATGATACAATTAGTAAGGCAACATGAAGAAAGAAAGAAAAAATATTCAATAATAAAAGAAGGCAGTAAATACAAACAAGATTTACAGTTAGTAGATTCTATAGAAAAGCAAAACAGAAGCCAAGAACCAACTATTGCGGCAAAATATATGAAAATGAAAGCCAAAAATAAAGCTCTTGAACAGATGAAACAGCGCTGGCAAGACAAACCTCTGCATGGCCAATATCCAGAACGTGCCAATAAATCCAATGTTGACAAAGTTAATACTCATCGATGGTTACGTGCATCTGGATTAAAGTCTGAAACTGAAGACTTTATTCTTGCAGCACAAGACCAAAATCTTTTCACTAGAAACTTTCAGGCAAATATTATGCATAATAATATGGATCCAAAATGCAGGTTTTGTGATAAACACCAAGAAACAATAGACCACCTAATCTCAGGCTGTTCTGTGCTTGCTCCAAATGAATATAAAAATCGCCACGATAGAGTTGGGCAATATTTACATTGGGCAATGTGCAAACATTATGGAAAATCTGTAAACAAACACTGGTATGAACATCACCCAGCACCGGTTACAGAAATAGAAGATGTAACCATTCTATGGGATTACACCATCTACACAGACAGAAAAATTGAAGCAAACAGACCAGACCTTATTGTTAAAAATCAGAAGGAGAAAACCTGTCTATTAATTGATATGGCTTGTCCAGCGGATTGTAACATAGCAATCAAGGAATTTGAAAAACTGTCAAAATATAAAGACCTGGAAATTGAAATAGAAAAAATGTGGAAATTGAAAACAAGAGTTGTGCCAGTGATAGTAGGTGCACTTGGAATGATAAAAAATGGAACAAAACAACACATTGAAAGAATCCCTGGAAACCCCAGCTTAAGAGATATACAAAAAATTGTCTTATTAAGTACAGCACACACACTAAGGAAAACTTTATCTATGTAATGCTAGGGATGATAGGGAAGATAGAAAAACATGAAATGGAGTCATAACAACACGCCACGACCTGCCTTAGGTCTCCCCGCAGACTTGGTTGGTAGTGAGACCAAAGCAGAAATCGAAATATGATGAAAAATGACATAATAATAATAATAATAATAATAATAATAATAATAATAATAATAATAATAATAATAAGGAAAACTTTATCTATGTAATGCTTGGGATGATAGGGAAGATAGAAAAACATGAAATGGAGCCATAACAACACGCCACTACCTGCCTTAGGTCTCCCCGCAGACTTGGTTGGTAGTGTGACCAAAGCAGAAATCGAAATATGATGAAAAATGACATAATAATAATAATAATGAATAGCATTCCTATCATTCCAGATATATATAGATAAATCTAAAAATTCAGTCAAAAATGTAAATACAAAAAAAAAATCCATGAAAATAGAATAGCAAAAAGCATTCGGATATATAGAATATTCTAACAGTTTATGTCTAGAAAAAATCATGTGAACATAAGAAAAATTGAATAAACGCTTATCACAGAAACTTGTCAGTCGTCGTTAATGAAACTTGTATAAACGTGGGATTACTGTCTAAATATGTGGCATCCGTCGGTCTCGAGAGACCATGAATCTGCATCCAAAAAGTTTCACCTCGGCAGCATGCTTCCGTTTCATCTTTCGTCGTTCCAGCCCTTAGTGTAAATCGTGTCACTACTGTGAGCGATCTCATCTCTCGATGCCCATGTCAATCGCCTTTTCTGAAACTGATTTTAAATTTAATTAATATGATTTGAAAGAAATATTACTTGCCTTTATATCAAAATATTGCAGAAATACATTCTTTAACATGGAGGTAGTAGTTTATTGAAAGTTGACCGCTGAAGCTGCCAAAAAATGGCATAAAAAATGGCATAATCTTTGGATTAGGAATCCGCAACGAACGAGGAGAAAAATGAGTCCAGTGGTGCACAACAAATGACTAGGTAATAACTAACACCTGGTTTCAAGAACACCCACGACCTCTATGGACATAGAGAAATCCAGGAAGCAACACGAAAAACCAAATAGACTACATAACCATAAACAGGAGATTCAGAAATGCAGTGGTTCAATGTAAAACCTATCCAAGTGCCGACCTTGGAAGCGACCACCTCTGCAAACTAAGGGTGAAACTCCGGAGAATGAAAAGCCTAGTGCAGCACCAAGACTGCAATACAACACGCTCCTGAATTACCTCAACCTGCAGAATGAATACACTAACAGCGTGAAAAACAAATACGAAGAACAAATTGGAAAAGGAAACTCGAAATGGGACTCAATAAAGGAAGCGCTAGTGACATCAGCAAACAATATTGCCCCAAAGGAAATCAGACGGAGAAGAAAAAACGAGTTGATGACTAAAGAGATTCTCGACATGATGTAAAAGAGACAGAAAATGATACCAAGACATGGAATAGAATACAGGAAACTACACAAGGAAATAATGAACAAATGCAGACAGGCTAAAGAGGAATGACTCAACAACAAATGTACAGAAGTAGAGAGATTGAGCAGGACTAATAAAGCAGACATGCATAAAGAAATAAGAGAACTGAAGGGACAAAAAATATGCTACTCAACATGTATAAAATCCAAGGATGGAACGATCATATTTGAAAAAGAGGAAATACTCCAACGATGGGAAGAATATATAAAAGATCTTTTCCACGACAAGACAGAGAGCAACCGATAATACACAAATATGAGGACGGACCGGAAATATTAAAATCGGAAATGGAAGCTGCAATGGCCAAATTGAATAGAAACAAAGCAGCTGGACCAGACGGCATTGTAATAGAACTGCTGATAGCCCTGGAAGAATTCGTTTTAATAAGAACTTTATTTTTTATTAAGTTAGGTGGAGGAGGCGTTCGAAGAAAAGCCTTTTTAAAGGACTATCTGAAGTTTCCTTGAGTACAACAAAACTCATCATCATGATTTTTCAAGGTTCTAGGGGCAGGAAGGTATTTAAGTAAATCTACAATCTCTGTCATCTTGAAAAATAATAATTGCTCAAACTTTCTTTAAGTGAATTTGCTACTGGGTTATCCTAAAAGTTTCTTTATACTGTACTTGAAGGAGCCAAACAAAAATCATCTAAACGCCTCAACATGTCTTTCTCTAATACCCGTAATATTCGTACCAACCTTTGTAGTGTGAAATCGTTTTTCATCGGAAAGTCTCCAGACAGCTTAGCTCTTTGTGAAACTAACCCGAACGCTGCAATCTCCTCCTCTGATTTCTCGATTGCTGGTTACATTCCTTTCTTTAGAAAGGACTCTAATGTCCACATGCACAGTCTGGGAGTTTATTTCCCCGAACATCTCCTTGTGGCTAGAGAGATCTTTCTTGAATTTCCAGAGCATTCTTACATGTGTCCCCGTCTCTCTATTAAATTCAGTCAGCTATATCTTCTTTCTCTATCGCTCCCCTTTCTTTCATGACTGTTGCGTGCTCGATAGTACTTCTGACAATATAGACAGGGCCTTTTAAATACATCTGTTTACAAATGTATTTGTGTTCAGTGACTTTAATGAATTTAAGAAGTATCTTTTATAAAATAAAATTTCTTTCTTCCTCTGATAGAAGTATCTTTTGTAAAATAAAATTTCTTTTTTTCCTTTGGAAGAAGTGACGTTCAATCTTATTTTTCTTCTGCCACGTGGGTTAATGACAAACAGGGGAAACGGTCCTTTTTAGGGAAATAAACTCTCTTTCTTCCTCTGGAAGAAGTATCGTCGAATCTTTAGTTTCTGCTCTGTTCGTCTGAAGGAATCCCTTCTTTTCTTCTTCTGCAAGCTTCTCAAACCCGCAAATAAATTCAGACTTCTTTTTACGCCTTTGGTCTGACGGAGCTAAAATTTTCAGTCGACGAAAATAAAAATAAAAACTGAGGGTTCCCGCTCCTTCAAATTCTATCAGAGGTAGCCAACTAATCAGAGGCGAGATACGTGACACGGGGTACAGCAAAGACATTTCAATTTCTCAACGGCCTTAGCGAGAAAAGGAGAGAAAGAAAAACGAAGAAACGAACGGACGAATAAAATTTCAACACCCTCCCAAAAGAAAAAGAAAAAGAAAAAAAGAAAAAATGCCTCAAACGGAATAAAGTTCAGACCAAGCTAAATATTAGTACCAAATAAAATCTGAATTTCTTTCACTAACACCTCTACTACCTCTACGGGGCCGAATGTTCAATCCAGAACCGGCCGTTTGAGAAACGTCACTAGCGACTACATCAGCCGACTTCAATAGGGGGCATGGTGGGCTGATGAGAGTGAGTAATGGACAATTCCATGGGAAAAAACGTCCAATGATCTGACCAACCCATCGTTAACCTGTGTGAGTCCAATCACTCTTCCAAGGGACCAATAAGGTCGAGGCCTTATGGGATTTTTAATGAGGACAACATCTATTTTAATAAGATTTTTTAATTCAGACTGGTGCAGGTCACGAGACAATTCTCTTAATCCTAAGAGATACTCTTCATACCACAACCTTTTAAATTCATCCAGATATTGATCTCTATATTCCAAGCTGACAAGAAGATCATCACTAGAAGCGGGAGGATTGGCAAAATGGGCCTCCTGTCCATTCAAAAAGACAGAGCTGTTATAATAAGGGCGAATAAAGGCGTTAGGAGATATGACGTTCAAACTCGCATCATCAGAACAACGGTAGGTCAAGGGACGCGCATTAACAGAACTCTGTATATAGGGTAAAACCATCAGAAGCTGGAAATAGTCTAATTTCTGTCGCCCAATGCTCTTAAAAAGACAATTCTTCACAACTTTGATTAATCTTTCCCACACGACACCAAACCAGGCTAAGTACAACGAATTATCTGGTGTTTGATGCGGTGAACACTAAAATTCTGTTCAAACTCGTTCGACATATCAACTTTCTGAACAATATTACAACCAGCCACAAGGAGCGACCATTATTGGAGTATAGGTGGGAAGGAACACCATAAATGTTAAAGAATCTCACAAGTGCGAGAACAACAGATTTAGAGGTCATATCAGCCAATAGTTCCAAATGAATAGCCCTAACGCTGAAGCACGTAAAAATCAGGATATACATCTTTCTAGATTCTCCACTTTCTTGCACCCATAAGTGTCCTGTAAAGTCAATCCCAGTGTGTAGGAAGGGCCTAACAAGGTTGACTCGATGTTTGGGCAAATTGGTTACCTTAGGGTATGTAAAGAAGGGGGAGTTGTACTTCTTGCAAATGCCACAAGAAGATAATACAGTTTTAACCGTCTGAAGAGATTTAAGTATCCAAAATCATGACAAATGAAGCCTACTCAATGTTGCAGCAATACCTAGATGCTTGCATTGCAAATAGCAGTTCATTATTATAAGGTTAGTTCCATGGCAAGATCTTGGCAACAAGACAAGATAAACAACATCATCAGAAAAGAATTTAGAATAACCGATCCTCCCTCTGGATCGGAGCAACCCTTCATCATCCAGAAACAGATCCAACTTAGTAACCAACAGTGGAATCCCGCCATTACGAGGGTTCAACAAAAACTTTCTTTCCTCGCGAAAATACGAGCACTGTACGAATTTAAGCAAATAAATTCTAGCCTTCAAAATGGGTCTTTGTCTGACCTTTTCAAATTCAAAACAAATTTAAAGACCAGAGACAAAACCCTCAAAAGTTTAGCGAAGGAAGAAAATCTTTCCATGTCCAACACAAGACCCATCTCAGGAACTTCTATGTTGGAGGTACAAACATTAGCCATTAGTCTCCGACTCTCATAGCTAAGACAGCACAGTTCGTTTTCCGGCCAATTTAAATTATCAGTATTGAACCACAAGGGACCCTCCATTCAACGGTTCAAGACAGATTCGAATTTAGACAAGGTAATTCCTCGTGTTATCAAATCAGTGGGGTTGTCATCTGTACACACGTATTTATATGTAACCTCAAAACCTAGGTTACGCAGCTCTACAAATCTAGAACGAATATCTTTCAAACGATTTCGAGTAAACTGATATTTAGTCTTAACGTTATCCGATAGAACCCAAGATAAGACCACTTATGCATCTACAGCCACGATAATGTCCTTCAACATATCTCGAGGTTATGCTTTTATAATACTGGGAATACATTTCATGCACAAATAGACTGACAGCAATTCAAGGGATGGCAATGTTCTTTTAGTAGAAGGTGCTACCTTTGCCTTGGAAAAAATCAAGTTAGCAGACCCCTTTTGGTACAAATAGGCAGCAAATACATAAGCTTTCTTAGAGGCATCACAGAACAAAACTAACTTCGCAGGGGCGGATGTATCAATAGAAAATCGTTTTAACCTCAAGCTGTCGACATTCAATAAATCGAGATACAACTTATTCCATATTAATTGAATATCATTAGGGACACGGGCGTCCCATGCTAAACCCAATTTCCAGATCTCACTTAAAAGAATTCTACCTCTAATAGTAACCGGAAGATCTAACCCTAAAGGGTCAAATACTCCCGAATTCTGAGACAAAATACCTCTTTTGGTAACAGCTGCCACCCAGCAGTGCAAGGGGCCAGCAGTGCAAGGGGCCAGCAGCAATTCATCTGTAGCAGTTTCATATAAATAACCTAGCACCGTTTCAGAGGGAGAATCATGAGAAACCAAGTTATCATCTTCCCTCATGCGAGCACGTAGGGTCTCCTCATTGGAATTGCAATTCTTAAGCAAGAAACCATCTTCGCTCATTACATTCACAGTATCTAAATATAGATTCATAAGAGAATCAGGAGAGTTGTGAGTTTTAATTAAATTATCCACATAGAAATTACTGAACAACATTTCTTTACCTGGGCTGGGTGGATATTTTTCAACGTGATATTTTATCACATATTTGAGGATAAAAGAAAAATTATGGTTCCGTAACGGAAACAGACTAATTTGCGAATATCGGCCAAAAGAACGAAACTATCTGTCCTGAATTTGAGCAGCATCTCAAGTATATCGAAGTATAAATTCACCCCAAGATATGCACAGTCATTTAAGGAGGGGTAACCTCCAGTTCTCAACGAGCAATTGAACACTGGTCGGATTTTGGTAGAACATTGGTCAGCTTGCTTAATCACAGGCCTATGAGGGATCCATTTATCAACTCTGAAGGGTCGACTATGAACCTTTCAATGATTCCTTCTCTCTCTTGATCCAGAAAAACCTGGCAATAGTCATCATATAGGCCTTGTTTGGTCCGTTTTTTCACCAAACAGTTCATTTTCTTCTCAACAGAACCTGCGCGAACAGAATTTTCAACAATAGGTAAAAGGTCTGAGCTACCTACATGCCAACAAGTATCAGAAACTACTGCAGTTTTAAGAGAGGGGAACAGCGTGCCTGCGTGCCCACGACTGCTACAATTCCAGCATGGAGGGAGTTTCAACTCCTTGCCCGGGCAGGCTTTACTCCCGTGGCTAGTACAACGGTAACACAATCCCAGTTCTCCACACCTTTTTACCCTGTCAGTAAGCGAAGTGTAAGAGGTTAATTGAATGCCTTGTGTTTATTACTCCGACATAAGTTACACGTAAAATGAACTCCAACCGGTTTCACAAAAGTATTTTCCAGGGTGAAGGGCTCTTTCGTAACCAACGTACTCCTGAAATCCTGTTTATTTATTTTCTTCGAACTAGACACTGTCTTATGTAGGTTAGATTCTACTGACTTGGTCAATTCGAGACTCTTTGGGTTAAACTTGGAGCATTTCAACTTAGGAGTTAAATTATAAGGAGTAGTCATAAAATTCATCTTCCGTGAGTCAGCAAAACCCACAGGCTTGGACAAACTCTGCAACCTAGCAATGCTGTCCAAGACTCTGGCTCGATACAGAGCCTCCTAATCTAGGCCTTCCAAATATTCTAAGGCTGCGGAGATCTTTCCCTTAAGTATCCCCTTTCACTTAAGGAGAAGGGAGACGGTGGGAGTGGAGGTCATCTTTCCTACACGTGTACAAAATGGCGCGCAAAATTGGCGCCAAACAGAAACGAACAAGGAGACAATATGGCGTCTACAGCACGCCTAAAAGAAGGAAGCAAACAAATGGCGGATAGAACCGCACAAAAAAAGAACAAACCAATTTAAAGCAACGTTGGGAAACTGAAATACCTGTAAGAAAAACACGAACGTTAATGCAGTCAGCACAGCAAACTCAAATCCTCTTTTAAATTTGGACAAGGTTAATTATGAACAGATTGAAGGGAAGGGAACCTCTGTTTTGCAGAATGCAACTGTTTTGCAGAGTGCAGAAATTTTTTATGTCGTAAGAAAAAATTCTGCTGTGAACAAAAGGAGAAAGGAAATAAAAAACAAGACAAAATTCAATACAACAAAGAAAATTTACTACTTTATTAGACACAGAGAGTTGTGAGCTGACTGCAAAACAGGTCCGTTAGCAAAGGATTGGTACCACAAGAAAAAAAATTAACGTCCTTGTTAATCTGAAGCTTCAGTACCCCCTTTTTTCCTATGAAGAGAGAGAACTTAGGGAGAGTAGCCTCCCTCTAGCTACCAGATAGCAGCTCTGTTTCCCTAATTTTTGTTATGTTCAGTGTTCGATGTTCGTTTCTTTGTCCAAAGCCTGGAGAAAAGTGTTTTTTTTGTTGTTTTTTTTTTTGTTTTTTTTTGTAAAGTCTTTTCTTCAACCCACGTGGGTCGTGGACCGACTTGGGAAACTGTCCCTTTTTTCTGTAAAATGAAATTTCTTTCTTTCCCTGGAAGAAGTATCTTTTGTAAAATAAAATTTCTTTCTTCCTCTGGAAGAAGTGACGTTCAATCTTCCGCCACGTGGGTTAATGACAAACAGGAGAAACGGTCCTTTATAGGGAACTAAACTCTCTTTCTTCCTCTTGAAGAAGTATCGTCGAATCATTAGTTTCTGCTCTGTTCGTCTGAAGGAATCCTTTCTTTTCTTCTTCTGCAAGCTTCTCAAACCCGCAAATAAATTCAGACTTCTTTTTACGTCTTTGGTCTGACGGAGCTTAAATTTTCAGGACTGCTCAAGTCAACGAAAATAAAAAAAAAACTGAGGGTTTTCGCTCCTTCAAATTCTATCAGAGGAGAGATACGCGACACGTGGTACAGCAAAGACATTTCAATTTCCCAACGGCCTTAGCGAGAAAAGGAGAGACAGAAAACGAAGAAACGAACAGACGAATAAAATTTCAACAATGCTTATATAATATATATAATGTGTGTGTGTGTGTGTGTGTGTGTGTGTGTGTGTGTGTGTGTGTGTGTGTGTGTGTGCAATATATATAAGTAAATATAAACGTACAGTCCCACTTCAAATACCGATACTGGCTCTTCAGTATAGATACTGAATTGTTATATTTGATATCGTTATAATACTAGTATTTCAATATCCGTATTGGAGATTTTTCAAACACCCGGGATTCAAGTTGTTTGCTTTTGAACGGCTTGTGCATAGTTACAATTTGCATTTTCTAGAATTCTCTTGCAATGATTGAAAGCAATCCTGTTCTCTATGATAGATATTATAATATTTGGTTACGGTGAGCTATGGCTGTAGCACATTCGAGGCTGATCCAGGACTGGAATTCTTTTTAGGGCATTCATTTCGAGTTGTGGGTGGCAGTTTTGATGGAATTATGTTTGAAGAAGGCTGAGAGAGGATTTTCCTCCATGTAGGATCTGAAGTTATTCATGTCGGCTTTCGTGTCCGGAAAAATCCATTCAATGGAGCCGTACATCAGGAGATACTTTTGATATGGCATCAACTTTGACACTTTTTGAGAAAATGTGTAACCGAATCTTTGATGTAATGGGATGACCTGACAAAGTGAGGGTCTTCATTTGGGCTTTTGTTGCTTGGCGCCAAAAATTAAGTGAGTTGGCTAGTCGAAAGTCAGTTGTAGAAATTTGCTTAAGAGGTGACTGTTCACGGGATATGTAACTATGCTAAAAGAAACCACCAACTTCTAATTGAAGTTTCTGTGAGCTAATCTTGACTTCTAGCCTGTAAGCCATTTTATTTCCTTTTACTCGACTGACCAAACACTAAATTAAACAAAAATTTCTTTTGTTTACTATAACGAAAGATATTTGGTCTTCTTGTTGTTCCCTTTATATCGTTTATTTATTTTTATTTTTATATTTATTTTTTATTTTTATATTTATTTATATTTATTATTTATTTTATATTTATTTATTTTTTTTTTTTGTAAAAATATCATAAGAGCAAAAATATTCTTCCGGTTGTGAAAGTGAAGTTGAACTATGGAGGATGCTAAGTGATATAATTTAATGTCTAATAAACGAAATTGAGTAAAATTTGTTATTGTTCTGGCTGATTATTTTTATCTTCTTATCTATTTATCCATCAATTTACCAGTTGATGACTAAAAGCATTGATAAAAAAAAGTTTTCTTGAGAATCTGTAATGTGATAGAACCCGACTTGGCTGCTCAGATACAGCCACTTTGTCACCGGCGCAATGTGGCCTCCCTGTGTCTCTTCTACAAATACTTTCACGGCTTCTGCTCCGATGAACTTAGCTCACTACTGCCCCATATATATGAATTTACTCAAGCCACAAGATTAGCAACTAGGTCCCACCCTTTTGCGGTGAAACCAATAAAATGTAAACGCAAATTCTACTCCATCAGCTTCTTTACTCGCACTTCCCGCCTGTGGAATTCCCTTCCATTTACTTGCTTCCCCGACAGCTACAATCTCCAAGAATTTGAATGTAAAGTCATCTCCTCTCTCACTAACCTGCATCCTCTCTCTCTCATTCTCCTTTATCCGTCCACTCCACTCTCATCGGTATTTTCATTCATCTCTTACCCACTTCCTGACACCCTCTATATCCTGTCACTCTTTCTCATAACCTTCCTCCTATGTAACCTCCTGCTCAACAGTGGCAGTAAAATGCTTTGCTTGGGGCAATATGATTATATATATATATATATATATATATATATATATATATATATATATATATATATTAAAACAACAGGGTTATCAACGCATACTTCTCAGAAAAACGCTCGTTGATAACACATATATACATAGACAAGAAAATAATAAACAGAAACTCAAAATCCTGGAAGCTATCTACATTAAACAACTAAAAACTGGTTTGAATACGATAAATTTTGATATCTCTACTAACATACTCAAATGCCTGTAATCGGATCAGGGACCACAACGCCACCATTTTGTCACTGTCTGCGGCCATCCGCCACGGTAGGGATGGACTTGTCTCTTCAATTTAATTCTCTTTATTGTTAATAACTTAAATGTTCTATGTTTACTGTGTGTTAATATTTATTCTTAGATAATGGCTTATGTGAGCCGAAAGCTTAGACCCGATAAAAAAAACAACAATTACTGTGATTTTTTGTTGTCTTTCAACGATATCACCATCAAGTATATCAGACGGTACGAACGGATCCTACACAAAATTAGACAAAACTTGTCTATATTATTCAATGAAACCTGCATTAATATATATATATATATATATATATATATATATATATATATATATATATATATATATAAAATTATTATTATTATTATTATTATTATAAGTAATTCTAGAAATGAATTGAGTTCTTCCGGTGACTGGCGTGTGTGTATACACTGCTTATATACGACACGTTAAAATTTCCCTCCTCTGATTCCATGCACCTATGGCTTGGGGGTAGCGACTCCGATTGACACCAAATCGGTCGAGTTTCGATCTCGGCATGAATCAAGTAGATGTGTCTAGCCACACTGATGAGCTGTGATACAGCGAAACAGGCATGTACGTGGATGACTAATATATATAAATTATAATTTAGAACATGTTCAAATTACAATCTACTACAAAAATTTACCGATATAAGGAAACGAACTAAGTTCCATCTTGCTTTCAAAAAATAGCGTTTACTACCTTATGAGACATTGTCCCTTCAATGTCGAAACAAAATGTACACTTTGTCGTAGATTGTAATTTGAACATGTTTTAAATTATAATTTATATTAAATATTCATAGCTCTATTTCTATCATGAGCACTGTTTTAAATTAATGTTTTGAATGAGGTTAATATTTTCTTCGTTCCTTATTCATTTGTATATATATATATATATATATATATAGAGAGAGAGAGAGAGAGAGAGAGAGAGAAAGGGAGAGAGAGAGAAAAGGCACGTTAATTATTTGATGAGCAATTAAGATTTTTTGACACAGCACCTAATATCCTACCCATACATGTATTTTCAGGTAATCTGTAGATGATGACTAAGTGTATGACCTATTTTGTTGCTGAGATCTTTGGTCAGTCCTGATAAAAGGTCATCAAATGATGATATTCAAAATAAGACGACATCATCGATTTTTCAACCGGCACAATATAATCTTCCTAACTTTGATTTCTCTCAAGTCAATCTCATATTTGATCCGCAATACTAGTGCATCACTAAAGCCAGAATTGGCTACACGAGAAAAAGACAAATTTACATAATTTCGCGCTCAGAATAAAGAAGAAAATGTTGTTGAACAAGTAACAAGAAAATAAACCTACCATTCCTGTATTTCACGGAACGCCCTTGCTAGACTTGCTCACTACCTTTGAAAGGTTTCTTCTTTTTATTTATATTCTTTAAATAAGGGTATTCCGCACCTCTTTGTTCTGGCTGACAACGGTAAAAATTTCTGGAATGCCAACATTACTTTAAACTTACATTTGCTCCCTCTCCTTCTCCCTTTTATTTTATTTTCAGGTTAGGTTCTGCGACTATTATTTCTTCTGTTTTTGTTGAGTCTTTCAATAATGGCCACAAAAAATAATTTACTAACACCCCCTTTCCCCCAAACACACATGGAAATTAAATATTAAATGAATTAACCCTTTCATTTAGATAATTAAAACAGGCATTTACGTTTGAAAGATCATGGTGTGTAACTGAACATTTCAAAAGTAAAACAACGATTCAGAAAAAGTAAATTGGCTAATTGAGTAGGAATTAGAGTTGAGGTTCTTAGGAAAGTTATGATTCAAACCTCTGTCGTATCGTTTGGAGTATGGTGTTTGATACACTATACAGAGGTTATCCACTTTCCCCATAATTGTTTTACCTTTCCAAATATAAGCAAAATATATGCGGCACTCATTAACTGATGACGGCTGATAAGATTATCCTCTGTAGACTATTTTATGATGTTTTCATTTTATTTTTTAAACAAGGAAGTTCCATTGGAGTTTGCAACTCTCTTCCAATTTTTTTCTAATTTTCAATTTAAAATTAGTTTACCTTGTAATAATGATTATATTATATAATCATCTCACAAATAGAAATTAACTAACATTGGACTCCGAAATTTCTTACTAGACATTTTAAAAATGTCGAATACTCTTTTATGAAATAACGTATTATATATTTACCTGTTGTTACATCTCTTATCTCTCCATTAAATTCGGCATTAATCGGCATAATAGGATACGTACCGCCACATTCTCTCCATCACCCCAGAGAGCCGTCCCCAAGCGAGGCAGTATCTTTCTTTCGGGAGAAGGCTGGGGTTAATCTTTAGCATCTGAGATATCCTCAAAAAGAAAAATGCCGAGGAAGTTTTAGCAATTCTTGTCACCAATTTTGTGTACGCGTGGGACTCGTGGCACATTCTGTTCGAGTGTGCTGCAGTAGAGGGGGAAAAGGAGTAATTAACGTGCGGTTAAATATTCCTTTCCCTCTCTATTACTTGGCTTGATTTCACGTTCCATTTGAGTGGACGTGCAGATAAATGACTTTCTCTTTCCATTTCGCATTGCAGAAACTAAGGTGGTTAATGTTGTCATTTTTTTTTTCTATAGTCAAAAAAGCTTATTATTGTTGACGTTTATATTATCTTGTGCCCATTCTCATACATTGTTCTAGAATTTATATTTTAACGATATTTCTTTCTCTTTTAAAACATTGTATTTTCCATCGTTCAAAGCACACACATCTACACATATATGTATGATATTCACCATTGAATGAATATTGAACAGATCTTCATTGCGGTGACTGTAGTAATCATCATCAACTGCAGTTTTATGCTGTTAGGATACAAAAAGCGCTTATCTCTCACTGTCCGTAGTAAGTCACGTGGTCATATGAGAGCCGCAAGCGCTAGTCATTTAGACAGATCGCAAACAGCAACCAAATGAGAAGGTTCTTTTTTTCTGCCTAGGTGGACTGGGCTAAATTTGCAGGAACATAAGAGAAATCTAAACTCTATTCTGCTGGAACATAGATAAATCCTGCCATGTCCTGCTGAAATAAACAGCTTACAAGCACACCATGATGACGTCCCGCTGAGACAAACAGCTTACAAACACTTGGTGCAGTCCTGCTGGGATATAAAACATCCGGCCACGTCCCGGTGAGATGTAAGATGAATCAGGCCCCTTAAATCTAGTCACAACAATGGCTTCACAGATCAGAAGTAACTTCCAATTTTATGTAAGACCTTTTCTTTTGTTCCTTCTTATACTTTGCTTTGGAGTAGATATATGTGATATGTATTTCTCCACGTGTGGACACTTTTATATATGTATAAATCTGTGTATGTCATAGTATATAAACGTCTCTCTAAGAACAAGCGTTTGTTCATTCATTTCTCCTTTCCGTTTTACCGTTACACTGGGGACCAACATGCAATTTATTTACCCGAACCAAGTGGGAAGGTATCATTATACTGCAAAAAGAATTGTGAGTAACTTTTTGAACAAATTCCCGCTTAAATCTAATAAGCTAATAATAAGTTAAATTTTCATTTGATTTTTACCTTTTCTATTACAAAACATCAAAATAAACTCTCATTGTCAACAATTTCAGTTGCAAAATAACAGAATAAACTATAGTTTTATTTAATCTGAAAAATATCAAAATTACTTTTCATATAATTTTTATGTTTTCAATTGAAAAATATAAAAAATGGTTAATTTGAATTTGATTTCTATCTTTTCAATTGAAAAGTGTAAGAATAAGCTAAATTATTATTTCAGTTCTTTTTCATTGAAAAAATATGAAAATAAACTAAATTTTTATTTGATTACTACCTTTTCAATTGTAAAAAATCAAAATAAGATAAAATTGGAAAATAAAACAAAATTAAATTCAATTAATTTCTTTCTTTTTTTCACAAAATATGAAAATTAGCTAAATTATAATTTGATTTCTACCTCTTCAATTTTGAAGCATCAAAATAAACTAATTTTTTCTTAAATCTTTTAACATTTTTTCATCTGAAAAGTATAAAAAACAGCCAAATTTTCATTTGTTTTCTATCTTTGCAATTGCAATATAACATTATAAAATAAATTTTCATTTTATTCATACATTTTTAATTAAAGAATATCAAAAGCTGAATTAACACCTTTTTAATTGTAAAAAATCAATGTAAGCTAAATTTTCATTTTTTTCTGCATTTTTATTAAAAATTTCAAAATTAACTGAATTCTCAGTTATTTTTCTGTCAAACTAACAAAATAAGCTAAATATTCATTTGATTTTTACATTTGCAATTGCAACATAACAATATAAAAAATCTTATTTTATTTCTAACTTTTTAACTAAAAAATATAAAAATAATCTGAATTTTTAATTGATTTCTATCTTTTCTATCAAAAAAATCAAAATAAACTAATTTTTAATATAATTTCTTTTTTTTCCTCAGAAAAATATCAGAATAAGCTAAATTTTGATTAAATTTGATTTTTTCTTTTCAATAGTAATATATAATAAGTTTAATTTTAATTTGATTTGTATTTTTTCCATTAAAAAATATCAAGATTTGCTAAATTGTCTTTTAATTTGTTCTTCTTCACGTGAAACATATCAAAATAAACTAATTTTTTATTTAACTTCTAGCTTGTCAAATATTAGTATAACCTAAAATTTAATTTTATTTCCAACTTTTCAATTGTAATATGTCAATTTAAGCTCAATTTTCATTTGATCTTGCCTTTGTTAATTTTAAAATATCAAAATAAATTAGTTTTCATTTGATTTCTCCCTTTTCAATTGTTATATATCAAAATATGCTAAGTTTTCACTTCATTTCAAACCTTTCAATTGAAAAAATCAAAATAAGCTCAATTTTTTTCAATTATTTATTTCTCAATTGAATGATATCAAAATAAGCTAAATATTCATTTAATTTTTTCCTATCTTTTAGAAAAATATCAAAATAACCTAAATTTCTATTTGATTTTTACATTTTCAATTGGGAAATATCAAAATATTCTAAATTTTTATTTAATTTCTTCTTTTCTTTTAGAAAAATATCAAAATGAGCTGAATTTTCATTTTATTTCTATCTTTTCAATAGAAAAATATTAAGACAAACTAAATTTTCTTTTAATTTCTACTTTTTTCATTGAAAATATAAAGATAAGCTATTTTTTTTGTTTAAATTGTTCCTTTTCTTTAGAAACATCAATATAAACTAAAATTTCATTTGATTTTTACCTTTTCAGTTACAACATATCTTGTCAGCTAAATTTTCATTTGATCTTTATTTTTATCAGTTGAAAAATATCAAAATAAAGTAAATTTTTTTTTGTTTAATACCCTGTCGTTTATAAAATATCAAAATAAGCTAAATTTTCATTTGTTTTTACCATATGAATTCTAAAATATTAAACTAAACTATTTTTCTTTTTGGCATATAGATATTGATTAGTACCAGTGACTTGACCCAAAGAGTTGTGAGTTCAATACCAGGCTACAGGTGAACAAATAACTTAGAGAATTAAGTTACAGAGAGATAACACATGACTGCCAGAAGTGGCTTTGTAGGAATAAGAATGATAAACCCCACTGATCGTAATAAAGGGTTTGGTTCAAAATTCCTAGCATCTGGAGAAGGCCAGAGCATAAATGGCTAAAACATCATAAAAATGACAACAAAGATGAGGACAATAGTCTGAATAATGTAAATACTACCTGATCCCAGAAGTATAGACAAATACTACTTTTTTTTTATTTCTACCTTTTCTTTTGGAATAAACAGAATAAGCTAAATTTTCATTTAATTTCTATCTTTTCAATTGAGATATATTAAAATATATCAAATTTTCATTTATTTTCTACCTTTTCAATTGAAAAAACTGCAAATAAGCTAAATAATGATAAGTATATTTTGATCTTTTCAATTGAAAAATATCAAAAATATATTGAATTTTCATTTGATTACTGCCTTTTCAATAGAGATAAATATTGAAATGCACTAAATTTGCAATTGATTTAGTTCTTTTCAATAGAAAATATAAAAATAAGTTAATTATTAATTTACTATCAAACTTTTTCTTGGCAAAATATAAAAAACAAGCAAAATTTTCATTTGATTTCTACCTTTTTCAAAATATAAAAATATGCTGAATATTCATTTTATTTCTACCTTCCAATAGAAACATATCGAGTTTCATTTGATTTCAATCATTTCAAATTAAAAATATCAAAATAATTTAAATTTTCATTAGGTTTCTAACTTTTCAATTGACAAATATCAAAAGTGTAATATGAATTTTAACTTTTTCAATATAAAAATACCAAAATCAGCTGTATTTCCATTTGTTTTACTACTTATCATTTACAGAATATTAAAATCATCTCTATGTTTTTGTTAGTTTACTAATTTTTTAATTTTAAAATATAAAAATTGTCTATATTTCTATTTGATTTCAATCATTTAATTTGAAAAATGTCAAAATCATTTATATTTCCATTTGTTTTGTACACTTTCAACTGAAAAATTTCAAAATAAGCTAAATTTTATTTTGTTTTATTTTACAATTGCAAAATATCAAAAGCAAAATTTCTGTTTGATTTTTTAATGAAAAATATCAAAATCAAGTATATAAATATTTGTTTTCTACATAATAAATTGAAAAATCTCTAAACAGCAATATCCATTTAATGAAAGATTTAAATTAATTTATTTACTCTGTGGTGGTTTATTATTTTATTTTTTTTATTTTTTTTTATTCCTTATTGAATCAGTAATAGATTATACTAAGTTTTACTGACATACTAAGTTAAAACTCAGTAAATTTTTAATTTTTAAAATATTTTATTCATTTATTTAATTTTCAGTAGGAATAAATAGGCTCTTCTATTGCTCTGTCCATACTCCTCTCCCTTCTCTTGAACAGGAGTAGAGACTCATCCCTTGTTTAGGAAGGAGTTTTTGCTTTCTGTCCTCTCCTCAGGTCTTAATAGTGGTACTGTCACAAGTTTTTTTGTGATATGTGTAGATGGTGGCAATATCTCTTCATACTGAGAGTACCAAGTTGGCATTTTTCTTGTTGCTGCTTCTGACTGGTAGCTATGAGACTGAACTCTTGTGGAGTATCTTGAGAATCTGCTCTGATCAACAGTTGAATAAAATCTGGATTTTTGCAGTGCCATGTTGCACATGGATAGGTGTCACTGCATGCACCTTTGATGGATAACCATGAGGCTATGCTGCAATCTGTGCCAGTTCCCTTGCCACGGATGTTGCATTTGATGACAAATTGCTACTATTGCTCTAGGTTTCTCCTTACCAAAATAACTCTAAATCATAACAACACACACTCAAAGACATAAAACTAATACAGCTAAACAAAAAACACCTAAACCCCCTTAAAATCTCTTTCTCTAATGTCTGTAGTATCCATACCAACTTTTGCAGTGTGGAATCGTTCATCTACAAAAGATTCCCTGACATTCTAGCTCTCTACAAAATTAACCTCTTATATAACTCTGTCTCTGGTCTCTAACATAATTTCTATACTTAACTCTCATAAGGAAAGTGGAAGTGATGGATTTCTAGTCATTGTTCTAAAGAAATGTGCTCCTAAGCTGGCTCTGGTTGGGGCAAAATGATTATAAAATAAATTTTCCATTTTTTTTTCTTTTCAATAATTTGAAAAATTTCTAAATAAGCCATATTTTCATATGATTTCCATCTTCTTCAATTGAAAAATCTCAAAATCAGCTATATTTCTATTTGTTTTCTACTTTTTCAATTTAAAAAAAATATGCTACATTTTTATTTGCTTTCTACTTTTTTACTGGCAGCCATAGAAATCAAACATATATCCGTTGGCCTTCAATCTTTGCAATTGAAAAATATCAAAATCCATTTGTTTTCTAGTTTATCTTTTGAAAATATCAAAATCTGCTGTATTTCTACTTGTTTTCTACATTTAATTTGAAAAACATCTCAATTATTTATTTTAAAGCCATTTTGCAACTTTACAATTGAATTGAATAATATCAAAATAAGCTATATTTCTATTGGTTTTTGACTTTTCTATTGGTCAGCTATATCTTGTTTGGTTTTCAAACTTTTCAATTGAAAAATATCAAAATCTGGTATATTTTCATTTCTTTTCTACATTTTCAACTGACAAACATAAAAATCAGCTTTATTTCCATTTGTTTTCTACCTTTTCAAATGAAAAATATAAAAATGTGCAATATTTTTATTTGGTTTCTGATTTTCTATTGATAACTATGGAAATCAGCTACATTTCCTTTAGTTTTTAACCTTTCCAATTGAGAAACATCAAAATCAGATATATTTCTATTTGTTTTATAACTTTTTAATTAAAAAACATAAAAATCATCTATGTTTACACTTTTCAATTGATAAATATATAAAGCAAATATATTTCCATTTGTTTTATATGTTTTCAATTGTGAAAATCAGCAATAATTCTATTTGTTTTCTACCTCTTGAAAAATATCAAAATATACTGCGTTTTAATTTTTTCTAACTTTTATAATGAAAATAGGAAATTCAGCAAAATTTCCGTTTGTTTTATAGGTTTATATCGAAAAACATAAAAACATCTACATTTCCATTTGTTTTATATTTTGCTAATTGAAAAGCATTCAAATCATCTATATTTCCATATATTTTATACCTTGCTAATTGAAAAACATCAAAATCATTTATATTTCCACTTGTTTTAAACCTTGCTAATTGAAAAACATCAAAATCATCTATATTCCTAATTGTTTTATATTTTGCTAATTGAAAAACATCAACATCCTTTATGTTTAAACTTGTTTTGTATTTTGCTAATTGAAAAACACACAAAATCATCTATATTTACATTTAATTTTTAACTTGCTAATAGAAAAATATCAAAAGCAACTATATTTCGACTTTTTTATACCTTGCTAATTAAAAAACATCAAAATCATCTATAATTCCACTTCTTTTATGCCTTGCTAATTGAAAAACATCAAAATAATCTATATTTCCAATTGTTACATCTTTTGCTAATTGAAAAACATCAAAATCATCTATATTTCCACATGCTTCATACTTTGCTAACGGAAAAACACCAAAATCATCTATATTTTCATTTGTTTTATACCTTGCTAATTGAATAACATCAAAATCATCTATATTTCCCCTTGTTTTAAACCTTGCTAATTGAAAAACATCAAAATCATTTATATTTATACTTGTTTTATACCTTGCTAATAGAGAAACATCAAAATCATCAATATTTCCATTTGTTTCATGCTGCTAATTGAAAAGCATCAATATCATCTATATATTTCCACTTGTTTTATATTTTGCTAATTGAAAAACATCAAAATCATCTATATTCCTAATTGTTTTATATTTTGCTAATTGAAAAACATCAACATCCTTTATGTTTAAACTTGTTTTGTATTTTGCTAATTGAAAAACACACAAAATCATCTATATTTACATTTGATTACACTTGCTAATAGAAAAACATAAAAAGCATCTATATTTCGACTTTTTTTATACCTTGCTAATTGAAAAACGTCAAAATAATCTATAATTCCACTTCTTTTATGCCTTGCTAATTGAAAAACATCAAAATAATCTATATTTCCAATAGTTACATATTTTGCTAATTGAAAAACATCAAAATCATCTATATTTCCACATGCTTCATACTTTGCTAACGGAAAAACATCAAAATCATCTATATTTTCATTTGTTTTATACCTTGCTAATTGAAAAACATCAAAATCATTTCTATTTATACTTGTTTTATACCTTGCTAATAGAGAAACATCAAAAACATCAATATTTCCATTGGTTTCAAGCTTGCTAATTGAAAATCATCAATATCATCTATATATTTCCACTTGTTTTATATTTTGCTAATTGAAAAACACACAAAATCATCTATATTTACATTTGTTTTATAACTTCCTACTTGAAAAACATCAAAATCATTTGTATTTAAACTGGTTTTATACGATGCTAATTGAAAACCATCAAAATCATCTATATCTCCACTTGTTTTATACCTTGCTAATTGAAAAAACATCAAAATTATCGATATTTGCACTACTTTTATACTTTGCTAATTGAAAAACAACAAAATCATCTATATTTACATTTGTTTAATACTTTGCTAATAGAAAAACATCAAAATCATCTATATTTCCATATTTTCATACCTTGGTAATCGAAAATCATCAATATCATCTATATTTCCACTTTTTTATATTTTGCTAATTGAAAAATATCTATATCATCTATATTTAAATTTGTTTTTTACCTTACTGATGTTTCAACTTGTTTTATATTTTGCTAATTGAAAAACACACGAAACCATCTATATATACATTTGTTTTATAACTTGCTAATTGACAAACATCAAAATCATGTATATTTCCACTTGTTTTATACGATGCTAATTGAAAAACATCAAAATCATCTCTATTTCCACTTGTTTTATATTTTGCTAATTGAAAAACATCAAAATCATCTATATTTCCATTTGTTTTATGCCTTGGTAATAGAAAAACATCAAAATCATCTTAATTTCCACTTGTTTTATATTTTGCTAAGAGGAAAACATCAAAATCATCTATATTTCCACTTATTTTATATTTTATTAATTGAAAATCATCAATATCATCTATATTTCCACTTATTTCATATTTTGCCAATGGAAAAACATCAAAATCATGTATATTTCCATTTGTTTTATACCTTGCTAATAGAAAAAAATAAAAATCATCTTTATTTCCACTTGTTTAATATTTTGCTAAAAGAAAAACATCAAAATCATCTATATTTCCACTTATTTTATATTTAGCTAATTGAAAAACATCAAAACCATCTATATTTCCAACTGTTTTATACCTTGCTAATAGAAAAACATCAAAATCATTTTTATTTCCACTTGTTTTATATTTTGCTAAGAGAAAAACACCAAAATCATCTATATTTCCACGTATTTGATATTTAGCTAATTGAAAAACATCAAAATCATCTATATTTCCATTTGTTTTATACCTTGCTAATAGAAAAACATCAAAATCATCTCTATTTCCACTTGTTTTATACCTTGCTATTTGACAAACATCAAAATCATCTATATTTCCACTTCTTTTATATTTTGCTCATTGAAAAACATGAAAATCATCATTATTTCCATTTGTTTTATACATTGCATATTGAAAAACATCAAAATCGTCTATATTACCACTGGTTTCATTCCTGCCTAATTTAAAAACATCAAAATCATCATTATTTCCACTTGTTTTATACCTTGCTAATTGAGATTTGTTTAATATTTTCTTAATTGACAAACATCAAAACCATCAATATTTATACTTGTTTTATAACTTGCTATTTTAAAAACATCAAAATCATCTATATTTGCTTTTGTTTCATACCTTTCTAATTGAGAAACATCAAAATCATCTATATTTCAAAAGCTTTAATATTTTGCGAATTGAAAAACATCAAAATCATCTATATTTCAAATTCTTAAATATTTTGCGAATTGAAAAACATCAAAATCATCTATATTTCCATTTTTTTTATACCTTGGTAATCGAAAATCATCAATATCATCTATATTTCCATTTTTGTATATTTTGCTAATTGAAAAATATCTATATCATCTATATTTACATTTGTTTTTTACCTTACTGATGTTTCAAATTGTTTTATATTTTGCTAATTGAAAAACATCAAAATCATCTATATTTCCATTTGTTTTATACCTTGGTAATAGAAAAACATCAAAATCATCTTTATTTCCACTTGTTTTATATTTTGCTAAGAGGAAAACACCAAAATCATCTATATTTCCACTTATTTTATATTTTATTAATTGAAAAACATCAATATCATCTATATTTCCACTTATTTCATATTTTGCCAACGGAAAAACATCAAAATCATGTATATTTCCATTTGTTTTATACCTTGCTAATAGAAAAACATCAAAATCATCTTTATTTCCACTTGTTTAATTTTTTTGCAAAGAGAAAAACATCAAAATCATCTATATTTCCACTTATATTATATTTAGCTAATTGAAAAACTTCAAAATCATCTATATTTCAATTTGTTTTATACCTGGCTATTATAAAAACATCAAAATCATCTATATTTCCACTTGTTTTATACGATGCTAATTGAAAAACATCAAAATCACTTTTATTTCGACTTGTTTTATATTTTGCTAATAGAAAATCTTCAAAATCATCTATATTCCCACTTATTTTATATTTAGCTAATTGAAAAACATCAAAATCATATATATTTCCATTTGTTTTATACCTTGCTAATAGAAAAAGATCAAAATCATCTTTCTTTCTACTTGTTTTATATTTTGCTAAGAGAAAAACACCAAAATCATCTATATTTCCACGTATTTGATATTTAGCTAATGGAAAAACATCAAAATCATCTATATTTCCATTTGTTTTATACCTTGCTATTTGACAAACATCAAAATCATCTATATTTCCACTTCTTTTATATTTTGCTAATTGAAAAACATGAAAATCATCATTATTTCTATTTGTTTTTTACATTGCATATTGAAAAACATCAAAATCGTCTATATTACCACTGGTTTCATTCCTGCCTAATTTAAAAACATCAAAATCATCATTGTTTCCACTTGTTTTTATACCTTGGTAATTGAAAAATATCAAAAGCATCTGTATTTAGATTTGTTTAATATTTTGCTAATTGACAAACATCAAAACCATCAATATTTCTACTTGTTTTATAACTTGCTATTTTAAAAACATCAAAATCATCTATATTTGCTTTTGTTTTATACCTTTCTAATTGAGAAACATCAAAATCATCTATATTTCCACTTATTTTATATTTTGCGAATTGAAAAACATCAAAATCATCTATATTTCAAATTCTTTAATATTTTGCGAATTGAAAAACATCAAAATCATCTATATTTACATTTGTTTTTTACCTTACTAATTGAAAAACATCAAAATCATCTATATTTCCATATTTTCATACCTTGGTAATCGAAAATCATCAATATCATCTATATTTCCACTTTTTTATATTTTGCTAATTGAAAAATATCTATATCATCTATATTTACATTTGTTTTATACCTTACTGATGTTTCAACTTGTTTTATATTTTGCTAATTGAAAAACAGACAAAACCATCTATATATACATTTGTTTTATAACTTGCTAATTGACGAAAACATCAAAATCATCTATATTTCCACTTGTTTTATACGATGCTAATTGAAAAACATCAATATCATCTATATTTCCACTTATTTCATATTTTGCCAATGGAAAAACATCAAAATCATGTATATTTCCATTTGTTTTATACCTTGCTAATAGAAAAACATCAAAATCATCTTTATTTCCACTTGTTTAATTTTTTTGCCAAGAGAAAACATGAAAATCATCATTATTTGCATTTGTTTTATACATTGCATATTGAAAAACATCAAAATCGTCTATATTACCACTGGTTTCATTCCTGCCTAATTTAAAAACATCAAAATCATCATTATTTCCACTTGTTTTATACCTTGCTAATTGAAAAATATCAAAAGCGTCTGTATTTAGAGTTGTTTAATATTTTGCTAATTGACAAACATCAAAACCATCAATATTTATACTTGTTTTATAAGTTGCTATTTTAAAAACATCAAAATCATCTATATTTGCTTTTGTTTTATACCTTTCTAATTGAAAAACATCAAAATCATCTATATTTCAAATTCTTTAATATTTTGCGAATTGAAAAACATCAAAATCATCGATATTTCAAATGCTTTAATACTTTGCGAATTGAAAAACATCAAAATCATCTATATTTACATTTGTTTTTTAACATCAATACATCTATATTTTCACTTGTTTCATACCTGAGTAATTGAAAATCATCAATATCATCTATATTTCAACTTCTTTTATATTTTGCTAATTGAAAAACACACAAAACCATCTATATTTACATTTGTTTTATAACTTGCTAATTGAAAAACATCAAAATCATGTATATTCAAACTTTTTTTATACAATGCTAATTGAAACACATCAAAATCATCTCTATTTCCACTTGTTTTATATTTTGCAAATTGAAAAACATCAAAATCATCTATATTTCCACTTCTTTTATGCCTTGCTAATGGAAAAACATCAAAATCCTCAATATTTCCACTTGTTTTGTACCTTGCTAATTGAAAAACATCAAAATCATCTTTATTTCAATTTCTTTTATAGCATGATAATTGAAAAACATCAAATTCATCGATATTTGCACTACTTTTATACTTTGTTAATTGAAAAACAACAAAATCATCTATATTTACATTTGTTTAATACTTTGCGAATTGAAAAACATCAAAATCATATATATCTCCACTTGTTTCATACCTTAGTAATTGAAAATCATCAATATCATCTATATCCCCACTTTTTTTCTTATACTTTGCTAATTGCAAAATATCTATATCATCTATATTTACATTTGTTTTTTACCTTACTGATGTCTCAACTTGTTTTATATTTTGCTAATTGAAAAACACACAAAACCATCTATATATACATTTGTTTTATAACTTGCTAATTGACAAACATCAAAATCATGTATATTTCCACTTGTTTTATACGATGCTAATTGAAAAACATAAAAATCATCTCTATTTCCACTTGTTTTATATTTTGCTAATTGAAAAACATCAAAATCATCTATATTTCCAATTGTTTTATGCATTGCTAATTGAAAAACATCAAAATCATCTATATTTCCAATTGTTTTATACTTTGGTAATAGGAAACATCAAAATCATCTTTATTTCCACTTCTTTTATACCTTGCTATTTGACAAACATCAAAATCATCTGTATTTCCACTTCTTTTATATTTCGCTAATTGAAAAACATGAAAATCATCATTATTTCCACTTGTTGTATATATTGCAAATTGACAAACATCAAAATCATCTATATTGCCACTGGTTTCATGCCTGCCTAATTGAAAAACATCAAAATCATCATTATTTCCACTTGTTTTTATACCTTGCTAATTGAAAAATATCAAAAGCGTCTGTATTTAGATTTGTTTAATATTTTGCTAATTGACAAACATCAAAACCATCAATATTTCTACTTGTTTTATAACTTGCTATTTGAAAAACATCAAAATCATCTATATTTGCTTTTGTTTTATACCTTCCTAATTGAATAACATCAAAATCATCTATATTTCCACTTGTTTTATACATTGCTAATTGAAAAACATTAAAATCATCTATATTTCCATTTGTTTTATATTTCACTAATTGAAAAACATCAAAATCATATATATTTCCACTTGTTTTATACCTTGCTAATAGAAAAACATCAAAATCATCTATATTTCTACATGTTTTATAATTGCTAATTGGAAAACTTCAAAATCATCTATATTTCACTCGTTTTATACATTGCTAATTGAAAAACATTAAAATCATCTATATTTCCATTTGTTTTATATTTCACTAATTGAAAAACATCAAAATCATATATATTTCCACTTGTTTTATACCTTGCTAATAGAAAAACATCAAAATCATCTATATTTCAACTTGTTTTATATTTTGCTAATTGAAATATATCGAAATCCTGTATGTTTCAACTTGTTTTATATTTTGCTAATTGAAAAACACACAAAATCCTCTATATTTACATTTGTTTTATACCTTGCTGATTGAAAAACAACAAAATCATCTATATTTCAAATTTTTTTATACCTTGCTAATTGAAAAACATCAAAATCATATATATTTCCAATTGTTTAATATGTTGCTTATTGAAAAAGATCAAAAGCATCTATATTTCCATTGGTTTTATACCTTACTAATTGAAAAACATCAAAATCATCTACATTTCCACATGATTTATACCTTGCTAATTGAAAATCAATAGAAACATCTATATTGCCACTTCTTTTATACCTTGTTAATTGAAAATCATCAGAATCATCTATATTTCCACTTGTTATATACATTGTTAATTGAAAATCAACAAAATCATATATATTTCAACATTTTTCATACCTTGGTAATTGAAAAACATCTAAATCATCTATATTTCACTTGTTTTATACCTTGCTAATTGAAAAAAATAAAATCATCTATATTTACATTTGTTTTATACCTATCTCATTGAAAAACATCAAAATCATCTATATTTCCACTTGTTTTATATTTTGCTAATTGAAAAATAACAAAATCATCTATGTCTCCTCTTGTTTTACACCTTTCTAATTGAAAAACATCAAAATCATATATCTTTCCAGTTGTTTTGTACCTTGCTAATAGAAAAACATCAAAATCATCTATATTTCAACTTGTTTTATATTTTGCTAATTGAAATACATCAAAATCCTGTATGTTTCAACTTGTTTTATATTTTGCTAAATGAAAAACACACAAACTCATCTATATTTACATTTGTTTTATACATTGCTAATTGAAAAACAACAAAATCATCTATATTTCAAATTTTTTTATACCTTGCTAATTGAAAAACATCAAAATAATATATATTTCCAATTGTTTTATATGTTGCTTATTGAAAAAGATCAAAAGCATCTATACTTCCATTGGTTTTATACCTTACTAATTGAAAAACCTCAAAATCATCTATATTTCCACTTGGTTTATGCCTTGCTAATTGAAAGTCAATAAAAACATCTATATTTCCACTTCTTTTATACCTTGCTAATTGAAAATCATCAAAATCATCTATATTTCCACTTGTTATATACATTGCTATTTGAAAATCAACAAAATCATATATATTTCAACATTTTTCATACCTTGGTAATTGAAAAACATCAAAATCATATATATTTCCACTTGTTTTATATTTTGCTAATTGAAATCGCTAAATCATATATATTTCCACATGTTTTATACCTTGCTAATTGAAAAACATAAAATCTTCTATATTTACATTTGTTTTATACCTATCTCATTGAACAACATCAAAATCATCTATATTTTCATTTGTTTTATATTTTGCTCATTGAAAAACATAAAAATCATCTATATTTCCACTTGTTTTATAACTTGGTAATTGAAAAACATCAAAATCATCTATATTTCATATATTTTATACCTTGCTAATTGAAAAATATCAATTTTATTTATACTTCCAATCGTTTCATACCTCGCTGATTGAAAAACATCAAAATCATCTATATTTCCACTTGCTTTAGGCCTTGCTAGTTGACAAACATCAAAATCATATATATTTCCGCTTGTTTTATACCTTGCTAATTGAAAAATATCAAAAACGTCTGTATTTAGATTTGTTTAATATTTTGCTAATTGACAAACATCAAAACCATCAATATTTCTACTTGTTTTATAACTTGCTATTTGGAAAACATCAAAATCATCTATATTTGCTTTTGTTTTATACCTTCCTAATTGAATAACATCAAAATCATCTATATTTCCACTGATAATTGGTAATTGAAAAACATCAAAATCATCTATATTTCATATATTTTATACCTTGCTAATTGAAAAATATCAATTTTATTTATACTTCCAATCGTTTCATACCTCGCTGATTGAAAAACATCAAAATCATCTATATTTCCACTTGCTTTAGGCCTTGCTAGTTGACAAACATCAAAATTGCTGATTGAAAAACTTCAAAATCATCAATATTTATTCTTGTTTTATATTTTGGTTATAGAAAAACATTCAAATCATCTATATTTCCCCTTGTTTTATAAATTGCAAAATTGAAAAACATCAAAATCATCTTTCTTTCCACATGTTTTATTATTGCTAATTAGAAAACTTCAAAATCATCTATATTTCACTTGTTTTATACCTTGCTAATTGAAAAACATCAAAATCATCTATGTCTCCCCTTGTTTTACACCTTTCTAATTGAAAAACATCAAAATCATATATATTTCCACTTGTTTTATACCTTGCTAATAGAAAAACATCAAAATCATCTATATTTCAACTTGTTTTATATTTTGCTAATTGAAATATATCAAAATCCTGTATGTTTCAACTTGTTTTATATTTTGCTAATTGAAAAACACACAAAATCATCTATATTTACATTTGTATTATACCTTGCTAATTGAAAAACAACAAAATCATCTATATTTCAAATTTTTTTATACCTTGCTAATTGAAAAACATCAAAATAATATATATTTCCAATTGTTTTATATGTTACTTATAGAAAAAGATCAAAAGCATCTGTACTTCCATTGGTTTTATACCTTACTAATTGAAAAACATCAAAATCATCTATATTTCCACTTGATTTATGCCTTGCTAATTGAAAAACATAAAATCATCTATATTTACATTTGTTTTATGCCTATCTCATTGAAAAACATCAAAATCATCTATGTTTCCACTTGTTTTATATTTTGCTAATTGAAATCCCCAAATCATCTATACCTTTATACCTTGCTAATTGAAAATCATCAAAAACATCTATATTTCCACTTCTTTCATACCTTGCTAATTGAAAATCATCAAAATCATCTATATTTCCACTTGTTTTATACATTGCTAATTGAAAAACAACAAAATCATATATAATTCAACATTTTTCATACCTTGCTAATTGAAAAACGTCAACATCATCTATATTACCACATGTTTTATACCTTGCTTATTGAAAAACATAAAATCATCTATATTCACATTTGTTTTACACCTATCTAATTGAAAAACATAAAATCATCTATATTTACATTTGTTTTACACCTATCTAATTGAAAAACCTCAAAATCATCTATATTTCCACTTGTTTTATATTTTGCTAATGTAAAAACATCAAAATCATCTATATTTCCACTTCTTGTGTGCCTTCCTAACTGAAAAACATCAAAATCATCAATATTTCCCCTTGTTTTATACCTTGCTAATAGAAAAACATGAAAATCATCTATATTTCCACTTGTTTTATACCTTGATAATTGAAAAACATCAAAATCATCTTTATTTCCATTTGTCTTATACCCTGCTAATTCAGAAACATCAAAATCATCTCTACTTCATTTATTTTATACTTTGCTAATAGAAAAACAACAAAACCATCTATATTTCCACTTGTTTTATATTTTGCTACTTGACAAACATCAAAATCATCTATATTTCCAATTGTTTAATACATTTCCAATTGAAAATCATGAAAAATCTTCTATATTTCCACGTATTTTATACCTTGCTAATTGAAAAACAAAAAACTCATCTATATTTCAAATTTTTTTATACCTTGCGAATTGAAAAACATCAAAATCGTATATATTTCCACTTGTATTATATTTTGCTAATTGAAAAACGTCAAAATCATCTATATTTCCTTTGGTTTTATACCTTACTAATTGAAAAACATCAAAATCATCTATATTTCCACTTGTTTTATACCTTGCTAATGGAAAATCATCAAAAACATCTAAATCATTTTTATTTCTCCTTGTTTTATACCTTGCTAATTGAAAAACAACGAAATCATATATATTTCAAAATTTTTCATATCTTGCTAATTGAAAAACATCAAAATCATATATATTTCCACTTGTTTTATATTTTGCTAATTGAAATCCACAAATCATATATATTTCCACATGGTTTATAACTTGCCAACAGAAAAACGTAAAATCATCTATATTTACATTTGTTTTCTATATTGCAAATTGAAAAACTTCAAAATCATCTATATTTACAATTGTTTTATATTTTGCTGTTTGAAAAACATCAAAATCATCTATATTTCAATTTTTCTGTGACTTCCTAACTGAAAAACATCAAAATCATCTATATTACAAATATTTTATACCTTGCTCATTGAAAAACATCAAAAGCGTCTGTATTTCCATTTATTTCATATTTTGCTAATTGAAAAACATCAAAATCATCTATATTTCCAATTGTTTTATACCTTGCTCATTGAAAAACATCAAAAGCGTCTGTATTTCCATTTGTTTCATATTTTGCTAATCAAAAAACAACAAAATCATCTATATTTACTATTGTTTTATACCTTGCTAATTGAAAAACATCAAAATCATATATGTTTCTACTTATTTTATATTTTGCTAATAGAAAAACCTCAAAATCCTCTATATTTACATTTGTTTTATACATTGCTAATTGAAAACATCAAAATAATCTATATTTCCACTTATTTTATATTTAACTAATTCGAAAACATCAAAATCATATATATTTCCCTAAGTTTTGTATCTTGCTCATTCAAAAACATCAAAACCTTCAATATTTCTACATGTTTTATATTTTACTAACTGAAAACGATCAAAATCATCTATATTTCCACTTGTTTTATATTTTGCTAATTGAAAAACCTCAAAATCATCGATATTTACATTTGTTTTATACCTTGCTAATTGAAAAACATCAAAATCATCTATATTTCCACTTTTTCTATATATTGCTACTTGAAAAATATCAAAATCATATATATTTCCACTTGTTTCATACCATGCTGCTTGAAAAACTTCAAAATCATCTATATTTCACTTGTTTTATAACTTGCTTATTGAAAAACATCAAAATCATCTATATTTCGAATTATTATATATTTTGCTAATTGAAATACATCAAAATCATCTACATTTCCACATGTTTTATATTTTGCTAATAGAAAAACATCAAAAACGTCGATATTTACATTTGTTTTATACCTTGCTAAATGCAAACATCAATATCATCCATATTTCCCCTTGTTTTATAACTTGCTAAATGGAAAACATCAAAATCATCTATATTTCCATTAGTTTTATGCCTGGATGATTGCAAAACATCAAAATCATCTATATTTCCACATTTTTTTATAATTTGCTAATTGAAAAACTTCAAAAGCGTCTGTATTTCCTTTTCTTTCATATTTTGCTCATTGAAAAACATCAATATCATCAATATTTCCACTTGTTTTATACCTTGCTAATAGAAAAACATCAAAGTCATATATATTTGACTTGTTTTATATTTTGCTAATCAAAAAACATCAAAATCATCTTTATTTCGTCTTCTTTTATACCTTGCTAATAGAAAAACATCAAAATCACCTATAATTACATTTGCTTTATGAATTCCTAATTGAAAAGCTAGAAATCATCTATATTTCCACTTTTTTCATATTTTGCTAATTGAAAAAACATCAAAATCATATATATTTCCATTTCTTTTATAGGTTGCTAATTGAAAAACATCAAAATCATCTATATTTACATTTGTTTTATACCTTCCTAAATGAAAAACATCAAAATCATCTATATTTCTGCTTTTTTTCATACCTTCTGTTCGAAAAACACCTAAATCATATGAATTTCCACTTTTTTTATATTTTGCTACTAGAAAAACAGCAAAGTCATCTATATTTATTGTTTTATCTTTTGCTTATTGAAAAACATTCAAATCATCTATATTTCCAATTGCTTTATACCTTGCCAATTGAAAAACATAAAATCATCTATATTTCCAATTGTTTTATACCATGCTAATTGAAAAAATCAAAATCATCTATATTTCTACTTATTTTATATCTTGCTAATTGAAAAACATCAAAATCATCAATTTTTCCAATTGTTTTATACCTTGCCAATTGAAAAACATAAAATCATCTATGTTTCCAATTGTTTTATACCATGCTAATTGAAAAACATCAAAATCATCTATATTTTTACTTGTTTTATATCTTGCTAATTGAAAAACATCATAATCATCAATATTTCCAATTGTTTTATACCTTGCCAATTGAAAAACATAAAATCATCTATATTTCCAATTGTTTTATACCATGCTAATTGAAAAACATCAAAATCATCTATATTTCCACTTGTTTCATACATTCCTAATTGAAAAACATCAAAATCAGCTATATTTACATTTTTTATACGTTGCTTATTGAAAAACAAAAAAATCATCTATATATCCACTTGTTTTATACCTTGCTAATTGAAAAACATAAAATCATCTATATTTCCACTTGTTTTATACCTGGCTAATTGAAAAACATCAAAATCATCAGTATTTCCATTTCTTTTATATTTTGCTAATTGAAAAACATCAAAATCAGCTATATTTCCACTTGTTTTATACAATGCTAATTGAAAAACGTCAAAATCGTACTATATTTCCACTTGTTTTATACGTTCCTAATCGAAAAACTTCAAAATCATCTATATTTCCACTTGTTTTATACCTTGCTAATTGAAAAACATCAAAATCATCTATATATCCACATTTTTTGTACTTTGCTAATTGAAATACATCTAAATCATGTATATTTCCACTTGATTTATACTTTACTGATTGAAAAACATCAAAATCATCTTTATTTCCACTTGTTTTATATTTAGCGACTTGAAAAACATCAAAATCATCTATGTTTCCGATTGTTTTATGCCTTGCTAATTGAAAAACATTAAAAGACTCGGTATTTATATTTGATTCATATTTTGCTAATTGAAAAACACCAAATCATCTATATTTCCATTTGTTTTATACCTTCCTAGGTGAAAAATATCAAAATCCTCTATATTTTCAATAGTTATATACCAAGCTAATTGAAAAACATGAAAATCTGATATATTTCCATTTGTTTTATCCTTGCTATATGATAAACATCAAAATCATCTATATTTCTTCTTGTTTTATATTCTGCTTGTTGAAAAACATTCAAATCATCAATATTTCCACTTGTTTTATACCTTGCTAATTGAAAACCTCAAAAACATCTGTATTTACATTTGTCTTCTAACTTGCAAATTGAAAAACATCAAAACTTTCGATATTTCCACATCTTTTACACCTTGCTAATTTAAAAACTTCAAAATCATGTATATTTCTACTTGTTTTGTATCTTGCTAATTAAAAAACATGAAAATCACTTATATTTCCATTTTTTTTATGCCTTTCTCATAGAAAAACATCAAAATCATCTATATATCCCCTTGTTTTTTACCTTGCTAATTGAAAGCCTCAAAATCATCTTTATTTCCACTTGCTTCATATATTGCTAATTGAAAAACATCAAAATCATTTTTATTTCCAATTGTTTTATACCTTGCTATTTGAAAAACATCAAAATCATCTATATTTCCACTTGTTTTATACCTTGCTAATTGAAAAACATCAAAATCATCTTTATTTCCAATTGTTTTATAACTTGCTAATTGAAAAATATCAAAACAATCTATATTTCCACATGTTTATATTTTGCTAATTGAAAAACATCAAATCATTTATATTTCCACTTGTTTTTTACATTGCTAATTAAATAACATCAAAATAATATGTATTTCCACTTTTTTTGTACTTAGATAATTTAAAAACATCAAATTCAGCTCTATTTCCAATTGTTTTATACATTGCTAATAAAAAACATAAAATCATCTATATTTCCACTTCATTTATAGCTTGCTAATTGAAAAACATCAAAATCATATATATTTCTAATTCTTTTATAGCTTGCTAAATGGAAAACATCAAAATCGTCAATATTTCCACTTGTTTTATATCTTGCAATTGAAAAACCTCAAAATCATCTATATTTACATTTGTCTTATACATTGCAAATTGAAAAAATTCAAAACTTTCAATATTTACACTTCATTTACACCTTGCTAATTGAATAACATCTAAATAATCTATATTTCACTTGTTTTATACCTTGATAATAGAAAAAGATCAAAATCGTCTATATTTCTACTATTTATACCTTGCTAATTGAAAAAACATCAAAATCATCTATATTTCCAACTGTTTTGCACCTTGCTAATTGAAACACTTCAAACTCATCTATATTTCCACTTGTTTTGTATCTTGCTAATCGAAAAACATCAAAATCATCTATATATCCATTTGTTTTATACTTTGTTAATTGAAAAAGATCGAAAACATCTATATTTCCACTTGTTTTATACCTTGATAATTGAAAAACATCAAAATCGTTTACATTTACATTTGTTTCATACCTTGCTACTTGAAAAACATCAAAATAATCTATATTTACATTTTTTTATACCTTGCTAGTAAAAAAACATGAAAATAATCTATATTTCCACTTGTTTTATATCTTGCTTATTGAAAAACATCAAAATCATCTGTATTTCCACTTCTTTTATACCTGCTAATTGAAAGCCTCAAAATCATGTATATTTCCACTTGTTTCATACATTGCTAATTGAAAAACATCAAAATCATCTATATTTTCACTTCTCTCTAAAGCTTTCTAATTGAAAAACATCAAAATCATCTATATTTCCACTTGTTTTATACCTCGCTAATTGAAAAACATCAATATTATCTATATTTCATTTGTTTTATACATTGCTAAATGAAAAACATCAAAAACATCAATATTTCTGGTTATTTTATACATTGCTAATTGAAAAACATCAAAAGCGTCTGTATTTCCATTTCTTTCATATTTTGCTAATTGAAAACATCAAAATCATCAATATTTCCACTTGTTTTATATCTTGCTAATTGAAAAACATAAAATCATCTATATTTACATTTGTTTTATATTTCCCTAATTCAAATACATGAAAATCATCTATATTTCCATAAGTTTTATACATTGCTCATCGAAAAACAACAAAATCATCTATATTTCCGCTTGTTTTATATTTTGCTAATTGAAAAACATCAAAATCATCTATATTTCAACGTATGTTATATTTTGCTAATTGAAAAACATCAAAATCATCGATATTTACATTTGTTTTATACCTTGCTAATTGAAAAACATCAAAATCATATATATTTACATTTGTTTTATACCTTGCTAATTGAAAAACATCAAGATCATCTATATTTACATTTCTTTTATGCCTTCTGAATTGAAAAGCATCAAAATCATCTACATTTCTATTTGTTTTATGCCTTGCTCTTCGAAAAACATCAAAAGCATATATTTTTCCACTTTTTTCATATTTTGCTACTTGGAAAACATCAAAATCATCTATATTTCCACTTGATTTATATTTTGCTTACTGAAAAACATCAAAATCATCAATATTTCCACATGTTTTATATTTTGCTACTTGAAAAACATGAAAATCACCGATATTTACATTTGTTTTATACCTTGCTAATTGAAAACATCAAAATCATCTGTATTTCCACTTGTTTTATACCTCTCTATTTGAAAAACATCAAAATCATCTATATTCCTACGTGTTTTATACATTGCTAATGGAAAAAAAATCATCTATATTTCCCCTTGTTTTATACCTTGATAATTGAAAAACATCAAAATCATCCATATTTCTACTTATTTTATACCTTGCTAATTGAAAAACTTCAAAATCATCTATATTTACCTTATACCCTGCTAATTCAGAAACCTCAAAATCATCTTTACTTCATTTGTTTTATACTTTGCTAATAGAAAACAACAAAACCATCTATATTTCCACTTGTTTTATATTTTGCTTCTTGACAAACATCAAAATCATCTATATTTCCATATGTTTCATACCTTTCCCGTGGAAAAACATGAAAATCATCTATATTTTCACTTTTTTTATACATTCCTAATTGAAAAACAACAAAATCATCTATATTTCCATTTGTTTTATGCCTTGCTAATTGAGAAGCATCAAAATCATCTATATTTTCTCTTTTTTATAGCTTGCCAATTTAAAAACATGAAAATCATATACATTTTTACGTTTTCATATTTTGCTAATTGAAAAACATCAAAATCATCTATATTTACAATTGTTTCATACCTTGCTTCTTAATAAATATCAAAATCATCTATATTTACATTTTTTCATACCTTGCTAGTTGATAAATATCAAAATCATCTATATTTCCACTTGTTTTATACCTTGCTAATTGGAAACCATCAAAATCATCTATATTTCCACTTGTTTTATTCTTTTCTAATTGAAAAACATCAAAATCATCTATATTTCCACCTGTTTGATAACTTCCTAATTGGAAACAATCAAAATCATCTATATTTCTACTTGTTTTATACCTTTTCTGTTTGAAAAACTTCCAAATCATCTATATTTTTACATGTTTTATACCTTGATCATTGAAAAACGTCAAAATCTTCTATATTCCCATTTGTTTTATACCTTGCTAATTGAAAAACAAGAAAATCATCTATATTTCCACTTGTTTTATGCCTTTCTGATTGAAAAACATCAAAATCATCTATATTTCCATTTGTTTTATACCTTTGTTATTAAAAAACTACAAAATCATCTATATTTCCACTTGTTTTATACCTTGCTAATAGGAAAATATCAAAATCATCTATATTTCCACTTGCTTTATTTTTTGCTAATTGAATAACATAAATATAATCTATATTTCAATTGTTTTATACCTTGCTAATTAAAAAACATCAAAATCATCTATATTTCAACTGATATTTTTATATTTTTATAATTTGCTAATTGAAAAACTTCAAAATCCTCTATGTTTTAACTGGTTTCATATTTTGCTAATAGAAAAACACACAAAATCATCTATATTTGCATTTGTTTTATAACTTGCTTGTTGAAAAACATCAAAATCATCTATATGTCCACTTGTTTTACACCTTGCTAATTGAAAAACATCAAAATCATCGATATTTCCCCTTGTTTTATACCTTGATAATAGAAAGACATCAAAATCCTCTGTATTTCCTCTTGTTTCATACCTTGCTAATTGAAAAGCATCAAAATCATCTATATTTCACTTGTTTTATAACTTGCGAATTCAAAAACATAAAATAAGCTATATTTCCCATGGTTTTATACCTTTTTAATTGAAAAACATCAAAATCGTCTATATTTCCACTTCTTTTATGCCTTGCTAATTGAGAGGACATCAAAATCATCTATATTTCCACTTGTTTTATACCTTTCTAATTGAAAAACATCAAAATCTTGTATATTTCCACTTGTTTTATACCTTTCTAATTGAAAAACATCAAAATCTTGTATATTTCCACTTGTTTTACACCTTGCTAATTGAAAGACATCAAAATCCTTTATATTTCCAATTGTTTTATACCTTTCTAATTGAAAAACATCAAAATTATCTATATTTCCACTTATTTTATACCTTGCTAATTGAAAAACATCAAAATCATCTATATTTCACTTGTTTTATACCTTTCTAATTGAAAAACATCAAAATCATCTATATTTCCTCTTGTTTTATGCCTTGCTAAATGAAAAACATCAAAATCATCTACATTTCCACTTGTTTTATACCTTTCTAATTGAAAAATATCAAAATTATCTATATTTCCACTTGTTTTATACCTTGCTAATTGAAAAACATTAAAATATTCTATATTTCCATTTGTTTTATACCTTGCTAATTGATAAACCTCAAAATCCTCTATATTTCCACTTGTTTTAACCTTTCTAATTGAAAAATATCAAAATTATCTATATTTCCACTTGTTTTATACCTTGCTAATTGAAAAACATTAAAATCTTCTATATTTCCATTTGTTTTATACCTTGCTAATTGATAAACCTCAAAATCATCTATATTTCCCCTTGTCTTATACCTTGCTAATTGAAAAACCTCAAAATCTTCTATATTTCCCCTTGTTTTCTAACTTTCTAATTGAAAAACATCAAAATCATCTATATTTCCACTTGTTTTATATTTTGATAATTGAAAAACATCAAAATCCTGTATATTTCTACTTGTTTTATACCTTGTTAATTGAAAAACGTCAAAATCATCTATATTTCCACTTCTTTTATGCCTTGCTAATTGAGAGGACATCAAAATCATCTATATTTCCACTGGTTTTATACCTTTCTAATTGAAAAACATCAAAATCTTGTATATTTCCACTTGTTTTATACCTTTCTAATTGAAAAACATCAAAATCTTGTATATTTCCACTTGTTTTACACCTTGCTAATTGAAAGACATCAAAATCCTTTATATTTCCAATTGTTTTATACCTTGCTAATTGAAAAACATCAAAATTATCTATATTTCCACTTATTTTATACCTTGCTAATTGATAAACATCAAAATCATCTATATTTCCAATACTTTTATGCCTTGCTAAATGAAAAACATCAAAATCATCTACATTTCCACTTGTTTTATACCTTTCTAATTGAAAAATATCAAAATTATCTATATTTCCACTTGTTTTATACCTTGCTAATTGAAAAACATTAAAATCTTCTATATTTCCATTTGTTTTATAGCTTGCTAATTGATAAACCTCAAAATCCTCTATATTTCCACTTGTTTTAACCTTTCTAATTGAAAAATATCAAAATTATCTATATTTCCACTTGTTTTATACCTTGCTAATTGAAAAACATTAAAATCTTCTATATTTCCATTTGTTTTATACCTTGCTAATTGATAAACCTCAAAATCATCTATATTTCCCCTTGTCTTATACCTTGCTAATTGAAAAACCTCAAAATCTTCTATATTTCCCCTTGTTTTCTAACTTTCTAATTGAAAAACATCAAAATCATCTATATTTCCACTTGTTTTATATTTTGATAATTGAAAAACATCAAAATCCTGTATATTTCTACTTGTTTTATACCTTTTTAATTGAAAAACGTCAAAATCATCTATATTTCCACTTCTTTTATGCCTTGCTAATAGAGAGGACATCAAAATCATCTATATTTCCATTTGTTTTATACATTTCTAATTGAAAAACATCAAAATCATCTATATTTCCATTTGTTTTATACCTTTGTTATTAAAAAACTACAAAATCATCTATATTTCCACTTGTTTTATACCTTGCTAATAGGAAAACATCAAAATCATCTATATTTCCACTTGCTTTATTTTTTGCTAATTGAATAACATAAATATAATCTATATTTCAATTGTTTTATACCTTGCTAATTAAAAAACATCAAAATCATCTATATTTCAACTGATAGTTTTATATTTTTATAATTTGCTAATTGAAAAACTTCAAAATCCTCTATGTTTTAACTGGTTTCATATTTTGCTAATAGAAAAACACACAAAATCATCTATATTTGCATTTGTTTTATAACTTGCTTGTTGAAAAACATCAAAATCATCTATATGTCCACTTGTTTTACACCTTGCTAATTGAAAAACATCAAAATCATCGATATTTCCCCTTGTTTTATACCTTGATAATAGAAAGACATCAAAATCCTCTGTATTTCCTCTTGTTTCATACCTTGCTAATTGAAAAGCATCAAAATCATCTATATTTCACTTGTTTTATAACTTGCGAATTCAAAAACATAAAATAAGCTATATTTCCCATGGTTTTATACCTTTTTAATTGAAAAACATCAAAATCGTCTATATTTCCACTTCTTTTATGCCTTGCTAATTGAGAGGACATCAAAATCATCTATATTTCCACTTGTTTTATACCTTTCTAATTGAAAAACATCAAAATCTTGTATATTTCCACTTGTTTTATACCTTTCTATTTGAAAAACATCAAAACCTTTATATTTCCACTTGTTTTACACCTTGCTAATTGAAAAACATCAAAATCATCTATATTTCACTTGTTTTATACCTTTCTAATTGAAAAACATCAAAATCATCTATATTTCCTCTTGTTTTATGCCTTGCTAAATGAAAAACATCAAAATCATCTACATTTCCACTTGTTTTATACCTTTCTAATTGAAAAATATCAAAATTATCTATATTTCCACTTGTTTTATACCTTGCTAATTGAAAAGCATTAAAATCTTCTATATTTCCATTTGTTTTATACCTTGCTAATTGATAAACCTCAAAATCCTCTATATTTCCACTTGTTTTATACCTTTCTAATTGAAAAATATCAAAATTATCTATATTTCCACTTGTTTTATACCTTGCTAATTGAAAAACATTAAAATCTTCTATATTTCCATTTGTTTTATACCTTGCTAATTGATAAACCTCAAAATCATCTATATTTCCCCTTGTCTTATACCTTGCTAATTGAAAAACCTCAAAATCTTCTATATTTCCCCTTGTTTTCTAACTTTCTAATTGAAAAACATCAAAATCATCTATATTTCCACTTGTTTTATATTTTGATAATTGAAAAACATCAAAATCCTGTATATTTCTACTTGTTTTATACCTTTTTAATTGAAAAACGTCAAAATCATCTATATTTCCACTTCTTTTATGCCTTGCTAATAGAGAGGACATCAAAATCATCTATATTTCCATTTGTTTTATACATTTCTAATTGAATAACAGCAAAATCATGTATATTTCCACTTGTTTTATACCTTACTAATTGAAAAACATCAAAATCATCTATATTTCCACTTGTTTTATACTTTACTAATTGTAAAACCTCAAAATCATCTATATTTCCACTTGTTTTATACCTTGCTAATTGGAAAACATCAAAATCTACTATATTTCCACTTGTTTTACATCTTTCTAATTGAAAAACCTCAAAACCATGTATATTTACACTTGTTTTAAACCTTGCTAATTGAAAAACATGGCAAGCATCAATATTTCCACTTGTTTTATACCTTGCTAATTGAAAAACTTCAACACCATCTATATTTCCTCTTGTTTTATACATTACTAATTGAAAAACATCAAAATCATCTATATTTCCATTTTTTTATACCTTGCTAATTGAAGAACGTCAAAATTTTTATATTTCCACTTGTTTTATACCTTGCTAATTGAAAAACATCAAAATCAGCCATATTTACACTTGTTTTATACCTTGCTAATTGAAAAACATCAAAATCATCTATATTTCACTTGTTTTATACCATGCGAATTGAAAAACATCAAAATCAGCTCTATTTCCATTTGTTTTATACCTTTCTAATTGAAAAACATCAAAATCATCTATATTTCACTTGTTTTATACCATGCGAATTGAAAAACATCAAAATCAGCTATATTTCCATTTGTTTTATACCTTGCTTCTTGAAAAACATCAAAATCTATATTTCCACTTGTTTTATACCTTTCTAATTGAAAATCATCAAAATCATCTATATTCCTACTTATTTTATACCTTGCTAATTAAAAAACCTCAATATCATCTATGTTTCCGCTTTTTTTATACCTTGCTAATTGAAAACATCAAAATCATCTGTATTTACCGTTGTTTTATACATTACTAATTGAAAAACATCAAAATCATCTTTATTTCCATTGTTTTTATACCTTGCTAATTGAAGAACGTCAAAATTTTTATATTTCCACTTGTTTTATACCTTGCTAATTGAAAGACATGAAAATCATCTATATTTCCATTTTTTTTATACCTTGCTAATTGAAAAACGTCAAAAGTTTTATATTTCCACTTGTTTTATACCTTGCTAATTGAAAGACATCAAAATCATCTATATTTCCTCTTGTTTTATACCTTGCTAATTGAAAAACATCAAAATCATTTATATTTCCATTTTTTTTATACCTTGCTAACTGAAAAACGTCAAAAGTTTTATATTTCCACTTGTTTTATACCTTGCTAATTGAAAGACATCAAAATCATTTATATTTCCATTTTTTTTATACCTTGCTAATTGAAAAAAGTCAAAAGTTTTATATTTCCACTTCTTTTATACCTTGCTATTTGAAAAACATCAAAATCATCTATATTTCCTCTTGTTTTATACCTTGCTAATTGAAAAACATCAAAATCATCTATATTTCACTTGCTTTATACCTTTCTAATTGAAAAACATCAAAATCATCTATATTTCCTCTTGTTTTATGCCTTGCTAAATGAAAAACATCAAAATCATCTACATTTCCACTTGTTTTATACCTTTCTAATTGAAAAATATCAAAATTATCTATATTTCCACTTGTTTTATACCTTGCTAATTGAAAAACATTAAAATCTTCTATATTTCCATTTGTTTTATACCTTGCTAATTGATAAACCTCAAAATCATCTATATTTCCCCTTGTCTTATACCTTGCTAATTGAAAAACCTCAAAATCTTCTATATTTCCCCTTGTTTTCTAACTTTCTAATTGAAAAACATCAAAATCATCTATATTTCCACTTGTTTTATATTTTGATAATTGAAAAACATCAAAATCCTGTATATTTCTACTTGTTTTATACCTTTTTAATTGAAAAACGTCAAAATCATCTATATTTCCACTTCTTTTATGCCTTGCTAGTAGAGAGGACATCAAAATCATCTATATTTCCATTTGTTTTATACATTTCTAATTGAATAACAGCAAAATCATGTATATTTCCACTTGTTTTATACCTTACTAATTGAAAAACATCAAAAGTTTTATATTTCCACTTGTTTTATACCTTGCTAATTGAAAGACATCAAAATCATTTATATTTCCATTTTTTTTATACCTTGCTAATTGAAAAACGTCAAAAGTTTTATATTTCCACTTCTTTTCTACCTTGCTATTTGAAAAACATCAAAATCATCTATATTTCCTCTTGTTTTATACCTTGCTAATTGAAAAACATCAAAATCATCTATATTTCACTTGTTTTATACCTTGCTAATTGAAAAACATCAAAATCATCTCTATTTCACTTCTTTTATACCTTGCTAATTGAAAAACATCAAAATCAGCTATATTTCCATTTGTTTTATACCTTGCTTCTTGAAAAACATCAAAATCTTCTATATTTCCACTTGTTTTATACCTTTCTAATTGAAAATCATCAAAATCATCTATATTTCCACTTATCTTATACCTTGCTAATTGATAAACATCAAAATCATCTACATTTCCACTTGCTTTACACCTTGCTAATTGAAAAACATCAAAATCATCTATAATTACATTTGTCTTATACCTTGCCAATTGAAAACTATCAAAATCCTCTATATTTCCACTGGTTTTATACTTTTCTAATTGAAAAATATCAAAATTATCTATATTTCCCCTTGTCTTATACCTTGCTAATTGAAAAACCTCAAAATCATCTATATTTCCCCTAGTTTTCTAACTTTCTAATTGAAAAACGTCAAAATCATCTATATTTCCACTACTTTTAGGCCTTGCTAATAGAGAGGACATCAAAATCATCTATATTTCCATTTGTTTTATACATTTCTAATTGAAAAACATCAAAATCTACTATATTTCCACTTGTTTTACACCTTTCTAATTGAAAAACCTCAAAACCATGTATATTTACATTTGTTTTAAACCTTGCTAATTGAAAAACATGGAAAGCATCAATATTTCCACTTGCTTTATACCTTGCTAATTGAAAAACATCAACACCATCTATATTTCCTCTTGTTTTATATATTACTAATTGAAAAACATCAAAATCATCTATATTTCCATTTTTTTTATACCTTGATAATTGAAGAAAGTCAAAATTTTTATATTTCCACTTGTTTTATACCTTGCTAATTGAAAAACATCAAAATCAGCTATATTTCCATTTGTTTTATACCTTTCTAATTGAAAAACATCAAAATCATCTATATTTCACTTGTTTTATACCTTGCTAATTGAAAAACATCAAAATCATCTATATTTCACTTGTTTTATACCATGCGAATTGAAAAACATCAAAATCAGCTATATTTCCATTTGTTTTATACCTTGCTTCTTGAAAAACATCAAAATCTTCTATATTTCCACTTGTTTTATACCTTTCTAATTGAAAATCATCAAAATCATCTATGTTCCTACTTATTTTATACCTTGCTAATTAAAAAACCTCAATATCATCTATATTTCCGCTTGTTTTATACCTTGCTAATTGAAAACATCAAAATCATCTGTATTTACCGTTGTTTTATACATTACTAATTGAAAAACATCAAAATCATCTATATTTCCATTTTTTTTATACCTTGCTAATTGAAGAACGTCAAAGTTTTTATATTTCCACTTGTTTTATACCTTGCTAATTGAAAAACATCAAAATCATCTTTATTTCCAATTGTTTTATAACTTGCTAATTGAAAAATATCAAAACAATCTATATTTCCACATGTTTATATTTTGCTAATTGATAAACATCAAATCATTTATATTTGCACTTGTTTTTTACATTGCTAATTAAATAACATCAAAATAATATTTATTTCCACTTTTTTTGTACTTAGATAATTTAAAAACATCAAATTCAGCTCTATTTCCAATTGTTTTATACATTGCTAATAAAAAACATAAAATCATCTATATTTCCACTTCATTTATAGCTTGCTAATTGAAAAACATCAAAATCATATATATTTCTAATTCTTTTATAGCTTGCTAAATGGAAAACATCAAAATCGTCAATATTTCCACTTGTTTTATATCTTGCAATTGAAAAACCTCAAAATCATCTATATTTACATTTGTCTTATACATTGCAAATTGAAAAAAATCAAAACTTTCAATATTTACACTTCATTTACACCTTGCTAATAAATCTATATTTCACTTGTTTTATACCTTGATAATAGAAAAAGATCAAAATCGTCTATATTTCTACTATTTATACCTTGCTAATTGAAAAAACATCAAAATCATCTATATTTCCAACTGTTTTGCACCTTGCTAATTGAAACACTTCAAACTCATCTATATTTCCACTTGTTTTGTATCTTGCTAATAGAAAAACATCAAAATCATCTATATATCCATTTGTTTTATACCTTGTTAATTGAAAAACATCGAAAACACCTATATTTCCACTTGTTTTATACCTTGATAATTGAAAAACATCAAAATCGTTTACATTTACATTTGTTTCATACCTTGCTACTTGAAAAACATCAAAATAATCTATATTTACATTTTTTTATACCTTGCTAGTAAAAAAACATGAAAATAATCTATATTTCCACTTGTTTTATATCTTGCTTATTGAAAAACATCAAAATCATCTGTATTTCCACTTCTTTTATACCGTGCTAATTGAAAGCCTCAAAATCATGTATATTTCGACTTGTTTCATACATTGCTAATTGAAAAACATCAAAATCATCTATATTTTCACTTGTCTTTATAGCTTTCTAATTGAAAAACATCAAAATCATCTATATTTCCACTTGTTTTATACCTCGCTAATTGAAAAACATCAATATTATCTATATTTCATTTGTTTTATACATTGCTAAATGAAAAACATCAAAAACATCAATATTTCTGGTTATTTTATACATTGCTAATTGAAAAACATCAAAAGCGTCTGTATTTCCATTTCTTTCATATTTTGCTAATTGAAAACATCAAAATCATCAAATTTCCACTTGTTTTATATCTTGCAAATTGAAAAACATAAAATCATCTATATTTACATGTTTTATATTTCGCTAATTCAAATACATGAAAATCATCTATATTTACATTTGTTTTATACCTTGCTAATTGAAAAACATCAAGATCATCTATATTTACATTTCTTTTATGCCTTCTGAATTGAAAAGCATCAAAATCATCTACATTTCTATTTGTTTTATGCCTTGCTGTTCGAAAAACATCAAAAACATATATTTTTCCACTTTTTTCATATTTTGCTACTTGGAAAACATCAAAATCATCTATATTTCCACTTGATTTATATTTTGCTTACTGAAAAACATCAAAATCATCTATATTTCCACATGTTTTATATTTTGCTACTTGAAAAACATGAAAATCACCGATATTTACATTTGTTTTATACCTTGCTAATTGAAAACATCAAAATCATCTGTATTTCCACTTGTTTTATACCTCTCTATTTGAAAAACATCAAAATCATCTATATTCCTACGTGTTTTATACATTACTAATGGAAAAAAAATCATCTATATTTCCCCTTGTTTTATACCTTGATAATTGAAAAACATCAAAATCATCTATATTTCCATATGTTTTATACCTTTCCCGTAGAAAAACATGAAAATCATCTATATTTTCACTTTTTTTATACATTCCTAATTGAAAAACAACAAAATCATCTATATTTCCATTTGTTTTATGCCTTGCTAATTGAGAAACATCAGAATCATCTATATTTTCTCTTTTTTATAGCTTGCCAATTTAAAAACATCAAAATCATATACATTTTTACGTTTTCATATATTGCTAATTGAAAAACATCAAAATCATCTATATTTACAATTGTTTCATACCTTGCTTCTTAATAAACATCAAAATCATCTATATTTACATTTTTTCATACCTTGCTAGTTGATAAATATCAAAATCATCTATATTTCCACTTGTTTTATACCTTGCTAATTGGAAACCATCAAAATCATCTATATTTCCACTTGTTTTATTCTTTTCTAATTGAAAAACATCAAAATCATCTATATTTCCACCTGTTTGATAACTTCCTAATTGGAAACAATCAAAACCATCTATATTTCTACTTGTTTTATACCTTTTCTAATTGAAAAACTTTCAAATCATCTATATTTTTACATGTTTTATACCTTGCTCATTGAAAAACGTCAAAATCTTCTATATTTCCATTTGTTTTATACCTTGCTAATTGAAAAACAAGAAAATCATCTATATTTCCACTTGTTTTATGCCTTTCTGATTGAAAAACATCAAAATCATCTATATTTCCATTTGTTTTATACCTTTGTAATTAAAAAACTACAAAATCATTAATATTTCCACTTGTTTTATACCTTGCTAATAGGAAAACATCAAAATCATCTATATTTCCACTTGCTTTATTTTTTGCTAATTGAATAACATAAATATAATCTATATTTCAATTGTTTTATACCTTGCTAGTTAAAAAAAATCAAAATCATCTATATTTCAACTGATATTTTTATATTTTTATAATTTGCTAATTGAAAAACTTCAAAATCCTCTATGTTTTAACTGGTTTCATATTTTGCTAATAGAAAAACACACAAAATCATCTATATTTGCATTTGTTTTATAACTTGCTTGTTTAAAAACATCAAAATCATATATATGTCCACTTGTTTTATACCTTGCTAATTGAAAAACATCAAAATCATCGATATTTCCCCTTTTTTATACCTTGATAATTGAAAGACATCAAAATCCTCTGTATTTCCTCTTGTTTCATACCTTGCTAATTGAAAAGCATCAAAATCATCTATATTTCACTTGTTTTATACCTTGCGAATTCAAAAACATAAAATCAGCTATATTTCCCATGGTTTTATACCTTTTTAATTGAAAAACATCAAAATCGTCTATATTTCCACTTCTTTTATGCCTTGCTAATTGAGAGGACATCAAAATCATCTATATTTCCACTTGTTTTATACCTTTCTAATTGAAAAACATCAAAATCTTGTATATTTCCACTTGTTTTACACCTTGCTAATTGAAAGACATCAAAATCCTTCATATTTCCAATTGTTTTATACCTTGCTAATTGAAAAACATCAAAATTATCTAAATTTCCACTTATTTTATACCTTGCTAATTGATAAACATCAAAATCATCTATATTTCCACTTGTTTTATACCTTTCTAATTGAAAAACATCAAAATCTTGTATATTTCCACTTGTTTTATACCTTTCTAATTGAAAAACATCAAAATCTTGTATATTTCCACTTGTTTTACACCTTGCTAATTGAAAGACATCAAAATCCTTTATATTTCCAATTGTTTTATACCTTGCTAATTGAAAAACATCAAAATTATCTATATTTCCACTTATTTTATACCTTGCTAATTGATAAACATCAAAATCAGCTATATTTCCAATACTTTTATGCCTTGCTAAATGAAAAACATCAAAATCATCTACATTTCCACTTGTTTTATACCTTTCTAATTGAAAAATATCAAAATTATCTATATTTCCACTTGTTTTATACCTTGCTAATTGAAAAACATTAAAATCTTCTATATTTCCATTTGTTTTATACCTTGCTAATTGATAAACCTCAAAATCCTCTATATTTCCACTTGTTTTATACCTTTCTAATTGAAAAATATCAAAATTATCTATATTTCCACTTGTTTTATACCTTGCTAATTGAAAAACATTAAAATCTTCTATATTTCCATTTGTTTTATACCTTGCTAATTGATAAACCTCAAAATCATCTATATTTCCCCTTGTCTTATACCTTGCTAATTGAAAAACCTCAAAATCTTCTATATTTCCCCTTGTTTTCTAACTTTCTAATTGAAAAACATCAAAATCATCTATATTTCCACTTGTTTTATATTTTGATAATTGAAAAACATCAAAATCCTGTATATTTCTACTTGTTTTATACCTTTTTAATTGAAAAACGTCAAAATCATCTATATTTCCACTTCTTTTATGCCTTGCTAATAGAGAGGACATCAAAATCATCTATATTTCCATTTGTTTTATACATTTCTAATTGAATAACAGCAAAATCATGTATATTTCCACTTGTTTTATACCTTACTAATTGAAAAACATCAAAATCATCTATATTTCCACTTGTTTTATACTTTGCTAATTGAAAAACCTCAAAATCATCTATATTTCCACTTGTTTTATACCTTGCTAATTGGAAAACATCAAAATCTACTATATTTCCACTTGTTTTACACCTTTCTAATTGAAAAACCTCAAAACCATGTATATTTACATTTGTTTTAAACCTTGCTAATTGAAAAACATGGCAAGCATCAATATTTCCACTTGTTTTATACCTTGCTAATTGAAAAATTTCAACACCATCTATATTTCCTCTTGTTTTATACATTACTAATTGAAAAACATCAAAATCATCTATATTTCCATTTTTTTTATACCTTGCTAATTGAAGAACGTCAAAATTTTTATATTTCCACTTCTTTTATACCTTGCTAATTGAAAAACATCAAAATCAGCTATATTTACACTTGTTTTATACCTTGCTAATTGAAAAACATCAAAATCATCTATATTTCACTTGTTTTATACCATGCGAATTGAAAAACATCAAAATCAGCTCTATTTCCATTTGTTTTATACCTTTCTAATTGAAAAACATCAAAATCATCTATATTTCACTTGTTTTATACCATGCGAATTGAAAAACATCAAAATCAGCTATATTTCCATTTTTTTTATACCTTGCTAATTGAAGAACGTCAAAATTTTTATATTTCCACTTGTTTTATACCTTGCTAATTGAAAGACATCAAAATCATGTATATTTCCATTTTTTTTATACCTTGCTAATTGAAAAACGTCAAAAGTTTTATATTTCCATTTCTTTTATACCTTGCTATATGAAAAACATCAAAATCAGCTATATTTCCTCTTGTTTTATACCTTGCTAATTGAAAAACATCAAAATCATTTATATTTCCATTTTTTTTATACCTTGCTAATTGAAAAACGTCAAAAGTTTTATATTTCCACTTGTTTTATACCTTGCTAATTGAAAGACATCAAAATCATTTATATTTCCATTTTTTTTATACCTTGCTAATTGAAAAACCTCAAAAGTTTTATATTTCCACTTGTTTTATACCTTGCTAATTGAAAGACATCAAAATCATTTATATTTCCATTTTTTTTATACCTTGCTAATTGAAAAACGTCAAAAGTTTTATATTTCCATTTCTTTTATACCTTGCTATATGAAAAACATCAAAATCATCTATATTTCCTCTTGTTTTATACCTTGCTAATTGAAAAACATCAAAATCATCTATATTTCACTTGTTTTATACCATGCGAATTGAAAAACATCAAAATCAGCTATATTTCCACTTATTTTATACCTTGCTCATTGAAAAACATCAAAATCAGCTATATTTCCATTTGTTTTATACCTTGCTTCTTGAAAAACATCAAAATCTTCTATATTTCCACTTGTTTTATACCTTTCTAATTGAAAATCATCAAAATCATCTATATTTCCACTTGTTTTATGCCTTGATAATTGAAAAACCTCAATATCATCTATATTTCCGCTTGTTTTATACCTTGCTAATTGAAAAACATCAAAATCATCTACATTTCCACTTGTTTTATGCCTTGCTAATTGAAAAACATCAAAACCTTCTCTATTTCCTCTTGTTTTATACATTGCTAATTGAAAAACATCAAAATCATGTATATTTACATTTTTTTATACCTTGCTAATTGAAAAACGTCAAAATTTTTATATTTCCACTTGTTTTATACCTTGCTATTTGAAAGACATCAAAATCATCTATATTTCCACTTGTTTTATATTTTGCTAATTGAAAAACATCAAAAACATCTCTATTTACATTTGTTTTATACCTTGCTAATTGAAAAACATCAAAACCATCTATATTTCCATTTGTTTTATACCATGCTAATTGAAAGACATCAAAATCATCTATATTTCCCCTTGTTTTATACCTTGCTAATTGAGAAACATCAAAATATTTTATATTTACATTTGTTTTATACCTTGCTAATTGAAAAACATCAAAATCATCTTTATTTTCATTTGTTTTATACCTTGCTAATTGAAAAACATCAAAACCATCTATATTTACACTTGTTTTATATTTTGAGATTTGAAAAACATCAAAATCATCTATATCTCCACTTGTTTTAATCCTTTCTAATTGAAAAACATCAAAATCACCTATATTTCCACATATTTTAAACCTTTCTAATTGAAAAACATCAAAATCCTCTATATTTCCACTTGTTTTATAACTTGCTAATTGAAAAACATCAAAATCATCTATATTTCCACTTGCTTTATACCTTTATCATAGACAAAGACATAAGAAACGATATTCAGAAGAGTTTATGAGTGTTCTGACTCTTGGCATGTTCATCTCGAGTGCAGTAAGTTCGATCATGGCTCTCTAGTTTTCCAGTTTAAATAGCCGACAGTTGAGTTCGGAGTCAAAAAGGGCTTGCCTCTCACTTGACCTCAAACGTCTCAGTGTGGATATATGTTGTATTCAAGAGACCCACCTTACTGTAAGTGACTATGAAGGTATTCTGAAGAAAAGGTTCAACCTCTTCTCAGCAGTCTTTGATAGCCATTCCTGGAAGTGGGACGGTTTTTGGCTAATAAAAATTTCTTTTGATGCAACCTATTCGCTTTACTTCGCGGATCCAATAAGCAGATTGGGCGTCCTGTATGTTACCTTAAAAGAGAAAGCATTCTGTTTCTCTGGAGATTATACATCCAATGGCAGTAGGGAGCGGGAAAGCTTTTTCAGCGGACTGATCTGTTGTGATATCGTCGAAATGGGTAGTTTTAGCTGGTTACTGGAACATCGTCTTTGATCCAGATTTAAACTGCGAGAAATAATGATATTACTTCGATGTAAGAAAAACAAAATATTCATGAATTTATCGCTAGACTTGATCTGGTTGATAAATTTCGAAATGGACATCCAAAGCGGGTCAAGCGGTCAAGGTGCGGTGTTCTAGCTACATCGACCAAGTTCAAGTTATAAGGGACTACATAGGACTCTTAGATTGTCTAAGTTTTAATTTAGGTTTGACCGGGTCCGCATAAACGTAGATAAAGCTGGTTAATGGAAATTCAACACGTTCTTGTTGGTCGTGAAGTATTTCCGGGATATTCAGACAACTTGAACTGAAGAGCATCATTAGGACTTTTGCCGCCGATTATAGCAGATAGTCTAGCGATGCAAAAACCACTAGAATCTAGAGTAGATGGCGCTGTTAAATATAGATATAGTAATAAGGTAGCCATAAGGCTGAGCAGACCTCCTTGCGTAACAGAAAGACCCAGGCTAAAGTAGTCAAGGCTAGCTTAAATAGAATGTTTATCGGGACAGCAAAAATAGACGTGAAATTGCGTACAAAAGAACTATGAAATATTTCTGATCGCCATATAGCATGTGTTACATCGCCGGATAAAATAAACAACCTGACAATGGATTTCCGGAATCAGTAGACAATTTCGGGATTATTTCTAGAAGGCTTTACTAGGAAGCCCGATCTGATTTAAACTCTGTTCGACAACTATCTAACCGACTTTTTCGCCTCAAGGTGTCTGAAGCGGCAAGTTGCGATAGTAGCATAAACAGATAATTAAATCTGGAAAGTTTTTTAAGAAGGTCGAGAAAAATAATCCGAGTATCGATGGTTTGATCTGCGAAGTGTAGCTGAGGTTGTTGCCCATATATGTTCCCTTAATGGGGCTTACCTTCAGTCACTGGATGGAACACGAGACTATTCCCGAATGTTTCGCCAGAGATGTGGTGAAATCTGTATGTAAGAACAATCATGGAGTCATGGGATTAATAACTTTCGTCCCTTAACAATGTTAAAAGTAGAATTCAACATTTGGGCCAAAGGTCCTGGCGAACTGATTGCAGATTGTACTCAATCATATGATATCCCCTGAACCGACGTGTACTGTAGACGAAAATTGTCATCTGATTCGCACCATCATAACAAAAAAAAGTTAGAGAAGCTACACTGATCAATTTGAATCAGTCTTTCGTTTTTTGAAGGCTGTCTTGTCTGCGGTCGGATCCAATCCACATTTTCGCTCCTGGATTTGTTTCTTGTATGCGAGCCACGGACGTATGGTAGAAATAAGCGGAATAAGATTGAAACCCTTCATATTGTCCCCATCCGTTTATTATGGCTTCGCCACTTTCCTGCTTGCTCTGGAGCCTTTCCTGTTCCGGTTGAGGGCAGTCGTCGGGATTTCCTGACCTGGTACTAGCATCTCGGCCAACGCCGCCGACATCTCCACGATTGTAACGATCAGTGCCGAGATCGAAGTCGAAAGAGAAATTCGGATGTATGAAATCGTCTGTTGGATCGTTGAAAGGTTCTCTCCTGGGAATCCTTCAGTTGGACAGACGAGTCTTGTAAAATACTTGTAGTCTAGCTCGATCTAGATTTTCAGTTGTAGAATTGGTTATAGTTCTGGAAAAATGTGTTGTGGTTAATCTGTGGTTATGAAAGGAGAAGATTGAGTTATGCGTTATCTAGAACTACGCCTTCATCCTTTACCGTCTTTCAGTTTTGCTACTCCTATGGTGCGACACAATTTCTGCTGGATCTTCATCCGTCCAAAGGCGGTTTTGGAATGTTGAAAATCGAGACTAGTCGGCACACAAAGCGTCTGCAATTCTTTGGCCGGATATGTACACAGGCCGACAAGAAATTCATTTTCTGAAAGAAAAATGCCAAAGTAGCTTTCCCGTCTTAAAGGAACGTGACTTCAGGTTATAGAAATTACCCTAAAACGATTGCTCATACTGTGAATACCGTAATGCATTAAAAATCCTTTCTCGGATACACGCTGGCCTCTCTGATATTCGACCTTTGTCTAGGCATTATAACAAGTGCTGATCGAGCTGCTCGGTTTGACGAAGGGGTTAGTTTCGCTTTCTATGGCCTTAGGTGCCCGGGCTGATTGAAATGCCTCCTAATTATGAGGCACCAGTCATCTGTCTGATAATACAGAATGCACTCTGGGTCGGCAAAAACTCATTCGTAGCGAAAGTACGTCCATTACGTTGAAATATATTAGTCTTCTTTCACTCCTCAGTCGTACGCCGGCTGTGCGACCTTATTGAAGAGTGCATGGTCTGCATATACTATTTTTTGCATGGTGGATGGACAATTCTTTATCCAGTTACGTTTGAAGTAGTGTGAGATCGTTGTCGTACAAGAGGAAGCACGATGTGTTTTTGCATGTTAGCCGGGATGCAAATGGTGGTATGGACAATGAGAATGAATATAGTCCACGGAGCATTTTTCGTGTTCTTCAAGTACCATCTGAAGGGTAAGATCAGGGTGGAAAAGGAGAAATATTTTGGAACTTTGCTGAAAGACGGATGACGGATCTCTGGCTTATACGAGTGAATGGCGCTAACCTTGAGTGGTATCTCTAACTTGCTGGTTGAAGGACTTGTTCTGCCGAGAAAAAAAAACATGCCCACTGAACCCAATTAGGGTAGAATCGCTGAAGTTCTGTGTTCATTTCCTGAAAATTGGTTAACTTAGCTAGGGTCATCGACCCCTTTTTTATCCAGTCATTTCATTTCTTTCTCCTATCCTTTGTTTGGTGATAGAAGATATAGTTCTATGGAGCGGTGGGAATATTTTCTGTTGTTATTCTTCTTGTATACGTTCTCAATGTATTTTCGCCCTGTTAACTTACTTTTCTGACAATTGTTAGGTCGTGGGAAGGGTCCCATACTAACACATATTTTCACTGTACATAATTATCATTTAAAATTAATGTTTTTTAAGTAAATAAAGTCATGTCTCATTCCCTCGCCGACTTTTATATTTTTGTAAATATGGAATATTGGTTTAGAAATTCATGGAGATTGACAAAGTAAACTTGGTTGCTTCACTTCAAAAGGATCTTCAATCTTTAATTAAATGGGGTAGGAACTGGCTAGTAAATTTCAATGTCATCCAAAACGACGCTAGTCTCGTAGAGAGTAACACACTTCGCCTCCTTGGCCTTACTTTCTCAAATGATCTCAAATGCAATGACTACATTGGATATATAACTGCATCTAACTAAGAAGTTTGGGTCTGTGTTGGGGTAGGATGTTTTTCTCGACATAATCCATTTCGCACATTTATAAATCTACCATTCGTCCGTGCATTGAATACTGTTGCTATATCTGGCCATATTCATCTTGAGGTTCTCGACAAAATCTAAAGGAGGATCTGCAATATGATCGATCCTGACTTGGAAGCCCACCTTCAATCACTTTCTCACCGACGTAATGTGGCTTCCCTTTGTCTTTTCTACAAGTATTTTCATAGCAACTGCTCTGACGAACTTTTTTACCTGGTTCTCCGACCACACGTATTTACGCGTTCCAAGGTTCCAACCATTTTACCGTCTAAATAGTTAAATGTAACCGTCCCTTCTACTCTAACATTTTTTCTCGCAATTCCCCTTTGTGTAACTTCCTTCCATATACTTGCTCCCCTGATAGCTACAATCTCCAAAAATTTAAATGCAACGTCAATTGCCATCTTCTATCTCCTTGATTCCATCTATCTTTCTTCAACATCCCTGTACATTATTTATTCTCTCACTATAACCCTCCGCACTATAACCCCCTGCCCACCTTCTGCACGCACCCCTTGTCTAGGGTGGAATGATTATAAAATATAAATCAGAGTTGTTTTGGTGAGTGTGGTATAGATGTGTTTAAAAAAATGTGGTATTATGTTGCTAGGAATATTAACTTGTGATTGGGTCAGTGAATGCGTCTAGTTTAGTTAATGTTAACAGAGTGACGACCAGCTAATCCACATTTTTTGGCTTTGTGCCAAATGTATTTTTAAAAATATTATTAATTTTGTATAGACCGGTTAAGTGTATGATGCATTTACTATTTAGTATAGCATTTATTTTCGTTTAGTTAGCTAGTGTTGTTCCTGCCACAATGACTATTGCGGAGTTTTCTAATACTAACAATAATTTTTCTTGATTTTGTAAGTGCTTTTTATTGTAAATATTCATTAGGGAAATGTCAACGCTATGATTTTATTGCTTCTACCCCACCCAAATTATACAAAGTTAGAACACCGTGCAGTAGGTACCTCCACTAAAATGCGGAAAATGGCAGCATAATATGGAGAAAAAAGGCCCCAAAATTAATAAAAACGAACTTTTTCCATCAAAATGTTTACGTTATTATTAAGAGGAAAGATCAAAGCATTTTTTAATTATTTTAAATCTTTTTTAGCACGTTCGAAATTTTGGTAATAAGTCTTGTTTTTCGAAGACGAGTAACCAAATTGTTACCAGAGTTTACAATGGATAATGTGATATGACGTAACTCAAGTTTTTTTTTCGGTGAAAAACACATTAATTTAGAAATTCTTGCAATATTTTTTTATATCTCTTACCCCCACTATAAATTCATGCAATTTTAAGAAATTAAATTTTGTTTCGAAAATGTGTTTTATTTGTTAAACGCAGGACTCATTGGGGAATGTAAATTATCTATTATTTTTTTCAAACAGTCGGCTGCTTTTTTTTTTCAAAAATCTGCGCCGAATAGTAAAATAAAAATTCAATAAAACTATAATATTATTTAAAAATATAAGTTTTTAATTGCTTTTATAAATAATGTATATTAAAGACATTATAGTCTGAAGAAAATATTCAATGATTAATAAATTTTATAAGAATTATTTTCATTTTTTACTTTTTTCATGAAATTTGATATAAAATAAAATCATCTATAAAGCCTTGTTGCTGTTAGGTTATTAAGTTATTAAGTGAACACTATATTTACTAATCGAAAATTGAAAAGTTTAATACAAATCATCGAGCCGATAGATGTTTTAAATATTTGTGTGTGTGTGTGTGTGTGTGTGTGTGTGTGTGTGTGTGTGTGTGTGTGTGTGTGTGTGTCTATCGTTCACACCTTGCTCAATTCGTATCTCAGGGATTAAAAATGCTTTTATTCTAAATTGCACGCTATAAACGAGTAGTACTTGTATTAATCAGATTAATTTAACTTTAAACTTGTTGATTTTCCAAAAATAACGTGTCACAGATGTATATTTTAGTTTTGCAAGTTTTTTAAAACCGAGAATTAACTTTGATGTACAAATGTATTGATTGCTGAAAACTGGATGAAAAATTTTAAAAATTTTAATGATCAAAAATTTTAAAATTCCAATCAATATAATTTCTGTTTTAAGTACACCAGAGTGTTTTGCTTACCAGAAACAGTAAAAGCATTTTGCTTTCAATTAAAGCTAGAATAAAACTTTCAAGAAAACTCTTTTTATTGTGAAAAATTCCAATCAAAAGTTAGGTATCGAAAATGAGTGGAGGTACCTAATAGAATTTGTCGCATTATAATACGATTAAGAAGCGTCAATGTAAAGTTTTGGTGCTAAGAAAAATATTTGTGTGATTGAAAAATGATTGTGACTAGGAACTTTAAAAAATCTTCATTTTTATCCCTGCGCCAAACTTCTAATTGCAATAAATATTTTTCTAGAGGCCGGGAATCTGGTTAAGAGTTGACTGAACTTGGTTGAGTCTAATGGTTTTAAAGGCTCGAAACCCTTCAATGATACCAGGAATAAATATCGCTGAAGCTTCCTGGCGCACTGCAAAGGTGATTGAGATATGTGCGTTGTGGTGCAGTGCATATCGACTTGGAAGGAGAAACCGAATTCTGGTTGAATTTCTTGCATTCACTACTTGTATTGTAGTGGCCTTGGCTATGTTTATCAAATTGGCCTTGCGCCAAACACAACCGAAGTCCCCACAATTTAAAATATCAGAAGGTTGAAGGTTGGATGCTGGAATGTGGAAGAATAAAATATTTCGTTTTGTATGTTAAAGTAAAATTTTATTAACTAAACATAATAACAAATTTGTAAGAAGAAAATGTTCAAAGAAAAATGCACGTAGTTAATTAATTTGTATGAGTTAAATGTTCAAAGAGAAAATGTAAATAGTTAAATGTTCTAGGGCTTATAGTTGATAGTAGCAGAATGTGTGTATGTAAAAATATTAGCAGGTTACTAATAAAGGCTGTGTTCCGTTCCTTTTTTATGGCCGGCGAGAAAGTAAAAAGGAAGGTGAAGCAATAAAGGAAATTGTGCTTATCGAACGTTAATATTTAGGAGTCAGTTGAAGTATATTGTTGTTGTTGTCGTCGTCGTCGTCTTCTTCTTTGTTGACCGTGAGAATGTTGAGGAAGGAAAAGAAAAAAAATTAGCATGAGTGAAAAAGGAGAACGAATGTATGACGCGACCTCATGTCCTAGTCAGACTTGAAGTTTCGTTTGTTACATTTTAGCGTGTCGTCTCTTTTTGCTCTCATTTAACCGACTTTTGCCGATCAAGGAACGTACAAAAGTAGTGAAATTTAGTCACGTGATTGGATTGAACGGCATACCCATTTTCTAGGTGTTTAAAAAAAATTGACCGGAGTCATAATTCAATTTGCTATTTGCCATTCAATCAGAATCTAGAATTTTAATTTTCACACCGACTTGTCTGGATTTTTCCAAAATGTTTTCAGTCATTCTGATTCATTTCTGCGTGTGTGCAATTTTACATTTTTTTGTTTCAGTTGATTGTTGGATAATATAGGATTTTTTTTAATCGTATCACCCCGAACAAGACGGTAACGCCACTGATGTGCAGGGGGCTACGTAATAATGGAAATTTGTATCCTATAGTATTAATCCGTCTCTTCCCTCCAGTTATGGGTTAAATAACAGGACAGACTGAGTTCTATAGCCTTGGCTGGCAACCAGTCTACCGCAGAAAGTAATGGCAACCTACTGCGAGATAATCTTCTGCCCAGTCAGTCATGTCTCGAAAGAGACATGATCGCCCAAGCGTGTATTACGTATGGCACTAAATTGTCAGACTGCGACCTTTTGCAAAACTGTGTATTTTAATACAAACTTTGAACTTACTCAAGCCGACAATGAGTGAAAATTATCGTTATCTCTTGAATTAATTCCTACGATTGCAAACTTCTAAACTTATTTTAGATTTTATTTGTGACAGCTTTTAAAACCTGTTTGTGTTTATTCTCTTTTTGTTGTTCTTTTAAACATATCTCTGAAGTATTTACATGTTGTTTTAGTTAATATTTGAATATTTCTACAATTTCATATAGGTGCTGTCACTCATTTTCAATAACTAACTTTTAAATTGAATTTTTTAAAATAAAAAATTTTCTTGAAATAAACTCTGAGAGCATATAAAAACCATCCATTTTTTGTATAGCATTTAGATAAAAACATGAACAGGCAATAAAAGATTAGGAGGTATAAGGGAGGGAATGAAAAGATATACCAAAACGGTAAGAGCAAAAAGAAACTGAGTTTTAAGACACCACTTTTCGCTGATATAATAGAAAAGGAATCTGTTCCTTCCTTCACACATACATACTTAAAACACAAATATTTAGTGTTATGCACTTGTTTGTAACTTTTTCATTTGGAAGGAGGATCTGAACCCTACATGTGATTATATCGTTTCAGTGAATCGATATTTATCAGTTAACGTTGATTATTTGTATTATTTCCATTTTTTTTTTATTGCATTAAAACGTAGGCCATACAAAAAAAATCTTATACATGTATATTTACCTGCTATTTTGGGTTTCTTTCGCTTTACATTTTCACTTTTCTTTCCTCCCTACGTTTTCTCTTTCTTTCATTTTCCCAGATTCCTTTCTACTTAATATTTGTTTCTCGGCCAGAACGTGTAACTGCTTCTAATCCTGAAGAACCAAAAATAGGGCATATACTACACTCAGATCCGAAATAGATAAGTGTAACTGTCTTGCGTGCACACAAGTACAATAATGGTAGTGTAGATAATAATGGGCGCGAGCATGCGCTATCATTTCGCAATTTTCCCTTTTTATCATTCTTATACTCTGCTTTAAATTAGATCTATATCTGATTCACTCTACATGTCGGCATGATGTAAACGCTAAAAAAAACATGTAGGGATTAAATAAAAATACGAAATAAAATAAAAAACACTAAATAAAATAAAAATACAAAATAAAATAAAAACTACGAAATAAAATAAAAATACAAAATAAAATAAAAGTACAAAATAAAGATAAAAATCTCCCAGGAGTTCTCTGACAGGAAAGACAACTGACGCATGCGCAGAAAGAGAGGTCTCCTGGTGCCAAAAATAAACTGGATCTCTTTTTTCTGTTGGACTTTGGATGGTAAAGACGTGCCAAACTGTTCGGGAAGGAATTTCCCCAACAAGAGGTCGTTGAAACCAAAAATAAAATCAGTGTCCAAACTGTCCCTCTAGTGTCTCTGTATCTTTTCTATTTTCCTTGCCTATTTATTTCAGCGGCGAAGGCTATTTAACAAGTTTTGGATGTTTCGGCGAAAGAACCAACCCAGCAGTAATAGCCATAACACACCATAATTGTGATCACGCCGACGTGATATCTACACTCAAGTTTTCTGGGACAAAAAAGGGGGGGAATTCATTTCTCCACCACAAGTTTAATAGTGACAACTACGCGAGGTGATATGAACAAGCAAAGTTTCTTTCACTAAAAGAAAAATTGTTGACGACTTTCCTACAATGAGTAACCCCGTGTGACTTTGACTGCTTCCTCCACTACCAATCATTGGCTTACCATCTCTCCACCACCACTACAGGTCCAGTTGACTACTGTAACCATACACGTGCTGTGTAAAACTAGAAAAAAAAAGACGTGGGTAACGGCTTTTACTTTCATCCTTTTATCGCATTCACACACACCACAAAAATAAAAAATTATTAACACAAACACGTTCTATCCAGCAGAGATTTGCTTTATCGTCTTGCCTTTTTCTTTCCTCTCTCTTGAGGCCTTATCGTAAGTCACTAAAATGGAGGAAAGCGCGTCAGCTATATCAGTCAAAATCCCAGTCTTTATGCACACAGCAGCAGATGGTTGGTTTGCAATTTGTGAGGCACAACTTGAATTGCGACACATAACAAGTGAAGAAACCAGGTTTTACCATGTATTCTCTGTCCTACCTCCGGAATTGATATCCAGCTTACCGTCCGCTATTATAGCTTCTAAAAAATATTCAGAGCTAAAAGACGCAGTAATGGCTAGACACGAAAGGACAAAACCAGAGATGTTCACTAAATTAATGGCTAACACTCAAATGACAGGGAGACCTTCAGCTTATCTCCATGAGCTAATGTCGACAGCCAGCAGGATTGGTGTCGGAGATGAACTTGTTCGACATAAGTTCATTCAGGCACTACCACCAGAAATAACACCGGTAGTAGCAGCAATAAAAAATGCCTCCCTGATGGAACTGGGCACATTGGCTGACGAAATAACACCATTTTTAAAACCAAGGATTATATAGCCGCCACTATGCCGCATACAAGCAGGCACTCCAGATCTGCTGTCTCCACTGGCGCCACCCCTAGAACGACTTATAGCACCGGACCATTTTATGAGAACCAGAAGCCTCGAGTATGTCGTGGACATTTATATTATACAGAAAAGTCGAGGACGTGCAAACCATGGTGCAGGTGGTCAAACAAGTCCGGCTGTCATATAATGCCCACTTCGAGGCCATCTTCACCTGCCAGAAACCCTACCACCAAAGCCTCGGAAAACTGAAAATGCGAATTGCATCAGCAACCGGTAACACGCAACTCGCAACTATTTGAGGTTGCTACCAAAATTGACACAAATATGATAAATTTTGTGATAGACACAGGTGCCTCTATAACAACCTTACCACAGAGGATGGCACACGGTCTAAACTTAAACCCTACACCTGTAACACTATCAGCAGCAAACGGGAATAATATTAAATGCTTTGGCGAAACAGTAGTTGATATTGGGATTCCGGGCCTACGCCGTTCATACACATGGACCTTAGTAGTAGCGGATACTGTCCAACCCCTCTTAGGAGCAGATTTTCTGCGCCACTATGGATTAATCTTAGACTGCAAAAAGGGTAGGCTTATTGATGAGGAAACCCACCGATATACACAAGGAGGACGAGTCACTGCACAGATTCAGTGTATAACTGTGAATAACCACAACAACCTACCAGAAGAAGTGCAGTCCCTCCTCCGAGAATTTCCAAAACTAACCAATCCGCGTACAGGACAGCCTTCAGTGTCTAACACGAAAGTAACACACGTCATAGACACTGGAGATAGCACCCCTACTCATGCCAAAGTCCGACAACTGTCATAAGAAAAATGTAAATCAGCTAAACAGGAGTTTGCGGCACTCTTACAAGCTAGAATTATTCAACCGTCAAAGTCTCCCTGGTCATCGCCATTACATCTAGTTCCCAAGTCAACCCCAGGAAAATGGCGAGTATGTGGTGATTTTAGACATTTGAACCAGTTGACAAAACCAGACAAAATCCGATACCAAATATTAACAGCCTCGGATCTAAACTCTTCAAGAAGACTGTATTTTCAAAAATTGATCTCCTACAGGCCTATCACCAGAGTCCCATGAATAAGACAGATATAGAAAAATCTGCTGTGATAACACCATTATAACACAGTATATAAGAGGAGATGAAAATATCGTTGCTAATTGTCTATCTCGACCCACATTTTCGGTGAATGTAGACCCCTGTGACTTTGTGAATCACAAAGAGAGGATGAGGAAATCGACACATACAGAAGCCGACTTAAAGCCTTTGAGATGCAAGGGTCATCCGTCTGGTGCAACCTATCAACATCTACTCCCAGACCATACATACCTGAACCACTTCGGAGGAGAATCTTCGATATGTTCCATGACATCTTCCATCCAGGACCGACGCCAACAACAAAGCTAATTAAAGCTAGGTACTTCTGGCCAAAAATGGAGAAAAACATACGATCTTGGGTCAAAAGCTGTCTACAATGCCAACAGTATAAGATTTCTAGACACACTAGAACAGAAACCACACCTTTCTCTCTACCATCAGGAAGGTTTCAAACCGTGCATATAGACATCATTGGTCCCTTGTTACCCACCACCACCTATGACGGGGTATGCACATCTCCAGCTAGATATGTACTTACGTGCATTGATAGAGCAACAAGATGGGTAGAAGCTACACCTCTACAAGACACCTCCGCTACCACCATAGCATTGGCATTCCTGCATACATGGATCTCTCGCTTTGGAGTCGCATTACATGTCGCCACAGATAGGGGAAGTCAATTTGAAAGTGAACTGTTTAGGGACCTGTCTGCTATAATAGGTTTTCACAGGCTCCGTACAACGGCTTACCACCAATGGAATAATCGAAAGGTTGCACCGTACTCTTAAAACAGCAATCATGACAAGAAAGCAGAGCTGGTTGGATGCATTGCCAATTATATTGCTTAGTATTAGGAATATGCCTAATGAGCAAGGTTTCTCCCCGGCCACTGCTGTCACAGAAACGCAGTTATTACTTTCGAGACCAATAATCGACCAGGAATATCCCGACCTGACAAAACGGGGCATAAAAAACTGCCAAAGAGATGCAAGAGTTGGATATAACCCTCCTTTCAGAAGGACAACTACATACAACTCAAAAATCCTTTATACCTAAAGAACTAAAATCAGCAACACATGTATGGCTGCGAACCGACAGGATTAGGAAACTTCTGGAAGCCCCATATTTACAAAGTAATAAAACAAGAAGAAAAATATTTTATCATAGAGACATTGGCTGGTGATGAGCAAACGGTTTCAATTGAGCGATTGAAACCAGCAATACTCGCCCATGCCCAGAAAAAGAATGAAAACGAAAAACACAGCCTAACAGAAAACACATCATCACCAACACCTGAAACGCAGCAAAGGAACCAATCGTTACCCGCACGGGTAGACGTGTGCGGTTTGCAAGAAACAATGACCTTTTTTACTCCACATAAAAATACACACATAAACAAAATTATATATACAATGAAAAGAGTAACATACACACATGCACCTTATAAAAGACTAACTTTGCCTTCAGTGCATCCTTACTGTAGCTCCGCTACATTGGGTAGAGATGTGTTTTAGGGATTAAATAAAAATACGAAATAAAATAAAAAACACTAAACAAAATAAAAATACAAAATAAAATAAAAACTACGAAATAAAATAAACATAAAATCTCCCAGGAGTCCCCTGACAGGAAAAACAATTGACGAATGCGCAAAAAGATAGGCCTCCTGGTGCCAAAAATAAACACGATCTCTTTTTTTTCTGTTGGACTTTGGATGGTAAAGACGTGTCAAACTGTTCGGAAAAGAAGAATAGTTGCCACACCATCAAAGAAATGACGAAAAGCGTTTGTTATAAACAGTAACAAACGTTTATTTACACAGGTATACAATAATTTTTATCAAGGTAAAACAAATACCGCGAAGTAAGAGGTGAATGTAGTTGACTGGGGGGAAAAGTTTCCTTAGCTCGAAGAAATCTAAACTGCAATTAGGCAGTGTCAATGATGGAGTATGCAGTGGCAACAGATTCGGTTCTGGGCAGCGGAGAATAAACCGATTTGATTTTTTTGCTCTGGGTGTTCTCTACTTATAATTAGCTCCTGGTTGGTCAGCCAATAGGGATTACCGGCCAATGGCTATCGTCGTAACAACCCACCTGGGTTGCATCTGATTGGTTTAAATAATCAGCTAATTAGTCGCAGTCATCGGGGTGGGCTAACAAGAAGCAGGCCCTGTAGTTGGTTGATCAATGATTTATTGCCTTGTGCCATACTTGCACTCAATCTAGGGTGAAGCGACCCAACCTGTTTGCCACGCTCAAAATATGTTTATATTTTGAAATTGAAGTAACGTTTGACAGGTCGTCACACCTGCAAAGTGTTTTGTGTTAGTAACAGTTTATAGGTCAGCCTTTTCCGCTCGGGTCTAGATATCTTTATACTTAATGACTTCGGTTTACTACACCTGGTTCTTAAAAATGTTGGATACCCAGAATGAACTTATCTTTATAATGGTTTAATAAAATAATTATTATCATGATTTAATTAATTATCACTTAATTAATTTTCATTTAATTAATTTCGCCAGTCAACCTTTTGACAATTAAATGAAAGCGTCATATCTGTATCGGCAATACAATTTTTTTTGTTTTTTACATTAACAATTTTTTTTCCTTTCGTCTTTAGCGATGATATTTGTTTCGTTTGTTCTCTCTTATAACTTTCCTAAAGAATGGTAAAGAATTAAGTCAAATAACCAAAACTTTAGGAGGTTCTGTAATACACCAACCAACCAAAGCTTAAAGTTTTCCTGCAAACCCACTTTTATTTCACAGATAAAATGTTATTTCTTGCCTTCCTGAAATAATTCTTCCACCATTCACATCTGTACAAAAGAATCAATTCAAATTTCAACAGCTTCGATCTGCCCACAGAAACACGAACAGTATTCTGTTCACACCTTTTAACGAGCTTCATGAATAACCATTTTAATTTATTTTTCTAATAAAACATTCTACTTTATTACAAATGAGGCTTTAGAGTGAACAGCAAACAAATCGGTAGTTGATTACCATATTAATAACCAAATGTTTTCTGTCTGGCATCAGCACTATTTTGTGCCTTAAAAATGAAAAGTTTGAGATAAGCTGGAAACGGTCTTTTTTGTCTTACAAACACAAAGCTAAGAGAGAAGGAAAAATTGTTTGAGAAAATAAAAATATCTGGGTTTCTCGGTCAGAAACTTTGTCACCTTGAACTTCTTTAGCAAAAAGATCTAATTTTAAAATGTACATAGAGCTCAGGATACAATCACCAATTTCTGTTTCTGTGAAGCTTCCCAAGATCAACTTCAAAAACGTTCAAGTGCGAATTTCATCCACACTTGAGCGATGCCCAAGTCAATAAAATCTTCGATACTGTAGGCGTCTCGATTATGTTTAGCAAAATGACCTTGTGTCAAACATCACCGACAATTTAAAATATCAGAAGGTTGGATGTTGGAATAAAATATTTCGTTTTGTATGTCAAAGAGAAATTTTATTAACTAAGCAGAATAACAAATTACTAAGAAGAAAATGTTCAAATAGAAAATGTACGTAGTTAAATGTTCCAGAGAAATAGTAGTAAGGAGTTAAGTGAATCCAGAGCTTATTGCTGTAAGTAGTAGAATGTGTGTATGTAGAAAGATTAACAGATTTTTAATAAATTCTATGTTCCTTTCCTTTTTCATGGCCGGCGAGAAAGTGAAAAGGAAGGTGAAGTAATAAAGGAAATTGTACTTATCGGACTTTTAGGAGTCAGTTGAAATGTCGTGTTGTTGTTAATTCTTTGACGGCGAGTGAGTGAAGTCGAAGAAAGGAAAATTGGAAGGGGAAGAAGAATGAATATATGTCGACGAGACATAAAAGGGTCGGCGGATTGAAATTTCTTCCTTACATTGTGACAAGGTCCTTTTCAGATTACTGCTCACATCGGACTGATTTGGCCGGTCAATAGACGTGGATAAGTAGTGAAATCTAGTCACGTGGTTAGATCGAACAGCATACCTATTTTTTAGGTATTAAGAAATTTTGACAGGGGTCATAGTTCAATTTGCTATTTCCTATCCAATCAGAATCCAGTATCTTAATTTTCACACCGGCTTGTAAAATTTGCCTTGGTCTGGGTTTTTCCAAAATGTTTTCAGTCATTTTGATCTATTTTTCCGAATGTGCAATTTTAGTAAATTGTGGGATGATATAGGATTTGTTTTCCTATAAGTCACTCTTTTCTATAAGTTTTCTATAAGTCACTCTTCACTCAGGCTGTATGCGGAGATAACTAGAAAAATATCTGGAAACACATTTTTTTAGATTTTTAACAGGAAATAAAAGAATTTCATGTAGATCTAACGTGAGAACAAATTTAAAATATTTCTTTAAGCAAGAAATCCAAATTCTCTGCGAATTGAGAAAAACAAAAATTGGTATGACAATCCGTCTCACCAGAAAAATGCTTTTAGGATATCTAAATAAAATATATACTGTATAATCTTAATGTGAAAGAAAAAAGCTTTAGATAAATAAGAAATAAATATGCGTGCATGAGCGCAGCTAACCGAATTTCCGTGCAGATGTGGAAATCAATTCAAAACTGATTAAAACTATAAAAATAAAACTACTTTTATATTTAACTGAATCATTTATTATTGGATTGCTCACTACTGAAGCAATTTCATTCATATTATTTTGTGATTATTACAGGCTGTTTCGTTTTTTTCGTTTGTTGTTTTTTTTTGTTTTGTTTTTTTTTTTTTGTTTCAATATTTAATCAACCTCATTTCTTTAAAAGAAAAAGAATTAATATCAACCTTTAACGCTGATTTAAAATCTGTTTCCTTGTTTTTGAGATGAGGTTTATATGATCTTCTATATTTTATTAAACGGTTCAATTGATGAATTTCATTAGAATGCATTTTTTAAAATAAGACGATGACTTACCTCACACACACACACACACACACACACACACACACACACACACACACACACACACACACACACACACAAACACACACACACACAGTTTTCTTTTTCAAAATTCAGAAAATGTACCAAAAACATTGTTAGGTAATTTATTTTATTTGATTTGCTTTCATTGTTAAAGATAGAAACAGCTTTAAAATAGTCTAAAACGCTTTTGATTTTGGGTTATCAAAGTTTTATTTTTGATTTTAAGTATTTAAAAGCCTGATTGGAAAATAAACGCAAATTAATAAATAAATAAAAATCTTATGCGCAAAGGAAATGATTTCTTAGCACAATTACAGGCAACAAATCTAATCTTAAACAATTTTTTACTATTGAATCTACTTTAAAATCAGTTATGCTTTAAATGATATAAAAATATGAAATTAATAAAAGAGAAATATTTCTTATAAACTTTTAAAACAGAAATCAACTCTAATTTGATATTTTAATTCAAATTTTGCCTTCATCAAAAATAGTCTAATTTGTAACAAATGAGGCACCAATATACGATAGGATACGATTTATTAGATGCACATATAAATTGACTTGCGAATTAAAAAATACTTCAATAATTCTAGTTTGCTTACCTCTCCTTAAAATAATTTGCTGTTTTGAATACTTAACGTGTATTTGTAAAAAGAATTGGGAAAATAAACATAAAGTAAAAAGATAAGTTGTCCTTCGTCATATAATGTTGAAAACTACATGTACAAGTAAATACCTTACAATGCCTAGTTTCCGTTGAGGAAACTAAAAACCAACTTCGGAATCAACATTTCCTTGAGGAAATAAGAAAAATCCTTTAAAAATTAACTAAGAAAAATAATCGAAATATTTTCAGCTTTTAAAATTTGAAAGTAATATGTAATTTTCACACAGTCAGTATGACGCCCACAGTTGTTGTTGTTGTTACGAAGTTGTTAGCACAATTTTTCATGGCTAACATTGAAAAAAATCACATTCTTGAAAATTTCGGAAGAGTTAATGGAAATAACTTGACCACACTTCCACAAGAAATCGCTGTTTACAACATGATACCGTCACGTGTAGTCTTCTCATGAACAGATACCCTAGGTGATTAACTATAGATATTCAAAAAAGCAAAGGTAGAATTTTGTCAGAATTAGGAATCAGTCATTACTCATGAAGTAGGGACGGTCGTCATGTTTAGTAAAAGGCCAATTCACTAACATAGCCGACAATCCCCATAACTAAAAATTATCCGTAATCATCAGAAGGTTGAATGTTGGAAAAATAAAATATATCGTTTGTATGTTGTTTTGGTGCCCTCCTACGAGGAATGGACTCTTCCTCTTGCTATATGTAATTACCTGCTTGACTTCCAGAAAGTAGTTAACGGAAGCAGTTGACAGTAGTGAACGACAGCTACTAGTCAGGCAATAAACAGCGTAATAATACTTTCGGACTTGATTGTTTCTAGTTACATATTATTAACACTCCCTTTGAATATTTTGTTTCTTCTTATGCTGATATACTGTTTTGAATCTACCTTCTTGCTCCATGTCTTACTTCTGACCAAACCGATCACTACGACGTTGCGGGCAAGTTTCGCCACAACTCCACAACAAATTGGCGACGAAGATATATGTTTAAAGTAGAAATCTATTAACAGAACAGAATAACATCAATTTTTAGGAGTTAAATGTTCCAAGAGAAATAGTAGTAAGGAGTTAAGTGAATCCAGTGTTCTAGTTATAAGTAGCAGAATGTATTTGTGCAGAATTAACAGCATACTAATAAAGACTGTTTTCCTTTCAATTTTTATGGCCGGTGAGAAAGTGAAAAGGAAGGTAAAGCAATAAAGGAAGATTTTACTTATCGGCTTAACTTTTAGGAGTCAGTTGAAGTGTCATATTGTTTTTTGTTTTTTTTTTTTGTTTTTTTTTTGTTTGTTTCTTTGACGGCAAGTGAGTTAAGACAAGCAAAAGAAAAATAGGAAGGAGAAGAAGAACGAATGTGTGACGGGACCTTATATTTGGGTCAGTGGCTTGAGGTTTTTGTCACATCTTTGAGGTATCGTCTCTAAGTTCTACTTTCATCTGAATGACTGATTCGATTTTCTTTCCGTTTTTATAGCTAAAGATTGTGTACCTCCACTTAATTGCCGAAAAAACTGCATAGCTTGATGTTAAAAGGGTTCAAAACAAAGTTTTATCATCAAAATGTTTATGCTATTATTAAAAGGAAAGATCAAATTTTGTTGTCATTATTTTTAAATTTTATTTTTTTTTATCTATTCTAACACGTTCTAAATTTCAGTTAAAATTTCTTTTTTTGTATTCCGTGAGCGATTCACGGTATGTTCACGTAAAGTGACTATTAAGGAAAACGTAATATTACGCAAGTCGTTTTTGGGCGTTGAAAGGCACATTAATTTGCAAAAATCTACTAATTGTCTGAGCTTTATGGAACTTTCAGGAATTATTCACAAATGAATGAAATCAATTTACGCAATTATTATTTTTGAAAATCTTGGTTAAAAAAAATTATTTTTGCATCTGTTAGTCGTCACTTCACTTAATTTCATAAAACTTCTAGAAATACATTATCTATACCAATATTTTATTTATTAATTAAATGTAGGACTCACTGGAAAATGTAAATCATCTATTTTTTTTGTTTTGTTTTGTAATTACCGGACCATTTTTCGAAAATCTGCTCCGAATAATAAAATAAAAATGCATTAAAACTACATTATTATTAATGTAGATAAAGTTTTAATTGATTTCATAAATAATATAATTTTACGATATCACATTCTGAAAAAGAAAAAAATATCGATAAATAATGAATTCTGATAAGAATTGTTTTTGTTTTTTTCTTTGTTAATTAAAATTTCAAACATCTTTTTAAAATTCTTCCAGTTACTCAGTGTCTTTGATTATTAATTCATTAAAAATAGACTTTATTCACAACTCGAAAATTCATAAGCTTTTAGAATTAAGATTTTTAAAATAATTTCTAATTTTTTTTATTATGGGTTGTTCCCCTTACGAAATGTTAAACTTGGTTATGTCAACTTTTGGTTACCATACTTTCAGATTGATTGACAGGTGCTACTTGATAGGTCAACGAGTCAGACCTTTGTGATTAAGAAATACTTTTATTCTAAATTTGATGCCATAAACAAGTAATATTTGTTTCAAATCAGATTAATTTAACTTTGACCTTAATAATTTTCCAAAAATGACGAGTAAGAGATGTATATATTATTTTTGCACGATTTTTAAAACTGAGAGTTAGCTTTTGTTTACAAATGTGTTGATCGTTCCAAAAAATGTCAGAAAAATTGAAAATTTAAAAAAATCTCAAAATGTTAGATTCCAATGGATATAATTTCTGTTTGAAATACACCCAAATATTTATTAGTGGAAACAGTAAATTTAATCATTCTGCTTTCAATTAAGGTAAAATTTAAAGTTTCAAGGAAAAGCTTTTATTTTTAAAAATTCAATTTAAAACTTTTCACACTGAATTGATAACTTCTCTCTCAGTTTTGCAAATCGCTTTCTTTCAATGGTTAAAAAATTAATTTAACATCGGATCGCGAAATTTGACTTCGTTTTTTTCTTTCAATTCTTTGGCTTCGTCTTTTTCTTTCAATTCTTTTTTCCTATTTGTCAAAATTCAGATTTCACACTGGATTGTGAAGTTTTGTAAAAAGTGAAGAGAATAGAGTTACTTTTAATTCCGTATTCCCCACACTCCAGTCGAAACATTTGCACATGGTTCCTAAAAATGTGGCTACTGTAGCCCTCTAAATTTGACAAGCAAAAGTGTATTCACAAAGTTGGATCTGACCAGTGTAAATCGGTGGAGTCCGAACATGTCTTTAAGACAGCTATCACAACCCCTTTCGAGATATCTGGTTCTTTGCATGTCATTTTGGTTTAGTGAACGCAACTGACCTTTCCGAGATTCCTCATTCATGGTCTGCATGGCTTACATTTTTCTTGTGCCTACTCTATGCTCAAAGCTCATCCCACTAACAAGGAGCAGTTGCGACGTGTTCAGCACATTTTTAAATGTCTTCAGAAATTTAGAGTAATTATGAAATTGAAGCTTGGGTTTTAGAGATCTGTGGCTATTTTTAAAGTCTTGCTGATATTTCTTTCTCTTTTGACACAATAGAACCCATTTCTTTGTTTCCTTTACCCAATTCCATAAGAAAAATAAGACAATGGTTAACTTTCTTCATGGTTATGCATGTTAAAGCACTTTAAATATTCTCAGATATTGGAATCTGACATTACCATTTCTGGCACAGTTTTGACACATTGTTTTGTCCAGATACGATTAAAATGTCACATATTGTTTCGACTAGAGAACTGTCTGACGGTCCTTATCATTTATAGCTTGTAAAAGTACGGTCATGCAACAATGTTTCTTGAAAACTGATATCCCGTTTCAAGAAATTGTCATTTACAAAGGCTAAATACAGTACTTTTGAACGGGTATGACACGATAACTAGGCCTATATTAAGGTGGATTTGTAAAATATGTATTTTATTATAATAGATTAAGAATAGAAAATGGTTAAGAATAGAAAAATAGTTAAGTGAAAAAGAAAAGGAAAAAATAAATAAGTAAACGCTTTTTCTTTTATAAGCAAATTTGTGGAAGAGAAAAGGGCATCAGATTACTGTTAAATCCTACCAGTCTTCCAATAAAATATTTGACTAAGTGATTTGATGTGATAAAAGATAAACGTTTAGGAAATAGATTTTAGGTGACTAGGCCAACAGCTGTCTTTACTGTATCTTGACCACACATTAAGAAAATAAAGAAAAGATAATAGAATTTTCCCTTTCTCCAGGCAATAAAAAACGCCTGGTTAAGGGTAAAGTGTTATGGCTATAAAAACACCCGACGGCCTTCGAACGAAGCTTTATTAAGATAAAAAGATTAAAAAAAATCCTGAAAAATACGTTGTTGGAGGCTGAGTGCAGACAGGGTGTCTGCGGGATGTTTACACATCAAAGGAAACAAAATTTAAGTAGCTTGAAATTTTGGACTTACAGTCACCAATGCTTATCTTTTGTTTTAAGCCGGTGGTCTAGTGGAATTCCGATTATTTCAATATAAATACAAGTGATTTTTCTGAGCCGATCAGTTCAGCCGGGCGTGTGCTTGAAGTAGCTACGTGTGTCAGGCACACTGAAGAAGGTTGATTTTTGTTTGTTTTCAACGTACGGTTTCAAACGGTCTATTGAAACTTGTGTATGCGTGTTTGGGTTAGTTTCTATTAGGAAATATTTTGATGTTCGTTCGAATACAATGTAAGGAGCTGAATAGGGTGCTTTTAGCGGTTTCTGAACGCGATCTATCCTAATCCAAACTTTATCACAGGTTTGAAGTTGATCTGGCACGTATGATTATTTTGTTGATTTTTCTCTGTTTGAAAAGTCTGTCAGATCAAATTTTGCCATAGTTTGTTTAGTTCTCTTGTAAAATCTTGTGTAACCGTTCCTGTATTTTTTGTATTTATCATTAGATGTAGCAATAACAGTTGTGCATCTGTTACTGCATAAAAGGGAGAAAATTGGAGCAGTTGAACATACTTCGAATTCCCAAGAGAACTATTGGTAGGGCTGAAATCCAAGATTCTTTTCGGGTCATAATAGCTGCTTTTAAAGTTCTGTGGACTCTTTCGATAAGTCCATTACATTGTGGATGATAGGAAGTTGTACGTAGCCTATAGAATCCAATAATTTTTGACAGTTCGAGGAATAGTTCACTTTCAAACTGTGTGCCTCTGTCTGTTATGACATAGAGAGGAACACCAAAGCGAGTAATCTACGTGTTTACAAAAGCTTCGGCTACGGTTTGTGCTGTGATATCCGATATATGTTGTGCTTCTATCCATCGACTGGTTCAATCTATACATGTTAAAACATACCGACATGGATTGATGTCAGGATTGTTGGAGCATTTTGCTGGTGGTAGTGGTCCAATTATATCTATGTGTACAGTTGAAATCTTGATGATAGTATTTCCAACGTTTGTCCAAGCGATTTGGTATGTCTGTGTATTTTTGCTTGTTGGCAAGATGTGCATGATGCACATAATTCTTTGATGGTTTTATCCATGTGTGGCCAGTTAAATCTAGCCTTAATCATTTTGATAGATGATTTTGTTCCAGGGTGTGATACTGAATGTAAGCTGTCAAAGATAGATTTTCGTAGTGTGCATGGTACAAAAGTTCTTGTATCACATAACACAATTTGATCTTTTCCAGACAATGTGAATTTCTTTAAATCTGGAAAGGACTGTATTTCAGTGTCTGATTTTTGTGCATCTGCAAGTGCTGGGAGATCGTACATATCTATTTGTACAGCAAATGTTGGGCGAGACAGACAATCTGCAACTATATTTTAGTTACCCTTCACATGGGCTATATCTGAAATTAATTCTGTTATAATTGCTAGCTGTCTTTGTTGTCTATCTGATTTGGCAGGTTTTAGACTGTGGAATGCACCGCATATTGGTTTATGATCTGTCAAAAGTAATACTTCACGGCCTTCTATAAGATGGCGAAATATGCAGCTAAAAGTTCACGGTCGAAAGTGGAATATCTTGTCTGTGTTGACGTCAGTTTCTTTGAGAAGAATCCTATTGGTATTGGATTTCCATTTATGATCTGATGTAAGGCAGCTCCTACTGCATATTTGCTGCTGTCCGTGACCAGTTAATATTGTGTACAAGTTGGTTGAGGATGGAATAATTCTGTTAGCTCACCAAGTATTTTTATAATGTTAGAAAAGGATTGTTTTTCCATTCAATGTAATTAATCCTCTAGGTGTTAATCTCATTCTTTCAGATAAAGGTAAAACTAACTTTGCAAATCCTGGTATTAACTTCCGGTAAAATCCTACCATACTAAGAAATCTGCAGAAGCTTTTAGCATATTTAGGACGCGGAAAAGATTCTATTTCTTTTACTTTATTAGCAGTTGGTGTGATTCACTTTGAATTAATTTTGAAACCTAGGAAATCTAGTGATGTTACATTGAAAATAGATGTCGATAATGATATTTTGGGGTTATTTTCTTGTAAAATTCTAAAAACTGTGTCTATATCTTTCTTGTGGGACTGCTCGTGGTCACTGAAGATTTGGATGTCATCTATATATATAACGACACAGTCTATATCTCGAAAAATTCTGTCCATGTATCTTTGAAAAGTTGCTGAAGAATTTTTCAGTCCAAACGGCATAAATTCATAGTGAACAAGACCCATCGGTGAAATAACAGCTGTTTTAGGAATATCATCTGGGTGCATTTTAATTTGATGGTAAGCCGAAATTAAATCAATTTTTGTAAGTCGCTAGTTTTGTTGTAAATGAATTTATATTGAGAATGGGGTTTCTATCACTTTTAGTGATGCTGTTTAGTGCACGGTATTCTCCACAACAGTGGTATCCTCCACTCTGCTAAGGTTCAAGATGTAGTGGGCTTGACCATTCGCTGTCTGAAGGAGCTATCATGTATGAGTCTTTTAAACTCTTCCTTAGTCGCCGTTAGTTTTTCAGCAGATAGCTGTCTGGATTTTGCAAAAACCGGTAAGTGGCTACCTGTATCAATTCTGTGATAAACACCGCAGTAGTTATTTTTGTTTATATGTGGAGAGATGATTTCTGGGTATTTATCTAGACTGGTTTGAATTAGTGTGGGTAGTTCCACTTTGTTAATGACCACGTTTACTGGAGATATCGAGTTTAATATTAATTTCTTTTTGGTGGCTGTTAATGGGTCGTAAATTGTTTTATTTTTGCAGTCGATTATGAGACCAAATTCATTTAAGAAGTCAAATCCAAGGAGAGGATTGGTGATATCTGCGACCACAAATATCCAGGAAAATGACCTTCTCATACTAGGTATCCCAATCTCTGGGTTTACTTTTTTTTTCTTTCTTTTCATTTTAATCATATCACCCCGAGCAAGGCGGTAACGCCACTGATGTGCAGGGGGCTACATAAGAGTGAAAAGATTGGAAAAGAGAAAACCGGAAGCCGCATCCTAAACAGGGAACAAGGGATGAGCCTCTTCACCTGTTCAATAGACGTGGGTGGAGTGTGAACCGGGCGATAGTTTAGTCTATCTACTCCAATTGAAGAAAAGGAAAAAGAAAATGGAGTGAAAGGATTAGAAAAGAGAAAGCCGAAAACCACTTCCTAAACAGGGAACAAGGGATGAGCCTCTTCACCTGTCCAATAGACGTGGGTGGAGTGTGAACCGGGCGATAGTTTAGTCTATCTACTCCAATTGAAAAAAAGGAAAAAGAAAAAGGAGTGAAAGGATTAGAAAAGAGAAATCCGGAAACCACATCCTAAACAGGGAACAAGGGATAAGCCTCTTCACCTGTCCAATAGACGTGGGTGGAGTGTGAACCGGGCGATAGTTTAGTCTATCTACTCCAATTGAAAAGAAAAGGAAAAGGAGTGAAAAGATTGGAAAAGAGAAAACCGGAAACCACATCCTAAACAGGGAACAAGGGATAAGCCTCTTCACTTCTTCAATTTTATCTTCTCTCCATTAGCAGTGGTGAGTGATACTGGTATTGGGTTTAATGAGACGCCGTTTAACATAGACACTGGTATTATTGAGATACTTTCGCCAGTATCTACTATGAATTTTAATATTGTTGTCCCTAATCGTGCATTGATTTGTAATAGCGGCGAATTCAAGGAGACAGACATGGTACGCGCTGCTAGTTTCCCAAGTCTGTTGGTGTTGGTGTTGGTGGACGCGGTAGTATTTTTATATTTTGTTTCTTCGGCCATTTACATCAAGGTTTGTAAGTTCTCGCTTGCTCGGCAAAGTAGAGGTGTGCTCTACATATTTTGGTTTTCTGTTCAGGAAAATAAGGTTTAATTCCTATCGGCATAGGAACATTGTTTTTGTTTTTATCAGTTTTTTGCGTATTATGCTAAGTGGTGAACGCTGTCGCGTTGATGTTAAGCAAAGGCTCATCCGCTAGCTTTCAAAGTTGAGTTGGACTTAACTCCTTTCGTGAGGCAATGACTAGGGAAATTGTCGCTGGTAGGGCCTGAAGTAATTTGTATATTAGAATTTCTTCACCGATACATGTCCGTTTTGCTATCGATAGCATTTCCTGTATGTTGAGGGACGGCCAGTAATGGTTGTTGACATTAATTTTTCGAGCAATTCTGGTTTAGTCCTTTCATGGGCCTCAACTAATGAACATTTTATTTCCTCGTAGTTTCTTGATTCTAAAGTTGCTATAGGTATTTTTGCTACCACCTCCGCAGGCAGAGATGATATGACCGTGTGAAATTTTGTTGTGGAGGCCGTTATATTGTGCAGGTGGAATTGCGCTTCCAGGATGGAAAACCAGCCGTTTCACTGCCGTTTCCATGGACTATGGTGTTTTTATATTAATTTGCTGTAGATAGGCTTCTTTCATTTTGTGTATATATATATATATATATATATATATATATATATAGTGTATTTTTTAGTGTATATTTAGTGTTATTTTTGGTAACTATCGCCGTTGCCTAGCGGAGTTTTATGTCAACACAAAATAAAATCGTCGGTGATGGTGGATGTTATTGTATTACCGTCTAAATAAACTCTCTGAAGATGGCTCATGTGAGCCGAAAGCTTAGAAGCAAATTAATAAAACATTATCCAAATGTTGGCGAATTTTTGTCTTTATTTTCAACTGAAATTAAAGCCAAAATACGACGTTTAGAACGGCTCATGATTAAACATAATAGACACTCATTGTCTCTTATATTTAATAATATATGTTTAGAATATATATATATATATATATATATATATATATATATATATATATACATATGTGTGTGTGTGTGTGTGTGTTCTTGTAGACGAAGAAAAGAGGAAAATGTTTTTTTTTCTACTTGCGTCGAAGGTTCTCTCTTAAAACGTTTGCGACGTGAAGATGAAATGTTGCATTCATCCTGGAGTTTCGTGAAGGTTGCGTTTACATCCTTGAAGTTGGGGTCACCATTGTAATATTTGTACCCGGTATGTTTTGGATAATAATTAAGTGATACAAATATTAACCTGTTAAAACAAACTTTATTTAACTTCGTCTACATTCTTGTGTGAGTCCTTCGTGCCTGACTAAAATGTCCGCTGGCGGGAGTAGCACGTGTGGCTGGTGTGAAATCTTTTGAGGAACTAAAAACTTAACTGCTACTAGTTGTTGGTCAGTAGGGATGGGCCAGAAAGAGAGAAAGAGAGAGAGTGAGAGATGAAGGAATTTATGGGATAGTAGTTCGTGACCTAGGTGGAAGCACCTGGAGAAGAGGAGGGAGAAGAAGACAAACTTAATATATTTTGGTAGTATTATTTCTGACCTCTAGTAAGTGGGTACTACATGCCTATCATTTTACCATGCTAATATTTCAAGGAAGAACCATTCGAACCATTTCGATAATGAAAAAAGAATCTAACTTTAATCCGAAAAAAGCCGAGATAATTTAAAATATTTCGATTTGAAGTAAGAAATGTATTAACGACTTTTTAAAAAGTCACTTTTTTCATTTTTATTCCAGAGGAAACGCCAGCTTAGGCAAAGAGTAATAAATTTCATTGTTTCTTTTTAATCATCCACGAATACACACATGCATACTTTTCTCTCTTTCGTCTTAGATCTGATAAAGCCTTAAATTAGCGAAATGCATAATCTCTTTTTTTTAAATTTGAGGTTTTATCCCATTTTACAAAGATTTTGTTCAATTCATTTATGCTTCTGACTAATGCATCTAGGTGTTTTAGGAATTTGTTTTTACTTTCGTAGAATACCCACTACCTAATAAATACTTAACAAAATCCCTGGTATATATGTGTTCGATTTCATCCGTGGTGAATCCTAAAGATGCTAAAATTTATATCGGAAATACTATGAACTTTTACAATCACTTTTTATCCTTCAACAACAAGGACAAACAAAATATGACACCAATTTCTAAATATTTTTGGAAGTTAGAAAATTAAAATAAGACACCTAAAGTTAAATGGAAAATCCTCAAGCAGGCTAGAACATCTAAATCGGTAAAAGAACCATGTTTCCTTTGTCTACATGAAAAAATGGAAATCATTAAATGCATGAGGAGTGACATATTACAAAACCAGAGGCATGAAACCACAGTAAATTGCAAACACATTAAAGGACTAACCTTATAATGATGCTAAAATTATAAATCTACATTTCGGACCTCTAGAAACGATAAATCTTTATAGTATTAATCTTAGTACCAAGACATTCACATCTCCCGGTAAATTTTTACTTCTTAATTTTATATAAATTAATTTTTTAATTTTTAATTTGCTTCGCCAATTTATTATGTTAGCACTAATGAATTTATATTTTCGAGTAGTATTTCTAAATATCCTCAGTTCTGCGCTTTTTAAACAATTCATATGCGTGTGTATGTGATTTCGTCATTTTTTTTATAAAAAATGCCAAAGGATTCAGTTTTATACTATGTAACAACGAATATATCTCTCTGCAATCCACTTCCGGCCAATTGTTTGACATTTTTATTTATTTTACGTTTCTACTGTCATCTCCCCAACACTTTCTTCTCTCCGTGCATTTTATCATTTCTTCCTTTTTATTAAGCCCAGACGTAGCGTGACCCTTATGTGTACCTATCTATATTTCACCTCCTACCTAAATTTGGGTCTATTTCTCTCCGAGTCGTTATCATCGGCTCTCTCCTCTTATCGCTTTCTTTCTCTCCTGTTTTCCTCTTTACTTTTTATTTCCACTTTTTTATTTTCTCTGTGTTCTTTTTATTTTCTGTATCACGCTCTTTATTTCCTATGTATCTCTCTTTCTTTTTTGTTTCCTCTTTATTCGATTTCCTTTTTTTGTTTTCCCATCTTGTCTATCCTCTTTAACTGATACAAAAAATGCTCAAAAAAGTGAAAGTGAGATTTTTAATTTTCTTTTTTCAAAAATAACGTTTATTACCATCATTATTAACAAGTTGATGAGACATTGTTTTTCGATGTCAAAACAAAATGTACACTTTTGTAGTAAAGTATAATTTGTACATGTTCTAAACTATAACTTATAATAAATAAATAAATATCTAAGTTAATAAGGAACGAATAAAATATTAACGACGTTCAAAACATTAATTTAAAAAGTGCTCAATATAGAAATAGAGCTATGAATATTTATTATAAATTATAATTTAGAACATGCATGAATTAAAAACTACTACAAAGTGTACATTTTGTTTCCACATTGAAAGGACAATTAGGTCGCATTTCAATTCTGGGTAAAAGCAATCTTTATATATATATACATATATATATATATATATATGTGTGTGTGTGTGTGTGTGTGTGTGTGTGTGTGTGTGTGTGTTGTGGGGGTTCTCCCTTTTCATAAAGATGGACTCGTCCAGAGTATACTTATACTACTGCTATAGAAGCGAGACAGGAGAATCCCACCAGTAGTTCATAGTAGCTCTGTGCACTACTCATCGAGAAGATTATTACGCAGTACCCGACAGCTCCCAAAGCGGACATAGTCAATATACTACGGCTTCTCTTGCAGAGACTTGTACATATACTTTTTACTAACACGCATTCCTGGACTACTAATCTTCATTCAAGTCTGTATCCTTACGTTAATACACTTATTTTCTATCTCAGTTACTGGTCGTTGTTCATTTATTTGTGCGAGATCCACAACAACTTGTCGATGAGAATTCGAGAGTCACGCCGACCACAACAATTTGGCGACAAGACTCGACAAAACTCACAGAGAACAACAAAAAACGCATACTGCTACACGAGTCTACACAACAATTCGAAAGAACTCTTGCAGAAATTAAAAGGAAGATCTGATCGCATAACAACTTGGTAACGAATATTCGCAAGGACGCAAGGAGCAAAAGAAAAAAAAAAGAAAGATATCATCCCAAAGAAATTGGCAAACCACGTCGTGCAACAATTAAGCGACGACTCAGGGATTAATAAAAACTACTCGTTACAACAATTAACGATGTTAAAAGAACGTACGAAGAAAAAAAATGACATAAGAGATAGAAAGAAAATTTCGTCACTCCCAACAAAAGGTATTTGAAAGTCAATGTTTTTTTTCTCCTCGAGCAAGTCATCACAATTAATTAGCAACTAAATAAGAAAAAAACTATTACACAACAATCAAAGCAAGAAAATCTTTTACAAGATTTAATCAAGATAAAATCAGCGGTAAAAAAGTGAAACCCCTCACTAAAACAAAGCAAAAAATGGAAGACTTTCGAAAAGCAATAAAAGATTATTAGAAGTGAGGAGAGATAGTTAAAATTGGAGAAAAATTTAATTAAAGTACAGTTAAAATTAAAGAAAAAACAGATGGAAGCACAAAGAATAAATGAAGAGAGACAACTACAACTGCAGAAATTACTATTAAATGTGACAAGAAAAGACTATTGAAAAAGAGGCGACTTTTTCCCAAGACGCAGTTTGGGACACAATAGAAAAATTTTTATCGTCTTAAAATTAAATTTCATTTAATTTTAAGATGATAAAAATTTCGGGAACTATTTCAGACGTCGTGAAGACATTTTCAACATAGATTGCCAAAATTGGACGGAAGCGAAAAAAACTACGTTTATAACTCAGGAAATTGAGAACAGAGGAGTACGCAAAATTTGTGGACTATATTTTACCAAAAAAACAAACGATTTGACGTTTGACGAGGATATTACATCCCTTATGGAGCTCTTCAGTCCAGACTTCACTCTTGCACAAAAGGTGGAAATGCCTCGACCTCGTAAAAAGCAAAAATGAGGACTAATCGACGTTCGCCGCAATGGTTAACAAACATTGAGATGATTTTAAATTGGTAGAATTGATTTCGGACAATTTTAAGTGTCTTATTTTTGTACAGGGATTAGTCACAGCCAAGGACAGCAAAATGCGCAGAAGAATGCTCCCGAAGCTTCAAAACGAGCCTGGATTAACGCTACAAAAATTGTTAGAAGACTGTCAAAAATGCTAGAGCATCAAAAAAGACTCTAAGGATATCGAGGAATCGGGAGTAGCACACATTCGTAAGTTGAACAAAAATTTACGATTTGCACCCTCCCCGAAAGAAAAAAATCAATGATAAAGAAAAAATTACAAGATATAATGCAATTAATGAGAAGAGATCAAATAAAAAATAAGCCCCTCCCCTCATCTACATATAACAGATGTGGTGTCGATTTAAATACAAGAAGTGTTTAGCTTGTGGAAAAATGGGACATAAGGCATCTCAATGCAGAAATAAAAGACGCACTAGTATGGTAAGAACTACTAGAAAGGACTACGAAGACAAACTAAACACAAGAAAATACGTAGAACTCGAGATTTTAAATAAGAAGGTAAAATTACAGTTAGATTCAGGATCGGATCTAACTATAATTAATCTACAAACATATAGGATTCTAAATAGACCGGCCATGATGCATACACAGAAAATCACCAAGAAAATTGCAGGGAAGCGTATCAATTTTGAAGGAGAAGTAATTCTAAACGTAAAATTCCACGGAAAAACGAAAAAAATGAAAATATTTGTAATGGAAGACACAGAAAATTTAGTGGGCACAGACTGAATGCAAAAGTTTGACGTCTGGAATTTACGCATTAGCTCATTTTGTCAGAAAATAGAGTGTGAGCCGTCAGAAGCTACAAAATTAAAAGAACTACACAGTCAATTCCCCAAATTATTCTCGAGCGGTTTGGGACAATGTCATAAGCTAAAATTGAACGAAAGCAAAATGTTCAGCCAGTATGTGCGGGTCCCACTTCCGGGATCCACAACAATATATAAGTAAAAGTTATTTGATTGAGGTTACCTTCAGTATATATTAAAGTACTTTCTACAAGCTATTCATCTAAATTAAATTATATCAATCCATCTGTTCCGATGAAATTATAGTGGGGTATCTTATCTATTATTTTTCTAGTTGTAATGGGAGTCTGTTTTAGTGAAGGGTAATTTAATTGGAGTAGACAGATCTATCTATCTCCCGGTTCACACTCCACCCACGTCTATTGAACAGGTTAAGAGGCTCATCCCTTGTTCCCTGTTTAGGATGTGGTTTCTGGCTTTCTCTTTCCCAGTCTTTTCACTATTACGTAGCCCCCTGCACATCAGTGGCGTTACCGCCTTGCACGGGATGATACGATTAAAAAAAAATTGTATACTGTTGCAAGTTAACGGAATTTGGCCTTGTGGTAGATAGCCCACTATAAGTCATAAAATGATTATAAAATCAAGAAAAGCAAATTGAGTTGAAAATGACATTTATATATACACATATCAATTAATGTTTTTACCATTAAAGTAATAACATGAAGTATAGTCCAACGGAGGTTAAAATCTTCATGGCAAATAATAAGCTGAAAGAGATTTAAAGCTCAGGAATGTGGGAGCGTCGTGAGTAAGGAGTGTCTTTGATGTGGTCGCTCCTTAGGCCAGTAAGTACATTTGAGACAGGGAAGAAGGTAAGGAGAGGTGAAGGGAGGCGAACGTAGTAGCCGCTTGACTTAAGTCAAGAGGATATTGATTACACTCTTCTCCTTGGTGTCTGTCTGCTGGGTGCTTTCTGTCTCGGCTTTTTATATCTACTTTTTGAATTTGTGTTGCAGGGAAATATTCATATTTCGCTGAAAGTTCATTTTCTTTTTTTGGGGGGCGGGGGAATAGCCATGGGTTGGTTGTTTCTGATTTGTTGAAGTTTCTTCAGCGTCCGTTGCCATGTTGAGCTTATGTTTACTTTTCGACCACGCGTCTGAGGCACATGGAGTATTTAGTTGTGCGTCCGACGGACGTTAGGTTTTTCATTTTGGTGCCGAAAAGCTGGAAAAAGTAATTTGGCTTACGGTAGAAGTAGTTGTTCATTTTGGTACCGACGGACGTTAGGTGTTTCATTGCCATGGTTGTTGAAAAGATGGGTAGATGCGTTGGCCGGGAGAAGGTTGCGTTATGCGTGTTCATATCATGTCGGGTAGTCAACACTTTATAGTGTGTTATTCCGACGTGATCCGAACACGACTTTACAATTTGTTCATGGCAATAGTGGTGAAAGGGTAATTAGTGCTTAAGGAATCGAAAATGGAGCGGAGGTATGTGAGGAATGTTCATTTTGAACTTTCCACTCCTCGGGTTCGTAAGTCAGTAAGTGGTATGTGAGGAAACAGTCTTTGAATCTGGGTACAACAGCCAGGTTAAATTTTTGTTAATGGCAATATAATATGCTCTGAGAGGGATTTAAGGCTTAGGAATGTCTTTGATGTAGGTCAGTAAGTACTTTTGAGACAGAGAAGAAGGTAAGGAGAGGTGAAGGAAGGTGAACGTAGTAGCCGCATGACTTAAGTCAAGGGGATATTGATTACACTCTTCTTCTTTGTGTCTGTCTGCTGAGTGCTTTCTGGCTAGGCTTTTTATATCTGCTTTTTGGATCAAAAGCAGCTCGTTTGGGACTTCACACTTGAATTTGATTCTAGGCTTCCCATTGGCTGGTAAATAAAATTCGCGTAGGCTCGCGAAATGGAAATTTGATATTTGATTAATTTTTATTTTTCAACCGGAACATCTGCGCGAACTCGGTTGCGCACAGACGAGTTTTGGTCATTTGCTTGCTGGTCTTTAAAGTGCAAACATCCGGTCCATCGTTTTTGCTCGGTTGGTATCACCACAAAATACACTCCCAGTATAACACCGGGATTAAAAAATGCTAAAAAACATTGCTGAATGCTTATCTTTAGTTAAGTGACACAATTACGGAAAATAATGTCGCCTATATTAAGAAACTTTGACGGCTTGTAATACTCTAAAACTACACGCAGTTTCCTTTTTTACTAAGATAAAGCAAAGCCTGAAAAAGTCATCGTCAAAAACTAGTGGATTCCACTTTCGTCTTTAGAAAGAACGCAGTAGGGAAGATAATTAACATTATGACGCTCCATTTAATAGCGTTCTTGTGAAAATAAAATTTAAACCTTTTCATATGTTGCTGATTTTTTGCATTGGGTTTTGATGTGAAGTTCATGTTTCAACCGACCAGGTTTTATTAGCGACCCAAACCCAATGTTACTTCTCTGCCTTTTCTTACCAGCGATCCATAATGAAAACTCCAGACTTTTCCAGCTTTTGAATAGTCAGCTTTTTCATTTGGAAGTCATACTTTTTAAATACAGGCGAATTTATCACTTGCTTTGTATAAAATCTGTGATTACTAAAATGTGCTTTTTCTCTTTTTTTTTTCTTCCTTTTTTGTGAGGTGGGACGAAAGTTATCAAGTCATTATTATTATCGCTACTACTACTGCTACTTTTTATATATCAATTTCATTTATATTAATATAATGTAAAGTAGTAGCCGAGATAGATGCGTGCGTATTATTATAATCTTCCTAAAACCAGATTCTGATTCATATAGCACACATTTCCACCACTGGCCGGCTATTAACAGTCTCGAACCCAAAGCTGAACTGAAGTCATTGCATAGGCTCTGCACATAGCTTCCGTTTCACTCATATACCCAAAGAAAAATACAGTTACAGTCCAGAATTTTCGCTAATAGCGGGAGTGGATCCCGCTTAAGCAAACAAAGAAAAAAGTTAAACCGATCTGAGCATAAGAAAAGGATATAAAACCAATGAAAGAGACTTCTTCGGCATTGGGTCGGTACACCAGCCACAATCCACAACGCTCATCGACACATCGACAGCGACCTCCCATCTCCAATGACAACCTCCAAAGACCGTCGCCACAGTAATTCACAACTCACTTTCCCTCTCCTACCGTACAAATGACTTTTATGACTCTACTTAGCTTTTTCTTTCAACGAGAGACATTCACACCAATTCACCACGTATTATTTTTTCGTTAATATAATTATTTATTAAACCGAATTTTAAAAATAACAATTCATTATACACTAAAAAAAGCCAACAATACCACACTATACCTACGTCCCACCAACCCATCCGTGAATCAGAATAAGCTGTTATAATCTTTCTAAAACCAAATCTTCTTGTAGTTCGTGTTACACAAATTTCCACCACTGACCGGATGTGAACTCAAGGCTAAACTAAAATCAAACTTTTCAAATTGTCAAGAAGAGAAAATATTCATATTAAATCATCCAACACGAAGTAATATTTCAAAATGCTTAAAACAAATTGAGTTCGTTTCTCACATAAAAGTTATACGGTTGTATTCAACATGAATAAAAAGATATATTTTAAGGTAATTAGCTTAGGAGTTGAATAGGGTTCTTTAAAACCCCTGTTCTTATTAGAGGCTGATAATGTATCAGCGTGTAATTTGACACCGACGTTATTCAGACGTTTAGGACTCTGTCTTTCCCCTAACTTGATTCAACTTTTTCTACCTATTTATATCAAAAAGTGATTTGACATCGGCTCGTTACTTTTCTCAGTTTGTAAGCCGCTTCCTTTTCATTTCTGAAAGTAATTTTTAAGTAGGCTCGTTAAAGTTTGCCATGGTCTTTCTTTCACTCTGGAGCTAATCCCTTTTTCTGTAGGTTAAAATTAATTTACACACAGGCTCGCGAATTTGAAAACAATGAAGAAAGGATAGTTTATTTATTTATCTATTTATTTTCGTATTTGCTACCAGTTCACTGTCTCATGTGTTCTAAACACGTCTTGCAAACAATGTGAAGGACCCATAATTTGTTCTGATCACCAAGTTTGACGTGAAAGTAATCACCATATAAAAAGTCAGATAACCGATTTCCTGTTGGCTTTCGATGAGAATTCACCACATATATAGCAAAATAAGTTGGGATCATTTTTTTATCTTCATGTTGAAGCCATGTTATTTGATATCTATCGCTATGAGCTGGTTGAGCATTTACATTACACTTTGTGTGTACACATTTAGGTAATTTGATCTTTCCTAAGATCCTACGGAGAGAGACTCGTAAAACTGTCAATAACGTAAAACAGAAATAGTTGTTACGCTGATTCTACTTTGTATCTTTGTCGTAATTATTTTATCATTGTTATTAACACTTTTTTATTAGGGCGATAAATTGGGAAAATTTGGTACTTCTATTTCAATTTGTTTTACTCAAAAACACTTTTTCCTTATAACAATAATTTATTCCAGGTGGTTGACATAAATTGCTCATCCTACCTGAAAATTGATGAGTTCCTACATGAAGGGGTTAACAGATAGATAGATAGATAGATAGATAGATAGATAGATAGATAGATAGATGTGATTTTGTAACCCTGGGTTTCACTCTCTGGCGATCGTCAGACAAACTGATTAATTTTTTAAAAAATTGGCTATATGTAGGGCTGCGTATATTCGTGTATTTTTGTGGAAGTGGGAGGAAAATCTGTCGTCATGATAGACGCAGACATATATACACATTTGTACACCCATTGACGTGCACAAAGACACACACACACGCGTCCGCCAATCGGGGCTCACACAAACATATATGTGAATCGGGCAGGGCTCGGCATACCCCGCACGATTCGCATATATTATTACAAACCTACACCTATCTATATGAATATGCCAGCTCTGTCACTGATACTGAGCGCTTTCAAATAAGAATCACGCATATATAAATAATATAATATATATAACAAAGTGCATATATATATTGATATTTATAATTATATATATATATATATATATATATATATATATATGAAATAATAATTTAAAAAATAATTTAATTCATTGTGAATATGACATGAAAGTTTCATTAAGATCCTACAATTATTTGATTTTTGCAAGAATTTCTAAATTAATGAGTTTTTTCACCGGAAAAAAACTGAGTTAGGTAATATGACATTATCCATCGCAAAATCTGGTAACGATTTGGTTTCCAACTGACGAAAATCAAAACAAGATTTTTACTAACACATCGCTCTTGACTTTCAGGTAACAGGCGGTTATTTTTACTTTCACTATTTAAGAAGGTTTTCTGCTTTCATATAAATGATACAGTCAGTCAGTTAAGTGCCATACGTGAAACACGCTTTGGGCGATCATGTCTCGAAAGAGACATAACTGACTGGACAGAAGATTATCCCGCAGTAGGTTGCCATTGATTTCTGTGGTAGACTGGTTGCCAGCCAAGGCTACAGAACCCAATCGTTCCTATTATTTAACCCATAACTGGAAGGAAGAAACAGATTAATACCTTTGCCAAGGGTATTTGTGCGTAAGTGAATTCAAGGAATTCAACTGGAATTCGAACTCGACTCCCCGATTTGTTGTTCCGAGTCGATATCCACTGCACCACAACGCACATCCCTGATACACATATATTTAAATGCAATATTTTCATATAAATATACACATATATTTTATTTTCATAAGACATTGAACTGTGAGAAATCAGTTTAAATGAATATTTGACGACAACGAAAAAAAATTGTTTGGAAAAATTTTCCTTGTTCTGTGTGCATGCCATAGTCCGTAGATATTAAAATAATTTGTTTGACAATAAAAATGGAATTGGCATCGTTGCCACGAGTAATAATGGGACAAATGTTGAGCCTATGCTTTGGAAATAAGAAGTTCGTTTCAATGGAGGGGAAAAATCTCTATAAAGTTACTTTCATATGTAACATAATGTTACTAAGAACTAAGAGCAGCAAGGTTCTCAAGGAGAAAACAAATCTGAAATTATTTGTTCATAAAAACAGCAAATTCGTCCAAATAAAGAAAAAAATATATGATGGGGAAAATAACATGAATTCTTTCGTCTTTCTTATATTGTCGAAATTTTTAGATGTAAATTCTGATCACTGTTGGTGACTAAGCTGTCAGTTATTCAGACATAGCCACATACACACACACACACACACACACACACACACACACACACACATAATTATATATACGTAAAAACTAAAAATGTTAGAAAATACATTTCCATGTCTGTACAAAAATTGCTGTATAGAAAAAAATCATAATTTGGAAAAACACCTAATTTCTTTTCTATATAAAACATATATTTCTTGTATATAATATTCATAATACTTGTAACTTTACAGAAAATTTTTTAATTAAATTATTTAATTATTGAAATAGTTTTACTAACATGTGTGTTTTCAGAATATATAGATATATTTTGGTACTTCCACTAAATCGCCGAAAAAACAGCATCGTAAAAAATTATAGTAAAAAAGGTCCCAATTTTAATAAAAACCAACTTTTTCCATCAAAATGTTTGTTATTCTTAAAAAGAAAGATCAAAGTATTTTTTAATTATTTTTTAAAAAATGTAATACTTTGTAACACGTTCGAAATTTTGGTTAAAATTTTGTTTTAATTATAGCGAAATCGTTAAAAGTGTTTACAATGGAAAACGTAATATTACATAATTGAGTTTTTGGTTTGTTTGTTTTTTTCCGGTGACAAACACATTTAAATCTTGTAGGTGTTAGGCTGGTAAGTTATTAAGTGAAGACTATATTTACAAATCATCGAGCTATCGTACTTTTAAAATAATTTATAATTTTTTTGCGTATTTTGAAGTTTTTTGTTGTTTTGTTTTGTTGTTTGTTTGTTTTTTTGCATGGTAATTTCTATGTATATATTATAAGGTCATGTGTTTCACAGTTTTTTCCCCCAACAGGAATAAAATTTGAACAATTTTATCAATTCTGGTCGCCATACACTTAGCTTATCTCGCATCTGTCGAGCTGTCAACATATTTCAAATACGGTAGGAAGGTCAAAAATTTCAACTCTATGATTAATAAATAGTTTTATTTTAATTTTCTTACGATAAATAATTAATACTTGTGTAAATCAGATTAATTTAACATTAAATTTGCTAATTTTCAAAAAATAATGTGTCGCAGATGTATATTTTCTTTTTGCAAGATTTTCAAAACTGAGAATTAACTTTTGTTTACAAATGTGCCGATCGCTCAAAAATTACAAAAAATTGAAAAATTAAAAAAAAAATCTTAAAGTTTTAGATTCCAATCAATAAAATTTCTGTATGAAATATACAAGAGTCTTTTGCTTACTGAAAATAGTAAATTTAATAAAACTAAAATTAAAACTAAAATAAAAGTTTCAAGAAAACTTTTTATTTTTAAAAATTCAATTTAAAAACATGAAAATTAAATTTTTCTTATTTCCTCGAAAGTCCCTTTGATTATTTATCACAATATATGACATATTGCCAATGTCTGCTGACTTGATCGTTTCTTCAATGTTCCTATAATTCCCTTTATCTAATTTTATTCTAAGCTTATCTCCTCTTTTTAGAGTTACTGAATTTCTGGCAACATGGAATCTATTAAAACTTTTGCCAATTTGTCTCTTTTCCTGAAATCGAGCCATTTTGGTAATAACTTTTTCCGATGTAGTGATAATGTGGTTATTATTTTCCTTCCCATAATTACATGTACATTCAATAGTGGCATCAGATCTTTGCTTTTCTTCACACAAGAAAAACATCATCCGCATTAGCGACACCATTTGGGCTTTTCTTCGCAAAAGAGAATTTCATCTGACCTTAAAAACGGAACTCTTAAAACACACATTTAAACTTTAAACAGAACTTTTCAACAAAAATTGATGTCATTCTACTCATTAAATAAATTTACACTTATTTTTGCAAACGAGACCCTTTCGTTTTTATGCAACCTTCTGATACTTTCAAATATGGTGGTCTCGGTTACATTTAACACAAAATCATTTCGTAAACACAGCCGACACTCTAAAAGTTTGTATACATTATGATCGTGTTTTCTTCCATTTGAGATTTTATTTGCTCACTGCTTCGAGCCATCTTTTTAGTTTTCTCGAGTTTCAAATCAGGAATTAATTTTAATCTTTCGGATAGGCCTTTATTCTATCACAAGTCCGTCTCTGGTTTTGTCCTTTTTCTTTGGAAACTCACATGCTTATTCGTGCAATGCGCGAATAACCGTTTCCACTGGTTCTCCTGGTAATTGAACTCGAAGATAAATTTTTGCCCTTTCATGAACTATATTTATTTTAGGCATGAAGTAGACATTGAATTTTTCCAAAACTGAGTTGTATACATTCACGTCTTCTCGCGGCGAGAAAAATATATTTTCGGCTTCGTTTCCCATAAAATATATTAATGTACTTACTTGAGTTTTATTAACTTTTTCTCAGAGTTTTGATGCTTCTTGAAAGCGATGAAATCTCTGTGACCATTTCTGCCAATTTCCCGGGTTTGTAAAATCAAACGGCTCTGGTGTAGTTCATTTTAAGTTTTTTATTTTTATTTCTGATATTTTAATTGTGTCCTGTTTTTCTAAAAAGTAATTTTCTTCTTTTATAAATATTCCTTCTCTGAAGCCATGTTCCACTGGGTTTAGGGAGAAAAGATATATGAGAAAGTCGAAAGCAACACAAAGACGACACGTGGTAAACTTAACTCCTCATCTATTTAAACTACCCCACAAGATCTGTCTTGACCTAACATTCCCTAGTAGGACCGGAAGTCCTTACAATCATCATCATTATATGTTGCAAAATTAACTCCAGTATACAAAGCTTTACATCAAAGTGAAAGCAGAAAAATCTACACTCATAATCTTACAAATATATTACTTTCTCTGAAAATAGAGCGTTCCTATAAAATTTTCGTAAACAGAAATGGTGTAAGTCGAAGAAGTAATTACTGTACCGTTCCATCAAGTACTTCACTCTTCCTTCTATCCTCTACCTTTACAAGAGACAGATTAATCCGAAAATGAAGCATTGTTATCATATATAAGCAGGATCTGTCCAGTTTTCATTTTCCACTCTCGGTAAAGTCCAAAAGCGTATCTGCGTCCTACGAGGTGAATTATTTTTCCATCCTAAACTCCTTCTCCCAGACAAGACGTTGAAAGCGTCTCGCTGACCTGTCATCAAGAGTGTTCAGATGATCTACACTCCTTAGTTTTACCAGTCCTGACCATTACGGCTAAGAATCGTCAAGTCACACACATTGTATCGAACCACCCTTATTTCCTTAGGTTCCATTCATCTTCTTTCCACAGACCACCGCCATGTGGATCTAACACCCAAGATGTTGCTTCTCCAATCACTAAAATCTTAACCTGTACAAGTCTATCGCTTTAGTCTACATATATTCGCATAAGCGCTACCTTTTACTCTTAAAACTCTACCTTGAGTGGCCCTTAGACATGTACAGAGTGAACATCATTGTAAAAATAGTTTAAAAAATAATTAATTATAATTAAACTCGTCCCAGTCCAAAAAGTAACCAAAAGTTGTTTTCACTACGATTATTAGTGGTGTAATGATTACAAACAGTATTAATTGAAAAGGTCAATGTGTTTAGAGTAGACGTTCAGGTTATTTGACATGTTGACAAAGGACTGTATTTTTGTCTGAATTTCTAGGATGAGTAGTTATCATTATTTACACTATTTATATTTGGGCTGCGGATTTATATATTTTTATGTGCGTTGTAGTGTAATGGATACCAACTCAGAATGAGAAATCGGAGAGCCGAGTTCGAATTCCAGTCGAATTCGTTTCATTTACTTACGTATCTTTGGAAATGTATTAAACCATCTCTTCTTCCTCCAGCTATAGGTTGAATAGCAGGACAGATTAGGTTCTATTAATTGGCAACAAGTCTACCGCAGAAAGGCAACCTATAAAAACTGAAGATTATTTTCAGTCAATCAGAATGATGTGATTTGAAACCTGAGACAATCCTAAAAAGTAACTTACTTCAATCGTAGGATTAGGCTATGAAATAAAATAGAAAAAAAATGTCTTTTTCATTCAATTGAAAAAAAAAATGAAACCTTTTCCAATTTGTTTTAATCTTAGCTAGGCACCATAAAATTGTAGTACATATTTGTTTCTTAAAAACATTCTGCAAACACAAATTGAAATTAAACATATTTTTTTAAAATTCCAACTTTCCTTTTGATTTTTTTCCATTGTGAATGTAGGTATCTCCCTTAATTTGATAACTAATGGTAAAAATAATTTCATGACATGTGTTTTGTACATTCATTTACAATTAAAAATAAACTTTAAAGTATTAGGTTAACATTGAAAATGCATAATTTCATTAGTAGGATTAGGCTATGAAATAAAGAAACTAAAAAATGGCTTTTTTATTCAATTGAAAAGAAAAAATGAAACCTTTTCCAAATTGTTTTAATCTTAGCCTATGCACCATAACATTGTAGTACATATTTATTTCTTAGTCACATTTTGCAATAATTTCTTTGATGAATCATTACCACATGCCATTGGAATGAACAGCCCAAAAAAGCAAAACAAAGAAAAAAGAAGTTTTGATGTTTTTTCTAAATTCTGTCAGGTAGATAGATTCACAATTAATATTAAAAATGATTAAACTAATAAGTTAAAAATATAAAAGTTACTTTAAATATTTAAATTCTGACTAGAAATGACTTCTTTCTTGAGCGATTCAGAGACATACATGAAAAGAATAGCAGTAAGGACCTTCAGAGTTTATATACGGGAAAATTTTATGTAAGGGCGGACAACCCTTGAGTCACGTGACCTTTTACAGATTTATATCGTTTATGGGCACCCGTACTTACCAAAAACGGGAAATTAACATGCAAAAATAAACAGTTTTAATTAAATTGCAAAAAAAGCTTCTCTTTTAGAGTAACTTTTTAAATTTTTCGATTAATAAATATATTTGCCACACATTAATTAAAAAACATCTGAGAGACCTATAAGGAGAAAATTGTAAAAGACTTATGAAACTTTTTAAATTACTTAATAAAAAATATGAAAAATAAAAACAATTCTTGTAAAAATTCATTACTACATTACGGAAAATTTTTTTTTTATTCAGACGATGACACAATTTTAATTTATGTTTATAAATGTAATTAAAAGTTTGCCCAAATAAAAATTGGCATAGTTTTATTGCATTTTTGTTTTCCTAATTCAGAGCTGATTTTCTAAAAGGTATCTTGTTTTGAAGAAAAAAAAGACAGTTGATTAGATTTCCTTAATGACTCCTGAATTTAATGAAAACTATCTATATTTTGTGACCGAGTTGCATTTTTCGACATTTCTAGAAATTAAATATTGGGGGGATGGGTAACAAATTAAAATAAAATATTTTTTACCAATATTTTTTTAAAAATAATTGTTTCAAAAATCATTTCAGTCATTTGTGAATAAGTCCTGAAATTTTCATCAAAATCAGACGATTATTTGAGTTTTGCTAGAATTTCCAAATTAATGTGTCTTTCACAGTCAAAAACTGCCTTCGCGTAATATTACGCTGTTGAAGTAATAAACTCTAGCGTCAATTTACCCCTTTCACTGACGAGAGAAAAAAATTTTTTTCTACCACTAAATGAAACTTTCAGAACCTGTTAGAACAATTTTTAAAAATTGTAAAAATAATTAAAAAATACTTTGATCTATCCTCTTTATGATAGCATAAACATTTTGCCGAGAAAACTTTGTTTTTATTTAGTTTGAGACCTTTTACTTCAGACTATGCTGATTTCCCCACGGTAAAATTGGAGGTACCTATATATATATATATATATATATATATATATATATATATATATATATTGCGACATCGAAAAGAGGATCGTGTATTTTCAAATTTTCATAAGTGCTTTTGCCACTTCCCCAAACTGTTTCTAATATCAGACGTCATTTGTGTGCTACTTATACGTACAGATTGTCGGATTCGTAAAATCTGATTGCACAAAAAATCCGAGCTTATTTCCTGTAACCCTATTTCCAAAGAAACCACTTCCGTTCTTTTCCTCGCTAAGGAAGTAACTTATCGCTTAGTACTGTCACACACACAGCGAAGTAAAGACGTATTTTCTCTTACAAATGCATTTCACATCATTCAACTGAATTTTAAAGAATTGAACTCTAAAAACATACACATTCAGAAGAGAAACTTTATGCAGAACTTTCAAACATAAATATAATTTTTAAAACAAAAAAATGATGTCAATCGTTCTCGTTAAATAAATTTAAACTTATTACAAACGAGACCATTTTATACTTTTAATCATGTTTGTTCAACGGAATATCCTTTTATTGTCGGTGGGCACAAGGCCTTTCGCAAGAAACTCGTGACTTGATGACAGCCAGGTGCGTTAACAAGTTAAGTATGGTTGACCAGAATTTATATAAATTAATTAAATCTAAGTGAACGTTTTCTTTTTTTTTATTTTTAACTACCTAGTAATTTAAAAATAACATATTTTCAGCAATTATCTAATATTTTATTGAATTTTAGTTAAGTTAGTTTTTTAGCCTCACGTTTGAAAAAAATAGAATTTAATTTACAATAATATAAAATTGTCTTAAATCAATTTAAAAATTTAATAACTGAGATAATAATATTTTAACTTTTTTATTTCTTTAAATTTTGCTCAATCTCATTTTTCAAAAAAAAATTGAAGTAGAACCTTTTTAATATTCATTTAGGTAATTCCCAAACATTAGATAAAAATGACTATACATGATAATTCTCTAAATTTAATAAGATTTATCATGGAAATATTTATGTTCAATTTTGAAAGATTTACATTTTTTTTTCTTTCATCTTTTTAAACTTTAGATATCACAATTTATTTAAAAATGAGGAAATCACTATCGGGTACAATTAATGCGTTTGAGCCGAGAATTGAAGAAAAAACGGTCGCAATATGAGCAGAGATACAACAAAGTGATTTTGCAACATGACAACGCGAGACCACATGTTGCAAAACGGGTGAAAACCTACTTGGAAACGATTAAATGGGAAGTCCTAACCCACCTACCGTATACACCAGATATTGCCCCGTCTGATTATCACTTGTTCCGATTGATGGCCTATGGCCTAATTGGGCAGCACTTTCATTCTTATGAAGATGCCAAAAATTGGGTTGACTCGTGGTCAGTCCCTAAAGACGTGTTGTTTTTCCGACGTGGAATTCAAATACTGCCAGAATGATGGGAAAATAGTGGCTAGCAATGGACAACATTTTCAGTGACATATTTCTTACTAATTTTTGTAAATAAAACATTACTTTTCATGAAAAATTAACGAGAACTTATTGAAGGTTCTAATATATTTGTAACACCCCAGTGGAGGTCCGAACAATTTCTCCGGCGGCCGTTCTCCACGCTGTGATGTTGCCGGGGGGTTGATTGAAAAAGTCAAAGTCTCAAGCTGGGGGTATAAGGAACGAACTTCCACAACTTGGCTGAGTTAAATCGATGCTTTATTTCGTTCAGAGTTAGACTTGCAGTTGTGGCAGGCGATGTGACACTCAGCTCTAACTCTAATGGAGATCAAATGCCGAACCGACCGACTCAGACAAACGGAGTTTTCCCTTCTTCAGTGTGCCTGACACACGTAGCTACTTCAAGCACACGCCCGGCTGAACTGAACTCCCGGCTGAACTCAACTGAACTGCTCATCTCGGAAAAATCACTTGTATTTATATTGAAATAATCGGAAGTTCCTAAACCACCGGTCGATAAGCATTGGCGACTGTAAGTCCAAAATTTCAAGGTACTTGAATTTTCCCTCTTTTGATGTTTAAACATCTCGCAGACATCCCGTCTGCACTTAGCCTTAGTAATTTCCAGGATTTTTTATCTTTTTATCTTAATAAAGCTTCGTGTGAAGGCCACCGGATGTTTTTATAGCCTTTACCAGTAACCAGGCGTTTTTTTATTGCCTGGAGAAAGGGAAAATTCTATTATCTTTTCTTAATGTGTGGTCAAGATACAATAAAGACAGTTTTTGACCTGGTCACTCAAAAATCTATTTCCTAAGCTTTATCTTTTATCACATCAAATCGCTTAGTCAAATATTTTAAAGTTACTTTTAAAAGAAAAAGCGTTTATTTATCTATTTTTTCCTTTTCTTTTTCACTTTTGTTAAACGAAACACATGTTTTTAAACTATTTTTCTATTCTTAAGCATTTTCTATTCTTAATCTATTATAATAAAATACATATTTTACAAATCCACCTTAATATCGCCTAGTTATCGTGTCACATTACCTCCCCCAACGGATCTTGTCATTTATGTTAATAAATTAAAATAAACAAAAAAAAATCATGATACGATGCTTCTTCATGTCGGCACGCCATCAACACAAAGATTATTTTGATTCCACAGGGATATTCTCTTCCCCTCCACAACCATCAATTATGAAATTTCTTATTAATCAATTTGGCATTATGTACCATTTCTTTGTATTTCCTCAACCCATTTTTATTTTTATTTCCACAACCAATTCATCAATTTAGTCTTCGTAATCGGTGGTATCAATGAATCCACGCAGTTGGTTTATCGCTACGTATGAAGGTCGATTCTTCGTTAACGAACACCTTTTTCAACTTAGTGTTTTGCTTTCTGATTTACATCCATTCCCTTTTATTTCTGGAAGAGATTCTACTCTTTGTCGATTCAACTCCTGTTACCATTTTCCAGCCCAAAAGATAAGCCACAAATCGCTGGGCCTTCCTGCATCCCTCCTATGAAACCTTGTCATGATGGAAGTTTGCTGAGGATGTCCTCTCCCAATGGGCTCAATGGCGCCCGACAAAATGACTGAAGCATAGTTTCCACAATAAATTCAAGAGAGGAGTGTTTTCACCCTCTCCCCCAAGGAAAGAAAAATAAATTTTAAAAAAATTAAATAACACAAGGTGACAAAATAGTCATAACTGTGAGCAAGTCTACTGTATAAATATAGGAGCGATGTAACTGTTCCTCATTATCAGTCTCTTTTTCAACTGTTTAAAGTTCTCCAGTCCAAACATATTCCATTTCCTTTCTTTCTTTTTTTTTTCTTCTTTTAAACAAAATAACAAACAAAAAAAATGTTTCTAAAATGTTTCGTTCTGTTTTTTCTCAAAAATATTTTTTCATCATCCTTTTTTTTTCAAACAAAACAACAAAAAATAAATGTTTCTAAAATGTTTCTTTCTGTTTTTCTCAAAAATATTTTTTCATCATCATCATCCTTTTTTTTTCTTTTTCAAAAACATATTTTGTCGTTGTTGTACACATCCACTTAGTTTTTCTCTCTCACTTTTTTTTTCACAAATAGTACTTTTTTAAAGTAATAACACACACTATTCTTTTTTTCAGAACAGTCCTTTTTCATTCTTTTCTTTTTTATTTGTTTTTAAGTACCCATTCAAACCGTTTGAGTTGTTTCTATCTCTCTTTTTCTTTTACTTTCTTTTCAAAATTCATACTTTTTATCTCAAAATACTCACACATTTGTTTTAATCAATTCATTTTTTTACACGCACAGTTGTTTCTTGCTCTCTCTCCCTTCCTCTTTTTTCCATATTTTTTTAGTACACACATTTTTTTTCTTATCAGTCTCTTTTTCAGCTGTTTAAATTTCTCCAAACATAGTCCATTTTCCTTTCTTTCTTTTTTCTCTTTTAAATAAAACAACAACAAAAAAGTAAATAAATGTTTCTAAAATGTTTCTTTCTGTTTTTCTCAAAAATATTTTTTCATCATCATCATCCTTTTTTTTCAAACAAAACAACAAAAAAGTAAATAAATGTTTCTTTCTGTTTTTCTTAAAAGTATTTATTTTCATCACCATCATCCTTTTTTTTCTTTTTCAAAACATATTTTTGTCGTTGTACACACCCAATTAGTCTTTCTCTCATTTTTTTCACAAATAGTACTTTTTTTAAGTAATAACACACTATTCTTTTACCCCTTTTTTTAAACAGTCCTTTTTCATTCTTCACTTTTTAAAGTACCCATTCACACCGTTTGAGTTGTTTCTATCTCCTTCTTTTTCTTTCTTTTCAAAAGTTATACTTTTCTCTCAAAGTACTCACACCTTTTTTTTTCTTAATCAATTCATTGTCTCCTTTTTACACGCACAGTTGTTTCTTGCTCTCTCTCCCTTCCTCTTATTTTTTCCATTTTTTTTCTTCTTAGAAAGTACACACATTTTTCTTTATGTGCCAGCTCCTGGAGCACCCTGTCCATTAGAAGGAAGAGGAATATGGAATATCCGTTCCTTCCTTTTTTGCATTTTTTTTTAAATCTCCGTCGTACGGCCGTTAGTTGCAACCGTTTCTCTGCCTGCGAGAATTTTGACCAGACAAAATAAGGGAGTACGGAATTCTGCTTACCTTAAGTGAATCAGTGCTTGTTGATTACGGGTTCCCTTTTCTTTCTTTGTTTTTTTTTTTAACTTATACCAAGCAATTAGAATTTGGTTGTTATAGTGGTTCTTCTTTCGATTTCCTTTCTCCGTTCGTCTTGGTTCGTTTTCTGTCCAGTCGCGAACTGAGTTTTCCCTTCTTCAGTGTGCCTGACACACGTAGCTACTTCAAGCACACGCCCGGCTGAACTGAACTCCCGGCTGAACTGAACTCCCAGCTGAACTCAACTGAACTGCTCATCTCGGAAAAATCACTTGTATTTATATTGAAATAATCGGAAGTTCCTAAACCACCGGGAGATAAGCATTGGCGACTGCAAGTCCAAAATTCCAAGGTACTTAAATTTTCAATCTTTTGATGTGTCAACATCTCGCGGGCATCCCGTCTGCACTTAGCCTTAGTAATTTCCATGATTTTTTTTTTATCTTTTTACCTTAATAAAGCTTCGTGTGAAGGCCACCGAATGTTTTTATAGCCCTGACACTTTACCCGTAACCAGGCGTTTTTTATTGCCTGGAGAAAGGGAAAATTCTATTATCTTTTCTTAATGTGTGGTCAAGATACAATAAAGACAGTTTTTGACCTGGTCACTCAAAAATCTATTTCCTAAACTTTATCTTTTATCACATCAAATCACTTAGTCAAATATTTTAAAGTTACTTTTAAAAGAAGTGTTTATTTATTTATTTTTTCCTTTTCTTTTTCGTTTGTTAAACGAAACACATGTTTTTAAACTATTTTTCTATTCTTAAGCATTTTCTATTCTTAATCTATTATAATAAAATACATATTTTACAAATCCACCTTAATATACGCCTTGTTATCGTATCACATATTTTTAACCAAGATTTTCTAAAAATAATAATTCCAAAAATAAGCGCATTCATTTGTGAATAAGTGCTGAAATTTCATTAAAATCCGACAATTATTTGATCTTTGCAAATATTTCCAAATTAATTTTTCATTGGAAACGAAATCGTTTTATGATTATGATAGTAAACTCTCGTAAAAGTTTGGTTACCCACTGACGAACAAAAGACAAAATTTTAACCAAAATTTCGAAAGAATGAATTTAAAAAAAATAATTAAAAAATACTTTGAACTTGTGGTGATACCGAGCAAAAGCGAGGGACCGGATGTTTGCTCTATAACAACCAGAAAGCAATTGAGCAAAAATCGTCTCTGCGCAGGTGTATTCGCGCAGATGTTCCGGTTGAAAAATAAAAATTAATCAAATATCAAATTTCCATTTCACGAGCTTACGCGAATTTTATTTACCAGCCAATGGGAAGCCCAGAATCAAGTACACGTATGAAAATCTCAAATGAACTACTTTTGATCCAAAAAGCAGATATAAAAAGCGGAGACACAAAGCATCGTCAGACAGACTGACGCAGTGACCAAGGAGAAGAATGTAATTAATATCTCCTTGACTTAAGTCGAGCGGCTACTACATTCGCCTCCCTTCACCTATCATCACTTCTTCCCTGTCTACAAAGTACTTACTGACCTCAGGAGCCACCACTTCAAAGACTGTTTCCTCACAAACCAACTTGATGACTAACGGACCCTAGAAATGGCATCTTCAAAATGAACATTCTTTACCTACAAGACGCCTCCACATTCCTAAGCACTAATTATCTTTTTCAGCATTATATTATTTATTTGTCATGAACACTTTAACCTCCGTTGGACCTATCCTTCAAGCATTACTTTAATTGTAAAACATTAATAGACAAGTGTATATATAAATGTTATTTTCAACTCAATTTGCTTTTCTTGATTTTATAATCATTTTATGACTCATAGTGGGCTATCTACCACAAGGTCAAATTCCGTTAACCTGCAACGGTATACAACTACCCTTCACTACAAACGGAATAGATAAGCACCCGCTATAAATTTACATCAACATTTTGACGAGAAAACTTTGTTTTTATTAAGTTTGGAGTTTTTTTTTCTTCGTGATGTTTTTTTTTTTTTTTTTTTTTAGCGAATTAGTTTAGGTAGCTTAAACTGCACAAGCAACAAGTCACACCTGCTGAGTTTATTTTGTTTTATTTTTTTATATAAATACGAATTCCTTTACCCTTTTATGAGAAAATAGTTTGAGTAGTCAAAGAATTGAGTATATCAGATTCCATGCACTCTTTCTGAATGTAACGAAGGGTATGAGAATATAAATTCTTTAAACCATCAGCATTCTGAATCTCAAAATAGATAACAACACCTTTATCAAGATTTTTTCCGAACAGTTTTCAGTTAATTCTATGAGGCAATCACTACAGAACCTAGTCCGTTTTTTTTTCTTTTTTTTTAATTTTGCTTTTAATTACTGGCCTATTTCATCTGGCAAGAAAGAAATATTTTTATACTTTTGGTCACCCATATTGTTACCACCCAAAAGTAGTTCTATTGACGTCACGCCACCCTAAAGGCGTAAGGAGGGGCAATAAAAAAAAAAAGAAACAGAAATATTCATATTCATAGATATTTGATTTCTCGCTTGATTTTGTTGCTCCGCCTTTATTTTATAAGATAACACGCTATCATTGTGACTCACAGGCTGAATATATTGAAGCACCAGTCTCCGATGAATTGCCAAAATTAAACAGTGCCCTGCCTTTTTGTTTAATATCAGACGAGAAACCAAAGTATTGTAGGAAAGGAAGAAGTTTTAATATTGTATAAATTAAATATTTACAATCTGCTGCTATTATTAAGGTTATTATTTCGTTGATATTTTGAAGAAAAGTTCATTTTAAAAAAATCAATTCAATTTTTAATAGAAAATAAGCTACTTATTTATATAGAAGTGTGTTGGGGGTGCGCGCGCACGCTCACGAGCCCCCACAACTTTGGATGAAAATCTAAGGGAGGTGAAATATTTAAGACAGGATCACTGGCGAAATTTATTAAGAACACATGAACATAAAAATGTTATATATATATATATACAAGGTAGCGATAAAAAGTTCTCAAAAAGATCCATTTCCCAGAATATGAAAAAATGACTAGAGATTTATTAGAGGTAAAAAAAATTTTTTTAGAAAAGAAATAACACGAATCTAACAGACAATTGTGTTGCTCTCTATGAGATTAGCGTCATCTACAATTAGAATGGATGACGCTAATCTCCTAGAGAGCAACACTATTCATCTTCTTGGCCTTACTCTCTCAAATGGGATGGCTACATCGAATCGATAGCTGCATCTACTATTGGGAAGGTTGGTTCACTGTTTCGAGCCAGGAAGTTTTTCTCGTCAAAATTCATTTTGCACATTTATATACCTATCATTCATTGAATACTGTTGCCATATCTGGTCGAGTGCTCCTGATCTTGAGGTTCTCAACAAAATACTAAGAAGGGTCTGCAATCTAATCGATCTGGACTTAGCAGCTTGCCTTCAGTCACTTTCTCACTAACGTGATGTACCTTATCTCTGTCTTTTCTACAAGTATTTTCATGGTAACTGCTCTAACGAACTTTTTTTTTCTGGTTCCCCACTACACGAATTTATGTTTCTTTTCTCGCAATTCCCATTTGTGGAACACCCTACTGTTTGACTGCTTCCCTGATAGCTACAATCTCCATCAGTTAAAATGCAACGTCAATTGCTATCTTCTATTTACTTGATTCCTATTCATCTCTTTTTTTTTTCGATATCCCCTGCCCCCCCCTTTTTTGTTTGTTTGTTTTTTCTCTCACAGTAATTCCCTGCGCACCAGTGGCGGTCTTGCCTTGCTTGGGGCGAAATGATTATAAAAAAAAGTAATGGAATCTGGATATTTAAAACTCAGAAATCAGTAACGCGTACAAAAATCAAGTACACTTTCGGTATATTTTTAAAGATAAAGATATTTTGGCGGTAAAAGAGAATAAGGATAAAATGAATATTCTTTAATTTCATTTAAAAGTATTTTTATTACTACAGGCTTCAAAGAAAAGATTGGTGAGTAAAAGTTTTCTTATAGATAGAGGGTAATGGAGAATAACTTAATGCCGCTAATCGTAGGTAATAATGAGAATTTCACAGCTTACAGTTGCCGAAGCAAAATGAATATGCTGTTCAAATTGTAGTAGTAAAAGAGTAATAACTTTATCTCCATGTAATAGAGATACCATTTCTCTATTGATCTTATTTTTTTTTAAATGACTTGATGTAATACACTCAGCTAAGCTCCGAAAATGCGGAAATTGGGTGGGTCCTCATTGCTTGAAAACTTGTTTTCTCGTTGTATGCTTACGTTTTGAGGTCATTAAAATCGATTTAGTGTAGTCTTAAAAAATAAGATAGTGCTGGATTTGAATTTGTTAAACAGTGTGTAAATCGATGATAATGAATGCTTTAGTACTATTGGTAAAAATAATGATGTTTGTGCGACAAACAGAAAGCATTTTGTAAGAAAAGATTGGTTCGAAAAGTTTTCAGCATTCTCTCTCTCTCTCTCTCTCTCTCTATATATATATATATATATATATGTGTGTGTGTGTGTGTGTGTGTGTGTGTGTGTGTGTGTGTGTGTGTGTGTGTGTGTGTGTGTGTATACTGTATGTATATGAAGCAGGTCTCTGAAATAATTTCAGATCAACCAAGAAGGGAAAACTATGCAGCCAAGAAGTATATATACTATTCCACATATTCATTCAGTCAATTAGAACAGCACATCGTCTTCCTGTTTCAGTATTGGCAACAAGACAGTTGTGCAAGATGTATATGGTGGTGTTTAAAATTCCATCTTCAAACACCAAACGAAAGTGAGTTTTATAAGTCATGACACTTAACAATATGATGATGCCCGAGATTGGATCTGTGTATCATTGGTGAAATATGTAGCCCCTTCTGTCTAAGTCGCACATGTAATCACTTGCAAAAATACTACATATCAACATACGATCCCCGAAGTTACCATCTCGCGAAACCACTGGAAACGTGCACAGGGATCTTGTGATGTAAGTAATATGGCTTATCTCTGTCTTTTCTGCAAGTATTTTTATGGTAGCTGCTCTGACGAGCTTTTTTCTATGGTTCCTCGGCTACTTGTATTTGTGCGTGGTACTAGATTGGCATCAAGGTCCCCACCTTTACAGTCGTCATAGCTAAATGTAACCGTCTTTTCTATTCTAAAAGTTTTTTTTTCTCGCACTTCCCGTTTATGGAACTCCCTTCCGTTTGCTTGTTTCTCTGATAACTACAATCTGTAAAAGTTTAGATTCAACGTCAATTTCTATTTTCTATCTCTTTGATTCCCATCCTTCTCTTATCCTTTCTTTGACATCTCCTGTGCCTTGTTTTTTTTTAATCTCACTATAACCCCCTGTGCACAAGTGGCGGTCTTGCCTTACTTGGGTGGAATTATAAACTATTAAAAAAAATACTAGTCACAATTGCTCATATATCTGTCGTGGACACCGCGTGGCTGCACTTACAATGCGTCCATTTTGCCGAGTGCCTGTACTACTTCGTCGCGCAGAATTTGGTCTACCAATGCAGAAATATTCATTTGAACGCTTTTCTCAAAATCAAAGATTCACTTTAAAGTTACATCCATGAGCAGTAATTCTCCAAAAGAATAATTCAGTATCTTAAAAGCCTTCAATCTGAACCTATGAAAACATCTCTAATTGAACAACGGAGCACGTTTGACATTTGATTGTTTATGTGATGTGAAAGGGGTTTTGGTGACTACTATCGTTCTCTTATAGTGGAGGGTTTCACCATTATATTAGTTTTCAGTTTTCTTGAGGCCAATATATCAAAGGTGTGCTGTTTGTTTCTTGCTGAAAATCAAGTTAGACGTCTTTTCATCAGGAGAAATATTTTCTCCTAGTGTTAAACAGCACAATGCACAGGGGGTCTTTTGCTAGTTTTGATGTCCTTAGAGTGGAAGACAGAATTCCATTAACTCGCAAGACCCACGTGTTTGTTATGAAGCTAAAATTATCACTAAAAAATTAGGAAGAAGAAACTTTTTTAATAGTAATCTCTTTACCTACCACTTGATAATTTATTAATTCAAGGCTGAAAAGACATTCAAATCCACCACAAATTTACTCTTCTTAAAAATGTTGTGAACAGGAACTTGAAACATAACACCCAAATGGGACCATCACTAACCCAATATCGTTCGTTTTTCTTTCTTCCAATGATGATTTCACCCATTAGTGAGAATCTTCTGAACTTAAGAGCACAGTCAGTTATATATTGTATTTTAGAAAGATAACATATTCAACAACACTTCTTTTTCTAATCCCTAAAATTAACTTATATTCCTCTACTTCACGCACGCACACACACACGCACGCAAAAATGTTACACATGTATGAGTCTGTGTCTAACGATCAAGCAAAGATGATACATTTCTATGAATGTCACTATGTCACAAGATGGACAAAAACTTTGGCCATTTTCTCAGAATATCTATTACATACCAGAACGTATCATCTTTCAGTGTGTTGCAATTGTATTTTCCATCAGTGTCACTCCCTTTATGCGAATGACTATAGCATGTCATCAAATGACATATATTTAAAAAAAATTAAAAACGGATCTTGAGCTATTTATGGAATAGGTACTTTAGATCCAATTCATATTTTGTCAAGTGGGCACTGTTTTTTTTTTTTGGGGGGGGGGTTCAGGAGTTAAATAATGTTTGTATCACTTTGATCTGAAACACCTTAGGTAAAGTATTTTATCCACAAAACAGATAAATCTGGTCAGACAAAACTAGAAAATGATCTTACTGATAAATAAAAAAATATATTCATAACATGTATAATGAAGGTGGATCAATAAGACCATAGCTTGACATAGTTATTTATGAATTTTTTATTGTATAAGACTCATCTGATTAATATTAATCACTAAATTAAGGGTATTGACAAGTAAGTAAATTATCATCATCATCATCGTTTAACGTCCAAATTCATGCTAGCATGGGTTGGACAGTGTTTTCTTGATAGCTCATTTTCGGGTGGGGGCGATTTTGTGTAAGGCCTGGCTGTAATGTCAACTTCCTTAAACTGTCATAAGCTGGGTCCATGTTTTACATGGTCTAATTATCATACGTACTTGAACCATCATAAAATATTGCAGCAAGTTTAACAGCTGTATGCCTTTACTAACACCAACAAGTCAGTGGAAACTCAGTGTTTTATCGAGACACTCTCTCTAGGAAGATTACCAACCAAGGTAGAGAGTTCAGCTTACACTTTTCTACACAGAGTAGGTGTAAAAGTTTTTATTTCAGAGATTTCCTTTTCAGAGAAAGCAAGTTATGTTGACAAATATTTGGTGAGTAAATAAATAAAATTTTATATTTGTTGTGCAAATGATTTTGTCATTAAATAATGTACTAACAAATGTTTGAATAATTAAAACTTAATTTATATATGAATATTGAATAATTTCCAGATAAATTTGTTTTCATTATTATAAACTTGTTTGTTCCAAGTATTTTGATCATCTGCATTAGTTCTGGCATGTTTGCAACAGTTTTGTTCATATTTTGTTCAGTTTTTCTGCTTTTCATTTTCAACCTAAATTGCTTTGTCCTTCATCTTTGAAAGAAATAGAGTTTTGTTCCAACACTCTACTCAGCAACACAAACAACTGCATTTTCCTTTTCTTTCGCGAGGAACTTTGCCAAGAACTCCTTCTCTTACTTCAAACTTGTTTATTTTTTCTACATTCCTTCTTTTTTTTTTAAGAAGTAATCTCTGAAATTTATTGCAGTCTCAAATTCTCCAAATTACAATGACTCAAAAATAGAATTGGCAAATGTTATTTCCTACTGATTCATTTGTTGTCTTTAAAAATGTCTTTAAAAGTGGCCGGATAGTTTTTGTTATATTGGCTTCTTTTTATCTTTTTCACTGCTAACAATAGAATTCAGTAAATAAAACAAAAGTTTTCAAGTCAGTAACATCAAAGGAAAACAACCTGAAGACTAATAATAGTTTTCAGTTTTTTTATATAAAATATAAAAGAATTAAACCAATTGCCAGTATTTGTTTGTTCACCAAGGTACCCACGGTGGAGGCACTATCGGTAGTCAGGGACAGACTGGCTTCGAACTAGGAGAACGTATCAGTATTCCACTAGATAACCTGATGGAGATGCTGTCTTTCTGCACACAAAAAAAAAAAAAAAACACTTCGAACTGGGATCAAATATATATCTGCAGGATGAATACTTAGAAATGGGCTCGCCATTATCACCCTCACTGGCTAACATATACATGGAATACTTTAATGAGATGGCATTAGAATCCACAGCTCTAAAGTCAACTCTATGGCTGAGATACGTTGATGATACTCTGGCCACACCAGGAAGAGGTCCAGATGCTACTGGACCATGTGAACTCAATAAGATCATCAATACAGTTCACTAAGGAAAAAGAGAGTGACAACAAACTGGCATTACTGGATGTGATAATAACTCGAACAGAGTGGGGGGTTCAAGACATCCGTATACCAACGTTCACAGGACAATACCTCGACTTCAACTTCACCACCCCATATAATGTAAAGAAAGGAATCGTCTGATGCCTGCAACATTGAGCAAAAGTCATAAACAGTGACTAAGAAACTTACGAACATGAAATGGTCAGTATAAGCAGTACCCTAAAACGTAACAATTATCCAGGGTACATGACAACAACTCCAACAAACAGGGAAGGGAGGGTGCATGAGGATAATAACTCTCAGAAAACAGCCTCGTTCTGTCTACCCTATGTAAGAGTTATCGGAGAAAATACAAAGTATCTGTGGTCCATATAATATTAGGACGATCTTCAGAAGTGGTTATACACTTCGCAGGTACCTCTCCTGAGTAAGACTCCCAACAAATGAGAACATGACTAAGGACTGTGTGTACACCATTCCATGTAGCCGTGGAAAGAAATATAAAGGAGAAACAGGCTGCCCTCTTAAAGTAAGGCTACAAAAACATTGTAAGGCCGTAACACGAGGGGAAATAGAAAAATCGGGCGAAGCTGACCACACATGGAGAAAAAAAGGGGATCACCGCCACCTATGGGATAAAGTTGAAATAATAGATAGCAAATGCCACTGGAAACTACATAAACTTAAGGAATCAGCACATATGCCAACCAAGCATAGTGATAAATACAATATGGAACCAGTAATACGGAGTGCCAGAGAAAATCATTATTGTCAAAAATTGCAATAAGAGCTCTGGTAAAAATACTAAAGAAAACCGTTAACATCAGAAAATACTAGAGAAAACCATTAACACCAAAAATTGCAGTATGAACTCTGGTAAAAAATGGTACTGAACATAAGGTTTATAAGTCCCAGAAATTCAGTTATTGTCCTTAAGGACACATGGTCCAGTGGATATAGACGTTGGTTAGTTTTAGTGACTTGCCCCAAAGAGTTGTGAGTTCAATACCAGGTTACAGCAGTGGTTTAACAAGCAACTATGAGTCAAGTTAAAGGGAGATTACTTATGACGACTAAAAGAGGCAAAGAGGCTTCAGACAAGTAATGAGAATGATATACTGCAGTGATCATAATAAAGGATTCAGTTCAAAATTTCTACACCTGAAAAAGGCCAGAGCGTACAATAGCTGAAATGTCGTACAAATGGCAACATTATTGAGGACAATAGTCTGAATAGTGTAAATTAATTGCCATTTTGAAAAAATAATAGAATTTTTTTAAATCTGACAAAATTATTTTTAATGAGATTGTTTAAAATTTTTGTGAAAAAATTCACAGTGATTTTCAGATTAAATATTTTTTTTATGTTTTGTCTGTATATATTTTGTTCTTTTATTATTCTTTGTTTTTTTCGAGGGGGGGCATTATTTTGCCTTCAAATTACATAATCCTGAGTAAGGTTGAAGAAAAACATCTGCTATGTAAATGTAAGAATAAAACAGAAAGAAAAGAAACTCACACTACAATAATAAAAGCATTTTTTAAAAAGATTTATTATTGAAACAATAAAATATTAATTAATCAATAAATACAAATGGGAATAAGGTCCATGAAAGAGTCTGGTTTTGAAAATTTAAAACAGCAATGACCATAGTTTATAACAATTGAACAGCAATTGGTTTAACACAATTTTCCATCAGTGTAGAAATTCTTCAAAGATAGAAATTATTGATATTATAGACAAAACAAAAAGAAAAATAATGTTTTCTATTGACTAGCACACTGATCTACTACAAATTGGCATAATCATCGCCATAGTTATTCTTGGTTGAATCAGCACAATACAATGTTTGCTGTTGGGATTACAGATTGTGGCATTATCTATAATGACAAGGTCTGCTGGAACAAGATGATAAAGATGAAAGGCTGAAAACTATTTATTTACATCATTGACAACTCATCCCAACACATCTTTGAAGTGTATATTGAGATTGATTGGTATTTCTTTCATTTTATTCATTAGTGAGCATCAGCAATTAAAAATAAAGAATAAGGCTCCAATAAGACACAAACTTGCATCACTTGCATCTCTACTTTACAAATTAGGTTACTGTAATTCAAATTGAACGCATTTCTTTATTTTTCCTTTACCTGGAATGTCTGATATACTATTATATTATTTGTTTAAATAAATTACCAATTTGTCAGAAATTTTGAGATGAAAAGTTATCATTTTATATGCTTTTCTATTTGTAAAAACATGCCCATTTTGACTGATATACTCATATTTCAGTCTTTATGCTCTCTAACCTCCTTCAATTACCTGTTATTATACTTAGCAGCCTTCTCAGAGTTTTGAGTTAACTCATTTTTTTCAAAATGTGAGAAGTGGGGAGATTGCTCTCATTCAACTTTACTCTCCAGCATTTTGGCCTATATGAATAATGAGAGAGAGAGAGAGAGAAAAGCACAAAAACTCAAATGTATTCAATAATGGCTAATAACAGCCAAGTACTACCCAGACATTGGGTAATTATATCTAGATATGCACCCGAAACCAAAAAGATGATTGGAAATGTAGAAAAATAAATAAAAAATTTTAAAGAATTTTAATTAATCTTTAACAAAACTTGTATAAAGGGAAAATTGCTGCCCCAATACACTAATATATATATATATTATTGTGAATCAGCTGAAGACATCAAAAGGTAGAAACTTGGGTCGCAAAATAACTCGTTTACAAATGAAAAATATTCAAAAGTTTTACAATATAATTGTATTGAACACTTTTTAATACAACTGGGTACTGGTCTAACTTAATTTGCTGCAGACCCCGCCAGTTCCTTTCCAGTGCATGTCGCAGCTAATGACTGTCTGCCTCCTTTACACGAGGTCTCTCCTCACCACCAACAACAAATATGAACAACCATATCTCCGCAAAAATAGCTAAACCAAGCAAAATAAAATCACCTCAACCTCTTAACATTTCCTTCACTAACATCTGGGGTATTCGAACAAACTTCTGTAGCAATGAACCTTTCTTACATGTTGTAAGACTAATCTCAACCCCTCAATTCCCTCCTCTGACTTCTCGATCTCTGGCTACCTTACCCTCTTAAGGACGGTCTCAACTGTTCATATGCATGGTCTGGGGATTTACGTCAGTGAACACCTCCCTCTAGCTAGAGTGACATCTCTTGAATCTCCTGACCACCCATACATGTGTCTTCGTCTGTCACTTCTCAAATCGGTTAACTATCTTTTCTTTCTGTGCCGTTCGTCCGCCTCTCATGACTGCTCTCTACTAGACAGCATCTCTGACAATATAGATAGGGTTACTTCCTCCCACCCATTCGCTAACATATTTGTGTTCGGAGATCTTAATGCCCATCATGCCAAATGACTAAAAGACTCTGTCACTGATTCAGCTGGCATTCACGTCATGAACTTTGCTATTTCTCAATCCCTTATGCAAGTGGCGGATTTCCCCACGCACTTTCTCAGTATCCCTTCAGGACTCGCTTCTCTACTAGATCTCTGTTTCACCTCTGTACCTGCCAAGTCTCACAACTTTGGCCTCTCAGTAACTCCGACCATGCTGTTGTTTCTATTAATATCTCTCTTCACTCTCACTTCCCCTATCCAAGCCTCTTACTGCTACCAAAGAGTAGACTGGGGTGTGTTTCACGATTTCCTATGCGACATCCCTTGGGGAAAAGTGTTCAGTCTCCCAGTTGAGGACTGCACCTCTGAGGTCGTATCCTGGGTGAAAGCTGGCATTGATGCCTTCATACCGATCAGGAAGTTCCGTGCAAAACCTCATTCTTCTCCCTGGCTCACTCCTGCCTGTTCAGCCGCCATTGCCCACAGAAACTACTACTTCCGGCTATTTTGAAGCCATGCAACTGACCACAATTCGTCTCTGCTTGTAATAAGTGCAAGAGGATCCTGAATAATGCCAAGCTCCTGTTTGCTGAAAGAATGATACAGTGCATAGCTGACCGCAAGTTCGACTCCAAGGACTATTGGCGGCTATGCAAACGTGTGCTGAACAACAGCAAATCCTCCATCTCTCCCTTAATCAATAAATTCGAGGTCCTCACGGCACCTATGGACAAGGCCGAGTGCTTTGCTCGCAGATTCTCATCAAACTCCACATTTGACTCGTCAGGAGTACCCGCACCCGACTTCCCTCTTAGAAGTGAGGCTCAACTGAAAAATCTTCACATAACTCCGTCTTTGGTATCTAAGATAATATCAAAGCTTGACCCCCATGCGGCGAGCGGAGGTGATGGAATCCTGGTCATTGTCCTGAAGAAATGTGCCCTTGAACTCTCCTCTGTCCTCTCTAAACTCTATAATTATTACCTTTCTCCTTCCTGTTTTCCTGCCTGCTGGAAGTCCTCTTCTGTGGTTCCTGTATTTAAGAACTCAGGGGAACCTTCGGACACATCAAATTATCGCTCTATCAGCCTATTACCAATTTTCAGAAAAGTGTTCAAGGCTATGATCAATGCTGAGATAGTTCAAAATCTTACTGTCCATAAACTGTTCTCAGACAGACAGTAGGTCTACTGCCGATATGCTAACGACTATCATGGAGTACATATATCAGGCCCTCGATAAGTCCGGCGAGGCGCGTGCTGTTGCCCTGGATATCTCCAAGGCTTTTGATAGGGTTTGGCACACTGGCCTTCTACACAAGCTACAGTATCACTGGACGCTTGCTTGATCTAATTCAATCTTTCATATCTAACCACATAATGAATGTCGTCTTGAATGGGCATGCCTCCACATCCTACTGCACGAACGCTGGTGTCCCCCGGGTCTTTATTCTAGGCCCGACGCTCTTTCTAATCTTCATAAAGGATCTCCCAGAAGTGATCAAATTCCAATTAGGCATCTACGCAGATGATACCACCATTTACTCCCGCATCAGTAAGAAATATGGCGAGGCGGAGAAACATAACCTCGCTGCTGATCTTGGGAAGGACCTCCACCCAATGATGGACTGGGGTAAGAAGTGGTTTGTAAATTTCAATGCTTCTAAAACAAAACTCTTCTCTGTCAACCATCACAGACAATCTCTCCTACCACCCATAAGCATGGATCAAGCATATCTTCTTGAAAGCAATACACTGCACCTCCTCGGCCTTACCCTATCTTCCGACCTCAAGTGGAAGATTGACTCAATAGCTAAATCCACTGCTAGGAAGATTGAATCACTGTGTCGGGCCAGGAAGTTTTGTCCACCTGAATCGATCTTGCACATATACAAATCAACCATCAGACCGTGCATGGAATACTGTTGTCATATCTGGTCAAGCGCCCTTGCTGTGCATCTCAGTGTTCTCGACAGACTCCAAAGGAGAATCTGTAATGTGATTGATTCCGACTTGGCAGTTTGACTCCAGCCACTTTCTCATTGGCTTGATGTAGCTTTCTTCTGTCTCTTCTATAAATATTTTCATGGTTTCTGCTCTGACGAACTTATGTCACTGTTGCCCCACTCGACAAAAATTTCCTCAGGCAACCAGACTGGCAACAAGGTCTCACCCTTTTACAGTTAGATCAACCAAATGCAGGCAACAATTCTACTCCATCAGCTTCTTTTATCGCGCTTCCTGCCTGCAGAACTCCCTTCCGTATACTTGCTTTCCTGACAGCTACAACCTCCAGGAATTCAAAGGCAAAGTCAATTCCCATCTCTTATTCACTTAACTCCAGCCCTCTCTACATCACCCCGTGTATCTTGTTCTTTTCCTTTCTCTCTACCTTCGCAACTGTCTTCACTCCTGAGTTCACATCCTTCTCTTGCCCTTTCTCTTTCACCCCCTGTAGCTGGTTCGTCTTTCTCTTCACTCTCCTCCTGTATAAAACTTAACTCTCTTATGTAGACCCCTGCACATCAGTGGCAATACGGCCTTGCTTGGGATGAAACTTTTTAAAAACAAAAATTATGACCATTAAATAAATAATTAGTATATATGTGTGTGTATGTGTGTGTGTATTAATTATATAGACAAGAAATATTTTAATTTTTTTATGTATTTTCTTTATTATTTTTTTTTGTTTTTATTCTTTATAATTTCACTCCAAGTTAGTTACTGAGTGTGAAAAAATAAGAAAAAGTGCAAGAACATTATTAAGAAGCAAGAACAATAAAAGGAGAGGAATGAAGAAGACAGTAGATAATGATTGACACTGCATTTAAATTTTTAAATATCAAAGTTGGCTGGAAAGCAAGAAGTCAGAAGAGAGTTCCATAAGTGAGTAGTGTGAGAAAAGAAACTGTTAGTAAAGAACTTATTGTTGCATCTCAGCCAATTCAACTGTAAAATGATGAAACTTTGTTGCCAATTTAGTACTGCAGGTAAATTCATAAAGTCTAGGTACCATAGAGCAAAGCTCATCAGAACAATTACTATTAAAGTATATTGAAAAGGCACAGGGAAGCTATATTACAGTGATGGTGGAAAAGTGACTGAAGCCAGGATACCTTGTCAGGACCAATAACATTGCAGTTTCTTTTTTTATTTCTCTACTTATCAGAAGCATCAAACTATAAGTGACAACAAAATTAGAAGCATGAATGAATGGTAGACTTATATAAAGAAAAAATGCAGGAATTGTCCATCTGTTATAAAATTCTTCTGATATATTTTTTAAATATTCAAACCTCCATTTCCTAGACTAATAATTTACTTATTGTATATTTTATTGTATTTTAAGAGGTTTGAGAATGTATTCTCTGCAGTTAATGATGCATAAGATGCAAGTATAATGAATCTTTTATTACTGGGAACATTGTATTTGATGTGACCTTGTATGCTGGTCAGATAAGTGGTAAGTTAATTATTGTTGTAAGAAATTGTGGTAGTATAACCAATATAAAAAGAATTTTGTTTGAAGTTTCAATCTCCTCTTGGTCATAAGTATATGTTTAACATATTGTTTTTATGTAGTATTCTTTTCTTTTTGTTTTTAAAGAATCATTTTATTTGTGAAAATGACAGTCAATATTTTTAATTTTTGTAGTAGATAATTAATCAGATATATTTGTTAGGATGGAAGGGAAATACATCTTTATGTATAACTCGACTATATTCTGTAAAAAACGGTTTAATTTCTATTTTTGTCTTCAGAAATTGAATTAAATCAACTTTACAGTGTTAGCTGCTTGTGGTAAGTCAACTGGAATTCAGTCCATTTTTTCAGTCTGTTTTTGTGAAATTTCTTGGAAATTATTTTATTTATTCATTTTTTTTTTTTTTTCGTCTTTTGGTCGTGTTTGATTTTTTTTTTTCGTCACTTAATTTGTGTAAATAATTTTGCTATTCAAGGGTATTTTCGACTAATGATAAATAGCATCACGGTTCAATTATTTCCATTAGTTTTGTCTTGTAGAAGATTTAAATTTCTGTCTTCGAGAGATTGAATTCTTAACGGTTTGGCATGCGAACGCAAGCAACATAACTCGACTATATTCTGTAAAAAACGGTTTAATTTCTATTTTTGTCTTCAGAAATTGAATTAAATCAACTTTACAGTGTTAGCTGCTTGTGGTAAATCAACCGGGATTCAGTTCATTTTTCAGTCTGTTTTTGTGAAATTTCTTGGAAATTATTTTATTTATTTATTTATTTTTTTTTTTTTTCGTCTTTTGGCCGTCTTTGTTTTTGTTTTGTTTTTTTTCGTCACTTAATTTGTGTAAATAATTTTGCTATTCAAGGGTATTTTCGACTAATGATAAATAGCATCACGGTTCAATTATTTCCATTAGTTTTGTCTTGTAGAAGATTTAAATTTCTGTCTTCGAGAGATTGAATTCTTAACGGTTTGGCAAGCGAACGCAAGCAACATAACTCGACTATATTCTGTAAAAAACGGTTTAATTTCTATTTTTGTCTTCAGAAATTGAATTAAATCAACTTTACAGTGTTAGCTGCTTGTGGTAAGTCAACTGGGATTCAGTCCATTTTTTCAGTCTGTTTTTGTGAAATTTCTTGGAAATTATTTTATTTATTTATTTATTTTTTTCGTCTTTTGGTCGTCTTTGATTTTTTTTTCGTCACTTAATTTGTGTAAATAATTTTGCTATTCAAGGGTATTTTCGACTAATGATAAATAGCATCACGGTTCAATTATTTCCATTAGTTTTGTCTTGTAGAAGATTTAAATTTCTGTCTTCGAGAGATTGAATTCTTAACGGTTTGGCAAGCGAACGCAAGCAACATAACTCGACTATATTCTGTAAAAAACGGTTTAATTTCTATTTTTGTCTTCAGAAATTGAATTAAATCAACTTTACAGTGTTAGCTGCTTGTGGTAAGTCAACTGGGATTCAGTCCATTTTTTCAGTCTGTTTTTGTGAAATTTCTTGGAAATTATTTTATTTATTTATTTATTTTTTTCGTCTTTTGGTCGTCTTTGATTTTTTTTTCGTCACTTAATTTGTGTAAATAATTTTGCTATTCAAGGGTATTTTCGACTAATGATAAATAGCATCACGGTTCAATTATTTCCATTAGTTTTGTCTTGTAGAAGATTTAAATTTCTGTCTTCGAGAGATTGAATTCTTAACGGTTTGGCAAGCGAACGCAAGCAACATAACTCGACTATATTCTGTAAAAAACGGTTTAATTTCTATTTTTGTCTTCAGAAATTGAATTAAATCAACTTTACAGTGTTAGCTGCTTGTGGTAAGTCAACTGGAATTCAGTCCATTTTTTCAGTCTGTTTTTGTGAAATTTCTTGGAAATTATTTTATTTATTCATTTTTTTTTTTTTCGTCTTTTGGTCGTGTTTGATTTTTTTTTTTCGTCACTTAATTTGTGTAAATAATTTTGCTATTCAAGGGTATTTTCGACTAATGATAAATAGCATCACGGTTCAATTATTTCCATTAGTTTTGTCTTGTAGAAGATTTAAATTTCTGTCTTCGAGAGATTGAATTCTTAACGGTTTGGCATGCGAACGCAAGCAACATAACTCGACTATATTCTGTAAAAAACGGTTTAATTTCTATTTTTGTCTTCAGAAATTGAATTAAATCAACTTTACAGTGTTAGCTGCTTGTGGTAAATCAACCGGGATTCAGTTCATTTTTCAGTCTGTTTTTGTGAAATTTCTTGGAAATTATTTTATTTATTTATTTATTTTTTTTTTTTTTTTCGTCTTTTGGCCGTCTTTGTTTTTGTTTTGTTTTTTTTCGTCACTTAATTTGTGTAAATAATTTTGCTATTCAAGGGTATTTTCGACTAATGATAAATAGCATCACGGTTCAATTATTTCCATTAGTTTTGTCTTGTAGAAGATTTAAATTTCTGTCTTCGAGAGATTGAATTCTTAACGGTTTGGCAAGCGAACGCAAGCAACATAACTCGACTATATTCTGTAAAAAACGGTTTAATTTCTATTTTTGTCTTCAGAAATTGAATTAAATCAACTTTACAGTGTTAGCTGCTTGTGGTAAGTCAACTGGGATTCAGTCCATTTTTTCAGTCTGTTTTTGTGAAATTTCTTGGAAATTATTTTATTTATTTATTTATTTTTTTCGTCTTTTGGTCGTCTTTGATTTTTTTTTCGTCACTTAATTTGTGTAAATAATTTTGCTATTCAAGGGTATTTTCGACTAATGATAAATAGCATCACGGTTCAATTATTTCCATTAGTTTTGTCTTGTAGAAGATTTAAATTTCTGTCTTCGAGAGATTGAATTCTTAACGGTTTGGCAAGCGAACGCAAGCAACATAACTCGACTATATTCTGTAAAAAACGGTTTAATTTCTATTTTTGTCTTCAGAAATTGAATTAAATCAACTTTACAGTGTTAGCTGCTTGTGGTAAGTCAACTGGGATTCAGTCCATTTTTTCAGTCTGTTTTTGTGAAATTTCTTGGAAATTATTTTATTTATTTATTTATTTTTTTCGTCTTTTGGTCGTCTTTGATTTTTTTTTCGTCACTTAATTTGTGTAAATAATTTTGCTATTCAAGGGTATTTTCGACTAATGATAAATAGCATCACGGTTCAATTATTTCCATTAGTTTTGTCTTGTAGAAGATTTAAATTTCTGTCTTCGAGAGATTGAATTCTTAACGGTTTGGCAAGCGAACGCAAGCAACATAACTCGACTATATTCTGTAAAAAACGGTTTAATTTCTATTTTTGTCTTCAGAAATTGAATTAAATCAACTTTACAGTGTTAGCTGCTTGTGGTAAGTCAACTGGGATTCAGTCCATTTTTTCAGTCTGTTTTTGTGAAATTTCTTGGAAATTATTTTATTTATTTATTTATTTTTTTCGTCTTTTGGTCGTCTTTGATTTTTTTTTCGTCACTTAATTTGTGTAAATAATTTTGCTATTCAAGGGTATTTTCGACTAATGATAAATAGCATCACGGTTCAATTATTTCCATTAGTTTTGTCTTGTAGAAGATTTAAATTTCTGTCTTCGAGAGATTGAATTCTTAACGGTTTGGCAAGCGAACGCAAGCAACATAACTCGACTATATTCTGTAAAAAACGGTTTAATTTCTATTTTTGTCTTCAGAAATTGAATTAAATCAACTTTACAGTGTTAGCTGCTTGTGGTAAGTCAACTGGAATTCAGTCCATTTTTTCAGTCTGTTTTTGTGAAATTTCTTGGAAATTATTTTATTTATTCATTTTTTTTTTTTCGTCTTTTGGTCGTGTTTGATTTTTTTTTTTCGTCACTTAATTTGTGTAAATAATTTTGCTATTCAAGGGTATTTTCGACTTTTACTAAGTTAAAACTTTGTCAGCCTCAGTCACTTTTTCCTTGTTTTTTTTTTTTTTTTTTTTTTAATTGGAGTAGATAGTTTCTACTATCGCCCGGTCTCACACTCCACCCCCTTCTTTTGAATGAGTTTAGAGGTGATCACCTTGTTTCTTGTTTAGGAAGGGGTTCCCGGTTCATCCCCTTTCTCTGGTCTTGGTGTTAGTTCAGCTGGAAGCTCTTTGCAGTTACGGAGTATGGTGGCAACGTCTTTACATTCTGAGGGTACCGGGTTGGCAGTTTCCTGGTTGCTGCTTCCGACTGGTAGTTAGGAGCCCGAACTCTTGCGTAGCGTCTTGAGAGGCTGCTCTGATCAACAGTTGAATAATACCGGGGTTCTTGTAGTGCCATATCGCGCATGGACGGGCGTCCCTGCATGAACGTTCGGTGGGCAACCCCGAGGCCACATTATGTTATAGGCCGCGCCAGTCTCCATCCTTCACAAGTTGCAAATGATTGACCGACTGATTCTATTCTAAGACCACTCCTTAACTGAATTACTATGGAAAAAAGCAAACATAATAACAAAACTAAACCAGCTCATTTGAAAACGCCCAAACCTGTCTGCATCTCTTTCACTAACATACGCGGCATCCGCACCAACTTCCCCAGCGTAGATTCTTTCCTCCATAATAACTCACCTGATATATTAGCCCTATGTGAAACTAATCTTAACCCTTCTATCCCCTCATCTGAGTTCTGCGTTCCTGGCTACCTTCCCCTCTTCAGGAAGGACTCCAATGTTCATATGCATGGGCTTGGTGTCTATGTCAGCGAACACCTTCCCTTAGCTAGGGTGTCATCTTTTGAATCCCCAGATCATTCTTTCATGTGCTTCCGCCTCTCACTTCTCAGCTCGATTAGCTATCTCTTCTTTCTGTACCGCTCTCCTTCCTCCCCTGACTGTTCGTTACTTGACATCATTTCTGACAATATTGACAAAGCCATTTCTACCCATCCCTCTGCCCATGTATTCGTGTTTGGTGACTTTAACGCCCACCACACCAAGTGGCTGAAGAACGCTGTCACTGACCCTGCTGGTGTCCACACCATGAACTTTTCAATCACCCAATCCCTTACGCAAGTAGTGGACTTCCCCACGCGTTTCTCCGACAACCCTAACGGAAGGAACTCACTTCTAGACCTCTGCTTCACTTCCATCCCAGACTCTTGCACTACCAGACAACTCTGCCCACTTGGAAACTCTGACCACACTGTAGTGTCCGTCAATATTTCACTCCACTCCCGCCCGACCCATGAAACACAGACAAGTAGAATATCATACTGCTATCAAAGAGCAGACTGGGATTCGTTCCGAGACTTCCTCTGTGACATCCCTTGGAACAACGTCTTTAGTCTTCCCATCGAAGAATGTGCATCCGAGGTCTCCTCCTGGGTTAAGGCTGGCATTGATGCCTTCATCCCTGCTAGGAAATTCCAGCTTAAATCTCATTCGTCTCCATGGTTCTCACCCGCTTGTTCGGCTGCCATTGCCCACCGGAATCATTTCTTCCGACTTTATCGTAACTATGCGTCGGAACAAAACAGGCGCCTTTTCACTTCAGCTCGTAATAAGTGTAAAAGGGTACTTAACGAAGCTAAGATGTTGTTTGCTGCCAGAATGAAGCAACGCATAGCATGCTCTAAATTCGGCTCTAAAGACTACTGGCGACTCTGTAAAAGAGTACTTAACAAGAGCAAGTCCACAATACCCCCGCTAATCAACAAATTTGAGGTCCTCACCTCCCCAGCAGATAAGGCTGAATGTTTTGCCCGCAGATTCTCGAACAATTCGAGTCTGGACTCGTCTGGAGTTTTTACACCCGACTTCTCACCTAGAACCGAGGCACAACTGAATGATGTCCACATTACACCTTCGCTTGTCTCTAAGATAATCTTAAAACTTGACCCTCACAAAGCGAGCGGTGGTGACGGAATCCCAACCATAGTCTTAAAGAAATGTGCCCCTGAAATCTCCTCTGTCCTTTCTAAGCTCTACAACCTCTGCCTATCTGCTTCCTGCTTTCCTGCCTGTTGGAAATCTTCCTCTATAGTTCCTATATTTAAAAACACTGGAGAACCCTCTGACCCTGCAAATTACCGCCCTATCAGCCTTCTTCCGATCTTTGGCAAAGTGTTCGAAGCCATTATCAACGCCGAGGTGGTTCAGCATCTCACAGCACACAGGCTCCTCTCGGACAAGCAATATGGTTTCCGCTTCACCAGGTCTACTGCTGATATGCTAACGACCATCACCGAGTACATATACCAGGCACTCGACAGGAATGGCGAAGCTCGAACCGTTGCATTGGATATATCTAAGGCGTTCGACAGAGTTTGGCATGCTGGCCTTCTATGTAAACTGCGGAGCTATGGTATAACTGGACATTTGTTTGAACTAATCCAGTCATTCCTCTCTAACCGCACAATGAAAGTGGTATTAAACGGACATGCCTCTCAGAACTACCATACAAACGCAGGTGTCCCCCAAGGCTCCATCTTAGGTCCTACACTCTTCCTGATATATATTAATGATCTCCCTGATTCCATAAGAACCCAAATAGGTTTGTACGCCGATGACACCACAGTTTACTCTCGCCTCCAACAAAAATCTGGTGTAGGCGTCAAAGCTAAACTTGCAGCCGAGATTGAAAAAGACCTCCAATCCATATTGGACTGGGGTAAGAAATGGCTAGTAAATTTTAATGCTTCTAAAACGAAGCTACTGTCAATTAACCATCATCGACAATCTCACCTACCTCCCATTAGCATGGACCAGGCTTGCCTCCCAGAGAGTAAAACACTGCGCCTCCTTGGTCTCACACTTTCAGCGGACCTCAAATGGAATGACTATATCGAATCCATTGCTAAATCCGCTGCTATGAAAGTCGGTTCTCTGTGTAGGGCCCGGAAGTTTTTTCCGTCTAAATCTATCCTGCACATTTACAAATCTACCATCCGCCCGTGCATTGAATACTGCTGCCATATCTGGTCGGGTGCCCCTGCTGTTCTCCTCGGGCTTCTCGATAAGGTTCAGAGGAGGGTCTGTAATGTGATAGATACCGACTTGGCAGACCGCCTGCAGTCTCTCTCCCACCGGCGAGACGTGGCTTCGCTATGTCTCTTCTATAAATACTTTCACGGCTTCTGCTCCGATGAACTTAGATCACTGGTGCCCCCTAAATACGAATTTGCACGAGATACTAGATTAGCAACTAGATCCCACCCTTTTACAGTGAAATCGATAAAATGCAGCCGTAACTTCTATTCCAACAGTTTCTTTCCTCGCACTTCCCGACTGTGGAATTCTCTTCCAAACGATTGCTTCCCCGACGGCTACAATCTCCAGGAGTTTAAATGTAAGGTCAATAGACACCTCCTAACACACTAACCTGCTCCCATTCTATCAAACACTCTTCCCATCTGCCCGACACTCATCCTCGCTATCCTTACTCATCTATCACCTTTCTCCTGACATTCCCTATGTCTAACCACTCCTTCTCTTTACCTTCCCCTATGTAGCCCCATGCGCAATAGTGGCAGTGGAATGCCTTGCTTGGGGTGAGATGATTAAAAAAAAAAAAAAAAATGTATGATATTCTTAATAGCAATCTCATCCTGTCTATAATGAACACACACACTGGTTACAATAAAGTAAGTTTTTTGTATTACTGTTTTCTTTTATGAATGTTGTGTGGGTTATTATTCTGATTAATTTTATTTTGGGTAATTTTTATTCATTTGTCAACAATATATTTAGGGAATCTATTGTTAATAAGAGTTTTTTTTATACTATCTTGTGGGTAGAATGCTTAGTTTAGTAGGGTTCTTTTTAGAAATAATTTTTTATTATGGTAATTTTATACTTGTGAAGATATTCATTGTTGGAATTAAAATGGTTGGCATTTCACTTGAAGTAAACTTTGAAGAAAAAGGTTTTTAAATGCTAAGTCAACATAACAATTGTGTTTGAAAGGCTGATTTAATTGTGGAGCAATGTTTAAGGAATTATTTAAGGGATAAAAAATATTCCTAAATAGCAGGATAATTTTGCTTGGAATGAGTGTAAAAATATTAAGACCACTGAATAAGAGAACAATTTGTTAAGCAACAATTAATATGACAATTGATAATGAAGAGTTAGAAAGATCTTGTTAGCTTTAAAATAATTGATGAGACTGTTTGGAGCATGTCATAAATAAACATTGAAATATTGACAAATTTTGCCACATACTCTTTTTTGTTACTCAGATTTATAATCTTTGGAGGAGTTTTTTTTTTCATTCTTTTTGCTTTCTCTTCAAAATGAATCTTGTCTCAAAATTTAAAGAGCTTGTATAACAAATTTGCTACAAAATTAAAAAGTAAAATAGTAAAAAAAATTGAAAAATATGAAAGCAAACAAGATATCACTAGTTTTACATTTATACAAAAGACTGAAATACAACATGGAAGACTAGGCTCAAACTGACATTAAAAATTCAAGAAGCAACTTAAAATAACTATGACTTCAAATCTTAAGTAGATGTGGTTCATTATCATAAATAACATCTGCAATATTTATTCAGACGGATATTTGAATTGTTGCTCACATCATTTTTATATTTTTAAGTTGATAAAGGTTTGTAACAACAACAACAATTACATAAGTAAAAAATAAATTCTTATGTTAAATAAAAAATAGTCAGAAGTGTTCAGACAAAGAAAGTTTTAAATTCTATTAATTATTTAGACCAGATACTTTATCTTTGTTGTTTTCAGTTCTTTACTTTAGCTGATGTTCTTTAGCCATCCATAACATGTGGCATTTGGCAATCATTAAGTCTATCTATTTTTATTTTACACTATTGCTAAAGCTTCTCATACTTGAATTTGAAAACTGGATTAATTATGAAATGTGATAACAATTTTAAAATCTGAAGAAATTACAAATAAAATGCTGTGATCATTTACAACCTCCAAAGAATGAAGAAAGTCAAAGAGCTCATTGACTTTCTGGTTAAAATATAGTAATCAAAACAAAAATTGAGTATACTTGTTGAAATAATCTTCTTATTGGTCTTTCTAGAATCTGTATAAGCATATTTTATCTACATTGCTCTTTTTATTCATTTATTTATATTTTCCTGGTTTTTTTCCTTCACCTATCTTCTTCCTAGAGATTAAATCCTTGTAATTCTGTAGGGAGATCCACACTAATACATTTCTGAATGACTAAAACAGTTTCTTTTTATCCATAGTTGCTCTTCTCATCTTTTAATCTGTTTATTCTTTTTTATTCTTTTTTGTTTAGTGCAGTGATTTACACAGATCTGGCGAGGGGGGGATGGAAAAGTTATAAATGGAGCTCATAAGTTAAACATTTCATGAAATTCCCATTGAAAATATATTTCTTTTGATAAGGCTACTGCTTGCACATTTCTTTCTACAATCCAAATAAGCTATTTTCTTTGCAGCTGGCTGGCACTAAAAACTCAACAGTTAGAAGTGAGGAATGACTGAGAGATTATTTAAAGACCTGAAATAAGGAGATTAACTTCTGAAGGTTATTTAAAAAAAAAATAGAAGCAAATGAATAATGAAAAATATTTACCTGTTTTGTAATATTTTTTACTATGACAGAAAATATTCAATATGCACTGAGAAAAAAAAACCCTCAAAGAAAGAATCTGCTAGAAAACTCAATCAACCCAAAACTCCTACGTTTTTTTTCTCTCTTTCACTTTCTTTCTCTCTGTCTATATCTCTTTTTCTTTTTTACTCTGTCTGTCTTTCTCTCTCTTTCTTTCTGTAACCTTATTTTGCTCAAACTCTTTTTCCTTCTCTCTCTCTCTCTTTGTCGTTCTCTCTTTTTCCAGTCTATATCTTCCTTTCTCTCCCAATCTCTCTCTTCTTTTTGTTTTCTTGTTTTTCTTTTACTTTCTCTGACTCTCTTTTTAGTTCTTTCTTTAATTCTCTCTATTTCGTTTTTCTCTCTTTTTCTACTGTTTCTTTCACTTTCCATTTAACTCTCTCTCTCTCTCTCTCTCTTTTTCTTATTTTTGACATTTTATCTTTCTTTCTCTTTTTTTTAAGATATAAACAAGCACCAAACAATGCAACTCTGACTCACATCATTAAGATGATTATCTAAAGACAAAAGCTACTGCAAATATAATTGTAAAAGCTACTAAAAATAATTTGTTTTTTGATTTTACTTCAGTTTTAATAATTCTCTCATAAATTGCATTGTTTCATTTTTTTATATAATACTTGTAGAAAATTTGATGTCATAATAGCTTTTCATTTTATCTCAGTTCGTATGTTTTGCTGTGATGCCTGCAGCAACAATAAGGAACATATAAAAGGAGATAAAATTGTGAAAACAACTCATGATTCATAATTTGATTAATTATTTGAGATAGTGCTTTCATCTTTATGAAGTTGTGATATATTACATTATTTATAGTGAACTCTGGTAACAATTTGGTCACCCGCTGACAAAAAAAAAGTTTTTACCAAAATTTCAAAGGCGTTCAAACAGATTAAAAAAATTTCAAAAATAATGAAAAATTACTTTGATCTTTCCTCTTAATAATGACATAACATTTTTATAATAAAAATTTGTTTTTATTTAGTTTAGGAGCTTTTTTCTTCATGCTATGCTGTTTTTTCAGCAAATTAGTGAAGGTACTGACATTAAACAATAATATGTAAACTAAAAAAAGGAGTAAAATAGGAAAGGGCATGACTTGATTCTCTTTGTTCTTTACTAATTTTACTGCATTAGATTTTCTACTGATGCCCATTATCCTTTCTTCATAATATCCTTTCTACATAATATCTATAGAATATGTACAGTTAATTACCTTTAAAAGTTTTATTAACAAACTTAATTATGATCACCAAAAATACAATAAAAAATGCTTACGAGAATTTGAAATTTAATCAAAAGTCTATTAACTACCATGCATGATACATGCTTGGGTGATCATGTCTTGAAAGAGACATGGTTAACTGGGCAAAAGATTATCCCACAGTAGGTTGCCATTCCTTTCTGCAGTAGACTGGTAACCAGCCAAGGCTATAGAACCCAACCTGACTGTTATTTAGCTCATAACTGGAGGGAAGAAATGGATTAATACCTTTTCATAGGGTATTTGCACGTAAGTGAATGCAAGGAATTCAACTGGAATTCGAACTCAGCTCCCCAATTTCTCATTCCAAGCTAATATCCACTGCACCACAACACACATCCACTTTAAACAAAAGACAAAATCTAAAAGCATAATTTGAGATAATGTCAACAGAACAAGTTCATCTAAATTCAAGCTAACCCCCAACTTTTCAGGATGGTTTTCCAAATTAATTTCCTCCTCAAAATATTCCTTAAAATAATTTTTAAAATGCAATCTACAGATAATAAAATGATAAAATAATAATTTTTGTGAAATTATCTATTTTTTTTCTAAATATTTCTTTGTGTAGTCGCTGGTTAGTTTTAGTGAAAACAAATTATACCTGTTTAGTTGTATTTTGCATGGGTTTAAAAGTTTTTAGATACATTATAGACTTTAATATTTGCTTGTAGATTTTTGATCAAATTACTTTTTATTGAATATTCCAATAACTAGTATCTATGTTGTCACAAAATAATTATCTTTACAACTTGTTACTTTGGTTTAACAATTTGAATCTAATGTATGTTAGTTCAAAAGACTTTCACACCTAATGTCTATTAGAATCTACTTAAAAGATATAAAAAAAAACTCCCTAAAGCAAATAAAAATATTTATTCCAAATATAACACCATCACATCTTATTTCAATTCTCTTACCACATTCTTAGTTGTTTTAATTTTGAAAATATTCATATTTTTTATGCCATTCTCTCTTTCTTTCTCTTCTATTCACATTTGACATTTGTATGTAATCAAGATTCAGTTGAAGCTGTCGTCTGCTTCTGATTTAATTTACTTTATACAAGTGAATTTTTCTTTTATGTTAATTTCATCAATACGTTTTAACTAGAAAACAGCACCAAAAATAAAACATAGAATCTATGTTCTAAACAGGACTATCATAAGATAAATGCACTTCTCAGTCTAATCTTATATTAGAAATAATTTTGTGTCATTGTAATACACCATTTTTTAAACATTATTCAAGATAAGCAAAATTTCTGTCAAGATATTTTCATTATTGTATAGGAATTTAAAGATCACAAGTTTTTTATTTTGATTGGCTGAAAATGTTACATTTAAATAAAACGAAATAAAAGTTTCTGTGAATTTATATTTTAAAATTATTCCTCATATGTGACAATCAAAGAAAAAAGGTGTCACATAACTAAGATAAATTATGTGAGTCAATATATACATATATATTCACACACACACACACACACACACACACACACACACACACACACACACACATATATATATTAATATTATAGACCAGTTGTAACATAACATCATTTGGCTGTTGCAGCTCATCATGTGAAGAGTTTAATGGACTGAAACACTGTTGAAGCATAGTGCTCAGCTGAAGATTGCACTTGATGTGTGTATGTGTTAATACCTCTGGTTCTCCAGTGACATCCATAAAAGATGGTGACAACTCTGCTAGTGCAGTGACGGTGTGAGCTGCCCACCCTGAGTTTTCACAAGAAGCAGATTGGGTTTCTACAACAATTCTTTATGGCTGCTGAGGACTGGCCTGCACATGTAGGAATGGTGGGATGGGTTATTATTTAAAGATCACATTTGCCTGAAGTCTAGCAAATCCAGACCAGTATGTAATCTTCTGGCCCATCCATGAATCAGGTAGAGTTGCTTGTTTTGTATTGGATGTAAAATGATGTGACTTGCTACGCTTGAAAAAGGAAAAATGGACAGATAATCTTGTGATGATCATGAGAGCCAGAGGAAATGTGATGGCTGTAAAAGAGTCTTGAAGTCAGCAAAGGCTTGCAAGATACACCAGACCAAGTTGAAGTATAGTGATGATTCAGTGACAGAAAAGTGCATGACAGTAGTCGATAAGTCATCAGAGTGTCGGGACCAGGATGAACACCTCAGTGTCCAGCAGGATCTTTTTTTGGAAGCTGAATCCAGTCATTGAATTATCAGATGGCCTTCCTCTGTGGATAGAGTTGAATGGATGAAGACTTAGCAGCAACAATCTATTCACTCCCGGGTGATCCAAGAAGGAAAGTTTGCCAGCTTATGGATATGATCAGTGACTATGGGGTAATGAAGTTTGGATTGAAAGAAAGGAAGTCTAAGACCTTAGCTACAGAGCAGGAAGGTTGGTGGCAGAAAATTATCCAGTTACTGAGGTAAGATATGCATAGGTTACAAGCAGTAATGCATGCTGATGAGCAGAGGGAAGAGAAAATCAAGTCAATATTCGAAGGTATGAGGAAGTGCATTGGCAAGTTGAGTAGGTCAAAGTGGCTTGCCCAAAAGAGACAGAAGGCTGCCAGGGTCCGAAAGTCAATTCATGGAAAGCCTTTTCTGCTTCACAAAACAGTTGTTTAGGGAGAAGGTTAGCAGAATGTTGAGCATTGAACAGGAGTGTCTGGAGAGACACCTTCATGAATCTTCAATGACTTGGAAGAATGTCAAAGGAGTTATACAGAAGTCAAGAGCATGTTCTGCAATGATTTGGGCAAAGATCCATGAGGCTAAAGCTACAAGGAAAGATATTCACATCATCTGACTGGATCTTGCTTATGCATAAAGTTCAGTCCCTCACAACATGAGACAGCTGATGATAGAGTTCTTCTATGTTCTGCAGAGACTCAGGAATTGTCGGGGTGTAAATTTCAAACAGTTCATGCTGTGCTTTTCAATGATGAAGTACACCACAAAGTTTGTGGAGCTACAGAGGGGGATTGTGATGGGATGTGCTATCTCTCCAGTACTGTTTGTGATAGTGATGGAAGTAATCCTGAGAGGTCTAAAGCCAGAGTACCACTTCCTGCAAAATGAGATCAAAATCTGGGCATTTATGAATGATTTAACAATAATTCAAAACAATAACAAGCACAGTTGGTTCTGGAGAGACTTGCAGAGTTGGTAGAGTGGAGTCAGATGGCCTTCAAACCAAGGAAGAGCAGGTCACTGACTAGGAAAAGAGGTTCTGTGATTAATGAAAAGATAGCAACAGTGCAAGAGTAGGATGTGAAGAGCCTTGGGAGATGGTATAGCTTCACTGTGACAGATCATTACTGTGAGGTTGAAGTTCAGCAGCAGGCAAAGGCAGTTCTGCAAAGCACAGACCAATGTGGGCTTCCTGGGAAATATAAAGTTTGGTGTATTCATTTTAGGTTGATGCTGAGACTAATGTGGCCGCTAACTATATATGAGGTGGCACTCTCTTGAGTTGAGATAATTGAGAGGAATATCAGTAAGTGCATACGGAAGTGGCTTGGTACTGCAAAGATTCTGTTGCTGGTTGCTTTGTATAGCAACACCAGGGGTCTTCGGTTACCTGTTACTTCTTTGGTGGAGGAGTATAAGGTAGCAAAGGTGAGAGTGCAGTCCATGCTGTGTTAATTGAAGGATGCTGTAATCCAGGAAAATGTGCTGGAGGTAAGGACAGGAAGAAGGTGGAAGGTGTTGAATGTGATGACAACAGTAGAAGGGATAGTGTAGCAGACAAAAGTTCAAAGTATTACAAGAGAGAGATGTGCTGGGCTTGGTCTGATTGAAAGAGATAGATTTGGGTCAGAAGCCAGTGAACAAAAACAATGCAAGTTGCAGGAACAGGGGCTTCGAAAGCTTGAGGAGACAAGATGACTGGTGCAATATGTTCAACAGGCTCAGCAGAGTCAAAGGCTCAACTGGGAGGGCATTTGTGTTCAGTTGGTCTGATTAGTGGCATCTCAGTGCGAGATATTTAAAGTTCCTCATTCAGGCAGCATATGATGTGGCAACATCACCAGCAAATTTGAGGAGATAGGAAGTTCAGGAGTAACCATCCTGCTGGTTGTGTGGTGAATACAGAAACCTGTGCCATATGCTGTCATCCTGTTCTGAGGTGCTACAGAAAGGCTGGTGCACCTTTAGACATGATTTGGTCCTGGAGATTGTGGCAGCAGCTGCAAGAAGTGCTGATATGCCCTTGTTGGACATGCAAAGAGTGGTCTTTTTGAAATAAGGTGTGACTTGTATAAAGCTAAAGACTAAGATGGAGGACTCAAGGAAGTGGACAGTATTGGTTGATACTACACTGCCAGAAGAGGTTATTGTGTCTGGACTTAGGCTAGATCTAGTGTTGAGAAGAAACATCTGTTACTTGGCCAGCTGACAGTAGCATAGGAGGAAGGGACTGAAGAGATTCATGAAAGAAAGCTACTTCGATATGAGGAACTGGTGTCTGAAGTCTGTGAAAGAGGATACAGCTACACCCTGGTGCTGTTTGAAGTTGGCTGTAGGGATTTTCCTGCTGCTTCCTTAACAAGATTCCTCAAGTGTGCTGGTATCCAAAAACTGAATAAGATAATAAGGGTCAGCGGTGAGAAAGCAGTGGAAGGTAGTGCATTGACTACCCAGAAAGTCAAAATTATCATCATACAGCAGTTATAACATAATATCGCTTAGCTGTTGTGGGTACATCGTGTAGAGGCCAAATCTTTGTTGAAGCATGGTGCTCAGTTAAAGATTGAAGCTGGTGTGAAGCACTTAATATGTACAGGTGTTATATATATATATAGCAGATAATTTTCTAAACATATATTGTTAAATATAACAGACAATGAATATCTATTATGTTTAATCATGAGCCATTCTAAACATTGTATTTTGGCTTTACTTAGAACCAGCATAATAAAAATATATCCAAATGTTGGACACTTTTTCTTTATTTTCACCTGAAATTAAAACCAAAATACGATGTTTAGGATGGCTCATGATTAAACATAATAGACATTCATTGTCTGTTATATTTAGCAATATATGTTTAGAATATATATATATATATATATATATATATATATATATATATATATTAGTTCTCTGATGAAGTTTTAATAAAAGTGAAACATGTTAGATTGATAAACATTTCCTATTTGTTCTTTATCTTATTATGTGGGATTCCATTCCATATTTGATCTATATTTGATCCCAAAACATATATATATGTTAATGGTAACATAAGCTATTTCTCTACAAGGAAACTTTTGGCATTCATTGAGCCAGCACTTCTTTGAAATTTTTCCCTTAGAACTATTTTTCAGGTAAACGGGTTTTTCAAGTCCTGTACCTGTTATCATTTTTCCATTATTGATGGGGGGTTTCTTTATTTTATTTGAAGTAATGTGTAATGGAACTAAGCAAAATTAACTTTGGTGCAGCCTATTCTATGTTCAATTTACTTTTTTCTATACTGAATTTGTTATAGCTGATCCATGTTATAACAAATATATCTGAAGTGTTTAGTACTTACAAATTTCACATCTTGAATTTTTATGATGTATTCAGGGTATATGCTATTACTGCTTTCATTCCAATTCTAGATCATTATTTCTGTTTTGGAAAGGTTTATCTACAGTCCTATTTCTTGGAACACTTGGTAGAAAATGTTGATTTTCTGTTCAAGATCATTCTTATCCAAACTATAAATACCTATGTCCAGAGTATAACTCTCCACTCTCCACCTCATCATTAGTACAATAGCTTTGGGAGGAAAAGCAAGCTCATTGACTTCTATGGGTAGTATCATTTGGTTTGTGGTATGGAATATTTAAATGGTCAGTGCCCATATCATCACATCTGTACTTGTAAATGTGCAGGAAAAGATTAAATCGACTGGATTTTTCATTTCCTTCTTTTTATATTCTGTTAAGATTTATAATATTTATATATTGGGGCCCTTATCAATACATTCAGTGGATTTGAAGCTTGAAAAGGTGCTTCTAATAGATGAGAAGAGAAAGTCTCTATTGATGTGGTCATATGCTCCTGTGAGGTTGACAAAGCAGATATTCCATTTCTTATTAGATAGGTAAAAATGTCTTGCTTAATCACATATATGCCATCAGTGTATCCCTTACCAGAATGAAAACCAAACTGGGTTGTGAGGAGTTGACTTTCATAAAATGATGTGAGTTTAGTTAACAAAATGATCATTAGTACTTTCACCATGATGAATCCTATTGAGATTTCTTTGTATGTTTTTAGAGTCTTGAGGGTTTTGAGGATCTTGAGGGCTACCTTACATTTTTTAGGGATGCATTTCTGATTCCAAGTTTCTTTCATAAAATAGAGGAAATTGTCATTGAATTTTGGGCGGAATTAAGTTATTTTCAAAAGTTCAGCCTCAATGTTTGATTGAGGCTTTATTATTCCTTAGTTTTTTAATAGCTTTCTTAATTTCCTCATCAGTAGGTTTATTATTACTTATGTTTAGAGACAAACTTTATGATTGGATGAATATTGGTATATATTCTATTTCTGTACCTTTGTGTGATCAGGATTGAAATATGATTCAAAGATTTTGGTGATCAGGACATTTCTTCTGTGGAGGCTTTGATTGTATGATATTATTGTCATTTTTTGCTTTTCTCCACTATTTCACATATTGTCTATGCTGCTTAGCTTCAATAATTTCATTTTCAATTTTCCAGAGACCAAACAAAAAAAAACAAGCAATTGACAAAGAATTTTTTTTAAAAACATTTCATTCTTTAACAAACCACTCTTTGTTAATTGCTTGGTTTTTTCCCTTCAATTTGATTTCTTCTGCTTTTTTTTCTTTCTTGTAGCAATTTTTTTAATGCAGGATTGTCAATCTATAGGTGTATATTTTTCTTCTAGGAATTCTTGCCATGGTCTCAAATGCTTCAGCTAACGATGATATGATAACAATATTTGATTCCTCTATGTTTTGATCAAATTTTACTGACCTCAATTTGGATTCTAGTTTATTAATGATGTCTAAATTTACCCTTTCATTTTTAAAGGCTTGGATGTTATACCTCAGTGTTCTCCTTGGTTTATGTGGGTGGAAGCAAGCTATTTTGTTGACTGGTCAATTTAATTGCAACTAGTCTGTGATCTGATTTAAAGTAGGAGTCTTATTGTTTGAGATGTTGAAGTCAGTAATCATTTGTTACATTATCTGATATATGTCATGTAATGTCATGTTTTATGAGATGCTCAAACCATTAAAGATGGGGTATCTCTTTGAGTAACAAAAGTTTAGCAACTGTAACAATGATATTTGAAGCTTCTGTTTCAAAGGGCAACATTTTCTTCTGATTAATGAAGCAGTAGTATTTAAATATGCTTCAGGTAGCATTATTCTAATATACAAGTTTAACGTAATCCTGTATAGAATTTCTCTTTTTCCAAAACAGTGCTATTTACAGTTGAAGTATAAGCTAATATTATTCAAATCTTACAGCCATGAGCAACTCTATCAGCAGCCATTGGTGTATAATAATGTCTATTACACTATCTGGTGATTTGCATATTGTAATTTCAACACCTTTTTGTCTTTCTCCTTGTAGCCATTTTAAAATAAATTGTATCCCAAATGCATGATGGAGTCACAACCAAATTGTCACACATCTTTCACACAGACAATATAAAGGTTGGCTTTCTTGCATTCTTGTAAAAAGAAGTGCACCCTGAAATCATCTGATTCTAACTGGACATTGATTTGTCTTATTTTCCATTTGAAGAATTTTTTAAGTTTGGATTTTGTAATCAATTTTTTAGATGTTGATAGATGAGGTGACTGACTAGACCTTTCTATATATGCATGTGCATAGAATAAAAAAAACATACCCACTTTTACTAAGTTCATTTTGGCACAGGGTTTAGATAGAGGGATGCATGAAAGAATGATTATGCTGCATCAATCTTTTAAGTGGAAATTATTTGTCTAAAAAATTCAGCATTCAAAAGCTTAGCTTTTAGCCATATTCAAGCAGTGATCTTTGACATTGGTCAAAAATATTCAACTACCTAAATTCACGTTCAGCTCCATGTGTCTATGTGTATGGGTGTGTGCCTGTGTATGTGTTCATGAGAGTGTAAATGAATTTACATTTATACAGATAGATAGTAGATTTGGCATATGAAATTGTTTGAAATTAATTTATACCTTTTTTGATTTCATTTTAAAATTAACAAATCCAAACATCTCTCAATTTTTTTTATAAACACAATTCAGAAACCTAAATATGCACATAAAAACAGTGCAATAAGGAGAATTCTATACAATTTTCCTTAACTAACATAAAAGTAACCACCTTAACTCTATCCCAGTTTCCTATTCCTCCTTTCTCTTAAGATTTATGATTCTTATTTTTTCTTTTAGCACTTTATAGTATTATCATCCTCATATTATTCTCCTAGTAGATAATAATAGCAAGCCCTCGTACATCTTTAACCTTAATCCTTAACTTTTCTTTGTTGCAATATCACATCCTTATTAAGATCCTTATCAAACATCAACATATTACATCATTTGATCTTTATTTAAATAAACTGTTCTCCTTTTTGCCATAAGATATTCATGACCTGAATATAACATTCTTTTGTAATAACTTCTTACAATTAAATTTTATTTATCCAAACTTAACATTTCTTTTCATCTGTCTTTTGTAATTTTGCCTTGATGTTCTTTTCACCCCAGCATATAAACTCAGCATAAAAAGCACTTGAATTCTTTAAAAGTAGAAATATGCATGAACAAAGAAATTGAGACAAATAAATCAATACTGAAAATGATTGTGTAATAGAAAATATTTGTCATCATTTATTGAGAGTTTTAAACAATCTTAAGAAAGTTTTCTTCATATTATAAGCATATGCATTCTCAGTCAGTCAAGACCAGCTGCCTGTTTTTGTAAAAGACAAAAATATGCAAAAATTTGTTTATATTTTTAATTATAAATGTACCTATCAGCATCTTTTTTAAATCATTAGAGTACAGCATGATCAACATGAAAATTTATTGCATACAACTGGTTCATGGATTTTCCAATATTTAAGCTCACCTGCTAAAAAGCTGCTGGAATTTAAACTTTTATGTTGTTAAGCCACTACAAATTTATTCAAAAGGGAAGAATAACCAAGTTCTTGTAAAATAGAACAAAAATTTTATTTTCAGTAAATAACCCGATGAGATCTGAGGACTCAGCAGAGTCCAGCACACCCATTGTGATGTCAAATTGGTTTACAGCGTTGTTTTTTATCCATTGCTCTTGGTTGTGGATAAGAATAGATGTCTTGGCCGCCATAATGATATTATATTCCTCCTTTGTTAGGTCTGTGTAGTGTGTGGCAAATTCTAGTGCTAAGGTAAAGAGGTCCTTAGTGATTGACGGGTAGTAATCCACTATGTCAAATTGGATCAAAGAACAGTTGTTTTTTTCTTTGATGTTGTTGAACCAATTTATGATGTCAGTGGTGTTTAACCATTGGAGTAATCCGTGTTTTTGTTTTATCTGTTCATTAATTCGTTCAAGGATCCGCTGAGTCCTCGGATCTCATCGGGTTATTTACTCTGTACAATCTCACCGCTCACCAAGACATTAACACACAGGACATAGGGCTATATAGAGATGATGGTCTAATGATAGTAAAAAACTCCACACACTTTAAAACAGACAAAATCAGAAAACTAAAACATAGAGAATTCAAAGTTTTAAACCAAAAAGTTATAGTTAACACAAATTTAAAAGTAGCAAACTTCCTCGATATTACACTAGATTTAGTCAACAACAATTACAAACCATACATAAAACCCAATGAATACCCACTATACATCCACCCAAAGTCAAACCCCCCCTAGTATTATCAAACATATACCCTCTTCCATAGAACATAGAATCAGCCAAAACTCGTCCAACAAAGAAATATTCAACAAACACAAAGCTCTCCACAACAAGTCATTAAAAAAAAGCGGCTACAGAAACAAAGACATCCAATACATAACAAACAACAACCCCAACAAAAAAAGTAGAAACAGAAAAATCATTTGGTACACACCTCCTTTCAACCAAATGATCAACACCAAACTACAACAGAAGTTCCTGAACTTAATTAAAAAACATTTCCCAACAAATAACCCCCTCAGTAAAATCTTCAACAAAAATACACTTAAACTTAGCTACAGCTGCACAAACAACCTAGAAAAAATCATAACTAACCATAACAAATATATCCTAAATAAACATGTAAACCAAAATAAAACCGGCAACCAAAACACAACCAAACCCAACAACGAAAACATGTGTAATTGTAGAAAGCCTAGCAACTGCCCACTACAAAATAAATGCGAAACAAACTCAATAATCTATCAATGCAACATAACATCCATCAAAAATCCAACTATAAATGAAGTGTATATTGGATCAACTAAGAATACTTTTAACCTCATTTAAAAACAGCTTATACCAAAACCAAACATCTCTTTTCACATACTTTTGGAAGCTAAAGGATTCAAAACAGAAACCCAAAGTAAAATGGAAAATCCTAGAAAAAACTAGAACTTGCAACTCACTTAATGACATCTGCCCTTTATGTCTAAGTAAAAAACTACACATTCTCCAGTACCCTAACAGCAACGATTTATTAAACCATAGAGATGAATTAGCAGTATTATGCAAACATCGCAAATATTTCTCGCTTAAATTTAAGTAAACAAAAAAAAACCTAACCAGAACTGCCCCCACAAAAAACAGAAAATACACACAACCAACCCTATAAATAAACAGAAAAAAAAAACAAACCTTATACAATACCAACAAAAAATAATGCAGTTGCAACAGAATAGTAGATAAATAAATAAAATAATATATTTTATACTTATAAAATATGTTGTATAAAGGATAGATTTTATAAAAGAAATATATTTCTTAAATATTATAAAATAGTTTAAATATTATGGAATATTATACAATATTTTTTATGAAAGATATATTTTATAAAAAATATATTTTATAAAAAACAAAAAAATAAAAAAACAAAAAAAGCACACACCCCAATATGAAATAAAAGGAGAAACCAACCCCAAAACAAAACAAAACCTACCAACCCCTAAACCAAATAACAACACGCAAGGCACCAGCAGCATCAGCCCTCTCAAGATTAATAGATTAACTTATCCTGAACTCTGCCAAAAACAAACACTTAACCCTAAGACCTTAAAAAGGTCAACAGAACTCAAAATACAGACCAACCCCTCTAACACCCCCAAATAACAAATCCAACACAAATAAACTGGCTTTTCAACTAGATAATTCTCATTTCTAAAAAATCACCTGAGGAAGAAGCCAAAAACATAATGGTCTGGCTTTGAAACATGTGATACTATGAATTTAAAAACATTGTAACAACCATTACACTATATATATATATATATATATATATATATATATATATATATATATAGTGTATCGAGGCAGCAAATAATTTTCTAAACATATACTGTTAAATATAAGAGGCAATGAATGTCTAGTATGCTTAATCATGATCCGTTCTAAACATCATAACCTCTCTGAAGATGACTCATGTGAGCTGAAACCTTAGAACCAACTTAATAAAAAATTATCCAAACATTGGAGAATTTTTGTCTTTAATTTCAACTGAAATTAAAGCCAAAATACAACATTTAAAACAGCTCATGATTAAACATAACAGACATTCATTGTCTCTTATATTTAACAGTGTATATATATATATATGTGTGTGTGTGTGTGTGTGTGTGTGTGTGTGTGTGTGTGTGTGTGTGTGTGTGTGTGTGTGTGTGTGTGTATTTATTTAACATGGATATGTTATAATATCACTACAAAAGTAGGTATTTTGTTTCGACACTTCTTGTGTCTTGTCAAGTGATGTGGTTTATTTCAAATTGAATGGTTTCAAAAGATTAAAAACAAGCAAAACCCCTTTAATCAAGGAGGCATTGTTGTATGTACAATGTGGACCAATCAATTCTAATTTGGAGAATATGTGAGTAGACTTAAAAATAATTTTGGGGAGCATTAGTATTAATATTTGATTCAATTGAGATCAGCATTATTAATTAACTATTAGATCTAATTTATTATTGTTGCGAAATTTTAAAAACATTTTTCTAAGTTTAACAATTTAATAGATTTAGAAAGTTATTCATATATTAAACAAGAGAAAGAACGCACACACAAATAAATCTACAAACATCCACAAATGGAAAAATAGACAAGTATATTCACAAACACTGGCAAACAGACACATATAATTAATTATATAATTAATATACCCATGCATATATACATGCAAAAATTACAAAATTTTGTTTTTATTAACTTGTCAATTTGTCTGTTAAATTTTAAAGCTCTATTTGGACACAGACTGAATTGCCACATATTGGATACAGTCAGGGTGAATTCGTAATGTGACCAGCATTGAATAAATGAGGTCAGGGTAGACACAATCATACTTCAATGCATGGACATATAAACATAATTAGATATATACTTATGCAAATACACAAGCTGAGAACAAAAGTGTACACGACTAAAAACTCCACAGATTGTGAATAATATATAACTACATAGATGTAAATAAACGAAACCTCTGGTATCAAACTTGGTAGATACACTATACACAAATTAAATGCGTATGCATGTACAAAATGTCACACATATACATATATATGCTAAGCCCCATATCATTCATATGAAGTTATGCCTGTGTGAGCCCCAGTTGTGTAGCTCGCGTGTGCGTGTGTCTCTGCACACGTCAATGGTTGTACAAGTGCTAATCTAGACCTGTGTTTGTATAAAAGGCGTCACGACAACAAATATTCTTCCCAATTTTCATCCCACTTCCACAAAAATTCATTAATATACGCATCTCTACATATATCCAGTATTTTAACTGAAAAATTAAAACAGTTTGTCTGACGATCACAAAAGCGTGGAACCCAGGACAACAAACTTACATCTATCTATCTATCTATCTATCTATCTATCTATCTATCTATCTATCTATCTATCTATCCACACATACATATATACATACACACACACACACACACACACACACACACACACACACACATATATATATATATATATATATATATATATATATATACACGTACATACACATATACACATACATACAATATATACATATATATATATATACACATACATATACACACATATGCAATCATACATATATATTGATATAAACATGAATACATGGACATCTGAACATACATACAAATATGAATATATACACATATACACACACATACATACATATATATACAAACACACATACATATATATATATACATATACCCATACAAAAGCATACAGACATACATGTAAGACATACATACACATACAAGTAAATGCATACATATACGTATATATCAGCAAGTAAAGCAAATATCAATATGTCTACTAGTACAAAAGAACAGATGTACACTTATATGTATATACATACACTAATATTTAGACATTAATTTGCCTATATTTGATGGGTACCTTCATCCAAATCCGGCATATATCAACACAATAACACTCGGCAAGCACCCAACCCAACACCGACCGCCAACCTAAACAGCCATGAGGCATCTAATCCGACATCAATTATCGAGCTAATACTCGACAGAGCCCAAACCAGTACAAATCATCCAGCCAAAGCCCAACACATTTCCCTATAGCACCGACTGTCAAACCAACACCTAATAACCATGTTTCTCAAGACCCAAGTCCCACACTGTTTCCTAATTACTTATAATTCCCCAACCCCACGAAAACTGATATTGGGTAGAACACCCCACAACCATACAACCCGCCGACCAATATGGGGTCGAACGGCCGGCTAAAATCAGTATGATAACACATGGCGAACGACATACCCAGTAAAGATCAACCAGAACGTCCAACCTGAACAAAAGTATCCATCAAAAAGGCAGTTAAAGAGATTTTTCTCAATTTTTCAATATTACAACCCGGATTTTAATGTAAATGCTGAACTATGTTTACAATGAACAGTGAGCTCATTTCTCTGGTTTAACAGTTTAACCGTGTCCCTAAATTTGATAATTTCTCATTTTTCGTTAGGACAGAGGTAGCAAGAGGCCCGGAGGGAGTTACAAGTTTGGGCCTTTGTAAGGATTTTCCATTTAACAGTGGGTGTTTTGTCTTTTTCCTTTAAAGACCAATAGTATTTGGATAATTAAGTGCTGTATTTATAAGAACTATTATTGAAAGACAATGTGTGCTGATGCCAGCGAGTTTTGAACGGGTTTTTTACCGATATAAACCTTTATAGTATTAGGATTTTCAATTGTGGAGACGGTACAAAGATAAACTATGGAGCTAACTAGACAGTTTTTATGCAAAGGGCAATCTTTAGGATTTCTACAATTACATCCGCTGGTATTAGTTTCTTTGTCCTTGGTGCGATCTATTTGAGCATTGTAATTTACCGTTTTTTGTATCATAATACTTGTTGAGGACTTTGTTGTTAGGTTTTGTAATAATTTTTTTCTAGATTATCCGTGCAACTATAGCTTAACTTGAGTGTATTATTATTGAATATTTTGCTAATAGGATTAGTTTTGGGAAAGTGTTTGCTGATTAAGTTTAAGAATTTTTGTCCCAATTTAGTTGTAACCATCATATTGTAGGGAGGGGTAAACCAGATGATTTTTCTAGATCTTTTCTTCTTGCTGTTATCATTGTCAGTAGGGTTCTGAATTTGATATCAGTAACCTTATAATCGCTGTTTCTAAGTGCAGAATTATAAAATTTACTATGCTGATCAAAAATTACTTTACTAGATGAGTTGTTGCTGAGTCTAGATTCAATAGAATATGGTATATGTTTAATGACTGATGGGGGATAGTTAGCATTAGAATTTATGTACATTAGGTTGGAGTTAGCCTTCATGTAAGGTTGGAAAGAATTATTGTTAAGGTCCAGAGTAACATCTAAAAAGTCTACTTGATTAAAGACGCTCACAGATTTTTAGAAACTCATTTTGAAAAATATTATCCTTGACTCAACAGCAATTTCCTCCCCGTTTACGAAAAGTAAAAACGAACATATGAAAGAAAGAAAAAAATACGCATAGTTCTTTCAACCACGCATCAAAAACCAAATTATACAAGTAATTTGTTTATAGAAAATCATTGAGAAATTCAGATTTGATATTTTTTTCATTATCTATGATATGGAGGCTGTAGTCAAACAGAAAAAAGAAACCTACTCCCAAAATCTGTGAGCGTCTTTAATCTGGGCAACAGAGACATTTTGGTTCCACTCAATGTTTACACTGACCGGCTATGCATAAGACCAAAGAGTTCAATAATATCATTGTAGGTCATTCTAAGTAACTTATGAATCTTCAATAGCATACTTTTTGGTTGTAAAAGGAATCAGATTTCCTTTTTCTATATTTGAAGGAACACGTTTCATTGCGAGATTTTTAATCAACCGCGGACGAGTAAAGCAATAAACTTTAACTGCCTAATTAAATTTTTAATCGGCTGAGTCAATCGGGCAAGTGAAACCTCAAGGGCTGCTCAAGACTGAGTATTAAGGCCATGATCAGTTTAAGGATTTATCATTTTGGAGCTTTCACTTGCAGTGAATGTTTGAAAAGTGTTTTCCACTCTCATTTTTAGGGAAATCTTTACTAAAAGTTTTCCATGTCCCTTTTTGTACCATATTAATCTGTCACACTATAAATTATTACATCTATTCAGGTTACTGGATCATCAGTTAATTCTGAAGTCCCCCATAGGTAAAGTTTGAAGTAGAAGAATCTTCTGTAGAATTTCTATTGCCAGAATTTCCCTAAAAGTTTTGCTCAAGTGGTAAAACTTCTTCAGTGTTACTGATTTCATGGACACTGAATATTTATTTACTGCAGATTTTTCATCACATTTATTTTATAAATTCTGCAAAGAAATCTAAGGCACCTTTTCCTTTCTCTTCTTCAGCTTTCTTATCCAATGCTAATGCCTTCTTCTTACTCCACTCAACTACTTTCTGCTATTATATCTTGATCTTTTACTCATATTTGAAGCTCAGGAATCTCGGAGCCCTATAAGAATAAATTAAATTAGTTAAAATTAAATACAAATAAATAATAAATACAATTAAAACATAAACTACATATGATATTGTCGAAATTGTTATTAGCAGCACATGGCTCTCTAGGCGTAGGGTTAATTGGGTAAAATTGGCCTTATTGTTGCCTCATGCTACTTTGTTATTATCATGTGTAATCTAAAACAGTATGATCAAGATTAATAATTCTGAGAGTAATATTTCATTTCTGCTCTTTATTATGCATTGTCTAATTGTATTACATTTTGTAATTAAAAATTACTTTACGATTGTTTATTCGCAAATGGAAGTAGCCTTAAACCCATCAAATTTGTAACATCCCCACATCATAAAATCAGTACACAGAAATGAAACCCGAGGGAAGAGAAAAGAGAGGTTCTATGCATTATGCCATCAAACGTCTGACTGTCAGACTCTCTGCTTTTGAACAGGATGAACCTAGACAAGGCTCCGCCAAAAAGTAGAGTCTCGTCTGGGGGAAAATAGACAAGAGTTTGATGTTGCTGTATTTTTCTCTGACCTTAAGGGCTCGGTGTTCCCACATAAAATTCGTCCTTGTGCCACATCCAGTCTCAGTAGAGAGATACAGAGGAGAAAAAAAGGACTGCCAGTCAGGCAAAGGTAAAGAGGATGATTATGAAGTATCCGCAGTCAACAGGAGCACTGGCCGAAATCAGCCCTTGAAACCAGCTATCAACAGCCGTCTCGACAACAACAGCAGCTAGCTAACCATAATCTTCAGCTTTTACTACTCCAGTTAGCTTCGATCATATCCTTTCCTGGACTATAAGTCTTATCCCACTATACTGCACTGATATACTGTCCTTTTCAGGGCACAACTGATGACTTCCACTATGACCATCCAGGGAATTTAAAATACTAGAACATTTTTGTGTCATTTGTTCACTGTAACTTTGATTTTGCCATTAATAAACTTTGCATAATCTTATCTCCTTGCCTTTGCCGTGTTATTACCTCATTTTTAATGTTTGCAGATGATCATATACTACAGCGGCTCTATCAATGTCAATTTGCTGATGTTTGTAAAAGCAAAGAAGTTATTTACAAATTTCAAGATATAAATTGACAGAGAAAAATATATGTGGGATATACTGGAGGCAACTTTAAAAAATTATGGTATAACAACAAATAAACATTCAAGCTAGAAAGCCTTAGGAATTATACCAAAGTAGGAAATTTTTAAAAAATTTTTGGAAATTTAAAAAAAATGATCAAAATCTTAATGTAATCTGGAGTATGTTAAGAAAGGACAGACCTTGCAGCAATGGTGATGTCTGCAGATTGTGCCAACAAAAAAGTTGGCTATAGTATCATTTCCAGAATGAAAAAGGTTACTAAATGAAAGGCCTGAAATAATGTCCCAAGGTATACACATTAGAAACCCAAATGTACAATACTATTTTGCTAGTCTTGACTAACTTCTATCCTTATTTTATACATTCTGTTATGTGTTTTAAAATCCTGTTCTGCATTCAAAATAAAGCATTAGAAAATCGGTTAATCTATATAATGCCTGATGATCTTAAAAGATTATAACTATAGTAGCATGGCTGAGCTTCCTAATTTTAATATTTAAAAACACTGCATGTTAAATTTTTATCTTTGCTTTAAGCACTTTTTAATACAACTGTTTACTGCTCTATTTGACTTTGATCAATAACTGTTTATTATATATATATATATATATATATATATATATATATATATATATATATATATATATATATATTAAACAGCTCGATAAATTACTTAATATATATATAGAGATAAGTAATTCATCGAGCTTTTTATTCAACCTCAACAGAATGCAGAAAGCACCGGATGGCCATTTCGTCCTATTTAGGACTCTTCAGCAGTGCGCATCTACTACCAGGAATCGAAACCCAGACAGTTAGGTTATTAAGCTGATGTCATACCAACTGTACCACTGTCCCTGTTATGAGGTGACAAGTTAAACTCGATGACGCGCCGCTCATTCACAAATTCCATTGTGGAACTCATCCGAGCACCTTTACCCGTAGGACGGTGCTTCCTAGAGCCACAACTACTCAAACAAAGCCGCTCAACCCAAAGCATTATAAACTGGTTAAAGCACAGAGATATAATTGAAGTAGTAGGAGGATTTGAATAATTAAGTAATTCATCGAGCTTTTTATTCGACCTCAACAGAATGCAGAAAGCACTTGGGACTCTTCAGCAGTGTGCATCCACTACCAGGAATATATATATATATATATATATATATATATATATTAATCACTATCATCACATGCAAGGTAGTAAAACTATTAAGACACAAGGGTCTTAATAGAGTGTGGAAGAATTAAGAAGAGAAACATTAATAATGAGTGGAAAGAGGAAGGAGTAATCGGGAAGACAGTAGATAACGATTAATATTGCATTCAGATTTTTGCAGATTAAAGTTGGCTGGAAAGCATAGAGCCAAAAAGGAAATCTTCAAGAAGCACGAGAAAACAAACTGTTAGTATATAATTTACGGTTACATCTAGCTAACTCAACTGTAAATTAATGAGATCTCAATGCCAGTCTAGCACTACACTTAGAGTCAAAGTCTGAGTACATATTAGTGAAAGTAGATAAAGATATTTGTATAGATAGCAAAAGAGATTAATATACAATATAGATGCATAATAATGAAAGAGATAGATATATGGCAAAGACGGAGTTGAGATAATAAATGTGTAAAGGCCAGGTTCTATTAAATATACCACTATTTTTGTCCTTGTTGACTCCATAAGGTTACATCTTTTATTATATGTGAGTGATTATAATTTCTGTCCACTTTTTTATTTTGTGTCTCTCATATTTTTCTTGTATAAGTTGTGGTATTCACGTGAATGTTCATTATCATATATGTATTACTGCGTTCAGGTTATGAAAAGTTTTTCTTCCGTGTATGTGTATATTCATATAAATATAGCATATTTATTCTTCCATAAATATGTCAGGTGGAAAATAGCACCAAGCTGCTGTTTGTGCTATGTTATATTATGTTCTGGGTATCTTTGTGCGTGGATTGTTTTCTTGAATTCATTCCTTGGTTTTCTGCATATTCTTTTCATGAAGATTTTTTAAACACATCTCTGGTTTGCACGGAGATAATCTTCTTTTGGCTGGTTGGTGTGTTGATTGAATTTCCTATGGCTAACAGGAACTCTACACACACGGTGGGCGAACTGTGGATCAACTGCTAAGCATGTATTCGCCTATGCATTTCATATCAAAGTGAAGGTGAATGAAAAGGATTCGTAGAAAATACATAGTTGTGAAAGTAATTTGTATATGTACATTGTAGAGAAATGATAACTATGAATTAGTGAATGTGATTTGTATATAGATATATAGTAATGAAAGTGATTCGTCTAGATACATAGTAGTGAAATGGATTCATATATAGATGTATATTAGTGAAAGGGATTCTTAGTGACAGTTATTCGTATAGATACATAGTATTAAATTTGATTCCTTTAGATAGGTCTTGAATGTGATTTGTATATTGAAATTGATTCCTGTTGAGTAGATACTTAGTAGTGAAAGGGATTGTACAGTGCATTTAAAAGAATTCTTTTAGTTAAGTAGCATCAGTGTTTTGTACAGTAGTGAAAGCGATTCATAAAAAGATACATAAAAACAGGTTCCTAATTACATACTCCTGAAAGATATTTGTATGGATACATAGTAGGGAAAGGGATTTGGATAGATACAAAATGAAAGTTGTTTGTATAGTAGTGAAAGTCATTTCTATAGTTACATAGCAGTGAAAGTGATTCGTGTAAGTGAAAAGGGTTCATTTACAAAAGATTACATTGTACGGAAAATTATTCGTATACACTTAGTAATGATAAGGTGTTATATAGATACGTAGAAGTGAAAGTTTTATTAGAATGTTTTTTCTCCTTATCTATTCTACTTACATTTTTCTGTTGAAACCCATCTTGAATTGGCTAGATGGGACTTCTCAAGTGCTTAAAAAGAAAAAATGTAATAAGGGCAGCTAATTTTCTGCTCGATTTTACATTGATAGGAAATATCGCAACTTATAGTAAAAAATTAATAGTGGCTGTTCCCTAATCTCACCTGACCTAAATACATGTACTCGAAGTCAACCGTACACTTTTTAATTTCAAGCTAATAAACTGAATTTAATATTTCTAATAACCAAAATATTTCAAAACTAATATTTCAAAACTAATTTAAATTGACTGGAAGGAGATTTTGTTTTGAAATCGCTAATAATAATCATCGATTTTAGCGTCATTTTTGTTATCTGTCATTACAATATAATTCTCTCTATTAAATAATATTTCAGAAATAAAACATACATTTCTGAAACTTTATTTGGGAAATATCAGCTGATTTAAAGTTTAATTAGTCTGATTTGAATCAAATATTTTTTCTTTATGTTTGAAATATCACAGAAATGTATTTTTTGAACACGGCTATAGGTGTTTATTTAACGTGTTGACAGATTGACTGACAGACAGAAATTTATCTAATTTTTTTTTCTACAGTTGACATATTTGTAAAAATTATTTGAGAAATATAATGTGAGAACCTTTTTTATATCATTTTTAACTACCCAGTAATCTTTAAAATTTAGGAAAATATTTTATGTAATCAGATGTTTTATTGAATTTTAGGTACTTTGGCTTAATGTAAAATAACTATAGTTATAACTGTATTGTAGTCGTATATGGATGTCCGTATTTACAAAAATTGGGACATTTATACACACAAAAATTCAAAATTATTTTTAAAATATTGGAGTCGGTGAATTGTACTAAACTTTGGTAGTAGTTTATCATATTAAAAGGGCATAAACATATATGCAAATGAATTTGATTTAGAAAAAATTAGGACAAAAAATATTTTTTTACTTGCCGCGCTAAAATCGCTGTTTTTTTTTGTTTTTGTTTTTTTTTCTCAAATTTCCTCGGTTTGCAGAGCTTCGGCTTGTAAACAGGAATTAAGCAAGAACTTTAAATACACATCTGCTAGTGCCACTTAAAATGAATAGATGTTTCTGCTTCTGAACTATGTGTTGTACATCAATGTACCTCGTATATCAATGTACCTCGCCTTACCATATTGTCCACTCCTGTAAACTACAGATAAATCTCTGACTATTCTCTTCCTCTTGTTATCTTCAAAGAAATTTCACCAGCCTGGAAGATAAGTTCTTTTTCTCTGTAAAATGGTCGGCGACTAAACTGGCTCAAATTCATCTGGTGCAAGCAGGATGGTTAGCAAACCTGTAGGATGAAAAATAAGACCTATGTAAGGGTGGAAGAATTCTCGTTGAGTCAACGCTCAGCTAACTAGAGTTATTGTCTCAATAAAAGTACAATGGAGAAAACAACGAGAAACCACTCCACTACCTATCCTAAAAATTATCATGGCAAGAAACAATATAAATATCAAGGTTAACGATATAAAGGGAGTTAAGTCTACTGGAGATAACTCCTCAACTGGTAAGAGAAAACATCTACAAGTGTCACCTGTTTGTAAAATATATAAAAATGTATAAAAAAAATAAATAAATAACAGTATAAAGGAGGTTAAGTTTCTTGGGAACGACTCCTCACCCAGTCAGGACATGAGTGACAGATGTCACCAGACCATTATCCAACGACTGTTCATAACAAAAATTAATAATCAGAACTTGGAACATAAGGATGCTATAGCAATGTTGCCAACTTGAAAATATCAAGCAAGCGATGAATAAATTAAATATCAACATTATAGATGTATGTGGAACTAGGTGGGTAAGTAATGGGGAATTCATAAATAATACACACAGACAGGGGTTAAGGAAGAGGTGTAAGGTTAATATTAGATAAAGACATGAAGATGTGTTCTGGGATACTGACAAATCTCAGACAGAATTCTGTTAGTTGAACTAAACGGGAAGCCCTTTAATATAACCGTTGTATAGTCGTACTGTAGGTTTACCAATATGGTCTGATGTGGTTGTAATAATAATGAACAAAGGACAGGATTGTACAAATTATACCATCATTTTAATTATTTTTGTGGTTGACTCCATTAGTACATATTTTCGTTTGTTTAGTGAAGGTTTACGTGTATTTTGGCGTGTAGGTTATAAAAGGTTATAAATTGTTCCGGTATTTGCACATGTTGATTGTTCTTTTGAATTAGTCCTAGATTTTCTGTATCAAGTGATACTTCTGGGTTTGGTATTTGTTGTATTTCTGACGATTTGAAGTGTAGCTCCCACGCATGTGCGCGTGTCGGAAAGCGAGGCAAAAAAAGCGAAAAGAAGCGAAGACAATTATACACATAGTTTTTTTATTGTTTTACTGTCGTAACGCCTACACATTTCTGCTTGAATTTGGCGGGAACATTAGGGATTGGTTGGCTTCCGTATTACGTCAGCTGACCAAGTACGCTATGTCCAGGTTATAGAAAAAGAAGGAAAGGATATTGTGTAGAGAAAAAAAAAGATAGTTGCTCTGTCCTTCTATTATTAAAGAGTATATTTCAATATGTTTTCACTACTTTTGCCACATAGCAATTATCATACGAGTGGATAGCGCAGAGCACGGACAAGGAAATCAACAGCTTTCACAAATCTCTTATTACAACACCAATGATCTATGTAAATCAGAAAAATCACTATCATCATCGGAGACCTGAATAGCAAAGTCAGAAAAGAACGAGAAAACAAAATAGTTGGCAACTTTGAACTAGGATCCCAAAACGAGCGCGGCGTTGGTTAATAATAATAATTTGTTGAAAGCATGAGAATAATACAGTAATTACTTAATGTTAATATATTGAACTGTAGCTTGCAATGGATCAATGATTTTTTAGGCTAGTTTTGCTGATCATTACTACTGAAGTTTAATCCTTATTGAGTATTCCACATTTAAGGCCTCGTGCCATATTAAGTTAGTAAGTATCATTCTAAATCCAAGAACATGTTATAATATTAGTTTTGCTTTTAGTATGTTTGCTGTTTTCCACATTATCTAATTTTTCTGAAACTACAAATTATTACATGTGTATTACAAATAATTATAAAAGTGTAGATAAATTAAAATTTGATTTTAAAAAAATCAAAATTTATATTTTAAATTATAACAGATACATTATAATTTGACTAGCTTCAAACAAAATAAAACCTATTTTTTATCATTAGATATTAATGAAACAATAAGAACCCAGTTTAAGGTAGAATTCCATCAATTTATAATTTACATAAAAAGATTAAATTTATACATCGTTGAAAACATATCAAAAATTATTTGCAAAGTTTCATCTTTCAAAATCTATAATAATTTATTTAAATCTTAAGATTTTTTAACTAAAACACTGAAAAATTACAATTAATTTTTTCAAAGACAGTTATGCACCAAGTCATATAGCTACAACAACATCGATGTGATAGGATAATGTTACTGTAAAAGTGGAATAACTGTGTAAAAAAAAAACACATCCTGTCTCATGATCCTTTATTTTTTGTCTACCTACCCAATACATTTTCTATCTTTATACAGACAGTTTGCTCTCAGTAGAAATTCTGGACTACTCTAATATCCTTTCCAAGTAGATCTAGCTTTCTTAGTAGTTCAAATAAATCCATGTGTCATACTTTGAAATTTGAAAGTTTACTCTTATCCTTAGTGTCTTAATGTAGAGTATAAATATAGTTATTAAAAGAGCCAAAAAGTTTTGACAGATGCATCTTTGTGGGAAGTGCAAGGTTTCCTTGTTCCATTTCATTTCATATCAGCAACATCTCTTCTCAGATTCCTCAAGTACCAAAATTACCTCAATGAAAATCCTGTGAGTACCTACAAAACAGAAACACAATTTTAAAAATAATCAGTTTCATATTTCTCTTCATCTTGCAGCTTTGAATGACATTTGCCCCTTTTCACCAAAAATTTACCCTTCTTCTTTGTCCTCTTCTCCTTCCTCTTCTTCCTTTTCTTCTTTTTCCTTTTCTTCTAAGACAAGAAAAGATAAAATAAGTTTGAGGTTATTATCACAGTTAAGATATCTTATTTCAAAAGCAGAAGATGAGACATGTATTTATCTGACAAATGTCTGAAATTCTGATATATAGAGATGTAATGACTCTCTAACTTATTGCTATTAATATTCTCATCTAGCTTTTATATTCTAATGTGTTTTTAATTGGGTTTCCTCTGATAATTATTTTGCTCTCATCTATCTATATAACATCAATCAACTAAGTGACAAATTTTGTCTTACACACACACACACACACACACACACACATATATATATATATATATATATATATATATATATATATATATATAAAGGAAAACTCAACACGTCATTTCAATTGGTAATAAATTGTAATTCATTTCTATGAGGTTAATTAGTTCATTTCATCAGACTTTACAATATTCCTTCCATTTTGTACAAAAAATATTGCCAGAATAAGCATTTTCTTTAACTGAAGAGAAAGATAAAATAGAATGATAAAAAAAAATAAAATAAAAATAAAAATGAGAAGTAGGAAAGGAGAAAGATGAAAAGAGAGTCAGGACATAGGCATTGGCGTCAGATCTGTCTGGGATTGCCTAGGCCATGTGAAGAGGTTGACCTGTAAAGGAATTTCAAATTCTTTGGATACTCATGTTTGTGTGACCCCATAAAACCAACCCACCCATTTATACTAACTTATATCTATATATACATGTGTACATTTCCACATATACTTATAAATGTGACTTTGTTTATGCCTACATATATTTTTACCGCCTTACACTTTTTTCTTATCTACTTACAGGTCCTGGCGTTCGTGTACTCACACATATACATTTCACGAAGATGGGCCGCGCGTATAAGTAGCATTATATATATATACACACACATATAATTGCTAGTAATTCTCAAACATATTCCCAAATTACGCCAATATTTTTATACTTCCATACATCCAGTGGATTTACGCATATATGCCTACCCATCCGCACATATGTATATATATCTACAAACACAACTATAATTATATAAGTACACGTGCAACTTTTTTATCTCTATGCACAGAGACAATGTACGTTTGTGTACATTTCATTCCCAAATGAGGTGGTATATTTTCTTATCATACGTTTTAATAAACCTTACTTCTCTATATCCATATATACCGGCCTACCTAATTCGGATTGTTGATGCTAACCTATAGAGGTATAATCAGTTTCAGAAATGTATAATTGATTGTATCTAATTTTAACCTAACTTACATATAATCAGATGTTCTCATGTGATGGAAAAACGTATACATAATTAAGTCCGTTTTTATATATGAAATAAGCTTATACCTAGGTGCCCCTTTATACACACAATAATGCATATAATAATACAATAATACATATAAACATGCACAAAATTCTATAGAAGCATACACAAAATTAGGTGTACCCATATATATGAGAGACATATCTCACCTTACACTTGGGTGCCTCATTCTACACGTGAAATATTTATGTCAAAGTCATTGTAGTGAACATTTTTCTTTTGCATAGTTCATGATAGGATATTTCTATTAAAATTACGTGCACCATTAATATAAAGTCATTGTGTACTTAGATGGGCGTGTTAATTGATTGCATGGTAGGTCTTTATCCTCACTTCAATTGGTCTGTACAATCCTCCAATGTATGATCCACGCAAATGTGAGAGCTTGCAAGTTTGTCGGAAGTGGGTGATTCCAGGATTTTATGTGTTAGGCAGTTTAAATTTATTTTTATGACGGCATTTGAAGATTATCTCATTTCTCTGACTTAATAATTGGCTATATATATATATATATATATATATATATATATATATATATATATATGCACGATTTTTTTATTAATGCATGTTTCATTAAATAATATAGGGAAGTTAGTCTATTTATTTTATGTAATGTTTTTCATATTCTCTGATAAGCTTAATAGCATTATTGTGATACGATAACTAGACATATATGTATTTTATTATAATAGATTAAAATAGAAAATAGATTAGAATAGAAAATAGTTTAAAAACATATTTAACAAAAGTGAAAAAGAAAAGGAAAAAATAAATAAATAAACGCTTTTTCTTTTATGAGGAAAAGTGTCCTCCGGTAAATATTTGACTCAGTGATGAAGTTCAGCAGGTAGGTTTTCGATGACCCGGTCAAAGGCTGTCCTTTACTGTATCTTGACCACACATTAAGCCTTTTCCGGCGGAAGCCTTATTAAGATAAAAAAAAAAAAGATAACTGAAATTTCAGACTTACAGTCGCCGGTGTTTGTCACCGGTGGTCTAAAGCATTTCCGGATTTCCGGATTTCCGGATTCATATTAAATAAATAGAGTCAGTTAACAAGTGAGTCAGTTAAGAAGTGAAAGGAGTTCGGCCGGGTGCGAGCTTGAAGTAAGAATCTCCGTTCGTCTTGTTTCGTTCAGTTTGGATTTGTTGATCTCCATTAATTAGAGTTAGAGGTGTGTGTCACATTCGCCTGCCCCAACCGACAAGGCTAACTCTAAACGAATAAAGCATCCTTTTCAACTCATCCAAGTTGTGGAAGTTCGTTCCTTATAGTCAATCTTGTACCCCCAGCTGTCCGGCCGACATTTTCAACAAACTCCCGGCAAAATCACAGCATGGAGAACGGCCGCCGGAGAAATTGTTAGGACGGACCGTTGGGGTGTTACATTTGGTGCCGTGACTGCAGGATTTGGAACCCACGGAAGTGCCACTGGATGCTAAGTTTGGATTTTGACGAACCGACACGACTGGACGAGGCGGGACGAACGGAGGAAAGGAAAGCGAAGAAAGAACTATTTTCACAGCCAAATTCTGATTGCTTGGTGTAAGCTTCAGGGGAAGAAAAAGAAGAAAAAAAACAAGAAACAAAGAAAGGAAAGGGAACCCGTTTTCAACAAGCACCGTAAGGTAAGCAGAATTATTTACTCCCTTTTCGTCAGGCCAAAATTCTCGCAGGCAGAAGAACGGTTGCCACTAACGGCCGTACGATCGAAAAAAAGAAAAGAAAAGGGACAATGAATTGATTAAGAAAAAAAAAGGTGTGAGTACTTTGAGAGAAAAAGTATAAATTTTGAAAAGAAAGAAAAAGAAAAAGAGAGATAGAGACTACTTAAACGGTCTGAAAGGGTATTTAAAAACAAAAAAAAGGAGAAGAATGAAAAAGGACTGTTTGAAAAGAAAAAAAATGATGATGATGAAAAAAAAATATTTTTGAGAAAAACAAAATGAAACATCTTTGAAACATTTATTTACTTGTTTTGTTTGAAAAAATAAGATGATGATGATGAAAAAATATATTTTTGGGAAAAACAGAAAGCGTTTTAGAAACATTTATTGACTTTTTTGTTGTTTTGTTCAAAAGAAAAAAAAGAAAGGAAAATGGAATATGTTTGGATGAAAAAGAGACTGATAATGAGAAAAAGATGTGTACGAAAAAAAATATAATAAAAATAATAAGAGGAAGAGAGAAAGAGAGAGAGCAAGAAACAACTGTGTGCAAAAAAAAATGAATTGATTAAAAAAAATGTGTGAGTACTTTGAGAGAAAAAAGTATAAATTTTGAAAAGAAAGAAAAAGAAAAAGAGAGATAGAGACTATTTAAACGGTCTGAATGGGTATTTAAAAACAAAAAAAAGGAAGAAAAAGAATGAAAAAGGACTGTTTGGAAAGAAAAAGGGATGATGATGATGGAAAAAATATTTTTGAGAAAAACGGAAAGAAACATTTTAGGAACATTTATTTACTTTTTTGTTGTTGTTTTGGTTAAAAGAAAAAAAGAAAGGAAGATGGAATACGATAATGAGAAAAAGGTATGCACAAAAGAAAAAATGGAAAAAGATAATAGGAAGGGAGAGAGCAAGACACAACTGTGCGCGTACAAAAAATGAATTGAAAAAAAATGTGTGACTATTTTGCGATAAAAAGGTATGAATTTTGAAAAGAAAGTTAAAGAAAAAGAGAGATCAACGCAAACGGTGTGGAAAAAAAAGAGAAGAATGAAAAAGGACTGTTTGAAATAGTGTGTGTACGCTAAAAAAACGAGAGAGAGAAAAACTAAGTGAGTGTGTACAACAAAGACAAAAATATGTTTTGGAAGAAAAAAAAGGATGATGGTGAAAAAAGAAATTTTTTTTTTTGAGAAAAACAGAAACATTTTAGAGACACTTAATTACGTTTTTTTTTTGTTGTTTTGTTTGAAAAAAGAAAAAAAGGATGATGATGATGAAAAAAATTTTTTGAGAAAAACAGAAGAAACATTTTAGGAACATTTATTTACTTTTTTTGTTGTTTTGTTTAAAAGAAAAAGAAAGAAAGAATGGAAAATGGACTATGTCTGGAGAACTTTAAATAGTTAAAAAAAAGAGACTGATAATGAGGAGCAGTTACATCGCTCCTATATTTATAGACTTGCTCAGAGTTATGACTATTTTGTCACCTTGTGTTAATTAATTTTGTTTTAATTTCTTTTCTTCTTTGGGAGAGAGGGTGGAAACACCCCTCTCTCGAATTTATTGTGTAAACTATGCTTCAATCATTTTTCGGGCGCCATTGACCCCATTGGGAGGGGACGTCCTCAGCAAACTTCCATCATGATAAGGTTTCATTGGGGGGATGCAAGAAAGGCTCAGAGACTTATGGCTGGAAAATGGTAACAGGAGATGAATTAACGAAGAGTGGAGTCTCTTCAGGAATAGAAGAGAAGAAGTAAAGCGGAAAGCAAAACACTAAGTTGAAAAAGGTGTTCGTTAATGAAGAATTGACCCTCATACGTAGCGATAAACCAACTGCGTGGATTCATTGATGCCACCGGCTACGAAGACAAAAATTGAGGAATTGGTTGTTGAAATAAGAAGAAAAATGTGTTGAGGAAATACAAAGAAATGGTATGGATTAATAAGAAATTTCATGATTGATGTTTGTGGAGAGGAGGAGAATATCCCTGGGGGATCAAAATAATTTTTGGTGGTGATGGCGTACCGACATGAAGAAGCATCGTGTCATGTTTCTTTTTTGTTTTTTTTTTTTATTGTAATTTATTGACATAAATGACAATATCCGTTGGGGGAGGTAATGTGATACGATTACTAGACATATATGTATTTTATTATAATAGATTAAAATAGAACATAGATTAGAATAGAAAATAGTTTAAAAACATATTTAACAAAAGTGAAAAAGAAGAGGAAAAACATAAATAAATAAATAAATAAATAAATAAATAAACGCTTTTTCTTTTATGAGGAAAAGTGTCCTCCGGTAAATATTTGACTCAGTGATGAAGTTCAGCAGGTAGGTTTTCGATGACCCGGTCAAAGGCTGTCCTTTACTGTATCTTGACCACGCATTAAGCCTTTTCCGGCGGAAGCCTTATTAAGATAAAAAAAAAAAAGATAACTGAAATTTCAGACTTACAGTCGCCGGTGTTTGTCACCGGTGGTCTAAAGCATTTCCGGATTTCCGGATTTCCGGATTCATATTAAATAAATAGAGTCAGTTAACAAGTGAGTCAGTTAAGAAGTGAAAGGAGTTCGGCCGGGTGCGAGCTTGAAGTAAGAATCTCCGTTCGTCTTGTTTCGTTCAGTTTGGATTTGTTGATCTCCATTAATTAGAGTTAGAGGTGTGTGTCACGTTCGCCTGCCCCAACCGACAAGGCTAACTCTAAACGAATAAAGCATCCTTTTCAACTCATCCAAGTTGTGGAAGTTCGTTCCTTATAGTCAATCTTGTACCCCCAGCTGTCCGGCCGACATTTTCAACAAACTCCCGGCAAAATCACAGCGTGGAGAACGGCCGCCGGAGAAATTGTTAGGACGGACTGTTGGGGTGTTACATTATCATTAAATGAAGAAAGAAAATTACATAATTTTTGATACATAATTTTTTTAATGATCCAATCTAAGCTTTCGGCTTACATAAGCCATTTTCAAAGATGTCAAATTACATTATATATTATAAACACGAACAAACCATAATGACAAACTGTTTTTGTTTACATGGAAGATTTCCAAGCAACAACAAACTCGTGCACTTAAAATGCTGGAAGCGAATGTCGCATCACAGCTCATGACGTCACACATGACCAAGCGAGAGTGAAAACAAGAAACATTAAGTATGAGAAGCCATTAGAATAAAGTAAAGGCTTCTGTTATTAATTATAGGCATTTAAGGATATTTGTGGAGATTTCATAGTTTGTCTTGTTCAGGTTAGGTTTCAATTGTATGTAGCTTCGAGAATTTTTAGTTTTTGTTTATTGTTTTCATGTTTAAGTATAGTTGTGTTTTCAACTAGGGTTTTCTATACCCTATGTAATCAGATGTAATAAGATCCCAAGTAGGCATATACGCTGACGACACTACCACGACCTTCATTATAGAAGGCCTCTCAACTCAAATATGATGTCATCAAGCATAGTCAAGCTAAAGGGAGACAATTCATTTAAGGGCAGATACTGATTGTTAAGTTTAAGTGATTAAAATTTTCAAAATTGAATTAATGACAATAAAAGAATGACAAAACAAAATCAATATATAAAAATGTTTTATTTATTTTATTTATTTATAAAATGTTTCCAATTTTCTTTTTTTTATATTTAATTTTTTTCCCATTATCTTGTCATTTTTCTTTTTGCAAAAATTATTTAATATAGCATTTGTAGAAGTCTACACCAACATTTTTTCTATTTTTTCTATATTGTGACCATCATCACAAGAATCTACATAAAATAAAATATCATAATCTGACAAAATATTCAAAGTTATGTACACAGCTAATTGTCGCTGATTTATTGAATAAAGAAAAGAAGTGTCTTTTGTTAGTTTATCCAAAAGTACATAATTGTAGAGAACAAAATTTGCTGTTGTATCATTGGGGCGTAGCAGGGAGCCTCTGTTAATACCCTGAAAACAACAGTTACTTTCAGGGATTTGTTCTGCATTGTCTGTCATTGCTCCAGTTATTAAGTCTTTGCAGCTATTGCATTTTACTTTTTTGAAAACTACATGACAACAATAACCTGCTAAGTAGACTATTACAGGAAAAACTTCCCTATATTTACTAATATCATCATCTGTTACATCTATATTAAATTTATGAATATCTAACTGTTGCACATCTGTTATATCATTCTAGTTAGTTATTTGTAAATTACTGAGATCATTACTTTTGTTATTAAGTGGCAGATTTAATTTGAAAACTGACAACATTCTGATTTTTTCTCACACTCGAATAATTGACGTATTGATATATTATACTGACCACCTGCAAATTGTCGATACTTGCCAAATCTTAACTCCATGTGATCCGTCTGGAATTTGCCTGGTAATATAGATTTCATTTTTAATTCTTCTATGCAATAAATAGCCAGTTGTAGAATTGCATGTGTGGTATGATGTAAAGCTGTAAAGGTTTTCCTTGTTAGCCTCCCACTAATCTCTGGAATATTATTCCAACTCTCTAACCAATTATAAAAAGTATTAAGAAATATAAAATGTGGATCACTGTCTTTCTTAGAGAGTGGGTTTGCATATTTATTATTAAACCGGCGACCTTTAAATGGGTTTTTGACATTTAATATTGTCCACCAAGTATGAAACATCTTTATATATTCTGCAACATCTGCAAAGTTTGGTAAACATTTCTGTTTCCCTAAGGTCAACAGTCCTTGAATGGTGTATTCACTAAAAATTTGCATTACAAAATTTACAAAATAAATGCCTTTCCAAATTATTAGGATAAAGGGCTTTTGAAGTTAATCAGTAGCAATATTTAAGAAGTGACTCTGATTCAAATTTGTGCATTTCCTGTAAAGTAGTAAATGGGGCTTCTAGAAGAGTATCTGATTGATTATCTTTATTATCATAAAACTTAGGGAATTTCATGCATTTGTTGACATCTTTTTGGCCAAGCCAGTTGTTTCTTATGCCCTTTAAAATGTGAACAGAATCAAATATGAAGAAAAGAGGCCTAGACTTAATAAATGGGTGTTGATATACAATTGAAAGTTTTGGGGAGTTACAAAATAATGACATGGCTTTCTTATTAATAGTATTATTATCTGTTATAATAAATATTACTTTGAACCCAATAACCTATAATCCAATTATTACCTGTTTTAATATGTCAAATAAATTTTGTGCTTTAAGACACTTAGTTGGCATAATATGTACAACATCCTTGTATTTTGAACAGGCACTGCTCAGCATGAAAGCAAAGGCACTTGTTGCAGCCTCATAACTATTGCAGGCTTAGCCAACTAGCTACATTCCCACCTTTAAAATCAAAGTATGGCTTTAAATGAATCTCATCGACAAGTAAAGATGCTGTCTTATCTTCCTGTGATAATAATTTGAATTTATTCTTTATGTACATAAAAAAACTATTGTCATCTTGTTCAACTACAGGATTCATATAGTTTGTAAGAGTTGATTTTCTGATGGTAGAATAACTGGGCAAAATGAGTTTATTACTATCTCTTAATAGACTGTAATCTTTTGGGGAGCAGTTGTAAAATAAGGAACAAAAAATTAACATTTCTGCTGAATACTCTTATTTTTTGTCATTAGATATAACTGTTCACATATAAACGTTAGGGTTGTAAAATTTTTAAACGACTGATCTTCAACAAGGAAATTACTAATTTCAACAAAGCAATCACATTTGGACAGTTGGCTTTGTGTTCCTCAATATCAAGTTTTCTCATATTATTAAGTAAATCTTCAAGAGTGATAATGTCACTTACATGTGTAGAAATTTTATATTCCCCTATAAATTGTATTTGTACATCACCACAGAAAACATGTATTGTGCAATCAGTTTCAACCTCAAAAGAGAGACTTATTTTTGGATATGGGGATTTGATGATGTGACATATAAAAAGTATCCCCTGCTTTCTAATAATACTCCAGTATTGTTGTTCCAGAAAGTTTAATTTTCTTTCAGGTTCATCAAGGTTTTTAAACCCCTTTTCTTTTGGTATTCTGCCTCATCGGCGATACTTTGTGTCAAAGCACTTTCCAATGAGGAATTTTCCAAACGCATTTTCCTAGAATCTGGTGATTCTCTTGTTGCGGGGGTGTTGAAGAAAGTCGACCCCGCAAGGTTAGATTTAGAAAAGTGTGAACAGCCAAGACAATGAGGAGACAAGAGCAGAGGTACAAACAATAACAACTTCGGTGTTTAATTTTTTTTTAAGGTTTGGTACAGATTTCGTTTGGATAGGCTTTTGGTCCGGAGGGTAGCTGCTTCTATGCAGTTGGTGCGGCGAGTGTTGGGTTTCGTCCAGTGTTGAGTCCAAAGGGTTGTTCGTAGCGGTAGCTGTTAGACTGAAGATGCTGGAAGAATCGCCTGGCTGGTTGGGACGTGTCCGTCTTCGGGTCCAAGTTGATATGGCGAGCATGGAAGCAAGCTCGTACTGGTGCATGGCACTTGCCACAAGGCAGAATCCCTAAACAGAGCTGAGTCAAAGTAGGGTTGTCACAGATGCGACTCCGAGTGGCCGATTCGACTGCTAACGCAGAATCAATGCCAGAAGCTGGTATTTGCGACTTCGATGGCCGATTCAACTGCCGGGAAGCAGGATCAATGCCAGGAGCAGATATTGCGGCTTCGATGGCTGAATCGACTGCCGGGAGACTGGATCAATGCCAGAAGCGGGTATTGCGGCTTCAATGGCCGAATCGACTGCTGGGAGGCAGGATCAATGTCTGAAGCGCGGGTGGTGGTGGTGTTGTGACAGGACAACTCCGAATTTTTCGGAGCGAAACGAGGCCGGTGATTAGCAAAAGGGTTCGGTCAACTACTCCCAGATCGGTGGGAGTAGAAAAACGGTAAATAATAATTGCTCCCCATGTCGTTTGGTGTTTTGGGGAGCGTAACCTAATCCGATGCATATTACGATAGTTTTAGGCTCGGACGTATTCGTTAAATTATTTTGTGTCACACGTGCACCTGGATTTTATTTATGGCGGGTCTTAAAATCCACCATTGTTTGTAAAGAATCAGGGTCGTTGCATTCTAGGGAGCGGCTAATAGCTGCTGCTGTTATGGTTGTTTCTTTCTGGGAGTGGCTATTAGTGGTCGTGACTATTAGTGGTCGCGACTAGGATAGTTTCTTTCTAGGGAACGGTTATTCGTGGCTGCCACCCTCTCATAGAGCTTGTTGATGTCATGTAGAAGGGAAAATTTGGGAATTTAGTTGGGATAGCCCCTTCCCATTTGTGTGGATTCTTAAGCTTGGCTGTTAGCCTTTTTCCACTTTTTTCATCAAAATGGTAAGTTTCCCATAAAATGTCCTTAGCATTAATATGCAGTTCACAAACACCCAAAATAATAAGTTAAATGACATAGTAATTGATTCATAATACTCTGATAGATAAATGAACAGATAAAATATAAAACAAAAAAATTTAAAACTTTTTTTTTATGGACATCAATTCATTTTTTTTTTTTGTACATGCAAAGGTTTTAAATGAGAGAATGTTGTTCTGACATAAGGCCATTTACTGAGCATCCATAAAAAAAAAACTTTTACCGACATAGAATTATTATTTTATTAGCAAAGCTGCAAAGTCTGGGAGAGAATAATATTCTTCAATTTTATCTGACACAAGAAGGCCAATGAGCATTTGTCAAAAAATTCAAACTTTATTTTTATGGATATGCATTCATTTCGTTTCGTTATTTTTTCGTGCAAAAAGATACTAAATGAAATAAAAAAGTATTCGAATGTCATAAAAATTTTAATAGAAAAAATTTTTTTTTAGAACTTTTAGTTTATTTTTATAAGTCGAAAGTTTTTTTTAAAGAAAATAAATGTTTTAATTAGTTTTTACTAGGTCCAAAAAATATTATTGCTGCTTAAATTCATTAAAAGTGATTTTTAAACACGAAAATCATCAACAAAGATAAAATTTAATTCAAACATGTTAAAATTTTTAAAAATCTGAAATTAAATAAAAGTTTTCTTCACATAAAATTCTGAAATTGATTTTAAAACATAAAAACGTTACTAAATAAGAAATTGTTGATTTACTCTGCTATACTTGGTAACTGAAAAATCTATCCATTTGATGGCCTGAAGCCATTTTTGTTGCACATTTCTTGATTTTCGGAAAATCTGAATACGATAACTTTTTTGGCCCTTTAGGATTTCCTTGACAGTTAGGAACAACACAATGAAAAGGCATTTTCTTTTAAGTGGAAAAAAAACTGAAAATGAAACTTATTGGTAAAGTGAAACTTATTAGTAAAGTGAAATTTATTAGTGAAGTGGAAAACAACGTGTTCGTAGAACAAACTTTTGAACGTATTACTGCATCTCAATTGACTACGCTTGCTGACGTCACAACAAACATGGCGGGTAGCAAGAGGACTTTCTTGACAAAGGTCGTGACACTACGGTCTACTCTCGCCTCGATCAAAAATCATCCTAGGCTGACAAAGGAAACCTCACTGCCGAGCTTGAAAAGGACCTCCAATCTGTGGTGGACTGGGGTAAGAAATGGCTCGTGAATTCCAATGCTTCCAAAACGAATCTGCTATCTATTAACCATCAAAGACAATCGCTCCTATAAGCACGGATCAGGGCAGTCTCCCTGAAAGTAAAACACTGCGCCTCCTCGGGTTAACTCTCACAACAGACCTCAAGTGAAATGACTATATAGAATCCATAGCTAAATTCCGCAGCTAAGAAGGTCGGCTCTCTGTGTAGGGCCAGGAAGTTATTCCGTCTGAGACGATCCTGCACATATATGAATCTACCATCCGCCCGTGCATTGAATACTGCTGCTATATCTGGTCGGATGCTCCTGCTATCTCCTTGAAAAAATCCAACGGAAAATTTGTGATGTGATAGATCCTGACTTGGCAGCTCGATACAGTCACTTTCTCATCGGCGTAATGTGACTTCCCTGTGTCTCTTCTACAAATTCTTTCACGGCTTCTGCTCAGATGAACTTAGCTCACTGGTGCCCCCTGTATATGAATTTACTCGAGCGACAAGTTTAACAACTAGGTCCCACCCTTTTACAGTAAAACCAATAAATTGCAAACGCAAATTCTACTGCAGCAGCTTCTTTCTCACACCTCCCGCCTGTGGAATTCCCTTCCGTTTACTTGCTTCCTCGACAGCTACAATCTTCAAGAATTCAAATGTAAAGTCAATAGTCATCTCCATATCACTAACCTGCATCTTCTTTCTCATCCTCCTTTCTCCGTCCACTCCACTCTCATCAGTATTCTCATTCTTCTCTTACTCACTTCCTGACACCCCCTGTAACCTGTCATTCTTTCTCATAACTTTCGTCCTATGCAACCTCCTGCTCAACAATGGCAGTAAAAAGGCTTACTTGAAGCGATATGATTGTAATATATATATATATATATGTGTGTGTGTGTGTGTGTGTGTGTGTGTGTGTGTGTGTGTGTGTGTGTGTGTGTGTGTGTGTGTAGTTTAAAATTTGCTATAATCGCCCGGTTTACACTCCACCCATGTCTATTAAACAGGTGAAGAGGCTCATCCCTTGTTTCCTATTTAGGATGCGGTTTCCGGTTTTCTCTTTTCCAATCTTCTCACTCCTTTTTTTTTCAATTGGAGTAGATAGACTAAACTATCCCCCGGTTCACACTCTACCCATGTCTATTGAACAGGTGAAGAGGCTCATCACTTGTTTCCTGTTTAGGATGCGGTTTCCGGTTTTCTCTTTTCCAATCTCTTCAATCTTATGTAACCCCCTGCACATCAGTGGCGTTACTGCCTTGCTAGGGGTGATACGATTAAAAAAAAAAAATTATAGAAGAGTGTTCAATATTGGAAGTAGGATATTTTACATGCTAATTTTCGTATTCCATAACAATTATGGTATTTTAAGTATATCTTTTCAATTATTTTTGTTATAATCACAGTCAATTTCTCACCTCCCAGCTTTAGAAACATCTTCTAGCTGTCCAACATTGTAATAAGACACTACTACCTCACATGCCCAGTGCAAGCAATATAATTCCAGTACAATAAAATCATCACATGCATTACAGACAAAAGCACTATGTGTATATATACATATACGCATTACTCCCTACACAGTAGAAAAGGGTTGTGATAAAAGTAGCAAATATAATTGTACTAGCAGTATAGCCCGGCGTTGCTCGGGTGTAATGAAAGCTTTAAAACTAATCCATGGTCCTGGAGCTCAGACTCTTTGGACGTTGGCACGAAAGACTAAAAAGCAATAGTTGTTTCCTTAAAGCGAAACCGTAGACTGAAAGAAAAATGAATGGATGTAAGTCAAATTTTGATTTCCTGGTATCGATATCAAATAAGTTTTTTCGTCGTAAACTGAATTTAGAAGGCTAAATAAGTCCTCTGAGTAAATGGTATCATGACTGAGACTAAGAACTACAATTATACCTACTTAGAGCCAAACCCGAAGCAAAAACTAAAATAAAAGGGCTGAAAAAATACAGACATACAAGCAGATATCTTGGACATACACACAAATATCTTGCCTTTTATATATGTATATATTATCGATTTTCTGCACTATTGTAAGAACTGCAACCTTGAAACGTCTGAATATCGTTTCTTATGTCTTTGTCTATGAGTGTATCAAATTTGATTAAAATCGGACCACTCCTTCTATAACCCGATTTTTTCGATTATCAATTTTCGATGTATATCGAGGGTACCTCGACACAAAACCTAGCTAAGAACACTCGCAGACGCTTATAGTACAACTGTGTAAATTTTCAAGAAAATCGGTTTATCCGTTTCGGAGTCTATAGGTAACGGACACACACACACACACACAGAGACACACACGCACACAGACAAAGTTCCATTTATAAATAAGTTTAGATTTAGATTAGATAATTTCAATCAGATATTTGTAAGGGAACAAGAATATAAATTTTCAGCCCTCCTCAAATAAGTTACTTTCTTTTACATGTAAATCCATTTAAACAAATGGAATATGGCCAATAAAAGATAACTGCCCATTTGAATTTTTACATAGCACCTATTATTAGCTTGATTGAACTGGGTACCTGTTGTGTAAAAGACAACTGACCTTCACTACACCAAAGTGCCATTGACCATGAAAGAAGTCGCAGAGGAGTTCCCCAGTAATTACGATATTTGCTAGTATTAATATTAATTCACTTGATTAAACGTTTTACTGATCTTTTGTTTCAGTGTTTTCCTTTGGAGTATTAACCCAAACTACGAGTTAATATGACCATTATAACAGTGGCAATGGAGATTCGAGGTTGATGTTTTGAGGAAACTAATAATTCTGGCGTCTTCAACTAAAAAATTGAGTAATGCATAATGTGAATGACAGAACAATGAAAAACCAACAGCAACAACAACAACTAAGACTACAAATTTTTGAACATCAAACAATGATGCTTGAAATCTTGTTGGAAAAATCAAATGAAACTAGTTCTACAGTTTCATTTATGCCGCATGCGGTCGCAAATTCCATTGGTTAATTTGTATATAACGATAATGAAAGGGATATTGTAAAAGTGCAGACAGTACGACAAAAGAGAAAAACAAAATGAATGCACCGAACCTGTGTTACAGTTGCGAAGAACTTCATTTTTAGACAAATTGCTCGTTTAAAAAAAAAATGTTTCCAATGTAGAAAACTGGGTCATAGACAACGTTATTGCAAATGAAAGCAAAAAAAAAAAAATGTAAGATATCGTATTGAGAACTCAAAATCTGAGTGGGGTCCAGAACAGAAAATATGTGATGGTATGTTGCAGATTTTAATTAACCCACAACAAAGAAAAAGGTGAGAATTTTTTTAAATATAAAATATTTTTATTTTCGTGTTTTTACAACTAAATTTTTCTCGGTGTGTATCAGTGTTAAAATTCCTTGTTTGTAGTTATTTGTTAAGATGAAAAGAAATGTGATTTCTTTTATATATATATATATATATATATTTTTTTTTTTTTTTTTTTGCGTTTATGTGTGATTAAAATTAAGCAAGAGAGAAAGTGTGTAGGCAAGTGTAAGTGTCACGTAAACTGGTAGGGAGGTTGTAAATGTCATGTAGTTTGGTGAGGAAGACAGATGAATGAGTAAGGGAATCTCTTTAAGCCACCGTCGTGAACTGATGCCACGTGTATCCATCTCTATCTCCTTACTGGCTTGTCTGGTCTAAAGACTTGTCTTATGTACTCCTCAAAGACATCGCAAAACATGTTTTTCATTGTCGGTGGGAACGCAACCCGGTGGTTGGAAAATGTTAAATATTTATATTCAAAGGAGTGTGCGTGGATCATCCGACACAGAAACTGTTTTTGTCATTTGATGATTGACTGCTTTGGTGCATATTTAAGTCTTTGTTCCACATGTTAAAATGATTAAAAACTGAAGTAAAGCTTCAATTGGACTCAGGCAGCGGCGTTACTATTGTGGGGAGATACGAAATAAAAATAACTTTCTTCTTCACGATTTGCAAATTCGTAACACCACTGGATAAAAATTTGTACTTAGCTATTATAGGACAATTTACAAATCGCAGTTTAGCGACAATTTACTTATCACTTTATTTGTTTTAATCAAATTTTGTGCGTTTTTAGTAGAAAGAGGCTTCTACTAGATTCCTTTATTTTCCAACAAAGTTACAATTTGATTGGTTAATTTTCTCCAGAAAATTGTCACATCACAAGACAATTTTCCCGCTTAGCTCAGTGATTCATTTTGACAGTACTTAAAACATGCCTGGCGTCTCCTCCAAAGTTCAACCTGGAAGCAGACGCTGTGTACACAAGCCATGTAATGTAACAACAATCGCCCACTTCTTTCGCCATGCAGTGCTAACTTGAATGCTGCTAACAGATTCCATTTCACCCAGTTTAATAATCACAAGAAAGTGAGTCGGCGTCAGAGAGACAAAGAAAGCAGACTACGCTTCACCGATGTCCATTTCACGCTATACATTATTAGCCTTTAATGACAATTGATGATGGCAAAGACTCTTTCTACTGTTGAAGTTAAGTACCTAAAAATACATATTTTATATTGAATTCCAATGTAATATTTTTAATGTGAAAAAAGAACTCTTTCAATTTGTTTAATCATTTTAGAAACCTTGTTTGTATGGAACTCTTTCGATTTGTTTTTAATCATTTCGATTTGTTTTTAATCATTTTGGAAAGTTTGTTTCTACGGAATTCAACTTAATACGTTTGTGTGAAAATGAATTTTGGAAATGTACTTCATTGCATTCACTTACGCGCAAATACCCTAGGGAAAGGTATTAATCCGTCTCTTCCTTCTAGTTATGGGTTAAATAATAGGACAGATTGGGTTCTATAGCCTTCTACTGCGGGATAATTTTCTGCCCAGTCAGTCATGTCTCTTTCGAGACATGATCGCCCAAGCGTGTATCACGTATGGCACTTAACTGACTGACTTAAGGATGTGCGTTGTGATGCAGTGGATATCGACTCAGAACGAGAAATCGGGGAGCCGAGTTCAAATTCCAGTTTAATTCTTTGCATTCACTTACGCGCAAATACCCTTGGAAAAGGTATTAATCCGTCACTTCCCTCCAGTTATGGGTTAAATAATTGGACAGATTGGGTTCTATAGCCTTGGATGGCAACCAGTCTACCACAGAAAACAATGGCAACCTACTGCGAGATAATCTTCTGACCTGTTAGTCATGTCTCTTTCGAGACATGATCGCCCAAGCGTGTATCACGTATGGCACTTAACTGACTGACTTAGTGTCTGATATTTTAATATGAACATTTTCTCTGTTTATCAGATCTACAAACTTTTAATGTGATTACTTGTCTTGAAATAATCTACTAACAGTTACAACTGTGTAAATTTGTAAATAAATTTCTTATTTTGTGTTGTTAAAATATACCCACGTTTTTCCTCGTTATACTGCACAATTAAACGCATCTCTGCTTCACTAAATGAAAAACCTTGGAAAATATTGGTGGACATATATTAGCAAACGTCAAAAGTTGCATGTTGCGTCTCAGAGGGAAAACAATTATGATTTCGAGGCAAAATTGCAGATTTCTCATGTGCCGATAAAACTTTAAAAGCTAAAGCATTCGTATAAAAAAAAATAATACATTGAACTTATTGGGTGCAGATAGATGGAGCTGTTCGATTTGTGGAATCTGCCCGTAAAACCGTTCTGAATTGCCCTTCCTCTAAAACGAGTATGGCGACTGAAAGATTTTTTTAAAGGGGTTAAAAAGAATTTTCCTACAGTGTTCTCTGAAAATTTTTGAAAATGTACGAAGAAAATTTTTCAGTTCAAGGAAAATGTAGTTTATGCGTCTAAACCTAAATGTAATGTGCCTTTTGCAGTTGTAGACCCATTAAGCAAGAACTTAACTTGCGTTGAAGCTTTTTCTTCGCAAGTTAAATGCGAAACCGGTCCTACGCGGAATCTCCTTACCTGGTGCTACCGCTTCGGTCAAGTACTCCGCTATGCTGACGACATTTCAGTTCTTGTGTCAAGCAGAGTTGAGACTGACAAAGTCGACCAAATATTCAAAGGGTGCGAGACGGTGATAGGGGCCAAAATCAACCGCGATAAGGCGCGTTGATAGGAGTTTCTCTTTTTGGACCTTTCCTCCAGATGGACGGACTGATCAAGATACTCGGTGTCTGGTTCGATCCTGATCTCTTGCTGGAAATGAATTGGTCGGAAGTGAGGGAGAAGGCCGAGGGCGCAGTTCTTCTGTAGTCTCGGAGGAATCTTCCCTTAAAGAAGAAAGCGGAAGAGTGTGTTTCGCACATCTGCCCAATTCTCCTTTACCGAGTCTCCGCGCTTTCTCTGCTGTATGCCATACTAGTACAGTTAGTACGGATCTTGTTCTCCTTCTTGTGGAGAGGTAAGTCTTTCAAGGTGTGTAGGCTGATCTGTGACCTCCACCCTTCTGAAAGCATTCAGGGTATGCTTAGCGTTGCGATTCGTCAACATGCGCTTCGTATCACGTTCCTAGATCGAATGTGTCTGCAAGCGGATTGGAAAGGTGACGCTAGCAACAAATTCCCGTTCCTAAATGTGTGAACTCCTGCGAGGAGAAAGCCCGCCTTTTATGGACAACAGATGACCTCTCCGGTAAGGTTGGGTACAAATGAAAGGGTTCGTTGAAGATTAACTTTTTTTTTTTTAAATAGTGTCGCCCCAAGCAAGGAATTTTACTGTCACTTATTGAACAGGGGGTTACATAGGAGGTAAGTTAGAAAAAGTGACAGGTTACAGGGGGTGTAAGGAAGAGGGTAGGAAAAGGATGAGAATACTGATGAGAGTGGAGTGGACGAAGAAAGAAGCATGAGAGAGAGAGAGAGAGGATGCAAGTTAGTAAGATAGGAGATGACTATTGACTTTACATTTGAATTCTTGAAGATTGTAGCTGTCTGGAAAGCAAGTAAACAGAAGGGAATCCCACAGGCGGGAGGTGCGAGAAAGAAGCTGCTGTAGTAGAATTTGCGTTTACAATTTATTGGTTTCACTGTAAAAGGGTGGGACCTAGTTGTTAAACTTGTCGCTCGAGTAAATTCATGTATGTGGGGTACCAGTGAGCTAAATTCATCTGAGCAGAAGCCATGAAAGTATTTGTAGAAGAGACACAGGGAAGCCACATTGCGCCGGTGAGTAAGTGACTGTATCCGAGCTGCCAAGTAAGGATCGATCACATTAAAGATTCTCCGTTGGATTTGTCAAGGCCCGTAGGTGGATAGCAGGAGCATCCGACCAGATATGGCAGCAGTATTTAATGCACGGGCGGATGGTAGATTCATATATGTGCAGGATCGTCTCAGACGGAATAACTTCCTGGCCCTACACAGAGAGCCGACCTTCTTAGCAGCGAATTTAGCTATGGATTCTATATAGTCATTTCACTTGAGGTCTGTTGTGAGAGTTAAGTGCAGTGTTTTACTTTCAGGGAGACTAAACTGATCCATGCTAATGGTGAGTAGGAGCGATTGCCTGTGGTGTTTAGTATATAGCAGCTTCGTTTTGGAAGCATTGAAATTCACGAGCCATTTCTTACCCCAGTCCACCACAGATTGGAGGTCCTTTTCAAGCTTGGCAGCGGGGTTTGCTTCGTCAGCCTCGGCAGACTTTTGATTGAAATAAGAGTAAACCGTGGTGTCGTCAGCGTATATCTCTACTTGGGATTTTATTATATCAGGGAGATCGTTAGTGTAGATCAGGAAAAGAGTGGACCTAGAATAGAGCCTTGAGGGACGCCAGCGTTTGTGTGATAGTATTGGGGGCGCATGTCTGTTCAATACTACCTTCATTGAGCGATCTGAGAGGAATGACTGGATTAGGTCAAACAGTTATACCGTAGCCGAGTAGCTTGCATAGAAGGCCAGCACTGATTGACAAGTTCGGTTTGACGAAGTAGGAGGTTCGCTCTATATGACCGTCACTAATACTGAGGCATCACTCACCTACTCAGTGATGTGAAAAGCTCTCTAGATCAGCAAAAACCTTTCTTTCAGGCATGCTGTATTACTTTGTATTCTCGTCTAATCTCCAATACGGAGAGTTTGGATGTCAATCTGAGGACAGTGCAGAGGATTATGAATGTGTTCGATGAGTTTAATGGGGATAAGGAAAATACTACAGCTCGGAAAACTCATTAGTTCCTTGTGACACTTTTCGTTTTTTTTATTGTGATTTTTTTCGTATTTGTCGTGTTTGAATGAGTGTGTAATTGTGGGTGTGTTTGGTCAAATGGCTGATTTTAATTTATCCACGTTCCGCATAAATTTCGTCCAGTTTCACAATTAACGATTGTGGGTTTTTTACACACCGTTTTGTTTAGTTCCTTGTAAATATTATTATCCATTGTGTAAATATTCATCTAGGTTTTCATATTTAAATTTGTTATTCCCCACTCCCCACAGACAAATTGTATGAGACCAGGTAGATTTTCACAGTCATTGATGTATTATGGTGTTTGTAGTAAAAATGGTAAGTAAGAAAGTGATATTTTGGTGCAAGGAAATTTGTAGGTTTCTTGGGTCAGCGATTATGGCTAGCTAAGTTATTTTAAGACAGATGAAGACCAGCCTTACTCTACCCCCATTTTTAGACTTGTGCTACATTTTTTTTTGTATTTCCAATAATAAACATTGTCGTAAAGAGTCTCACACTATGATATTTACTAGTATTGTAATATTAATCAACAGTTCTTTCATTAATCTTGTGTTCCTGTGTTTTCCTTTGGAATATTATTAACCAGAACTACGAGTTGATTATAACCATTATAACAGTACCAAAATCCTGTGAACATTTAACATTGAAAACATGAAAAAAATATAAAACAATGAGCATCTGAAGACCACCTGATACATCCAGGTAACACTGAAAATCATAGATGAAATATTTTTTTAAGATAAAAAAAGATGAAAATTACAAGTTTGAATAAATTGTATAAGCATGAAAATAATTTATATTAAAATCTAACAAAACAGCTTAGAGCTTCTTTAACAGGTCATATTAATACACACACACACACACACACACACATATATATATATAGGTATGTGTATTAACCAATAATTCATATGGATATACGCTCAAGTATACGCAAAGATATACAAATATTATTCCCATCAAGAGATGTGTGTGTGTGTGTGTGTGTGTGTGTGTGTGTGTGTGTGTGTGTGTGTGTGTGTGTACTTTCATTGATAAATAGACTGTACTGTATTTGTAGACAGAAAAGACAAACTAACATTAACTCTGTTTTTATTTCACCCTATTTCTTCATTTAAAACAGGACGGTACAATTGCTGTGGGTGGACACTGTTCCGTCATATTTACAATTTCTTTCTCTGGATTCTATCTTCCCCTTGCAGTTGAAGCCCATGGTATTTTGATAGTTCAACCTCTGATATTTGGCACATAGCAAATCAGCATTTTAGGAAATTTTATGCATAAACAATGCTTGACATTTTCTATCTATTAAAATTATACACTTACAAGACAAAAAATGGTAAATTTAATCAAGATGAAAGCAAGATTATATCATAAAAAAATCTATAGTGAACTCACAAATTTTTCCCATACTTTTAACCAGTGAATTTCTGAAAACCAAATTTTATCATTTTTGTTTATTAATATTGTGTTCTAATTCTAGTGTTCTTTCTGCATTTGCCACTTTTTTAAAGTGGGAGGGAACAAGGAAAAGGAGTAAAAATTGATCATTTTGTTGCTCACATATAAGCAGAAAACTTAGGAAAAAAGACACTGGTGAATTGGTGAGAAAACAGTTAACAAAGAAACTCAAGCAATAGAAATATTTCTTTTTTTTTATCCAATCTTGAAAATTGCCACTATTAATCTTTTATTTTTCATTTGTAAACATATCAAAAATTAGCTTTGCAAATCACAAGATAACAGAAGGTCAAAAAAAGTGAAAAGTCAATAAATGTGAACCTAAACACAAACAAATTTACTGTTAGGGCAATCAAAGCACTTTCTATACATTTTCATCTAGTTGCTTTGTCTTTTAATTAGAGCAGTATTTTCTAAATAAAAATTAGGGTCAGATTTCTTATGCTGAATGACTAATGCATTGAGTGTGTTGTTTTGAAAAAGTTCTTTATATTCATATAATCTTTTAGTTAAATTCCTCAAGGTTTTTTCTATATATTTCTTGTGATAATCATTACTGGTGATAGAGTAAATGCATCCAAGTTTTATGTTATTATTTTGTTTTGTATTAATTAAGTCCCTTAATTTTATTGTAACAAACTTTATATTATGTTTCTTTTCAAGTATAGTTGTGAGAGTAATATATCTCAATTGAATGAATTTACTGAATTCTTTTATTTTAAAATACTTGACAAGCCTTCTGTTTCACATAGAATATGAAATAATTAGAGTATTAGGGGCACTTAAAAATATTTTCAATATATTTCTCTTTATGTAAATATTGACAGTTACAAATTCTGAGTGCTCCTAAATAGAATCCAATAATAATTCCAGATTTTATTTTGTTGTTATGGTGAGAATAGTATTTTATGAAGTCATTTTTATTATTTGATTTGTGATAGGCAGTTATTTTTAGGTCATTATTAGTAGAGTTTAACACAGCATAAAGGAAAGGTAATGTGTTGTTTGTTTTTGTTTCATAATTAAATTCTATTGCCTTTGTTTAGTTTATCTACTAGATCAGGTTTTGCTTTGCAGGAATATTTTAACAGAGTGTCATCAATTTATCAGAAATATGTTGACTATTAAAGTAAAATATTTTGGAAAGGACCAGATTCAAGAAACTCTAAGCCACTAAGCTGTGAATTTATTAGCAATCCAAATTCTTGTTTAAAAATATTGTTAAAATGAAATAGCATTGGTTTATGATGAATTGAGAAATTTTTATCATTTTAGCTATTGGGAAGGAGAAGTTTATTTTATTTTTTGTTATGGGTGTTGGCATGAAGACAAACTCATGATTAGTTTAGATGTTAAACTCCAACACATCCTGTTACATGTATGGGTAAAATATTTTCTATCCCACTTAGTTTTTATTTGATTTATTATATTAACAAGTGAATACAAATCATATATGATTAAATAAGTTTTAATTTTAAATTTAATGTTAATTTATTTTGTAAAGTGGTTTCTGTGGAGCAAAATTCAAATTTATATTGAGGAGAATTTTTTACATTAAAATTTATGCTTTTTAATTTTTTATAAGAAGAATTTTTATTATTGTTATTTTATTACTAGCTTTACACCCTTTTATTATTCATATTTTTGTTGCAACATTCTGGATTGATATATTCTTAAACTGTGCAAGCAAGTGTCATGAAACTAAAAAGAAGTGATTTCCAATAGGATTTGAACTTGCATCACATGAGAGCTGTCTATTTTTATTTTTTGTTAACATGGATGTTGGTATAAAAATAAACTCATGGCAAGTGTAGATTTAAGCTCTTACACATCCTGTTATATTATATGTTTATGTTATATGTGTTGTGGATTCTTGTTTAGAAAACCACACAATATAATAATAAAAACAGATATGAGAGGAAAAATGTAAGTATGTTGAATAAAAGATATACAACATGTACACGGTTAGTAGATTCAGGAATACTTGTTAGTAGGAGTCAAATATATACAAGAAGTAAGTCCGGATAATAGTCTCTATTCTTGCTGACCAACGAGCGGTGGTTCAACTACTCTGACAAACACTAACTCTAACAACAACAACTACACGAGACAACTACCGTTCTCTGTAGGAAGGATTATTTGTATACTTTGGAAGAGTCCATTTAGCGTGTAAAAAGGGGTGACTCCCCAACAATATGTTTAGAATATTTTCTATCTCACTTAGTTTTTATTTCATTTATTATACCAACAAGTGGATACATATCATACATGATGAAATAAGTTTTAGTATTTAATTTAATGTTAATTTCTTTTTTCATTATTTTAACCATTTTGACTATAAAACCTGATCATTAAGCAAAACACAAATTAATCTAAGAAATTAAATATCCTTCCTCCTCATCAATTCCCTATGTCAGCTTTAAATTTTGTAGATGTAGAATTCATACTTTTATTATTTCATTACCCGTTTTACATCATCATGGAGGAATATCCTGTCTTACCCAGGAATGGGTATGGCCCGGGTTATAAAAGACCTAGACGGGAACGAACTACAGTGAGAGCGCGAGCGTTTTTGACTAGTTGTTGTCATTGAGAGACTTTTCTGACTAGTTGTTGTCATTGAGAGACTTCTGACCCTTGTTTTGGCGAGGTTTAGTCTTTTGTTGACAAATATAATCACTTATTTGGACTTACTTTATTTTTACAAGAAAAGAGCTTTTCTGTAGATAAGTTTATTTTATTTTTTTTTTCGTTTATTTACTTTGTTTCTTAATTATTTTATTTTTCTAGCTTTTTTATTTTCGTATTTTTTGGCGGCCATATTTGTTTTGTTTAGGTCGGCCGTTTTCAATTTATTTTTTTTTTGTTTGTTTTTCTTTTTTTCAGTACCTGTTTGGCCTTAAGTGCCATATTTATTTTCTTTTAATAGTTACTGTTTTTTTTATTATTGTCCAGAAGCTGAAAATTACCTGAGTTTTTCTCCCCACTTTAACTTTTCTTTTTCAGCCCCTCCCCACTTTTCTTTTACGAAAGAAGTCGTTAGAAGACTCTTCGTTGTTTATATTTGTTTTATTTGTGTATTTGTAACTTGTAAAGTTTATTCGTTGTTCAAATTTGTTAATTCTTTTTATTTTGTAAAGTTTATTTAAACCGTTTTAAGTTTATTTTAGCCCCTTCTCCTATTTTTTGACGGGAGTAGCCGTTTAGCCAACTCTTCGTATATCTATTTGTTTTTATTTTATTTTTGTGTAATTTGTAACTTGTAAAGTCTATTCCTGTACAAATTTGTTTTCCGTTCTCCTTTTATTTAACCTCTCAAGAGGCTAACCTTATTTTGCCATGTAAGGCTAATTATTAGTGTCTAGTGTATTTTTGGCCGCTAAAAGGCTAGTTTTTTGTTTGCCAGCCGTGTTATTTTAATTAGCTGATTTGTGTTTAATTACTTAAATCCTTCGGGGTTTGTTTTTTATTTTAAACCGTTTTCTTGTAGTTGTATTGTTTATTTTATTTTCTGTTAGACTTCTTTTTCATTTTACGCCCGTTTTTCCCACCCCCTCCCCATACATTTAATTTAGTGGAGGAAAAAAAAACAAAAAATTGAGTGGCGTTTTTAAAAATTCAAAATGGCCGACAACAGTCGGTCAATTAAAAAGAAATTAACTTTCGACCCACCATGGAAGGGTCCACCTGACAAAACTGAAGAATCATTTCCCCCTCTTCCCGCAAAGGAGCAAAAGGAAGATAAAAATGTGACGAAAACTACGGTGGCCGAAAAAAGCCAAAATACTGTTCAAGAAAAATCACCTATCAAGGACAAGTCGTCAAAAGATGCTGAGGCTGGGGAATCGCCCTGTGGCTGGAAGTCCCCGCCAAAATGCAAAATCAATCTGACGGAGTTTTGGGAGAGAGCTAAAAGCTACGCACACCTTGTGAAAGAAGGTGGGCTTTTAGAAGATCCTCAAGAATTAAAGAAGATTGAGAAAAGAATTGTCAGTCTTCGTGGTGGACAAGCGTACGCGCAAAATTTGTCGCAGCACGAAAGACATAGTGATCAAAGCACTACAATCGATCGGGGTTAAGCCCCTAAGAATAGTTAAGGGTGCGGGCTTTTTCATGTGGGACGTATTGCTACCCACAGCGGAAGACTGCATGAAGATGGCAATGCAGGACCTGATCACAAAAGATCATATATTCAGGACCGAATATGATGGAAAGAGAAGGACCAAGGTAGCAATATATGAGGTTCCTCCTCAGGTCATCGGGGAGCATCTAGCTGCGTACTTTTCGCAGTTCGGCCAAATCTTGGATGTCTCCTGCGATGACTTGACTGGGGGATGGTCATTTGAAATTATGATAGATCGTTATGCCTTCTTGACCATCCCCAACTGCCTTGACGTAGGGGGCCTGAGCCTGCCGGTTATCGTGTCCGGCCGAAAGCCAAAATGCTGGAGGTGTGGAGAGACTGGTCACCTCTCCTCCTCCTGCCCAGAGAAGAAGGCCTCTGGAAGCCAGGCCTCTGTCGACCAAAATCCCCCTCTGGCCGCTTCTGTTACATCCGTCTCGCCCGTAGTGGGCATGTCAATACCCAGGACCGGTGTGGCAGTACCCCCGGTTGGGAACAAAAAAGTTCCCTCACCCCCCCCGAAAAGCCATCACCATCTGCAAGTGCAGCCATGGAGAAGGAAAAGGGGGAGTGGCTGGTTGCTGGCAGGGCCAGGGGGAAGCGCCAAGCAGCGGAACCTCGGTCCCCAGGAACCCCTAAGTCAACAGGCACGAACAACCCCACTCCCTGCAACAGCAAGAAGGGCGATGCCTCGGCCTGGTCTGCTCCTAAATTGGAAGAACTTAAAAAAGCGTACGACCCCGGATACTAGAAGACGCTAAAAATTAAGGAGCTTAAAAAACAGCTGGAGAAACGTCCTTTTCGGCCATCGGAAGATCTTAAAAAGCAGCTGGAAAAACGTCGCTCGTGCCCCTCAGCCTCTGCCCCGTCCTCCCCTCAAAAGAAAAAAACGGAGAGACCGAAGAAAATCCATTCGTCGCAACCCACTCCCCGGAAACCTTCCCCTCGCAGTCGAGATCCCAGCCCAATCATAAATTATTTCAAAGTCTCTCTCTGCCTCTCTCCCTGTCCCTCTCCCCAGAAACAGATGCCTCCACCAGCCAAAAGGCAAAGAAGTCCTTCAGCCGAAGATAAGGAGGCCAGAAAGAAACCGGCCAAAGTTCCATACAGGCAAGGGGAGGACATCTGCTGCATTTCCCCGGCCCAGGCTGAACGCGCTAAAAACTTTGGCAATAGGATCAAACAATTGAAGGCGCTTTTATCTATGAAGAAATGCGGCGAAAAAGACATCGAGATCCCGGAAAACTTCCCGAGCGCACAGAGGCTGCTGACGGTGATCCGCACTGGGCCGGGTGCGCGGCAGACTTGGGGCATGGTCGAGGAGGCAGCAAAATCAATCCCAATGAATCCTCCTATTATAACCACAAAATCTGTAAAACTCAGCAATCTGGAAAAGTTTTGTTCAGGACGGGTCCCCGTTTTAGTTCATCCCTCCCTCTATAGGGCTCTGAAACTAACCTTTCCCTGGGATGTTGGCGGCGTCTCCTCTGACGGTACGATCAAGAATGAGATGGGCCATGGGTCAATGGGAGAGGCTGTCGGCATCCTTTCCCCGTCCATTTTCTGTCCAGGACTCCAACCCTAAGCATGTATCACAATGGCTCTTTGGTTAGCAAGCGTGAATGCCCGGGGGCTGAGGTCAGTCTCGGAGGGTGAGACTCGCTCATGATCTCCAGCGCCTCGGTGTGGATGTTTGTTGTATACAGGAAACCCGGTTTTTAGCTAGCGACTATAAGGGCATACTGTCTAGGGATTACGATCTCTATTCATCATGTTTTGATGGTCGTTCTAGAGGTGTTTCCTGGCTAGTAAGCAAGTCGTTGGGTGCGGTGTGTACGCTTGTCTTCGTGGATCCAGCGGGCAGGATTTGTGTGCTGGATATTACCATAAAGGAGAAGTCTTTTCGGCTCATTGGGGTTTATGCGCCCAATGTCCATACGGAGCGTCCTGCTTTGTTTCGGCGGCTCGAGTCGTTCTTTGGAACATCGAGGCGGTTAGTTTTAGCGGGGGATTGGAATGCCGTCCTTGACCCTGAGAAAGATCGTATAGAAAGATCGGGTACTAACAACCCGGATGTGAAAGCATTTTGGGAATTTCTCGACAGGAATGATCTTGTCGATAAATACTGAAATGAGCACCCCCGGGAGGTAGTGTGGACTTGGACTAATAGGGGCAGCTCGAATTCGAAGGTACGCGCCAGCTACCTCGACCGAGTCCTAGTTAGGAGAGTCGACGTAGGGCTCTTAGGTTGTCCAAGTTTCCATTCGATAGTTTACACGGATCATAGGCTCGTCCGGGTTCGTGTAAACTTAGATAAGCCTAAGGTTAAGTTGGCTGGATACTGGAAATTGAACGCGTCATTATTTGATAGCCAAGATTTCCAGGACCAGCTTTTACTAACTCTAAAGCGGGAATTGACGGGGGCTGTGGTTGGGAATAAGTGGTGGGACACACTTAAATCCAAACTTAGGTCGTTTGCTGCCGACTATAGCTGTCGGCTCAACTTAGCTAATTTAGCGGAGCAAACGGCAATAGAGAAAAAAGTTGATCGGGCCGTGAAATCCCGTCATAGTGGGGACGTAGCCTTAGCTAGGGCTGAGCTGGCCTCCTTGCTTATCAAGAAGAATCAAGCTCTGGTAGTTAGGGCTAGGTTAAAAAGAATGTCTTCTGAGGCGACGAATATGGCCGCAGAATTGCGTGCAGAGGAAGCTAGGCATGCAGTCAATCGGCATATCAAGGACATCACATTGCCGGATGGACGTACCGTGACTACAGACGTGGGCATATGTGGGGCTTTTCGGGATTACTTCCAGGATCTCTTCACCAGGGAGCCCGGTCTGAGCTCTGCTCAGTTCGACTCCTATTTGGCTGACTTTCCCCGCCTCGAGGCGGCTGAAGCAGCTAGGTGCGAGAGGCCCATAACAGAGTCGGAAATCTGGGATGCGCTGAAACTGGTTGGCCGGGACAAAACTCCTGGATTGGATGGTCTTCCCTACGAAATGTACTTGAGGCAGTCGTCCGTTTTTGTTCCTCTGCTGGCGCTTGTTTACAACAACTGGATGAAGCAGGGGTCTATACCTCGACGCTTTACCAGGGGTGTGATCAAGTTGCTTCGCAAGAGCAAGGGCGGTGGGGGTGGCATAGATAATTATCGGCCTTTAACGATGTTAAATACTGACGGCAAGATTTTTGCCAAGGTCTTGGCTCGCCGTTTGCAGGCTGTCCTCTCTAGTCTGATTGGCCCCGAGCAGACTTGTGCTGTGAAGGGCAGGACTATTCAGGACAACCTTCATTTGGTACGCCTGATCATCGAGAAAACCGACACTGAAGCCGCGCTGATCAATTTGGATCAGTCCAAGGCATTCGATAGGGTTGACCATCGGTTTTTGGAGTCTGTCCTTTCCGCCGCCGGTTTCGGGCCGTACTTTCGCTCTTGGATCCGACTGCTGTATGAGTCCCCCGGTGCGCTGGTGGAAGTGAATGGGGTAAGATCGAAGCCCTTCACATTATCTCGCTCCATTCGTCAAGGTTGTCCACTTTCGCCTCTGCTGTACGTTCTTGCGTTGGAGCCTTTCCTCCGCAAGTTAAAGGCGAATCCGGTCCTTCGCGGAATTTCCATACCTGGTGCTACCACCTCGGCCAGGTACTCCGCCTATGCTGACGACGTTTCGGTTTTTGTGTCGAGCAAAGCCGAAATTGACGAAGTTAGCAAAGAAATCAGATGTTATGAGACGGTGACAGGGGCCAAGATCAATCGCGATAAGTCTGTTGGCTTGCGATTGGGTGCGTGGAAGGGAGTTTCTCTTCCCGGACCTTTCCTCTGGACAGACGGGCCGATTAAGATTCTCGGCGTCTTTTTCGGTCCTGATCTCCAGTTGGAAATGAATTGGTCGGGGGTTCGAGAGAAGGCCGAGTCGGCAGTTCGTCTGTGGACTCGGAGGAATCTTTCCTTAAAGGGGAGGGCGGAAGTATGTGCCTCGCACATCTACCCGATTCTCCTTTACCGACTCTCGGTACTTCCTCTCCCGTGTGCCATTCGTTTGGGTTTAATTCAGCTCTTGTTCTCCTTCCTTTGGGGAGAGGGCAAGTCTCCCAAGGTGCGTCGCGAGATCTGTTGCCTTCATCCGTCTGAGGGCGGTCTGGGTATGCCTAGCGTTGAGATTCGTCAACACACGCTTCGCATTAGATTCCTGGATCGAATGTGTATGCTGGAGGATGAGAACGGCGCCCTCGTTAAAGAGGACGTCCATAAACACTTTCCATCCTTGAGAAGTGTGCACTTGTCGGAGGAGGAGGCCGGCCGTACTCCTCGTGGCGAGTGCTCCTTCTATAAAGAATGTCGTTTGGCTCTCCAGTTTCTCTTACGGGCTACGGATGGCCTCTCCAACGCCCAAGCGTTGTCTCTTAGGGCATTATATCGGGTGTTAGTTAGGGGGGCCGTTCAAGATGAACTGATAGGCGAGCTCGGGCTTACGAGGCAGGAGGCTCGCTCCATATGGCCTTGGGCGCCTGGGTTGAAATGTCTCACTAACGATGAGGCATCACTCACCTGGCTGATGATTCGGAATGCTCTCTGGGTAGGCAAGAAGCTTCGTGCAGCGGGCCTAATACCGAAATCAACCTGCGTGCGTTGTGGGCTGTCGACGGAAACCGTCGATCACGCCTTCTTCCACTGCAGTGTTGTTGCTCCGTTGTGCAAGTTTCTTGAAGATCTCATGGTTCGTATGCTGCGTGGAAAGTTCTTTGTCCTTGAGGCTAGTTCTGTTTGTAGCAATGTCGTACCTCCGTTATCTAAGGCTGAGCACTACGTGCTCTTTTGCTTGCTAGGTGTTATGCGAGTCGTGATTTGGACGACCCGACAGAAGGAATTCTATGGTGATGAGAAGTTTACCTCTTCCCAACTGATATTGTTCTTTAAGCATCAGCTTAAAGTCAAGATCAGGACGGAAAGGAAACGACTCACTCCATCTGAATTTGGCAAAAGGTGGGTGACTCTTGCGCGTCTCTGTCGAGTGAAAGGTGCTGACCTAGAGTGGTTGTTTGATGCTGGTTAGGCATCAGGATATTGGGTGTGCTGGGCACTACATGTGCACCCCTTCCCGGTTAGTTTAGAATAGGTTTTTTATTTTTCTGTTTTTCGCTCTAAAGTTAACTTAGCTAGGTTATGATTGCTCATTTGCCCCCCTTTTCTTTTTGTCCTCAGCTTTCTTTTAGTTTAATCCCCCACCCCTTCCCACTTTAGGTGTTCAACAATGTTAGTTCTCCGGTGGATGCGTGGCGTCTTTCGTTATTTTTCAAGTGTGCTTTTCGTTTTTGTTATAGTGTTTAAATGTGTGAGTGATTGTGTGAGTAATTGCTGATCGGATAAGTGATATTATTGTATTTCTAAAGCCACGCATTATATTTCGTCCGGGGAAGTGATTTTGCTGTCACAATATTAGAGTAGTCGGGGGCTTTTATTACTAATATGATTTTGTTTAGTTTCTTGTAAATAACGTACTTTCATTGTATAAAATCATTGGGGATTTTTTAAAAGTTGTTATCTGCCCATGCCCTCCACTGAAAATTGTACATATGGGAGTTAAGTAGGACTTCATAGAGCAGCAGAGGTATTATGGTGGAAGTGGTAAGAAAGGTAAGTAAAAATGTGGTATTATGGTGTCAGGATTATTATAAGTGTATCAGGGTCGACGAAAGTGAATAGCTAAGTTAAACTAGGACAGATGACCAGCCTCCCCCATCCCCATTTTTGGCCTTGTGCCCTATTTGTACTTTTTGTACAATAAATAATGTGATCGAGAGAGATCGAGGGTGTTCGTGACTATACGAGAGTATTTGTCATGACACGGGAGTGATCGAGAGTGTTCGTGATTATACGGGAGTCTTCGTCCTTATCCGAGAGTGATCGTGATTATACGAGAGTCATCGAACTTAGATGAAAGCCTTCTTCTCAAGACGGACGCATACGTCCTATACAGAGACATTGCCTTCTTAATTGTTATTCGTGTTAACTGTTTGTTGGTGTACTTGTATTTGGTTTATTGTACTGAGGTATAATAAATCTCTATTTATATATCCTCAGTGTTAAGAATTATTTCTTGCACTATTCTTTGTTTGTTTATCCCCTCCCGGGATACAACAATAATGTAATCAAGTCTAACAGCTATTTTGAATTGAACCACAGAATAAAGGATTACAATAAGAATTTCTTATTGAAGCTTTCTTATGTATGACCAACATTTGTCGGAAAATCAATTTGTGTTAATATCAGTTTATCCTTAACAGTTACTGCTGTGACGTAACTCGAACATATGACATACGGTTCACAATATATAAAGGATTAATATCGAGTAGCGACAGGGGAGTCAGCAGCTGACGGCTAGCACGGTCGTAGTCTACTCAGCTCACTAGTTGTTGCCACCCTACACGGATGTGTACTACTGTATCTACCGAGAATAAACGTATTACTTACTTATATCTGTGTATTGTCATTCCTCCACGATGCAACAGTTACTGATTGCAAAGTGTTTCTGCTTATTTGAGATTTGATCTCATATATTTTATGGTAAAGCAATTTGGTTGGTTTAAGGTAAATTGATTAGCATACAGATATGGTTAAGCAAATGAGCTCTAACCACATTGAATCCATACGAAGTCCAAATAGGTCAAATCCAAAAAGTGTCTGATGGGAATTGACATGTTTTTAAGAGAAAGTAATATAAGAATTTACTTCTTCAGATCTAGATTTCAAAACAAGGGGACAATTGGTGACTAGACGACTTTAACTGCAAGTAGAAATGTAAATGGTGCTTATTGAATAAAATAAAGTGAAATCCATAAAAATTATTCTTATATTTTAACATATTCAGATACTCACTGTGTAAATCATTTCTATTCACATTAGTGTTCATGCATAATTTATGTTAATTATATATTAAGCTATGTTGCTCATGATTATTGAAGTTGGCCATTACTCAAGTTATTTAATTTTAAAGAGTGAATATATTTCATTATATACAGATGTATTTATATAATTAATATAACTAAAAATTTTGTCACTGAGCTGATTGATGTTAATCTCAGCATCCTGACTCCAATGTTTTGTAGATGGACATGTCTGTTCACTCAACAGGTGGTATCAGCAATTGGCTGCTTACACTTCTTGATATTTCATTTTTATATGCACTTACCATCAGTGATATCTTGTATGTGGATGACGAATATTATGCTCTCATTACGATTGAGCACTCTAGAGAGAAAATTTTGAAAAAAATAGTTACCAATTTGGTGATATATGCATAACTCATCAGCAGTGAATTGAGTTCTTTCGGTGACTGGCGTGTGTATATGCCGCTTATATACAACACTCTAAAATTTCCCTTCTCTAGCTTAGAGGTTAGCGACTCCGACTGACACCAAATCGGTTGAGTTTCGATCCCGGCCGGAGACAAGTGGATGTCTAGCCACACTGATGAGCTGTGATACAGCCAAGTTGGCTTGTATGTTGAATATTATCCATTTATTTCATTACCTTCAAGTATCCAATTATAATGATACAACTTTGTAGACTCAGTACTGCATTGTTTTGTGCTTATCTTTTGCTGAGTTTGCAGTAGAATTTTCTTTTTTAAAATGTATTTGTACAAGGTTCAGCTTAAATGTTCATAGGTTGACCAAGATACTCTCATGGAATGTAACCAAATGAGATTTATTTTTCTACATAAAAAAAATTCCACACATTTCTTCCACCAGTGTTGCAGTGCTTGGATCCCACTGCTGAAGAAGCTTTCATCCTGTTGGCCAAAAAAGTCATCAGCAGCAGACATGATATCATCCTCACTTTTATAGCCAATTCCCAGCCAAATGAATGTTTTATAGCCAATTCCCAGCCAAATGAATGAATTCTTGGTTCCAGGTTCTTTTCCCCTTTGCTGAAAAGATTCCAGCATTCACATGCATGGTGTTGGGGATAATCTTTCAATGGCCAGATAATTGTCACTCAAGGCTGCCAACTACACTTTCATATGCTTCTGTCTTCCATTACTAAATTCTGTTAGCTATCTCTATTTCCTTTATTGCTGCCCCTCTTCCCAGGACTGCAGACCTGATAGCTGACAGTATAGAAAAGGTACTTTCCATCCATCTGTAAACATCTGTCTTCAGTAACTTTAATGACATGTGGATGAAACATTCTAAAGGTACTGATGTTTCTGGTGTTCAGACATTAAATTTTTCCATTGCACAATCCTTTACTTAAATCATGGACTTCCTTATTTATTTCCCTAATAAACAACAGGCTTTTCTACATGATTTATTTCTTATTTTTTCCCTTGCTCTTGCTTAGTCTTGCAATGTTGCCCTCTTGGTAATTCTAATCATTTTTAAATAGGAATACCCTATCCATAAGACCTGTTTTTATTATCAACATGCTGATTTGGACTTACACTATGATTTTTTTTTTTTTTTTTTTTGTGGCACCCCATGGACTGACATCTTCAACTTCCTAAATGAAAATTGCACCATTGAGGTTTCTTCTTGGGTCAAAGCTGGTATGGACACTTACATCCCTCTTGGGAAATACCAGGTGAAACCTCAATCCTCTCCATGGTTCATGACAGCTAAAACACACAAGAACCACTATTTTCAGCTATATCAGTGTGACAACTCTTTTCATAACAGGTGCCTCTTATACTTCTTATAATAAATGTAAGCAAGTCCTCAAAGTTCTCGTTGGCTGAGAGTATGAGGCACTAAATAGCCTCTAACAATTTTGGCTCTTGTGATTACTGGCAGTGTTGTAATAGGACATCAAATAAGTGCAATGTCTCTATTTCCCCCTCTTCAATCAATTTTAAGTCATTCTCTTCTGATAAAGCTGAATGCTTTGCTCTTAAATTCTCTTCAAACTCTACACTCATCTGGAGTATACCTGTCAAACTTACATGCAAGCTCTGAGTCTGTTAAATGATATGAATATAATTTCTTCCATGGTTTATGCTGTCATCTCTAACTTTGATCCCCACAAAACATGTAGACCCAATGGTATCCCTGTAATAGTTGTTAAGAAGTGTGCTCGTGAACTGGCTCTTGTTTTCTCTAAACTGTATAATAAATACCTCACTGCCTCCTGCTTTTCTCCCTGCTGAAAGACATTGTCTGTTGTTTCAATTTTTAAGAACTCTGGTGAGACATCCAATCTTTCAACCTCTCATCCTGTTAGCCTTCTACCTCTCCTAGAGGTACTAATCAATGCTGAATTGGTTCATCATCTCTCATCACAGTGCCTATTCTCAGACAAGCAATATAGATTTGTTTACCAGGTCAACTGCTGATGAACTGAAGATAACTGTGGAAATAGATCTAGATAAAAGTTGTTGAATCCCTGGCTGTAACATTGTTCATCTTGAATGCCTTTGACAAGGTCTGGCATACAAGTCTTCTGCAGACAATTTTTGAGCTGATCAAGTCTTTCCTGTGAAATCAAGAAATGAAAGTTATTCTGAACAGCCACTCATCTAGATCTTTTTGTACTAATGTTGGTGTCCTATCCTGTTTTTAATTTTCATTAACAACCTTCCTGATAACATCAGCTCTCCACTTGGCATCTATGCTGATGACACAACCATTTACTCCTGCCTCGATAGTAAGGCTGATCAATCTGACAAGGTCAAAAATGCAGCTGATGTTCAAAACACAAGACTGTCATTAACGTGGGCAAAAAAGGGCTTGTCATTTGAAACCTCTCTAAAAACTAAACTTTTCTCCATTGATCTTCTGAGAGACCCCTCTCTTCCTTCCATCAGCATATCTGATGCTAATCTCCAGGAGAGTGACTCATTGTGCCTTCTTGGGTTTACGTTCCCAGTTGACATGAAGTGGAAAGACTATATTGAATCTACTGCTAAGTTAGCTGCTAAGAAAATCAGTTCTCCATGTTGGCATGACAAATTTTCTCTCCAAAATCTATGTTACATATATATAAGTCTATCATTCATCCATGCTTAGAATATTGCTGCCACATGTGCTACAGCGCCCCTGCTGTAGCACATGTGGCCCCTAAAGACATTAATGATGACATGGAGTATAGCCCCTAAAGACATTAATGATGACATGGATGCCACATTAAGAGATGATGCTTCAGTTTTATCAACAGTGCAAAAGTAGGCAGTTGAATTTAGGAGAGGAAGGTCTGAACATCCTGCAACTGCCACCACTAAAGAAAACATTGGTTGTGTTCACCACATGATGATGGATGACAGACAATTGACTATAAATCAAATGGCCAATGCTATCTGATCAAAAGAATACTAAACTGATCACATCACAGAAAATTTGATATTGTTTGAGTCAGATCCAGCTGGTTTCCTTGAACATTTATTAACCTAGGATGAGCGTTGGGTTCTTCACTTTGGATTAGAAACAAAGAGACAATACATGTACTGGAAACATTCTTCCTCACCTGCTCTGAAGAAGACTAAGGTTGTTTCATCTGTTGAGAAGGTCTCAGTTTTTGTGATGCAAAAGCCATTGTGTCTATTGACTATCTTCAAAAGGACCACACCACCAATAGAGAGTATGATACTAACTTGCTGCAGCAGTTACAAATGTTATCAAAATCGATGCCAGGAAAACTGATGAAAGGGATCTTGTTTCATCAAGACAATGCTTCAGCATACAAATCCTTGGTATCAATGTCTGTGGTGAGTTGAGTGGCTGTGGGCTTCAACTGGTTGATCATCCACCCTATTCACCTGATTTGGACCTCTATCTGACTATCATCTTTTTTTTAAGTTGGCATCATCCCAAGCAAGGCAGTAAAGAGAAAATTCAAGGAGGTTGCAGAGTGTGAAAAAATTAGGAACAAAAATATGAATAATAAGCAGAAATAGAAAAAAATAATTAGGAAGACAGCAGATAGTGTTCGACATTGCATTTAAATTTTTGCCGATTAAAGTTGGCTGGAAAGTATGAAGCCAGAAGAGAGTTCCACAAGTGAGAAAAGAAACTGTTAGAATAGAACATGGCTACATCTAGCCAGCATCTGTAAATTGATGAGATCTCAATGCTAGCCTAGTACTGCGCTTAAATTCATAAAATCTAGGTACTATAGCTAAAGCTCATCCGAACAATTACCATGAATGTATTTATAGAAAAGGCACAGAGAGGCACCTTACAACAGCTACCAGATCAGGACCAAAAATACTGGTGATTCTTCTTTGTATTTTATCAAGAAACTCAAAGATGCATTTATTTCAATTTGCATACAAGATTTCACAGTTCTAGCATCACACCTTCATTGTTAGCCTATGAACTCTTCAGCCCATTCTTGTACCAGGAAAGAATGCAGTTCTTAACAAGAAGAGTTGAAATTAATGCATGCACAGCTCTAGCATCAATCCTTCATAGTCAGCCTATGAACTATTCAACCTATTTTTGTACCTAGAAAAAAATAATGCAGTTTATAATTAAAGTTAAAATTAAAACATGCAAGATTTGGCAGCTCTAGCATCAATCTTCTATAGTCAGACTAAGAATTCTTCAACCCATTTCATACCTGAAAAGAAAGAATGCAGTCATTAAAAAGAAGAGTTGAAATTAATGCATTATAAATATTAATAATAGCATAGTTATCAAAAATTATTTTTTTTATTTTCCGATATATAAAATATTCTATGGGTTGTAAGATGGATATAACCTCAAAAGAGAAACAAGACATTGCATGATGAGAACACAATGCTAGAAATTGTCTAAATGTTAAACAGAGGTCATAAAATTAACAAAAAAGAATTACAAATATTGACAAATTAAAAACAAGATAAAAATTGACTTTAAAAATGTGAAAAACAGGGAAGAGAAAAATTGAAAAAGTTATTGAAAGTGGATCAAATCGCCAGAAAATATTTGAAGGAGTTGGTGTTGCAAAAAAGATGTAGAATATTATAAACATTGGCTAATGACATAAAAACTAACCAAACTACCACCTTTCAGTTGATATCATAAAGAGAAACATGTAAAATGAGCAAAAAAAGTTCATGAAAACTGATTTCTCTATTGTAATTTTGACTGGAGCAACTTTGGATGGATCTGATGGCTGGGTTAGAGGTTGGATGCTTCAAGAAAATAATCAACTGACATGACATAGGAAAATATTTGAGAGAAAAAAATAAGGTTATAGAATGACAAGGATGTAAAATAATGAAATAATTTATTCATGTACACTGGATATTATGTTAATCAATTATAAATTTCTATGACCTATATCATTTGGTTAAAAAATGTTGCATTTAGTTTGTTTGCTTAATAAAAATTGATACCTATAAAATATTTCCATTATTTTAAATAAAAATAAAAATTATAAAAAAAAGATTATAAGCTGAAACTCACATACTCATAGCATTGGCCATTTGATTTATAGTCAATTGGCTGTCATCCATCATCATGTGGTATCTGTAAGTTTTATAAATAATAATTGGTTAATGCTAATGTTATTGGGAAAACATTTTCATATCTACTAAAATTTAATATAGTGTGTAGATATTGAAATAAAAACATACATACATTCATTTATCTATGTGTGTATGTGCATGTGTGTGACCAAAATACTTATTTGTATGCTAAACCTTTCTGATGTATTTTAACCACTTCCTTACAGCTTAAACTAAAACAACTTTTTTAATGTTTCTAGTTCAGTGACATTTTCTAAATCAAACATTCCTTTTACAAGTTGATGACTTTTTGATTTGTAGATTCTAAAATATAAGTTAATTGCATACCAGCTGCCATATTACCCACTTCACTTATAATTATAAGCAAGCTTAAAAACAAAGACAACTTATACAGTTGACCTTTAGAAAGTATTATATAATTCTACACCAAATGTCAAATGCTTTTACCATGTTATTAAGTGTCAATGAAATAGTACTAATTTCATGTTATGCATTTTCTCCTTGATGGATCATTGCTGAACAGATATATAATATGCCACTCATTATTGTGGCTAGGTTATATCAGCAAACACTGCTGAAAGGTTTCTATAATGATTTCATCAATCTTGGGAATTATGGACATCTGCCAACACCAATTATCATAGTTTGCATGGACATAAGATCCTCTTAAACTCAAAGATTTCATACATATAGTTTACATTATTCATAAGTGGTGGCACTTTTTAAGAATCTCATTCTCTGACCTTTTTGAACCTTAAAGAAGTTAGATGAAGTGAGATGTCACTTGTGAGCCAGCAATCTGGGAAACATTGATAATGACCTTCTCTTTGATGACTCAGTCAGTATAGAATCTTCACATAAAAAGTGAAGCACCAATTTCATGCTTTTTATACTCCTGTGTCAATCAAATGAACTGTTTATTTTCTAGGAATCAATAGTTGTTAAATAATTTCCCAATATGTTCAACTGAACATATTTGAAAGAGAATTCTTTCAGTAATGTTTAGTATAAATTTAAAAACATATCAAAATATTGCACTTGTCTGCAAAATAAATCTCATCCCCATTCAGACTAATGTACTCATCTTTGTTGTTATTATCATAACATTTCAACTATTGTTCCTCTTGCCTTCTTCAGGTATCTATTTAGTTTGGTAACCTTCAGGGAATTACAAATTATGCACTTTATTTAATCTACAAGAAGTTGATTTGTTTACTCCACTGATATTGATATAACATCTATAATGAGAGTAAAAATAAACTTTTCCAAAAACTTAATTGAAAGGAAATGTTCTTAATGCCATGTAGTAAAAAATATAATGAACTTTTTGGCATGTTTTTCATTGAGGTTTTTACAAGTTTTTATGTTTTTGTCTATTTTAAATCTATAAGCAGCAACATCATCAACAACAGCAGCAGCAGTCATTCAAGAATTTTTAATGTTTATGATTTTTAATTTGAAATTTAATTTTAAATAAAATTAAAAAAATTTTTTTTTAAATAAATTTTAAAATTATTCTTTAATAGTATCTTCTGTAAATTAAAAGTTGTTCTTGCAAATTATTGATAGAATTGATCCAAATTATATACTCTACAATTTTAGTTTTGTGCGAGATAAAAAAAATGATTAATAAAAGCAAATCTTTCTGAGTGAAAGGTTTTCATACAATAGTTTAAAATTAGTTTAAACTGTAAAAGTGTTTTCCTAACATCACCACCACCTTGTTTATCTGCTCAACACACGTGCACATATATAATTCCATTTTCTATTTCTGTTTTCCATTATAAATTTATCATATATGCACCCTCCTCTTCTATCAACAGCACTGATACATTTCTCTAACATGCTTAGTCTTACTTACCTTCTTTTGACATATCTTCATCCTCTGTTATTTTTGTTTTTCTTTCCTCCTTTCTAATATACTCTTCCTTCATTCATTCATATATCAATTTCTTTCAATTTCTTTCTTATGAATATATTCTTTCTTGATTTCATCTGTCACATTCTTTTTTCTTTCTTGCCAAAATACTTTTTTGTTCATTCACTCATCTGTCTCATTTTTTCTTACTTTCTTGAAAATATACACTTTTGTTCTTTCATCTATAATTTTCTTTTCTTTTTCTTATCAATATACATACTCTTTAATTAATTCACTTGTCACTTTCTTTTTCCTTTCTTTGTTGTTTACATTGTGTATCATTCTTAAAATGTCACTTTATTTTTTATTTACAATATACCCTTTCTTCTGTCATTCATCACTTTATTTATTTTCTTTCTCATACACACTTTCCTTCATATATTTGTTACTTTTTAATCTTCCTTTCCAATAATCTCTTTCATTCTTCTATCACTTTCTTTTTTCCTTTCTTTCCTATATACTATTACCTTCATTCATCTCTCACTTTGTATTTCTTTCTTACCTATATATTCTTTTCTTCTTTACCTATCATATATTTTTTCTTTTATGTCAATTTACTCTTTCCCTCATTCATCTATCACTTCCTTTTTTCTTTATTCCTTACCAATACACTCTTCCCTTATTTCGTTTATTTCTTTTTTCTGTCTTTGTTACCAATACCCTTCAAATGCCAGAGAAAATGAGATTCAGCATTTTTAATTACAACTTTCTTTACTCATTTTGAAGCTGGTAAGAGTTGGTAGCTGATAGTTTCATATTTTTCAGAATATTTTATTGAAAGGATATATTTTATTTCATAAAATATATTTTCTCTCCATATTTTTGTTTTACTTAAAAGCATCTTACTTTTTTTTTTACAATCTTTTTCTATTATTCAATATTTCACATAAACACCTGTTTTATTCATATCTTGTTTTATACAAATTACCAATTATTTTGTATTTCTTTCATGTTAATTTTAATGTCTACTGTCTCAGACTGTGATTACACACTATAGAACAGAAAATAAAGTAGGTCTTTACTCAAACTCACATCTGTTTTCTTCAGAAAATATGCTTTACCAAAATTGCTTGGACACATCTTTGTTTCCAATCAATGTTGTGTACTAATCAAGGCTTATAGAATAATTGTCTGAGATATTGCAATAGAATGTAAGTGAAATTAAGATAACAAAAAACAGATAAGAATTAATAATAATTAACAGTGTATTATTTCATAATATATTTCTGCCAATAGTAATACATTTTAAATTCCTTTTGGTCATGTTAACAATGACCAAAAGGAATTCCAGCAAATTTGGGTTAAGAACATGTAAAATGTCCCTTATTTAAATTATTCAGAATAATACCTTAAATTTGGTAAAACAATCTTTACATTTTGACTAGTTGACTCTCTAGCCTTCCCTTAGTGGATGTGCTAACTTGAAATATTTTTATAAAATATTCCTTTCTTAAAATGGGTCTCTTTAAATTTTAATATCAATGATCAGTTTTGATAGATTTAATTTTCAGAAGAAACTAACAAGACAATTTTTATAAATAAAATGCCCTTGTTCCTCTATTTTGGTTTGTAATTTTATGATTAGACCTAATTGTGATTTATGATAAAAACATTTACTGCTTAATGCTTATCATTGATCCCATTGTTTGTATGAAGTGCAGCTGAATTTTAAAAATTTCCAGTATTTCTTCACCCAACTCATAAGCCTCAGATATGGGATTTCATTCTGATAATAAATTCACATTTGAATAGTAGATACAAAAAATTTTATTTTATTTTGTTAAAAGTGGTTGCTAATGTAAAAAGAAATTAACTACTTAATAAAATACCATCAATTCAGATATATTTACTTTAGATGTTAAGACTGTTAAACATTACAACACAGAAAGTAAATCCTGACTTATTTTATGGACAGTTGGTTAGAATAATTTCTCTTGTTACACAGTTTCTCATACCCAGTTGAATATCTCTAAAAGTTTTTCAACAATATTAAATGCTCACAGTTCTTCATGAATAAAAGACTTCAGTGAATGAATCAAGCTCTATTAGAAGAGGAGGAGGAAGAAACAATGGCAATAAAAAAAATTGTTTGGTTGAATTAATCAGATTTTTTGTTATATGCATGACTGACACCCAGTCAACCTGAACATGAAATTCCTTTTGATAATAGATTTGTCAGATGATGGGGCATGTTGGGAGGAAAGACAATGGATAAAAGGAAGAAACAGATTTGATTCTTTCATTAGAAGAAGAAAAAAGCAAAAAAATAGTTAACTTAAATGTATAATGCCTGTACAGAGCAATACTTGAAAGCATGGATTTGTAGCAGAGATGTAGAAAAAAAAGATTTTAGCATTTATGGATTTGGGCTGAAAATATCTTTTATATTCATTCACAATACTTTTAAATAACAGATGTTATAATTCTAAACTCAACAATTGAGTATATTTTACACATGAGGATTATGCCAATGCCTTATTACTTTTCATTGGATACATAATCAAGAATTATGATTTTCTATGTTTACAGATAATTTCTCAGAAGATATATAAAGAGGAGTTTTATTAATTTAAAGTGATTATCTGAATACTGTGGAATTTGCAAATTTAACAAGACAAACTATCAGAAAAAGATTTTATCATGATTCCTTTTACTTTGAGTCATTAATGTTTGGTATAATTTTTCCTACAATAAACTAATGTCATGATGAAGACAAAACATTGAGTATAATCATTTTGATTCTCCATGAATGCTCCACAATTGTAGCCTTATGCCAGAATAAGCTGATCTTAATAGATATCTATCCTTTTGATACAACTTGATTTTTTAGATGATTTTTTTTGTTTTTCTCAAAATATTTTACCTAAAACAATCTCTGAATGCCTCTCAAAATGCCTTTTGAGACATTCACAACAATTGTTTTTAACTGTAAACTTTCAACTTATTTATTAATTTTCATAAGCTAAAAGCTAAGCAATCAACTTTTCAAAACACAATAATTTTATAAATTGCTATTCATTGTGAATGAAATCTTTTGTCTTCAGAAATTTTTGCATCATAACATATCAACACTGTATATTTCCTTTCTTTCTCATAGTTGCATTCCATTGTAGTTCCCAGGCTATAAGCATTGGTGAGTCAAATAACAGACTGAACCCTAGTTAGAGGAAATACTTTTAAATGTCATACAATATATAACAACTCTTTGTTGATTACTCATTGAAATTTTAACAGAACTTTGCTGTAGCAGTTTTGTTTACAGCTCTCAATATTGCATTATTTAACATTTGGTGGTTTAAAGTAAAAGGATGTTTTGCTTAACAAAAGTGAAAAAAGACACCATATCCATTCAATTCAGACTTGAGTGTTTAGAAATAATGAAGAGAAGAAATTGTAACAAAGAAAACAACAAAATGCTTCTAAAACGTAAATGTTATTGAATTTATTTATAAAATTGGACATAGAAAATAAATATTGAAAAAGTAAAACAAATTTTTTGTAGGAAAATAAAACAAGTCTTTTGTCCTATTGAAAATTTTACTTAGATAATATGTTGAGGCTTATTAAACTTTAATAAAAGAAGGCCAGATAATTGTTAATGTAATTTCATACATTAATAAGAAAAATAAATGATTTAAGAAAATTTCAGATAAAACTTATGCATTGTGAAAAAGCTATTCAAAAATGTTATGTTAAAACATTATATTAAAATCATAGCAAAGCATATCAAAATATCATATTAAAATATTATTTTAAGTCATACAAAAATATTATGCTAAAACATTATATCAAAATATTATATTAAAGAAAATACTAAAATATATGAAGTAATGAAATTTTCTATACTTCAACAATATTTCTTTATCAATATAATTTTCTTCTTTCTGAATGCATTTATGCAGCACTTCTCTATTACTTATAGAAATCAAACATTTTGCAGGGAAAATTTCAGGCCAAAATTCAGTTAATAATATGTATCAGCTATGAATTTATTTATCCAGCCTTATCTGTACCTCTGGGAATATCAATGTTGACATTGTGTGTGTGTGCATGCATGTCAAGGTGAATAAGAAAAGAAAAAACTGATTAAAAATTATAATTAGACATCACAAAATGAGTTTGGAGTAAGTTCTAAAATTTCCAAAATTTCAATGAAGAATTCTTATGTTTACTAATACAGTAGGCCATGGGTAAATTGTAGTATAAATTATGCAACATTGGAGATAACACTGTCTTCTTATTTTAAGAGATATATTTAACAACATTACATAAAAATTATCTCAAAATACTAAAAAGTAAATTTATTCAATAAAATCACCATTGGTTTCAGCCAAGGCCTCCAGATCACTTTGTAATCTCCTGCAACTCTTTTGGATGACCTCATTGTTTAAGTTGGTTGACCAACTGCCGTAATCGTTGCTTTCAGTTCATCTTTGGTGTTACAAAGAGTTTTGTTGGTTTCTTCCTTATGTGCACCTCTCACATAATTATCAACAGGGTTGCAGTCTGAGGAGTTACATAGCTTGGTGCAAGGGATGATGTGGTCAGAGAAATTGCCTGACAGACATAACTTTGTTCAATGTAGCCACCCTCTTCCAGTAGCCACCCTCTTGATGCAGGGCACCACTACCTCCTTAAGGCACTTGATGTAGGCCTTGGTGTTGAATCTGAAGCCCTGTGCCATGTAGCACAGCATGCAATTTCCAAATTTTTGGCAGTGATTTCCATCATTATGTTTTTTTTCACACTGATGGTGCCCAACTATAACCCTACTATATATGTCGTTGACTAAGCAAACAATGTGTATGCATGAAATTAAAATATAAAATACCAAGAATTTACCCATTGCACCCTGTATGTTGTTATAAAAAGTTCAGCCCGAAGTTCAACCTGAACACATTCTTAAGAGAGCAATATGTTTAATTTAATCCTGTTCATCATTTGCTGTCAAACTTCTATATGGCTATATTCACAAATGAAAACATTTACATTTGTGTGAAGAATGTCTACCTTTATTCATGCATTCATATATATTTATATGAATCTCCTTGGTTTACATGCAAATATGCACATATGCCTATATAACTACCTATATATACATATGTAGTCTAGCACAAGGCTAAAATTGTGGGGCACTCAGTGAGAACCACGCATGCCATACAAATACACATTTAAATTTATCATCAAAAAATATTATCTCATAGTATTAATTTGCTTGATTTTTATTTAATGTCTAATTCTAACTTTCATAAAAAATGCAAAAAAAACAGTACTGAACAACAGTTGGCACCACTCATCTTTGAGTTTGGTTCATCTGGTATCTTCACGATACTTGAACCTGACATGGCTAAGAAAACAAAGTTGCAAATGGAACATTCTCGAGTATTGGTTGCATGGTAGGGTGGGTGGTGGTCTTGGATGGAACTGCATGCATTACCTTCTTTTTACTTCCTCTTCAGTTTTTCTCTCCTTGAAAGTTGAAAAACCAAAACTAAATGCTCTTCACCAAGATGGACAATTGGCTGTTTTTGTTTTTTGGGTCTATGAGCTGATTCTAGCTTGAAGGAGAGAAGACTTCAGTTGGTCTTTGAATCTGTGTTTTGGGGCTCTGCGATTTCATTGCTGTTGATGAGCTTGCTGTAAAGATGGCCTGCAGTAGTCTTGAAGAGGCCATTCCTGACCACATGAGAAAATGCTTGAGGACAGCAGCTTCAATGTTCGGCATTTCTGAGTAACTGAGGATTTTGTTGATGGCGTGTCAGTCCTGCTATTTGACGTTGAACTTAGCTTGTTGGAATCGTTCAAGCTTTTTCAGGTTCTTTCTATATATGGTCCATGTCTCAGAAGTGTACAAGGTGAAGATGACAATGGCATGGAGGAGGCTCCTCACTGAGTCTTCCAAAGGCCCAGTGAACAGATTTGATGCAGTGATCAATGTCTCTTTCACATGTTCAGGATTGTCAGAGAGAGCACAAAGATATTGAAAGTCATTGACAGCTTCCAAGGGTCAGTTCTCTATATTAATAATTTCAGGTGTTTCTGATCCTAAAATGCTATCATAGTGCATGAGGATAAGGTCGATGAAGTGATCATGACAACCAAAGTGAAAAAGTACAGACCACATTGCTAGTTGAAGAAGCTTGCCAAAGACTTTTCAAAGGTACCAAAAGATAAAGAATGGTTGTTGCTGCTGCAAGCATTTTCCTGGAATTGCCTTGCACAGAAGATCCTGTCAATCATTCTACCTGACTGTCAAAAGCTGCAGTGAAAGTCTGAGAGGACTTCTTCTGCAACATCCAGCAAATGATCCAGAAGAATTCTGGTGAGAATCTTGCCAGCAATGCAGAGAAGGGAGATATTGCAGTAGTTGTTGCAAAATGACTGGTCTTCTTTCTTGTAGATGGTAATGATGTTTGTATTTTTGAAGTCATCCAGAACAGTTTTGGTGTTCCATATTAGCAGCATCAGGTAAAACAGCTTGGTTCTCAAGTCTATCCCTCATGTGTTAAAAGTTCCAGGGAGATGTTCTTCCAGGTTTCATTCATTTTAAGATTTTCATGAATTCCTAGAATGATAAAGACAGGGCCATCCATAGCTTGACAGTTTGTTGTGGAATGTTTTCCAGTAAGTTTTCTAGAATGGTAATTCAGAAGATTGAAATGTTCTCTTCAACAATTCATGATCTCTTCTTCTGTAGTGAGGATTTGGCCATCAAAATCATTCTAAGTACCAGTAGATGACCTGATGAGACTGAAAATCTGCTTTTCCCCTGCATAAAAGCAACACACATCTCCTTGATCTGCATACCATTGGAGTTCAGCAGCCTTTGTTTGACACCAGGTTTTCTAGATCTCTCTGAGGCATCTTTGGCACATTTGCATTTCTTGTTCAAGAAGTTTCCTATTACTTCTCATTTAGTGATTTTCAAAATTAATACACTCTATTCTTTTTTTTGCTGATTAGATGTTCAATTTCGTCACTATTTTCAGCAAACCAGTTTTGGTTCTGGCACTTTGAGTAGTTGATGACTTCATCTGCAGCAAATGTTATAGCGTCATACCAAGTGTTCTAATCATTTGGTGAATGATACCCATTCCTTTCCTTCAGATGTTGGTCAACTGTTTCTTAGAAGGATTGGAATATTTCTGGATCCTTCAGTTTACAATAGTCATATCTTGCTTTGCACTTTTGAGTATTTGGATGCCAAGGGGGTGAAGATGGAAGGGGGAGTTCTCATGTGGCTGAAACAGGTATTCTTGACCAATGAAGCAGTGTTGAGAAGCTGACATCCCAAAAAAAGAGACAACTCAAGAACAAAGCTAATAATGAAACATAAGAATATATCTTATTGTGTGCAAATATATATATATTATTAGTTTTATTCACAAACTGAATAATTCACAATATAAACATATAAAATGTTCTATAAGCCACAGTATTTATATCAAAATACTTGAAACATACATATATGTTTACTTATATCCAAAATATTCACAAGGGACTTGCTATCTGAAATAAAATATAAAGTTTAGTACTTATCTGATGATGATTTCCACAAGCTTGAATATGTACGACTTTCTACTTTGGCTAGCCAGAAAAAAGGAGGGTGATTGACTCTCTCGCTTAACGATATCTCATCACATCATGTGACAGTTTCCTATTCTTGTGAATATTTTTAGTTTTTTTTACAGGCTTAGTTAAGGGGAGACAACTTTTTGTCTTTCACAACAAATCTCCATGTCTAGTAAGCAGAGTCTAGTAATAGTGATATTGGTTGTCTTTTTTCCAAGTAACTTTTCTATCTACTTTAGTGTGACTGGGCTTATCATTCCTGTCTATGTTTTCTGTATTGATTATTATTTTGTTGCTATAAGTTTGCGTTTTAGTTATGACTTGTTTATTAGTCTTAGGTTCAGTATGTGGTTTTAATCTATCTATTGATACCATTGATTGTATCTCATCATTTGTTTTAATCACAAAAATTTTATCAGTTCTATGTAACACTTGAAAGAACAGGTGTAAGGTGCTTCCAAAGGTTTGCAAACTGTCTATTCCTAGCCATAAGCTTTTACATGTCTTAAGCTTGTCTGGGATGTATTGATAGATTTATTTACAGAGCTATAATCTTTTTCTGTTGGCTGTAAGGAGTTTTAGGTACATTGCAATTCCTTAGAAAACTTCTGATTAGCAAACTTCTGATGTCATTATTAGTATCATCAACTAGCAACTGTGGAATCATTATATGTGTGCCTGTAACTGCAAAGAATGGTGAAGTATTAGAAGAATTAAGTTCAATACATATACCCGTTAATATTATTAGGAGGGCGTTGAGCCATGATACTGTTCTAATCATTATTAGCGTCTTCATTGTTCTATGAGCATGCTCAATCATTTCACTAGTTTGAGGATGGTAACTAGTTATGCGCAATCTATAAAAACCAACTATTGTTTCTATTTTTGAAAATAATTAACTCTCAAACTGGGTACCATGATCAGTTATTACATGAAGAGGAACACCCCATTGTGTGATCCATGCATGAACAAACGCTTTGGCAACAGATTGAACTGTGATATCCCATAGTGGTTCTGCTTCTGTTCATTTAGTAGTATAGTCAATACAAGTTAATGAGTATCTGTAAGGAGCGTTATATGTTTCATGACGTCTTTTAGTCACAGAACCGATTAAATCTAAGTGTACTGTACTGAAACGTATAGTCAGCAATTCATTAGAGTGAATAGGAGATTTTGCTTTTCTGGCAAGTTCATTTGTGGTGATACCAGAGACCGGATGTTTGTCCTCAGAGGTCCAGATAGCAAATGACCAATACTGGTCTTTGCGCATCTGGCTCTACGCAGATGTTCCAGTGAAAAACCAAAAATAAATAAATATCAACTTCCTTTTATGGACCCTTTTCGTGAGCCGACGTGAATTTGGTTTATCATCCAATGGGAAGCCCAAAATTAGATCCGGGTGTGAATTCCCAAATGACTTATTCCGAGTTTCAAAGACAAAATAAAAGGCCGACACAGGAAGCATCGCCAGTTGAGAAAATACAAGCATAATTAGTACGTCCCTTGATCACGTCAAGCGATCACATCATGCTCGCCTCTTCTTTCTCTCTCATCTTCTTCTTCACTGTTCACTGAGCCACTTACCCGATGGACTGAGCGGAGACATCAAAGACATTCCTAACAGACAAACGCTCACACATATATACGCTTTTCGGCATTTACTGCTATGAACATTTTTAGGCTACGGAATGCGTCACATAAAGGCTTATGGTTAGTTAAAAGTAGAACTTGTTTACCTTCAATAATGTGCTTAAAATATAAGGTAGCTGAATAGGCTTCAAAAAATTCTTTATTAGAAGTTGAATACCTCGTTTGAGTTTGTGTCAGCTTCTTTGAGAAGAAACTTATTGAAATCAGTGTTCCTTCTACTACTTGACAAACGGCTACACCAAAGCATAATTACTACTATCAGTAATTAACTGATATTCAGTACATTCAAACCATTGGTGAGCAAGTTATGGAAATTCATTAATTTTGTTTTAATATTGTTAAATGATTGCCATTCTAAATCATATTAGTATTATTACATATGCGTATTTTCTCCATTAATGGCGCAAAATTAGGGATTAATTTTCTTTAAAAATGTACCATGCCTAAAAAAACAACGAAGATTCTTGTAAGCGGGAAAATTCTGTAATGCGCTATCATTATTTTGTGTAGATCTAATACCATCCGAGCTAATAATATATCATAAAAAATCAATTGAATTTACATCAAAAGTTAAATTGAATTTTTAAATTCTTTTCATGTAAAATTTTTCAAAAGGTTTTATGTCTTTTACGTGTGATGAAGAATCATCGCTGAAAATGAGATTATCGTCAATGCATGTAAATACACAGTCAACATATTTAATGATCTTGTCCATATATCTTTGGAAGGTAGATGTATGTATTTTTTTTTTTTTTAATCCAAACGTCATGTATTTATATTCATGTAAACCGAGAGAAGAAATAAGTGCTGTTTTTTATATCATTTGGTTGCATTTTAATTTGATGGTATGCTGATACCAGGTCAATTTTGCTGAATCTTGTTTTGTTGGCTAGTTTACCAGCGATCGATTAATAATCGGTATAGGTTATTTATCACTTTTTGTAATGCTGTTTAATGCACGGTAGTCACCACAGCATCTCGAGCTTCATCAGGTTTCCTAACCTAATAGAAGCTGTCTAGCCTATTCACTGTCAGAAGATGTAATAATGCCATTTTTCTATAGTTTAGAAAATTCCTTCTTCGCTGCCAGGGTTTTCTTTTCTGACTTTAGCAAAAGTAGGAGAATGCCTGCCTGTATCGATCCTGTGGTATACTGCTGCATACATGCTACCTGAGTTGGTATATGGGGATACAATGTTGGCATACATTTTTATCAAGCCTTTAATTAATTCGGGTATATTATTATTTATGATCAAGTTGATAGAATCATTAAATATTTTCAGTTTCTTTGAACACCCTGTTGTAGGTTCAACGTTCGTTTCCTGTCGGCAATCTATTAGTAATCAGAAATTATTTAAGTAGTCGAATCCTAGTAGTGGGTATTGGATATCCACTACTGCAAACGTCCAAAGAAAAGATCGGTGAAGGATCTCTAAGATAATTTCAGCTTTAAGCTGCCCATAGCAGTGTATTTCATACCCAGTAGCTGTAGTCAGAATGACTGGTGTTGGACCCATAGCTATATAACCCTTAACGTTTTCAGGTGGAATAATAGATAAGCTGGTACCGGTATCTATAATGAATGAAAATGTGTTTGTCCCCAACATTGCTGGTATCAGTAATAATAGCGAACTTGTGGGGAGGGGGGAGTCATCATCCACCCAATTAGTTTCCCATTTCACTTTGAGGTGGCGAAGATGGACGCGAACTTGGCATCTGTACTAAGTCTCTTCTTTTGTTCGGCCACATGCAATAGTGCTTACATGTGCAACCGCGTCTCTGTAGTATGTCTTCTGCAGTTGTCCCTTTTGGAAAGGTTTGAGACTGTTGTTAAAGGTACTGTTGTTGAAGTTTTAGGCACTCCTTTTGTCTGGATGTGGTTGCACGTGGTTTTTCTAGTGGTGTTTTGTATTAAAGCCGTTAATTCATCCGCCAACTGTTCCAGTCTGGTCGGGTTTTAGTCTTTGAGTAGCTAGCACAGGAATTATTGACACCAGCAGCACCTAAAAAAATTGTGTAATACTATTTCGTTGCTGATTTCTAATCTCGATGCAATTGATAGCATTTCTTGGTGATAAAATGATGGTCGACCTGTAAGAACAAAGGTCGACATTAGTTTGTCTAGCATCTCCGTTTTTTGTTTTTCTTTTCTGTTTTGTTTTGTTTTTATAACCGTCTGAATCTATTAGGGTTAGTTCGACATAACTGTGCATACTCAAAACGCTGCCAGGAATATTAGCTGTTATTTCCTCGGTAGCGGTGCAATGATATTGTAAAATTTTGTGGTTTGAAATGTTATATTTTTTAATTTCTTAAATAGAATTGGTAATCAATTATCGTAAACCAACTGGTAATTTTAGTTTGCATGAATTCCGGTGTTTTAATAGTTATTTGTTGGACAGCAGTCTCTTAGTGCTCTCATTCAATTTTTTTTTTTTTTTTTTTGCTTTTGTGTGTGTGTGTGTGTGTGTGTGTGTGTGTGGCTATTAATTTATATTTCTTTTTTTATTTGTGAAGATTAAGTAAAACCAATATATTTAGTGGGTTTATTATTAGTATCAGAGATACAATCTCTGAACAAGCATGTAAATTAGTACACTACATTGGTTTCTTGTAGAGGATTTTAGTGGTGTTGTTGTCAGGTTATTAGAGACCACGAGGTCAGTTGTTTTAAATTGTTTATAATATATGATGAGCTTAATTTGTTTAATATTTTTAATGAGTCTTTCTCATAGTTTCTACCTATTATGCTTTTTGAGTGTTGTTTTACTACAACCACGCTATCCCATGTCATTTTTCTGATCTTAGTTCTATTAAACAACATTTCTTACAAAAACGTAGCCTTGTACGTAATAACAGATAACACAACAATACTCACACATACACACAGTAAAAAAAAACCTTCAGATCTTGGAGGCCATCTACATTAAAACAAAGCAATTCATACTCAATAAAATTACATTTGAAATGCATCACATTACATCTAGACATATGGTTCTGTTGGTAATATTTCGGTATCTCACGTGTTGTGACGTCATAGAATCACATCACAAATTTACGACCTGCGTCTGCTTTTCCGCGTCGCATAGCAATCTTCTATCCCCAACATAATAGAAAATCATCTTTGATGGTAAATATCTTTGTGTTAATGCTCATACAACCACTCTGAAGATGGCTCATTTGAGCTGAAAGCTTAGACCAGGAGCAGCGTAACAAAAACATATCCAAATGTTGAACAATTTTTGTCTTTATTTTCATCAGAAATTAAAGCTACAATACGATGTTTAGAAAGGCTCATGTTTAAACATAATGGACATTCATTGTCTGTTATATTTAACAATATATGTTTAAATTATGATCTGCTGCTTCAATACACAATTTATATGTAAATATATATAATAATGGCTGGCCACTCGTATTCGAGGTTATTCGTATACTGTAGCAGCTAGCTAATCCCTACTGTAGACGCCTGCTTAGGCACACGTGTGTTTGTTCAACACCCACAAAGCCCACCTGTGTTTTATACTGCAACTATTCTGAGCAGACCTTAGTTTCTGGAAGATAACACGTTATCTAGCATGAACAACAGTCTGAACAAAACCCTCCGTCACAATGACTTGTGACTTTGAGCTAGCCCAACCATTGACGACTCCTCAAGGAGATCCATTTACACAATTTCACTCACAAGGCTTGGGCCAACCCGTGTTATAGTTTTCAGACACTTTCTAAAAGTGCCACATGCTGGACTCACCTCTCCCAGACCAATAATATCACCTTCATGACAAATTGCCCATGGTGAAATTTGAACCCAAGCTTCATGGCCAGAAAATGAACATTCTAACCAGTCAGCCACATGCCCATATATAAGTGTAAATTTTGTTTCGACATTGAAAGAATAATGTCTCATTAGGTTGAGACATTGTTCTTTTAATGTTGAAACAAAATGTACATTTTTGTAGTAGATTGTAGTTTGGACAGGTTCTAAAATATAATTTATTATAAATATTCATAAATCTATTTCTATATTGAGCACTGTTTTAAATTAATGTTTTGAATGTTGTAAATATTTTCTTCATTCTTTATTCATTTGTGTGTATATATATATATATATATATATAGTAATCTTTTAAGAATCTTCTTTATTTATGAATATTGGATGGAAAGGTGGTGTAATGGACAGCTATATGGAATGAGAAATTGGAGAGCTAAATTAAATTTCTAGTCAGGTTTGTTAAATACATTTATGCATAAATAGCCTTGAGAAAGGTTTGAAACATCTCCTCCTTTCAGCTATGGGATAAATAGTAGGACATATATATGGAAAATTCAAATGTTATTCTAAAAAAATTTAATGCAATATTGATTTTCAAATGAAGTATTATTTTTGCAATCCAAAATATGTTTCAACTTTAAATAAACCAGAAATGGTTGATAAGCCATAAAAAATAACCACTCTTTAAAGTATAAGTATTTTTGTGCAAAAATATCTTCCTTGACTCTTTTTACAATACTAAAATTCTTTATACAACGGCATTGATATTTTCTACCAACGTGTTATAACAAATGTTATTGCTGGCCATCTTCTCATTCTACTATGACTTTTATATTATTAACTAAAGTCCTACTGGATTCACAGAATGAGAATTGTTCATGATCTTAATCTTTATTTCTAACAAGGAAATGTAAACAACATCAGTTGCTAAAACAATCAGTTAATTTCATGATTTTTATTTCATTGTTTTATTCATTCAGGTTAAACATCTTTCAAGTGCAAAACACCAGAATTTGTAATTAGTCTAAGTTGCGCGATGCTGAAAAAAACTACAAGTATGTGTGTGCGTGTGCGTGCGTGCGTGCGTGCGTGCGCATGTGTGTGTGTGTGTGAGGCTTTGTCTCAAGCTTCCTTGGCTCATTTTTAGGATAGCCTTTTCAAAATTTTAAAAGAAAAGCAAAAAAATACAAGAAGTGATAAGTCATTTTTGTTACCCAATACTTATGTTCTCAATATCATCACTTTCCCTGTATCTGTTTTTAGGGGTGTAGTTTTGCATTTGCATGTTTCTGCTAGTGATGATAGTCTTATGCAATGCGAATATTCTATCTGGGCCTGTATAGCAGGGCGGAGACTACAAAGTTCTCATTAGACCAAAAAGCAATTCAAAAAATAAAAATAAAATCTGATGTCTGGTTATTAGATAAAACTTTGGGAAGTAGGTCCAGTGAGAACATTTGTCTCCCTTCATATATATTGAGGTCCTCTTGGATCTCTAATGAAAATGATTTAGTTAGCTTTTACACTGAAAAGGATACCAGGAAATATTAATTTGAAGAGGTGCATATTAGTGTAGGTGAGTCAGTTAGTTAAGTGCCATATACGGTACATGCTTGGGCAATCATATCTCTTTCAAGTCATGACTAGGCAGAATATTTTCCTGCAGTAGGTTGCCATTTCTTTCTATGGTAGACTGGTTGCCAACCAAAGCTATAGAACCCAATCTATCCTACTATTTAACCAATAGCTGGAGGGAGAAGAGATTCATGTTTTTCCCAAGGGTATTTGCATGTAAGTGAATGCAACAAATTCAAATGAAATTCAAACTTGGCTCTCCAATTTCTCATTCTGAGTCGATATACATTATACCATAATGCACATCCAAGCAGATGAGTAATCGTTATATATATATATAGTGTACGAGGCAGCAAATAATTTTCAAAACATAATAGACATTCATTGTCTCTTATATTTAACAGTACATATATATATATCTTTGTGCATATATTTTAATATATATGTGTCATCTCAATAACTATCCATGACTCTTTGATATGTGAAGGTTCAAAATATTGCAAAAATGTGAAATGCTCAATTGAGCTAATTTCTGACAAACATGGTGTCTATATCATTTACTGAAAGTCTCTAAAATGTTCCTCTGACAGTCATTACACTGTCTAAATTGTAAATGGTTCAGATATTTTCACTTTATCTTTTACTTTCATTCCATTCCAGACTGTAAAAAGTGTTTGTCAATAAACTTCATGAATGTTCATCAAAAACATAGTTACCAAAATCAAACACACAGATTAGTATTCTAAAACTCTGCTACAAAAGCACTGAAAATATGTTACACTTCATAAAAACAAAACATAAAAATAACCAGTACACAACAAACATCCACAACCCTTATCTGTAATTGCAAAACAAAGTCCAAATACCTACTAAATAGTAACTGACTACAAACCAACATAATTGACTACAAACCAACATAATATACCAAACTACTGCATGAGCTAAAGGAGATCCTGAAAAGATATATATTGAAATAACCGAAGGCCCATAGAAATAGAGAAGCTACTCACACAAAACATCATTCAACTAAATATACAAATAGCACAACACTCTTAAAACATGAGTGTCCTGGGTATGGCAATAAATTACATCCAGCAGCAAGACCTCTAATTGAGAGATTTTGAGGAATGTGGAAACATCTTTTAATTGCTTTTGTTCCCAGGTCCACCCTAACCAGGGGTCGCAGTGTCATATACCCACTTCTTTTGGTATATACTATTTCAACGGGTATTAAATCTACAATCCATTTAGCAATGTTTTTCTCTCATAAATGACAATACATAAACTTCTTAACAATTCAGCAAGAATACAAAACTTCAACCCATTCAATGAGAATATACCCAAACCAAATTTTGATTGTCTTTTCACAAGATAAATCAACAAAAATAAACTGCAATCAAAATGACTTGCTTTTTCACAACTGATAAAATCGATGACCTTTTTCACTGTTAAAATGGCAGACATCACCACATATAAATAAAATTTACAATTATCTTTTATCCACTCTTCTTCTGTGACTTGACCATAATATAGATTGAGTGGGTTGGATTTGGTAGGATTAGGCATGTGTGCATATGAGCAGCCAGTAGCTGGTTGCTCATATGCACACCTAGACCCTCTCTGAGTTGTTCTCTACTGCAACATCTGGATTCAACTCTCAATTCTGTGACAACTGAGGTCACTTAAATAGTTACCTCCTGACACTTGGAACTTCTAATACATTCTTTTTCACCTCAGGCACTGACCTTTTTCTGACCTCTGTCATCAAAACAAAATCTAGCACAACAGCTGCATTTTTATATTCAGTGACATCTCCCTGCATTACCCAGTGCAAAATTTACTTCTTTGCAAAATTCCACACCGACCAAGATATTATTTAACAATTCACCAAAATCCTGTCATTTTCGCTAGCAATCACGAATGACTTTTAGTACTATTCCACACTGACCGATATATTATACAACAGCAGCACCTTTTAAGGTCCAAGTATGGGAAATTAGTTAACCCTCAAACTGGGGTTAATATACTATGAAAGTATAAGAACAGATTTTTATAGTAAAAATACCAGCAGTACATTTTTGAAAAAAAATTACCAGCAATACATTTAACTCTCAGCAAAAACCCTCTTTACAAAAATATCTCAATGAAACCTGATTAACTGATTTCTGATAAAGAATACATATTCTATTCATTTGAATCTATTGTACAAATTTTGATGGCATTAAATAACCCACTAAGATTGCTATACTGTAAAACAAAACAAATCAAATTAAACCAATCAAAACATATATAACCTGAAAAACAAAAACAAAAAAATGGAACATAAGAAAAATAGTACCAACCTACAACAACAACTTTTTGCTTAGAAGAGAAAACAGCAATAATCACATTTTCAGAACAATATAAACTCCTAAACAAAAAAGTCAGAACACATTTAGAAATGCAGACATGAAAACATTACTATCACACTACCTACAATCACATCATAATTCCAAAACGAAACAAGTAATAACACATAACTCAAAAAACTATTTTCAATTAAAAACTTTACAACAGAAGAAAAATATACAAGAAATAAATAATAACTACGACAAATAAATTTGGTGGTATAGTAATTGTGAGTTCAATCCCTGAATCACGTAGTATCGAGTAAGAATTAGTGACAACAAAGCAAACAATAAATGAGGCTTTAGTAAAAAGGACATGATGAGATATGCTTAGACAATCTACCCCTATAGATTAAATAAATGTTCAGTTCAAAATACACTAAAGGTTATCCAGATTAATAAACACTCAAAGAAGGCCAGAGGGCACAGTAGCCAAAATGTGATAATAACAACATAGATGAGAACAATAGCTCAATGTAAATAGTATAAATAATGATAACTCCCCATCCCAAAAATTCAGACAGAAAAAATAAAAATGAATAAATAAAATAAGCAAGATCATAATAGAAGCTATAGATAATCTAAAATTTAAGCTCAAATAAAATCTTAGCTCTTTCTCTCACATCTTATAAGCTCCCAGTGGCCTGTACAAAGAGAAGTTAAATATAGTGTCTGAAAATTGCAAGTCATTATGCTAGGTTCACACTGTTTATAACTACAAACACTCTATTCCAAGTATTGAGTAAACTTCCTCTGTAAATGTAATAAATTTTAAACTGTATAATCACATATAATATAATAAAGAATATATGTGAGTACACACACTGAGTGACACACTTTTGTTATTGTTTCTCTTGCCATCTGTTCTTATATCATTGCTAAATGTAGTTTTGTTCATATAAGGCTGGTTTGATGATGTTAGTGTTCCTCCCCATTTTTTGGAGAGATCTTCTTTCCAAAAATGATGTAATTTTTTTTTACACTTGACATGTACATAATAGTTTCACACACTAGAACATGTAAATTTATTACAATATATGTTGTAAACGAACACCCCTGAAAAGAAGATAACTTTAAACTATAAGTCTGTATTCTTTTTGCTTAGGACTAAAGTAAATATAAAATTAGTAATAGTTTTTGTTTATTCTAAAATATTTATTATATATCAATAGAGAAGGTGAATTAACATTTTTTTTCTCATTGATATGGACCTTGAATAAGATATATATATATATTAATCAAGGCAAAAGTTTCTTAGATATCATCTTTATTATAAGGCAATTACAAGAAAAGTGCATTCATAAGCCTGTCAATGAAACTAAAAGTGTACAATGCAATGGTTTTCCCTTCTCTTCTCTACAGATGTGAAATATAAACCATGTACTACAGACATATCACAAAATTTGAAAAAAAATTTCACATGTGGGCTCTTCACTCTATACTAAAAATCACATTACAGGATCACATCACCAACCTTGAAATTTTTTACAATAAAAACTCAATCAGTATTGTATCAAAGCTTATCAAAGCACAAGTCTAATGAGCTAGCCATATCATCTGCATGGAGCAACATCACATTCCCAGATGCAGAGAGCTACTATGTTGCAAGAAACATCAAAGTCAACCAAAAAAAAATGCTACAGAGACAATTAAAACTAACCTAAGATGAAACTGAAGGACCTAAGGGAATGAGCATGCCATTGTCTACCAGATCTCTGCAAATGTCAAAGAAGCCCAGTGCCAGTAGATCAGCATTCAAAGAGAATAGTGCCATCTTACATTCTTAATTAATTAATTATGAATATTTGCAAGAATAGAAAACAATCACAGGATCTGGCAAAAGCCACACAAGACATCATTAGGTGAGAAAGTCAATTGTCCTCTTTTTGCTCCAACAAGTTACAGCAACAAGACACAGGCTTGTAACAACCAGATAAATACAAAATTTTATTGTTTTTGGTACCCAGAAGTAGACATATGTAAACCTTGTATTAAGAATATTGAATAAAAATTATATATAGAAGTGTTTATACACAAAGACTTTTGTGCTTTGTTTGAACTTTTTATATATTTATATTATCTTGTGTTTCATACACCCTAAATCAAGTCTATATTATATTTTCCCACACAACAAAGGCATGTTAGCTATTATTATTTTTTTAATTGATATTTCTTTCATTTATTTTTATTAACCAGAACAGGACAAAGTTACAAGTTAAAAAGTAAATCATTTTATGTTTCTTTAAATATCCTTTTTTAAATTAAGGGTATGTTTTATTGCATGTCAGTCAATAGAAAATAAAGTATTTTCGATGCTTTTCATATTTCTTTTTAATTTTTGTATTCTTTTAGTTTGGACTAATTGAAGCAGGAAAGATACTGCTTCTCTGTTCACTGTTTTCACCCTTACTTCATAAAATAATTGAACATTATATAATATCTGATGACCTTCACTGAGGAATAATGTTCAGCTCACAGCATGAATCATTCCTTATTCACAGTACCAATTTCCAAGACATAAAATAAACAAGTTAAGGGTCACAGAAAGGAGTGGCATTTAATGTAAACTATAAATTTAAGTGTGCTTATCAAGGAACTATATCAGAAAGAATTCCTGGTTGCAACTGCAACTTCATAATAAAGAATTTAGTTGTTTCTTTACATGAATAATTATATTTGAGATGTAATATTTCTAGTTACATATTAGGTAAAGGAAATATATCCCTACCTGTTAACAGTAAAGTTATGAAGATGTACAATTTTCCATAATCAATCCATTATGCATCTAGACTGCTTTGACATATTGTAATAGATAACAAGCTAATATCTTATTATCTCATAGTAAACAGAAATAATGCTCATACATAATGCAATCTCATTGCCAGTTTTGTTACAATCATTCTCAATTCAATTCTAATTCACTAATTAAATTCATTAACATATTCTGGTTAAGCTATGAGTAAAATATATATTTTTAAATCTATTATTTTAAATATTGAGTAATTGAGTAATGCAATTTATCATCTGGTTTAGATTAAACATTTACTAAGCTTAATTTTAGTTTAGCATTATAATAGATAACTTGGACAGAATCAAACTCTCAAGCTAACCATTTAATCTGACAGGTATCCTACTAATGATTTTTAACAAGATTCAACAAAGTCTGTGAAGTGTCTGAAAAGGTTAAAAATCACAGGTGGATGAATTGGTGAGGAGGTCAGGTGGAAAACACTAAGAATTTTAGAATTGCCTAATTTGGGAACTAAAATGCCAATGTTACTTCAGTTGTACATCTGAAAGTCTCCACCTATATCATGAATGTTAATCTTGCAAATACTTACATTCTTTCATATATTTTCATCTCTAAAACATGTTGATTTCTGACAGAAACTGATCAATTTGCAATCAAATACTGCTGTATTCTAAAGATCTTCAATCACACTTCCTTGACATCAATGTTAATATTTATTTGCTGCATGTATAAGGGCAAAAATTTCACATGGTCAGGTTAATGTACACTACATTCTAAATTTTACTGCAGGTGCAAGTTCCTTATTCTAGTTCATTGGAGAGAAGTTTCTTCAGAGATATCCCAAGAACTGTGATTTATTTCTTTATTTCAAGGGTATTTCAACCACAAATGACCATGAGGATAAATACAAAAATGATATGGTTAGGTTATTTTTAAGGTTTTAAGATTAACCCATTGTACCCAGATTTTATTTGTACAACTCTCCAGCATCAAATCTTTGTAATCCTAGTACATTGGTAAGAACATTTATATCAATTTTAGAGTTTATAAAATATTCTGAGAAAAGAGGATTTCATACAGTACTATTTATTATATACCATTAGGAATTTTATTTGCTCAATGTGCAAGAGCTACTGAAGGTAGAAGGTTACTGAATGAAGTTACTGAATAAGAAGAGAATTTTTCTTATTTTAGAATAAGAAGTACAGATTGTGAGGGTATCTAGAAATGTTAAGGTCACTCACATCATATCAGTAGGGACAGCATTGTGTTCACAGGAATAAAAACATACAAGAAAATAACACTAAAAACATTAGATTGTAAATTAAAATCATATAATTTTATTTATTTCTGTACTTGTGTGTTTATATTTTAGTTGTATGTGTTTTAATGTTGTATGCAATAGAGGAAAAAAGTCACTTCGTCTTATGAGAAGCAAGATGCCAGGGAGAGGAGATAGATGTTTTGACCCTTTCAGGGTCCATAGCAAAGAGAGTGAGTTTGGCATTTTGGGGCCCAAAGTATCCATTTTTAGGCAGGAAAGTTTTCTATTGCATGCTGGGAGAATGTTTATTATTTGAGTTTTATTTATTTCATTTTAAACAAAGTTTTAATGTCATTCGTTTTATTTTATTTTATCAGATATTTATTTTTATTATCATTTTACATTTTTATTTATTAATAATAATGTTTCTACAGACTCTAGATTTGGAGGAATAAGGTAAATCTAATAGCTGTTTGTATATTTTTGTGAATAATTGCAAATGTTTTTTCTGTTCATTTAAAAAGTATAAAACATATGAGCAACTTTGTACTAGCCATTTGTTGCTCTTCATTGCTATTTTTTTTTTGTTGCACATGCACTTTAGTAATTTAGTATTTATAGCTCAGAAGCCATATGACATAGAATATTGCAGTTTTTTGTAAAATGTTGTACACAACTTCAAGTCAGATTTAGGCTTTTATGTTTTGTTTTATTTACATTAATTGTTGATAAAGCTTTTAAGCTTTTATTACATTCTTTTTTTTGTAGGTATAAATTGGCTTGAATGGAAAAACAAAGAACAGAGCCTAATGTTTGGGGGTACATCAAGGATTGTGTCTACTTCTGTTCATGATCTTGCCACACTTTGTAGATGTATTGTTGAAGTTGTTGAACAGTTGACAATGATATGTTGCAGCACATATGGAGTGAGATGGAATATCATCTTGACATTGTGAGGGCAACTAGAGGTGCACATGTAGAATGTAGTCAATAAAAGCTGTGAATGTAAACTTAAGGAGATGTACAACATTTTATAAAAAAAAACGCAATATTCTATGTCATATTGCTTCTGAGCAATAAATACTTGTAGTGGTGCTGGGATTTTATGGAGACCCTGTGCATCAAGAAGTAATCAATACACTATTTGATACAAAAATCTAATATATGCATTTTATTATTTTATATGGAAATAGAATAATAAAAAGCATATATTAAATTTTTCTATCAAATAGTGTATTGATTACTTGTTGATGTACAGGGTGTCCATAAATTTCATTATCACTATTACAGTTTCTTTATTAAAAACTGGATCAAGAATGTGCTGAAGAAATGGACTAACAAATGTTTGAAGCAATTCAATATGTCAAGACTTATTATATATTTCTCCTCATATCAACTTTTATTCTGAGGATGTGATTAATAAAAATCAATAACACAGATGAAAATTATGCTGGAATATCAATGCAAAGTGTAATCACAACAATAATAAATTGATTATTCTTATAAAGAGTTAAAACACAGCTGGTTATGATAACAACAAGCCAGTTGAATCAAAAAGTTGTCAGTTGACAATCTAATGATTATTTTCAATAAAAGTCAAAATAACAAAGGTTTTCTTTGATCTGAGTTAAAAATAAATAAATTAAAACAACCCAACAATATATGAATTGATTAATGTTAATTGAACATGACTCTGCATTTATGACAATATGACCCCACTCCATCCACTGTCTTCATGTTGGGACCATTAGGTTTGCTTTGTTATCAGCTTACAACTCTTATTACAATTCACTCTCCGCTTACCCTCTTATAAGCTTTTCTTTTTTTCCCCTTTACTGCTTCCAGTATATCTGGCAGAAGTGATCAATACTCTGATATTATTGGTAGCAACAACTCATTTTATCCTAGATACTTTCTTAGTCTACACCCCAACATCTCATTCCTTCAGTTTTCAGAATAATAAATTCTGCCATTGATTGGGATGCAGGAACTTTCCAGAAAGCTATAAAAATGACCATATGCATGTAAAGTTGTAGATGATTAAAATATGTATAACTATATTTTTAACTATTTGGGTTTGTATATTTTACTAATTATTTAGTATTGTGTCAACATATACTTGCTTATTAAAAAATCTTTGTTTTTCCTGAAAGTATCTTGAATACAAAATATAGCAATATCTTGTTCATTAAATTATATACATCATGGTTATTTACTAAGTATAGCATAGTCTTACATGAGGCCAGTAATAAAGTATTCAGTGAAGGTCATATTAGTGAAGTGGTCTACAAAATGGTCTTGTTGGTCATGCCAAAAATCACATATGCACCTTCTTATAAAACCTGCATATGAAAATAAAAAAATATGGGAATCATATTTTTAAAGAATTCTTGTCTGAAATTTAAAGAAAACATTTTTCTGATTTCATATCACAAATCATGCACAGGCTGTTTTTTGTTTTGTTCTATTTTGTTAAGTTTTCTTCCTTTTCTAATTTTTATTACTACCATTTATGAATCAATACATAAATAGTTTTTCAGAGATAAAGACTGTAGCAGTTTCTCACATGCCTTAAGCTTTGTATGCAACTATTTTCCTATTTTCAAGGCAGCCCACTCAAATAATATCTTGCAGGAAAATAGCAACCATAATATTGATTGTGGATCAAAGTACAAATGTATTCATTTAATTGGTTCAAAATAAAATTTTCATAATGTTTCACAAATTCTGAATTTTTCTTGTATTCTTATTTTAAACAGAAACCACTCAGTTAAATTAAATGTTCAGTAGTTACCAAATACTTGTATATTGCATAATTAGGTAAAAAAAAAAATCCATGGCGTTTTCCATAAATGGGAAAAAAATTAAATATTTTTAAAAATCTAAATAAATTAACATCTTTTTTCTGTTGCTTAGCTCTAATCTGTTGGTTAACCATTGAATCAAATTCTTTTTACCACATTGCAATTTATTTGTGCTGAATTTTTACTAAGCTTAATTGGATATGGGATGAAAAAAATTGTTTCACTGTTTATTTGTAGAGACTGTTTATCTGTACACTCTAGAGCTTGGTGTAGAACCTAGTGGCTGAAAGTTTATGGATTAGATTCCTGTATAATCATTAAAAGTTCAAAGTCAGTTATAATGTCAACAAATTCTGAGTTGGAGGAATTTGTGTATAATTTATACAAATCTCTTCATATGAATCAGTGAAACTCAACTTTTCTTCTTTACTTCTGCTAATCCATTTGGTTTTATTAGAATAAATGATGCATTAAAATTCTACAAAAAACAAAAAAACAAATGTCATTTTCATTATTCTCTGAAATCCCAATTATTTCAATGCCAATAAAATAGCATTTATAAAAAAAAAACCTCTTTAGAATAAAAGCATGAAACTACAAAACCAATTTGAAGAAAAGTAAATAAAACAATCAAAATTGATGTTGAATTATGAAATATTAGTAAAGAATAGTAAGGGTTATCATTTGTGTGACAAAGTTTTTATTTTATCTTTTTTATTCTTATTTCACTGCTTGTTTTTGTTAAATTTGTTTAAGTTATCTTTTTTATATGAACCTATATGCCATTAAAGCAAGTAAAGGTTTGGAACTTACATGAAAAATGAACAAATTCATCCAGCATTTTTTATCAAAATAAAAAAATAAAATCTTTTGTTATTTAATTGCATAATTTAATTTTCTGATCTTAATCTGAATGAATAAGTGAAGAGATGAATTTATTTTTGTTTACATGACCTACAAAACAAGATGCTATTAACTTTAAAATATTACACCTCATTGCAAGAAAAGAATTACTACCCTGCTCACAGATTATGTTTGCTATAAAAAGGATAATTAACAAACTAGTCTTACAAACAACTGCTAATAAGTTCAGTTCTTACTGAATGTCCATGTACTCTGACCTTGAATCAATTTAGGCCAAATATTAAAAAATCTACTCTGCCAGGCACAGAAGATCGCAAGAAAAATATTTCTAGAAATATCATTTGTAGACAAGAAATCTTTTCACTCTTTTTAAGATTCTTTTGAAGGCATCATTAAATGTTTTTCATGAATCTTATTCAGTAAAAAATAGATAATAGTAATATAAATATGATAAATTATTATGTTTATCCTTAATATTCCTGAAATATTAACAGAATTCCTTACAACACTTGCTTTTTAATCAAATATTGATGATCTTCAAGTATATTTACTTTTTTCAAAAATATTATTGTCCTTTATTCTTTGTCTAAGCAACATGTTTTTTTCTATGAGAAAATATGAAAATAAAAATATAGAATTGTAAAATGATTTTAACTGATGAATGTCAACAAGTTAAATCCTTTCTATCTAAAATTCTTTTCTTTTCATTAATGAGTTCATATAGTTCTCTTTACATCTTTGCTTTCTTTATCTTGGAGTGGCCACAATAATGTGCCTGGTATACACACAATTAGACACACACAGAAACGCAAAAATGTAATGAAAAATTGTTCCAAAATTGTTTAATCTAATTAATCTGAACAAAATTATCAAGAATCTTTGAAAAAATTAATTAGAGTGAGCAAATATCATAGAACTCAACTTAAAAGTTTTATTATTTGCATTTTATAATATATAATACTTCATTATTTTCAAGAGGTTAATATTAAATTTTAAACTAATGTTGTTTTTTATTGCAACTCTCAGATCCACATTCAACAACAACAAAAAAAAAAAAAACACAGATTATGAATAAAGTGTAAACCTTTGCTCATTTTTTCCCTTATTTAGTATGACAAAATGACCTTCCATCTGCATACACATAGCAATTCTTTATTTATCCCTATCAACTTTTTATTTTTACACTAAGACTAGTTACAGAAGTTATAGCATGATTTTCTTTGGATGACAATGATTCATCACAATAATTAAAGATATATATATTAGTTTCAATAGAGATAAAATAAGAAAACAGAAAGAAAACTCACGACTTTACATAGCCAGAGCTTTATCTGTGTTTTTGATGATAGCATTTATACATTTTACCCATTTGGTCTATGCTTCTTTCAATTTTCACTTTATGGACATCCAGACATAATTGAGCATTATGTTCTGTATACATCATCTTTACTTGGTTGCCTGGCAACAAACATGTTCATCAGGTCAAATATAGTGTGCTGATCTCTTGTCACTGGTTTTTAGATTCTTTGTTTGTCTTATATGTAGGATTTATGCTAACAACACAGAAGAATCAATTTCAACATCAGTGGTACAGGAAGGGATGGATACTTTTTGAAATTAGAAATGAAGCACAGTTCTTGCATTGATTTCTGATTTGGTTGATGTATACATTGTTCTTAACTTTTCTTTTCTTTTCTCATCCTTCCTGTCATTGAGCTAAGATAACAACATGTAATTATTATGAACCTCATGACAATCCCATATAGCTATCAAAATAATAAAGTTCCATAAAATTATAAAGATTGTATATGACAAATGCCTAAGAGTAATAACTTTTCTTATTTTTTCCTCCTCCTAAATCAATTCTCTTTAATTATGTCATTATAAAATGACTTTATTAGCATTCTTCTTCTTCTTCTTCTTCTATGTGCCTTGTCTTTTCAGGATATAGGCAATTCCACGTCTCCCTATCCATGGTGACTCTTAGCATGCTTTCTTCTGTCACACCATGCAACCCCTATTCTGTCATCCACCTTCTCAGGCCCGTCAAGCTGTTTTTTCCTGTCTCTTCTTCCCTCTATCTGGCCTGTTAGTATCAGATTCTCCAAGCCCTCCTTCCTCATTGCATGTCCCAGAAACTTTAGCTGTCTCTTCCTGATGCTCAGTATTAATTCCCTTTTCATTTCCATCCTTTCCAAAACCTCATCATTGCTCACATGCTCAATCCATGTTATCCACATCATCCTTCTGTAGAACCACATTTCAGTTGCTTCAAGTTTTTTCTTCCTCTTTGATGAGATTATCCAGCATTTACTACTATATTGAAGAACTGGCATCACATAGCAATCCAGTACTCTCTTTTTTGTTTCTAGTGAAATTTTCCAGTCTCTTAATACTCTACTCAACTTCTAAAATGCATCCTTTGCCATGCCAATTCACTTTCAGATCCCTGTGTCACACTTTTCATCTTCTGTTAGAATACTTCCCAAGTATTTAAATTTTTGTACCTGCTTGATTTTAGTATTCCACCACCTGTATTTGGCATTTTGAGCTGCTCTTTTTGCTGATGACCATACATTCAGTTTTCTAACAGTTTATTTGTAGTCCTTTCTTGTCACTCTCTTCAGCTACCTCCTGTAGGAGGTCTTGTAGTTTCCTTTCCATGTCTGTTATAGCACTGTATTATCTGCAAATTTTATGTTGTTCAAATTGTGGCCTCCAATTACAAATCCTGGCATAACATCTAGGATCCTCAGAATAGTCTCACTATACAAGTTGAATAGATTCAGTAAAATGACACATCCTTGTCTTATGCCACCTTTCTATCTTTGTATACCTGCTGAATTTGTTTCTTATTCGTATGCAGGCAGTTTGATACTAGTAGAGATTCTTGATTACTCTTATGTCTTTCCCAAATATGTCGAGGTTGATGAGCATTTCTATCAATTCTTTGTGGTGTACTTTGTCAGACACCTTGACATAATAGATAAAACATAGGTACATGTCCTTATTCATTTGTACCCTTTTGGATAGCATCCTAATCATAAATATGGCATTCCTTGTTCCAATATCTTTGACAAACCTACACTGTTTTTGTCCTATCTCTGGCCTGATTCTGCTTCTCACTTGATTCATCAGGATTTGGATGATCAGTTTTGTAATGTGGCTCATCAAACTGATTGCTCAGTGGAGATTGCACTCATTTGCATCTAGCTTCTTAAGCAGTGCTATGAAAATGGACTTGTTTAGGTTGTCTGGTATTACACCACTGTTATAAATTTCATTTATTATTTCTGTAATTTTCTCTGTCGATTTCAACCAGGGCTGTCAGCAACTATATTACAATGCTGTCTGGTCCAGCTGCTTTGTTTCTATTCAGTTTGGTCATTGCAGCTTCCACTTTGAACTTTAATATTCCCAGTCCATCCTCATCTTTGTGTATTGTCGGATGCTCTCTCTTGTCATGGGAAAGATCTTTTATATATTCTTCCCATTGCTGGGGTATTTCCTCTTTCTCCAATATGATTATTCCATCCTTAGATTTTATACATCCTGTTGAGGAGCAGGTTTTTTGTCCTGTCAGTTCTCTATGCTTGTCTGCTTTATTAGTCCTGCTAAATCTCTCTACTTCTGCACATTTGTTATTGATCCATTCCTCTTTAGCCTGTCTGCATTTGCTCCTTATTTCTTTGTATAGTTTCCTGTATTCTATTCCATGTCTTGGCATTGTTTTTCTGTCTCCTTTGCATCATGTTGAGAATCTCTACAGTCATCCACTCATTTTTTTTTCTGCATCTAATTTCCTTTGGAAATAAATCTAAATCCCATGAACTCTTCCCAGATAATTGAGTAAAATATTCAACTATTTATAATAGCCTCCTGATCAGCAATAAAAACCTCCATTTTTCTACAGTGGGACATTTATCTATTTTCTGTTAACAAAAAGTACAAAATGCTGTAGTTTTGTCAAACTGAAATCAATAACAAGTCTTCAGAAGTAATACCTCATGTATGATGTAAAGATTCATTTTTCTATGTATCTTGCAGAGCATTATGTGTACAGTTAACTAAGGAGTTACTGAATCTTGGAGAAACTGTTACTGTAGAACTTTACTGCCAACAACTCTAGCATTGTCAATGGTGCATTACATAAAAATGTGCAACTTTAGTGACCTGAATGTCATTTGCTTGGCAATGCAAGATTACTCAACAAACTAATCACAAAGAAAATAAGGTCATTAAGCTGGGAAGTTTTTCAGACACACCCAGGCTTTGCACTTACCATTTGTTTTGATTTGTGCAGCATGTCCTTTAGGCTAGTAGTTCAAGAATTAGAAGATGCCAATTAAGGTTTGTCATTTTTTTTGTTTTTTTACACAAACCCCTATAATTTTATTCACACGTAATGACAAAAATGGATTTATGTTAAGTTATTGTAATTTCTAATGACAATAATTACAATAGGGATAAATGCAACTTGAAAATATAATATTACTTAGTAAACAACTTAATACATTAACAAAAGTAATTTTTTCTATAATATATACTTACCTCTATGTTGAGAATTCAAATTTATATCTAAAAAAGCTTCAAAGAGATCATCAAAATTATTATAGTAATATCCAAAATTTTAAACTATTGTCAATTATTCTATGATGCCTATTTTTATTATTTATTTTTGTTCAAGTGAAAATGTTGACATTAATTTGAAGCAAAGATTATTATCATCATCCCTGAAAAAAAAATTTCAAACAAAACTATGTTTTGCAAGATAAAGTCATGACTATTTAAGTAACATATTTTTTACAAAGTATAAAATTGATGTAAGATTTATAAATGGTTTTATTTTATTTTATGAATCAATTTAAAAGGTCCAAGTGTTTCTTTATATCTTAGTGGTATGCCAGTATTCTTTGGTCATAGTTTGTCATATAGATCTTGTTAGAAAAATTTTCATTGGGTACTGATGCTAACTCTGCCAGCCCTTATTGATCCATTTTCCTTAAAAAAAAAAAAAACCTTGAAAAAGAAAATGCAATGCAATAAACCTAACTCATTAACTGAGAATCTAAAACATTCACAAATATTATAAACATATCATTATTGTTCATATGTCTATTTAGAAAATAAAACAGTTTAAATTGAAGTTTGAGAAAATTCTAGGGAGGATATTTTAAATACACCAAAAAGCAAATTGTATTCAGTCTTCCATTATAAATTTTTTCATCTTAATTTTAATTTGTTTTCCTTACAACTGCCCACAACACCATTTTATGTCAATCCTAATTGTATTAATGTTTCAAAAGTCTCTCAAACAGACTAGTGGAAAATAAAAACCATATTCTGTCAATCTTTTACATTTCTCATAGGAACTAATAAATTCACATGATCTGCTTTAGTATTTAAAAGTCAATATTGTACATTTGTAATGCTGGAACAAGGAGATTGTTATATATCTAAACAGTAAATATACGTGCTGTGGGCGTAAAAATACGTATGGTTACAAAACGGATTCAGACAACTTGACAGTGAAGAATAAGGACAATTTTTTTTATGCAAGAAATATACACATAAATATTTATTTCTCTTTTTTTTTTTAATAATCAAAGGCAGTTATAATGTGGAAGAAGAAGAAGGCAGGTCAAAAGGTTCATACAAGGGGATTATAGTAATATACACAAACAGAATGATTCACTTATCTTGGGTTTGAAGTCCATGGGGCGTCGAAAAGTCTGTTGATAGTAGCGGCATGGTTTCCCCTTAGTGGGTGAGGGAAGAAAACTGCGGAATTGTCATTTCTTCACCTTTTTTATTTCTTCTGAGTGGCTCAAACGAGCAGTCCCTTTTGTCCCACTGGAGAGTTTGCAGTTGGTTCCGTGATCACGCCTCAGTAATTAAATAGTAATTAAATGCGTGGATCCCCTGTGCGGTGATGCATTTTGTCATTTCCAGTCTGGAACTCATGAAGATCACTTCAGTTTATCAAAGCAGGGTACAATTTTACTTTGTTAGAGAATGTAACAAGATTATTATTCATTTTGTGCAAATAATTAAACCCTTGGAACCAAGAAATGAAACTTTTCAATATGCTGAAAATTCATGATCCAATTTGGTAGCACCAACATTTTGATCATTTTCTTCTCTTTTCTACAAAATATTCATTGTTCTGAATTTTCCTGTTACTAAGATTAAAGTACAATACGAAGGCTTTGTTGTAAAGGTTTTAAAAACAAACTCTAATTGACCATATCTTAAAACTGAATGTTTCACTCTCATGTATTATGTTGGTAAATTTCAAAATTCTTTTTAATAAATGTTTTTGAATAAATATTTGAGTATGTGTAAAAGACTTCTGACTTTTAATAAAAAGCATTCTACACACATTTTTTAGATGAATGTCTTTTTTCTTTTTTCTTGTTGCTTTTCAGCCTATGTAATGATTTATATCCATTTAAAGAAAAAAACAAAATGTGTTAGGAAAATTTTTTAAAATTTCATACAAAATGTCTATTATAAAAATATATAAGAATTTATAAAAAATGTTTGAAAACTTAGAATAAAAATATTATATTTGAAAAATTTATTTTAAATAGAACATTTAAAATATCCCCTTGTTTTGTTAAAAGTGGATCACAATCAAATTCAAAGAAAATGTATATAGAGTCTTTTAGACAAGAATCTTCATTCTTTTTCTTTTTATTAAAAGATTTTGAACAGTTTACTCTAACTCTTTCAAAGATAATACTAATGCTAAAAGTATAAGAAGAAAATAAAAAAAATGAATTATCTTGAAATCAATGTCTTCTTAAAAATAAACTGATTTTACAATAAAACTGCATTTCTTACACCTCATTTTCTTGTCCTAACAATTGAGAGAAAAAAGTAAGAATTAATTTTCTTTTGCTAATTATCTAATATGAGTTAAAACATCAATAATACATAGTAATTAAACCTCGTATGATGAGAAACAATTATAATAATTAGGAAGTTTGTTGTAAAAAGATTTTACTTGTGTAGAATTTTTCCAGCAAAATAACAGGAAAATTGTGTTGTACTAATATTTCTAATAAAGTGAGAGCCTGTTCACTTTAAAAATCGTTAACCATTCACACAAATTTTTTTATCACACCAAACACTATTCACACTTAACTTTTATTGTATGTAAGACATTTTATCATTTGTATTATAATATGCTACATAACTTATTGTATTTATCTTAGGTTGATAGAAATAGCAATTTTCTGTATAAATTTTTATTATTTTTAAAGTTAGTATAATTTAGCTTTATTTTGATTTTTTATGATGGAATGAGGAATATATTAAACATGTATTTACAAGAAGTCTTAAAATTTTACGATGATTCAATCAGTCTCCTTTTTTTTCCTTTTACATTTAAAAATAGGAAATTTGGGTTTATGGCATTCTTAAAACAACTTTTAAAGCCTACCAAGGTATTTAATTAACCATTCTTTTCCAGATTTTATAACCAAATCATAAATTTGGACATAATCTTTCTAAGAACTATCTGTCTGGTATAACAGTCATTCCACTCCAGTCTTTCGAAAAATGTGAAAAATCCTATTGCTAGTCAGTTTGGGTTCTTCAACAAAACAGAACCTGAAATTTGAGACAAATCAATTTATAATATTGCAAATACAGCAATAACATTTTTTTTCTTTTATTTAATCAACTCTATCTTTTATTTTGTATATCTAAATCTAATCTAAATCTAAACTTATTTATAAATGGAACTTTGTCTCTGTGTGTGTGTGTGTGTGTGTGTGTGTGTGTGTGTGTCTGTTACCTATAGACCCCAAAATGGCTGAACCAATTTTCTTAAAAATTTACACAGTCGTACTATAAGCATCTGTGAGTTTTCTTAGCTAGGTTTTGTGTCAAGGTACCCCCGATAAATATCGAAAATCGATAATTGAAAAAATCAGGTTATAGAAGGAGTGGTCCAATTTTAATCAAATTTGATACACTCATAGACAAAGACATAAGAAATGATATTCAGAAGTTTCAAGGTTGCAGTTCTTACAATAGTGCAGAAAATCGATAATATATATATATAAAAGGCAAGATGTTTGTGTGTGTGTCTGTTTATCTGCCTGTATGTCTGTATTTTTTCAGCCCTTTTATTTTAGTTTTTGCTTCAGGTTTGGCTCTAAGTAGGTATAATTGTAGTTCTTAGTCTCATTTACTCATTTATAATTGTAGTTCTTAGTACCATTTACTCAGAGGACTTATTTAGCCTTCAAAATTCAGTTTACGATGAAAAAAAACTTATTTAATATCGATACCAGGAAATCAATTCATTTTTCTTTCAGTCTACGGTTTCACTTTAACTGGAAACAACTATTGCTTTTTAGTCTTTCATGCCAACGTCCAAAGAGTCTGAGCTCCAGAACCATGGATTAGTTTTAAAGCTTTCATTACACCCAAGCAATGCTGGACTATACTGCTAGTTCTTTTATAATATTTTACTTTGAATAATAAGACTATCGCTAGATATATGAAAATTATTCCTACTGTTTTGCAGTAAAATCATTTACTCATTGTAATAATACTAAACTTGTTTTACTATTGATATATATAAATAAATTAGTACTTTAGAGTATTTTTTGGAGAATGTAAAGTGTTCTTATTGCTAATTATTACCGTTTCTGACAAATTTGGTATTCTTATTGATTAGATTGATTAGATATCATAAACAACTTTAATAATTTTGTAGGCACTGGACAAAAACTACTTGTCTCAGAACTACCAACAATAAGAGACATTTTGAGATTTGTATTGTTTTTGCATAAACAAAGTTGTGAGCATATAACAAAATAACCAAATAAGATGATTTTACAAGGTATCAACTGTAATCTTATTGACTAGTGGATGAAAGCAAGCACATTGTTTACACTACCAACAATAAATAAAAACTGTAGAATTGTGGCAAATGTGGAATAAAGTAATAATTTACTTTAAAGAAAAGACTAACAAAATCCAAAAGAAACATTTATTTTGAAAATGGACAAATGGTTTGAATTGTAAATGCCCTATATTAACTTGTGTAAACATGTATTGTCAGGGGTGTGAAATTGGTGCTCTTGTTTTAGATAAAAAACAAACATTCCATTGAAGAAATTGACATTCATTAAAGGTCAAAGAGAAAACATTGGGAGTAAAGGGCCCTATCAAATGTGTTTCTCTGATATACCAGAACACAGGAAACAAGAGGAAAGATTTTAAGACTTGAACAAAAAAGAAGAAAATGAAAAATAGCAAGATGAAGAGAAAAAGCTAAGAAATATGTTGAGGATTTTTTTTTTACTACCTATACTGGTTTATAATCAAATTTAAGCACTGGTGGATAGAAGGACCAAGATGTATTTCGTTTTTTCAGAGTGTTTAAAATTTCAAAACAAAGAAATTATTAACGATATCATGCCAACTGCAAAGTGGAGTGCATGCCCACAGTGAAAATATAATTAAATGCTGTTGTGTTTTTGAACGTTATAGAAAGGATTAAATTTTTTTTTTTAATAATTAAAAACACTTTCATCTTTCATATGTGTGAAAGCAGCAAAGACAATGAGGAGACAAAAGCGAAGATGTTGATTTCCAATGTCAATTTTATTGTGATAAAATCGACGAAGAAACAGTAAGAAATAAAAAAAAAGGCTGAAACATTGGCAGCAATTGCTAGGATCACCTCAGGCTGGAACATCATTGGTTGGCGGGAATGTCATCAGCGTCTGGTATGAAAGGCACAGGCTGGAAAGTCGTCAACATCTGGTAGGATCGACACAGGCTGGAATGTCGTCAGTGTCTAGTGTGAACAATGGCGTGTGGCACGAGCAATACAGGCTGCAACATCATTATCGGTCGGCAGGAACTGCACAGGCTGGAATGTCATCGACCACAGAAATATCGCATGTACGGCTCAGGCTGGAAAGTCATCGTTGGTCAGAAGGGACGACGTCAGCATCTGGTATAAAAGGCACAGGCTGGAAAGTTGTCAGTGTTTGGCAGGGTTGACTGAGGAGAACTGGTGCGGCTGCAGTCTAGCACGTGCACACTCCCATTCAGATGGACGAGATACCACGTGTGTACTGCGGCTGTGGCCTTGTTCGTGCTTTGCTTACTTAACAGGATTTGACTGCAGTTAAATTGGATCGATGCAAGCTAGCATGTGCAAAAGCCACAGCAATTAGAATTGAACAGTCGTTCTCTTTTTTGATGGATCGAGCGCGGGTAATGGGATCTCAAGGATGTTGAATGAATGAGGTCAAGATATACACAGCCATATTTCAGTGCATGAACAAATAAACATAATTAGATATATACTCACGCAAATACATAAAACAAAAATGTATGCGACTAAAAAATCCACAGATCATCATATACAAAATAAAAAATATAACCACATACAATAAAATACTTAAGCTAAACTTCTGGCACACACACACACACACACACACACACACACACACACACACACACACATATATATATATATATATATATGCACACACAAATATACATATGCACATACATATATGTACACAAATAGACATGCATATATGGACATCTAAACAAATATACACACGAATATGAATATATATATATATATATATATATACAAAAGCTATATATATATATATATATATATATATATATATTAATGCAGGTTTCATTGAATAATATAGACAAGTTTTGTCTATTAATTTTGTGTAGGATCCGTTCATACCGTCTGATATACTTGATGGTGATGTCGTTAAAAGACAACAAAAAATCACAGTATTTGTTGAATTTTTTATCAGGCTCACATAAGCCATTATCAAAGAGTAAATAATAACACACAGTAAACATAGAACATTTAAGCTATTAACAATAAAGATATATACACATAAATATACAAGACATACATACACACACATACAAATATAGGTATACAAACACATACATATCAGCAAATAAAACAAAATACTTATATGTCTACTAGTACAAAAAAAAAAAACAAATGTACACCTATATACATACATACACTAACACGTAGACATTTAATCACCTTTATCAGATGAGTACCCCCATCTGATCTGGACGCTCTTACGAATTCCCCCTATCCGACATACATCACCACACTGATACATGGTAAGCACCTAACCCAACACTGATCGCCAACCGACACAGACATGAAGCACCCAACTCGACACCTACTACTGCACCAACACTCGACAGACCCCAGCCTAACACACACTATCCGGCCAACACCCAACATGCTTCCCTATAGCACCCATCACCAAACCAACACATAACTACTACGGCTTGCAAGGATCAAGTTTCACACAGTATTTGAACTTTTCACTAGTCTTCAGCCCCAACTGTCCGCACATACAGGTCCGGTTTTTTGTTTATTTATTTACTCACACACACACACACACACACACACACACACATACATGCAAGTTAGGTATGGATGGAATAATATTCCATATCCAAAGAAACACTATTCTTAAAAAAATGGAGGAGGCAAGCCTAGACTTATAAGTACCAACAGCCAAGGCCAGGAAATAATAACACTCAAAATCCGTGCGAAACCAATTCCACAAAAAAACAAATGCAATCACCAAGTACTAACCCAACAACCGGTGTCACAACAAAGACGTGCAGAGACCCCGCCAAACGATGCATGCCTGAACTCAGTCAGTCGAACATCAGTCATGCTGAAAAACTTAACAGTTATAATCATTATAATGTGAGTGCAACTACATCTTAATTAAAATTAATAATTGGAGTGTTAAGAAAATTGTTAATGTTAATAAATTCACAACCAAATTAACATTTAAAGTGTAAATTTCATTTTATTATGGAATTCTATATCTGTTCTTGCGTCTACACTTGATTTCTTTGGTTCAATAATTTACTGGGATTTTTATACTTAATTATTTTCGTCAAGCATAGAATGCATCTGTCCCTAAGCTGTTGAGAGTTTGTGCATGGTCAATGTTCTTCCATTTAATTTGTGGGGGAATCCTCCATCTTTAAGTTTCCAATAATGTTTTGGTGTTTCAAGGAAGCTTAGAGAAGGAATGTCGGCAATTGTAGAATCTTTGTTTTCAGACTCCTGCGGATATCCCTCTATGTGTGTGTGTGTATGGGGGGGGGGGGCGTTACCCACTTAACTATGGACTCTTTCTACCAGTATATTAACTGAGAGTTAATCACTCTCGTGGCTTCAGTTCAGCTCAACACAGTCTGTCTGTCAGTCACTAGTAAGTCAAGTTTATGTTACTCTGTTCTCTTGTATCTATTTTTGACTTAATATATGTTGTTAATCATACCACCGTGTTTCGAGTTATCATTTAGTGGTCCCATCACCAGTTCACATCAACTGGTGATGAGGATTTCGAACATCAAGGAATACCCTACGCAATAAACCCAGTTAACTCCACCAGGAAATACCAGTTCATAAAAAAGAATACACCCCTCATAGAATAGCGGATGGGAACTTCGAAAAACTAAAAACCAGTTTCAGATTCACAGCAACGAACGGAGATTCGAGCTTGTGTACTAACCAAGAGATAAACTCCCTCACATTAAATCTGTCGACAAACTTCGAAGTTCCAATAAATACCCCATCTAAACCAACCAGTAACTGTTTATAAAAATAAAAAAATAAAACAACTTCAAACGAATTCAAGACGCCACATCAGGAAATAATCTAAAAGTCCCTTCTAAAATTTTGGCGACGTAAAAAAAATAAGTGTGGAAAACTTCAATAATTAAATGTCGCATGAAAAATCTTCTACAAGTTCGGAACAACGGTATTACAGAAAAAAATTTGTAAGTAGATTTTTTTTTTTTTGGCCTCTCTTCTTACGCGTACGTCTTACAAAAAACTGTAACTACAGTTAGTTTTTTTTCTTTTCTTCTCTGTTTTTTACGTAAAAATTGGTCGTTTTAGTCTGAAATAAAAAATGGAAGATTTTCAGAAAGTAATAATCCAATTGATGAAAGCTCAGTTAGATTATCAGCAAAAAGTGACGAACGACAGCAGAAAACCGAAGAGCGGTTACTTCTACAACAACAACAGCAACAACTGTTTATGGAACTTCATAAACAGCAGAAAGATTTCCAAGAGCAAGCTCTTAAAAAAAGCGAGGAAAGTCAAAGTCAAATAGAAGTGTTACTGTACAAATCATTAAATGGCAAACAAACATCTGAGAACGATACTGCATTTTCCCAGGGCACTATCTGGAGTATCATGGAAACTTTCGAATATGTACCCGAAGATGAAAAAATCTTCGATGCTTTCTACAGGCGGTATGAAGATTTATTCAACGTTGATTGCAAAGAATGGTCAAATTCAAAAAAACGTTTGGGTACCGCAGAACACAGTAAGTTCGTTGACTTTATCCTCCCCAAAATGACAACGAACTTAGATTTCTCAGAAACAATTAAGTTACTGTCGGAACTATTTGGGCCTAACACGTCACTCTTCCACAAGAGATGGAAGTGCTTAAATCTATTCAAGGAGGATCAGCAGGACTATCTGACATTTGCGGCTATAGTAAATAAACACTGTAATGACTTCAAATTAGCAGATTTATCTGCTGACGATTTCAAATGTCTGATTTTTGTCTAGGGTTTAGTCTCAGCCGGAGACGCTGAAATTAGACGACGAGTGCTGACAAAATTAGAGAATGAGCCGGGTCTAACCCTCCAAAAATTGGCAGAGGACTGCCAGAGGGCTGTATCCATAAAATGTGACTCTAGAAATATCAAGGAGTCGGGAGTCGCTCATATAAAAAAAATTAAGAGCAGGCGATTTAGAAAAATGTACCAAGATAAAAGCACAATTCCAGTTGAAAGATAACGCAAGCCCGTGTTTAAAAAGAAAAGGAACGTTCCGTTTGCAGCAGTGAACCAAATCAATGAAGAGTTAGACAGATTGGAAAATGCAGGTATCCTGTCTAAAATAGATTTCAGTGAATGGACTGCACGTAAAGAAAAGCTCAAGCCAAATCAGAGTATGTGCTGATTTCTCAACGGGATTAAACGCCGCACTAAAAGACCACCACTATCCTCTTCCTAGCCTCGAAGAGATATTTAACAAATTAAACGGTGGCAATTTTTTTTCTATCTGGCAACCACCCTTTTTCTTTGTTGACCTCACCCACACCCAGATGTACCTGTCACTTATCTTGCTGTTCAACATAATATATTACATCAGGAGAGAGATCTGGAATGTATTAATGAAGCTGTGGGATATCATTAGTGGGATCAATCTATCTCTCCTCAGGACTAAGATTAACACCAGTAAATTGTGTGACTACCCTAGCAGTCCTGTGACAAGGTGAAGGTGTTGAGTCAAATGTTGTTGTCAATGATGATATCTTTGATTTAACAGTTGCTTGCTCTCAGGCTCATCCCCCCCCCACACACACACACTATTTTTTCCAACAACATTCATGATTGTATCTTAGATTTTTGTGAAGATTTGTTTTGTGGACCGAATGTGATGCTTCAGAAGACATTTTTTTTGTTTTAGGTTTTGCTTTCTTAATGCTGACATTTGGCCAATATCTTTAGTGAAATGTATTTGTGAATCAGGAAAAGATGTTGATTAAATTAGTATAGCAATGTCTTTTTATAAAAATCAGAGATTTTTATCTGATTCAAATGTCTTTTCTAAACCTGAGATATTATCTCATTTGTGAACATCTGATTTAAATGAGAATATTTTATCTAAAGGATTCAGAAGATGTGTAGTCTGAGTTAGGTCTTTCTTTCTCATCCCTTTGATTTTGATCTTCAAAGTTTGAATCTGTGAACTTTTTGAAGTAAGTGAATTTCTTTTGTTGCTAGAAAATTAATTTACATGAAGTGTTGTTCTAAAAGAAAATAATAGAATTTCTTTGTTGTTAAAGAAAAAATGTGTTTTTCATGAACTGTTGTTTTCAATGAAAAAACAGATTTGTATTTTAAAGAACTGTTAATCTTCTGTGATAGTTTGAGATACATATGAGAAATTTTGGACAAGACCTATGTTGTATTTTGTACAATTTGTATATTCTAAAATTATTTTTTATTTGAATAAATATAGGTTTTCAAGCAAATTTCACTTTGATCAATAGTCTCTAAAAGTATTTATAAAAAGAATGATAAGAGAATTGACCTCCCCTACCTTCACTGCTATTAGTCTATTTTCTTAAAATGTTTAAATAATATTTTTGCTTAATAAATAATTTTGTGTATATTCATGGCCAGATTATTCTTTAGGTTACTTACAAGCCCCACAAGCTTTTATAAAGCAATCATTTTAATTTTCTAGACATTATAACTTCTAAATAGTTTCATAAATTGAAAGGATATCAGCATATCCAACTCATATTCGTTTTGTTTTATTGTCATAATGTTGGTTATAATGAAATCTGTTTTGTTTTGTTTGTTGTCTTTTTTACTATTATTGTGTTGAAATATGTGCTAATTTGGTTTGCAATAAATAATAAAATAGTGGTATTTTTTAAAGAATGTTTTTATGGACAAACAAATGATAGCTATTCTAGTTTATTTCAAGAATTTGCAATAATTTTACTACAGGCTATATAAATGTTATCAAAATATATTTAGATAGAAAATATTAAAGACTGGTGCAAGTAAGTTAGATGGTGGCTCTATTTAAGAAAGACCCCATAATTTCATTAGCTTCAGGGTCTCAAAATCTCATAATCCAGCCTTGTGTGCATGTACTTTCTGATCTCGATCAAATGAAGAGATTAAACTTGAAAACTGTACAATAATCATTTCCCTAATTATGCTAACATTAAATCCAAACATTAAATTCAGTAAAATTTGAAATTGAAACCCAGTTTAACAGAAAATTGAACTACTTAGAAAAGTAATAGAAAATTTGAAAACAGAACTTAAACTTTATAAATATGCCAAATTTGTCTTAAATATCTAGTTAAGAATTCAGGAAACTTTTAAAATTAAAAATTAACAAGTTAGTCAAAGTTAGGATAATCTTATCAAAATCTTAGTTTGTAAAGCAGCCAATCAGAACTTTGCATGTCAAAAGTATTTAGGACTATAAACATTAAAATTCATATGAAATATTCCCCTTTGTTCTTTTTTGGTTTGGTTCTCAAACCTGGTATTATATTGTCATCAGTTTTCACACACAAAATGCAATTCTTTTTAAACAAAGAGCCATATAGTCAACAAAGCTTCATGCAGATACCACAGCAGTTCTCATGTACAAGTATTCTTACTTTTACACTATCCTTTTCATATTCATCCTTCACATTTTCCTACAACAAATACATTTTGTGTTGAATACAAGTTTAAACAGTTTTTCTTCCTTATTCATTTTTTTTTCATTGTCACCAATTTTTATGAAATATAGAGTTAGAAAGTCAACTCTACTGTCCTCTTGTACTTGATATATTCAAGACAACCAAAAAAATCCAAACTTTCAATTTATTACAAAGTTTAATTGAACATGCTACAACTGTCTCCATTTTTGTCTCTAACCAGTCTTAAATAATGAGTATTAATTATTATTGTTTTACTTCTCTCATTAATTTTGAATTGTTTTTTTTTATTTTTAGTTGCATTTTATCACAACTTAGAAAAACAAAAAGAAAAATCCATTCTCTGTCCATTAAAGTGAAAATTAGAATGATGGTGTCTGAAAAGATTTGTTTGTATTCCATAGTTTGAGACCTCATTGTAAATGGATCATGTTATAACCATAAATGTGCTTCTGGTTAGGCAAACTATTTAGTAATCTTAGTCACTGTTCTTGTTAAATTGTAATTAAAACATTTATGCTCGCTGGTATTTATTATAGGTTTCTAAAATAAATCTTGTATTAATTATAGATTTCTACTGATAACCCATTAATGCTCACCACTCCATGAGGAAGGGGGCATTAATGAGTTAAGTATTACAGTAAATCTTATTAAACAAACTATTATAATTATTAAGAATATTATTCTATATCATTCAATTTATTTTCCTTAAATTTTTATCAAAGTAAATTTTTCATCAAATCCTTTGATATAAAATTTGGATATTATTTTAGAAGATAAACTATTATTTTCTAAATGAAATATGGGAAACAAAAGAAAATACTGAAAAATATTTCTAACAGCTCTCTTCTTCAGGACTGCAGGATAAAATTGTCAAAGATTTCTGTCATAAGGCATATCTTTAATTCACACTCCTTTTTCAATATGTGGGAGTTACAGTGAAAAAAAAAACAACTGAATTAAAGTGAAAGGATAATTCTATGCTTGCTTATCACACTAATTTAATGATATTTACTATTGTTAAGCTTTGAGATAGAAATATTAGAAGAAATGGAATAAACTGAAGAGCTGGTCTAAATTGTTCACATGATCAATCAGTTGCACATCTTCAAAAGAGTAAAAGCAATGTTAATAGATTTTCAAGAAAATACTTCTTACATGCTAAGTAAATAATAGCTGAAGGAGGATTATACATTAAAAAAGTGTGAACAAAATTATTTCAGTAACAAGGGAATGAACTTGTGAAAGGTTTAAAAAAGGTTTTTATATGAATGTAGCTTAAATTGTAGTTGTCATTTTTAGTTGTCTTTCTTAGGGCAAAGAGTGAAGCTATATACTGTCATCTGCTGAAATTCCTACTGTAAAAATAAAAAGTAAAATAAAAACAAATATACAGACAACAATCAACTATATCAGAGTCAGACCAGCCCCTGTCACCAGAAAAAAAGTAACAAAGGTTTGACCATGTACCAGGTACTTATATGGTTCTCATTGAACTTGTGAATCATGTACAGGTATTAGTTTGAGCATGGGAAAACTATTTATTCAGAATTTAAATGTCATATTTATTTAAATCAATGGAGAAAGATTTACTTAAGAAATTACATACTGCATTATCACTGGTTCAACTTTCTACAAAATCAGTTTATAATGACTCCATATTGACAAAAATAGATTATTTACTGATAAAATTGTTTATTAATTATTAACTTGTATCAGTAATCTTCAAGTAAATATGGCTGTATTATTTGCAGTTTTAGTGGTTGTATTACATAATTTTTCAATGACTTCATACTGAAAAAATATTAAGATTCAATAATAAAAAAAGTTTCTTTATAGTTAAACTATCTTTGTAGACACCAAGTAGTTATGGTTGTGTTGTTTAAGTATAACAATCAACCATTTCAAACCTGGTCATCAGTGACCAAATATATTACACCTATATATAGGTCCTGATCAATGGTAACTAATAATGCAACCCTATGACCAATGTTGGTCTTCAAGTTCTTTCAGGCAACTGTGGTTATTATGTAACTGAATCCTCATTAACACATCACTAGCTTTGCTGCTAGCATCATATAGGTTTCACTCAAATTAGCTGGCATTTTTATAAATCAGTTCATGTCATATAGGGGTCCTTTTGTCAAAGTTCCCTTATACAATCAGTGACACCCCCCTCTTCATATAGTTAATATGCCAGCATCACTGTCTTCCTCTCAGTGAGGTCATATGTAGTCTGTTTTTGTTATGGGTTTTAGCCAGCTCTGCAATTCTGACAGCCCCAAGTCATAGGATAGCAATTTGAGTGCCCCCATCACATACCTCAGTGACCCAAGATACTCTTGCTTTCTGTTCTATTATATTTTCTGATGTTTGATCAGGGTCAGCCTCAGATCCATAGGTACTCATTATTATATGCTAATTAACAAAATTTCAAAATAATTGCCTGGCAAGGTGCAACAAAGTAACACAAGAAAATAAAAATAGAGAAACTAAGTGTTTTACTTGTAATTGATCCAATCATCTGCCTGGTGGATTGATATGTTGGCACTTTCAGAACCAAATAACCAAAATGATTAAAATCCCTTGGTTCTTACTATTGCATATATTTTCACAACTTGGTTGAGCTGTCTTGTATTCCTGGGGGTTTCCTGGTTAAATCCTGGCCCACAGTAGCCAAATATAACCCTAAACTCTTTCAAACCTGGCCAAATATACTAACCCTATATTAGTCCAAATCAACGGTAAACAATAATGTAGCCCTATGACCCATGTTGGCTTTCAAGTTTCTTCAGAACACCATGGCTATCATCTAGCTAACTCCTCAATAACAAGTCGCTTGTTTTCTGCTGGTATCATGTTGATAGCACGATTCCACTCGACTTAGCTGGTGTTTGTCTGTTCATGACTACCCACACCTCTACCACATTGTTTTTTATCTCAAAGGGTAAGAAGATCACTGATGAAGCCAACTTGAAGTGGGAACTCGTCTAACTGCTGGGAGTTACACAACCAAAAGAAGAATTTTTTGGAATAAAGAATTAGCTAGAGTTAAAAATATAGGACGATTTGGTTTATATATGCTTTGTAAGTATGCAGCAGTTTTAATCCTTCCCACTTAAAATCAACTGACATGAGGATCACCTTCAGAGTCTGCAGCTTGTATTGGTAGTAACTTAAATTTTTAAGTTTTGTTCTTCTGCAATCTTCTAATCTGCTCTTTCAATCTCTCCTAAGATTTTTCTATCTTCTGGGCCTGCACAATGTCTTGATCAGAATGTCTTGGTGAACAATGTAGACTCTGGTAGTCATAGTGTGGCAACTTTCCGTGTGTCTCCCACTCTCTTCTGTCTTCTCTGTTCTAAAATCTCCAGTTTATATGGAATCCTGTGTCTGGCAGGAGTGGAGGCAGAATCACTGAATTCACATACCTACTTCATATTGAAGCTTTTATAAGTAGATAAATGATTTGGGCTGAAATATGGACACTGCTAGACTAACTTTCAAGATAATTATAATGTTCACCTGAGAAAAGGTAATTAGCTAAGATAATTAGTACTAATGAGTAGTATACATGGATACAATCAGCTCATAATAATTGTGGCAGCTGTGTACCTAACAATACAGTACTAAAACCAAAAATAACATTTCTATTGATAGTTTTCAGTTGTAATGACTGAAGAAAAATCTCTACTAGAACTTATTTCTTTCAAAAAATAACTGTCAATACTGAAAAAGGTCACAATATGACTCATTCCCTTTTTAATAATCATGCATTATATTTTCCATGCAAATAAACATTAGTGGATAGTTTTTCATAACTGCCTTAGTAAATTGGCATAGTACTCTCCATTGACTGTGTGGCCCTTTTGAAGATAGTCAATAAACACAATGACTTTTGCATCCAAAAGAACTGAGGCCATCACTTTCCCTGCCAATGAAATAGCCTTTGTGAACATTTTAGAGTGTTTGGATGTCAATCTGAGAACAGTTCAGAGGATTTGGAAAAAGTTGGTTGAGTCTAATGGTGATTACAAAGTTATAGCAGCTCAAAAAGTTTACTCTCATTGTTCTGATAAGAAAAGAACTCCTGAATTTGTTGATGAGGTCAGCATAGCAACCTACATAAAATGCCTTGAGGAGGTAGTATTGTCCTGGGTCAAGAGGATGGCTACTAAAAACTCTATGTCTGGCATCAGGATCCTGCATCAGGCCATACAAGCAGAAGAACCCAGTCATGGCTGTCAAACAATTTCTGCAACAACATCACCCCTTACATCTCGCCACCTAACTCCTCAGATTACAACACCCATGTGTGGGGCGCAGTTGAGCAAGAGACTAGCAAAATTCCTTGTAAGATGATTTGAAAGAAAGGATTATAGCAGCATTCACAAACTTAAACAAGGAGACCATCCAGAAGGGATGAAGGAGATTCCAAAGTTGTTCAGTTGAAACCAATGGCAATTTTATTGAATAAATTTGCTCTTTAGTATTTTAAGATATTTTTCAGTAATGTTGGTTTTATGTTTTGCATTTCTTTGTTCATAGTAGTAGTTGCAGCACAGCTTTCATGTCATTTGTAATAACAGAGTTTTTTCTTCCTTACTTCTCCAGTTATTCTCTATTTATACTTGTCTATTAATTTGCATATGATACTACACCTCCCTCAGTTGGAGAGGTCATACATCCTTGTTTTTTTCTTTTACTACTCCTGATTACTTTTGTATTGTATTGTCATTCCTCTTGTTTTTCTTGTTTTCTCTTTAATGTTGATCTTGGTCTTGTTTCAATTTCTTCTTCATGTTCATCTGTCTTTTTATTCTCACTTTTTTCAATTTCCTGTTCTGTTCTACTTTTGCAAATTTCAAACACATAATTAAACCGTTATAAATCCAGAATTTATTTCAGCAATGTAAAAAAACCTTTACAATTGCCTTGTTCAGACCACTGATGAATAAAGAAATATTAATTTCACTCGAAATATTAAAAAAAAAGGTTTATAAAAAAGGTTTATAAAAGAGGGATTTTAAACCAGAAATCAATTGAGAATTAAATCACATATATAACACAATACAGAATAAGGAATTAAATCACACATATATAAAACAATAAGCAAGAAATTATACACACGCAAAAAGGAGTAAAGTATATACATGCACAAAACAACACCCAAACAGAATTAATCACACACACATTACTTAGGAAGAAATATATACATACACAAAAAGGTGGGGAGAGAATGAAAAGAGTAAAGAGAAAGACAGAAACCCATACAGTCATAAATTTTAGCTAACACAAAAACTTTTAAAAGATAAGAAATATTTTTTTTTTTTCAAAAATTTTCTTTACAAAATTTTTATTAAAAATTATTTTTCCTATTTTAACTGTAAAAAATAAAAGTTAAAGTTAAATTCACTTAGACTATTCTAAAGTCAGTTTTTGACAAAGGAAGTGAACATTATATCATTTGAACCAGACATAAAAAAAGATAGACATATATAATATGAATATACAGACATAATCTTCACAAAAGATAAAGAAGGGGAGAATGAAATTTAAAAAGAAAACTTGGGGACTGATCTTACACTTATATTCACAAACATTAGCTGACAGAAGAATTTTAAGCATAAAGATAACTAAATTAAATAATTAAAGATATCTGTGCAGGTGGAGGTATATGCATCTCTGAAGAAGTCATAATCCAAGTTCCTATTTTCCCTAAGGAATACAATAAAAAAAGAAAAGTATATTTTGGAATTTCTGCTGAACCTTGGAAATACAGATTTTATTATCATAAATATTCTTTCTCTAGACCCCCACTTTAAATCCCAGACAGCTCTATCTAAATATTTCTGAGAATTAAAATTGAGAACTCTCTCTGCAGATCAAATGGAAGATAATTGGTAAATCTCAAACTCCTATTAGCTTTACAAATAGATGTAACCTATGCTTAGATAAAAAATAAAAATAATTAAATTTTGTGGTAAATACCAGCTTTTGAACCAGCAAAATGAAGTGATTTTTAAATGTTATCACAAGAATAATTTTAAATTATCAGAATTGTAGGATTAATATAATTTTATAGTAATTCCAATTGCTATTTATTTCCCCATTGCGATTCTGCTTTGTTATATATATATATATATATATATATATATATATAAGACAAAATTCCTGGCACCTGAAGAACCCCGAAGTGGCCGAAATGTCATGTTATTCGATTCTTTCTTTTTAATTTATTAAAATGTCTTTTTAACAGATTTTCGACTTCCGGAAACCGTAGCAATATTAATTATTTTTCTTTTGGTCAAAAATTGGAGTAAATAGAACAGTGAAATAAAACAGCGTAATTGCTTACCGGTAGCGAAATCTAATCCAAACAAAATTTACTTTTCGTTTACTTCCATTGTTCTCAGAGAACAATGGAAGTAAACGAAATATTTTTTTTTTAAAGTAAATTGGAACCTCGAAATATATTTTGGTCACCATTGGTGAAATCTGATCTAGTGCCGTTTAATTTGGGTCATCGGAGAACGGTAGCAACAGCCACTCGTGTTAAGCGCATGGTGACCTGGCTTATAATCTCCGGGTTCCCTATATAAGCGCGTAGTACTGCTTAAGACAAATGACAAAGTCGAGTCACGACCATGGAAGCGTAATGTCGTGTGTAAGATCGGGATCTCCTTCCTCCCTCGCTGAAGTAAGAGTGCTGACGAATCAGAAACAAGGACGTTAAGAAATATTATCGCTACAGCAGTCGCATTGAAAAACCACTGAGTATATGAAACTTAGCGTTCGTCACTAGCACGGCAACAATCAGAATTGCATCATCCGTACAGCACCTTTGCAAAACACCGTGGTTCCAGCATTTTATTTGAGAAGAATTGACTCCGTCAAAAGAGTTTGGAGAACATTTTTGAACAGAGTTATATATATCTTCTGAGACGATTTAACAACAATTTAACCATAAAGACTCTCTCTGTGTCTAGACTCCAGTGTGCGAGTTGTTATACTAAAAAACTTTTACTTTCTGTAACTTTTTCTTTTTCTGTTCTGTTCTTGTATATAAAAAAACATTAACAGTGCAACCATCGAACAGTTGTTTGTTCGGCTTTCTACGGACATTATTTTTTCTTTCTATTTCTTTTTACTGTATTCAAAATGTTTAATACCGACTCCCCCAGCCTACATCTTCAGTCGACCATGAACGAACAACACTTCTGCTTTCTGGATCTAATAATCACAACGTGGGCAGAAAGCAGATTTAAACCAGTGAGCCGGTTGACTGACCTACGGATGCTCAGGGACCTACAGCCAACCCCTTGAGTTTGGTTGACTGAATAGACACCCGAAGAGGAAGACGCCAGAGGTTGAGGGGCTATGGTGGAAGAGTTAGGTCTGGTGCACGTTGACCGGAATGGGCCCGTGGAGTAGAAGTGCTAGATATACGGTCCCGAGACCAGGATAACCACCCGGGGACGGAAAGGATTAAATACATGGTGCCGTGATAACCAGTATGCGACCCGAGTGGCTAGAGTGTTAAAATAGTTGTTATTATTACATTGGCTCCTTCGTCAACATCTGGATTATTGTATTTATTTGTTGTATATTTTCTATAAACCACTTTTCTTTCATAAAGGGTTTCCTAGAAAAAAATGTTTTTTTTCTGTAAAAGATTTTTAAAATAGGAGAAATATAAAAATTGTAACTGTATGGGTTTCTGTTCCCTTTCTCCTTACTCTTTTCCTTCTATCCCTTTTTTTGTGTATGTATATATGCCTTCCTAAATAATGTGTGCGATTAATTCTATTTAGGTATTGTTTTGTATATGCCTTCCTACTTTTTACGTGTGTATAATTGCTTGATAATTGTTTTAATTCTTTATTCTGTATTGTGTTATATATGTGATTTAATCTATTCTCAATTTAAAATCCCTCTGTTATAAATCATTTTTTTAATATTCTGAGTGAAATTAACATTTATTTATTCATCAGTGGTCTGAACAAGGCAACTGTAATTTTTTTTTTTTTACATTGCTGAAATACATTGTGGATTTATAACCATTTAGCTATGCGTTCAGTTTTTCTTTATATATATATATATATATATATATATATATATATATATTGAAAGTACTCCATAATTTAAGAGAAAAAATATAGTGGTGTGCATGCAGATAGAGCTCAGAAAAAAAAGAAACTTTCCTTTAGTGAAATTAAATAGTCGGCTTGTCAAGGGACTAAAAAATTTCCCCAGATGGAAAGACAACAAATACCTAACTTCTGCATACTGTGACTGAAATAAATAAATAAATAAAGAATGCATATGAATTCTTTCCTTTCAATACAGCTGATTGATTTAATTCATGTAGAATAACATTCTTATGAAAAAAGGTGCCCCACGAAATGATAAAAGTAACCCCAACTGGTGAAGTTTGTTTATTTTCATGAGACAATCAGCTGACTGTTTTTAACAAAACTTAAGTAACAATATGAATTCTATGAATTTTTTTTTTTTTACAAAGAAAATATTCTGCCAGAAAAATACAATTTAGACACAATTAACATTAATCATTTTCCTACAGGAGGAAAGGTTGGTCGGAGGCAACATGTAATTCCAGTGTATCAACCAACAGAAATTATATATATATATATATATATATATATATATATATATATATGTGTGTGTGTGTGCGCGCTGAGTTGTGGTATATAGTGCCAAGATTTTTCAGTAGTTTTACTGATAAAAAGGTATTTAGGCAATGTTTGGCAGGTTTTTTTTTTTTTTTTTTTTTTTTTTTTGGTAAAGTGCTTGATATGATATCGGGGTAGAGATAGAGCATTAATAAGATTAATGCAGGGAAGTTTGTTACTTAACCAAGCAAGTTCATGCTGACTTCAAAGTTTCGTGAGGACACTGTTATGATGTCTTAGTGTAATTTGATATTTTGCTATAGGAGTGGGTTACCGACAGTTAACTGTTTTGATTGGTTTTATTGTGTTGATTTCTTTTTAATATTGTATTATTTGAAGTTGGTCGATTTTCTTTTTGATGCTTTTTAATGTAACCTTGTCATTTAGGTTAACCTCTTTTTATTGTGTTGACTTGACCTTTTTCTTACTGTGTTAGCATATATGACCACTTAAAGGATGTCTTTTGAAGTCATGTTTGAGTGTTTATTTGTGTTTATGGTCTTGATGTGTGATCTTTTCCTTTAGTGGTTGTTATATTATTTTCTGTTTTGCTGTGATTGAGTGTTTGTGTATTTATATTTAAATTTCTATTTATATGTGGTAGTTTTGTGTCTTGTGTTGTGCTTAGCTTTTGTTGTTATTTGCAAAGCAAAATAGATATTTGTTCGAAGGTCTACACTTTCTCATTATTTCAAAGTCAGCATGACCATGCTCATTTAAGTGACAAACTCCTCTGTATTAATCCTGTGTGTGTGTGAGAGAGAGAGAGAGAGAAAAAAAACAATATATGCCCATAGGGAAATGATTACCAAGAAAGTGGGAAAGACTGATATGGCCACTAGAAGTTATTCAGCCTAGTATTGTTACTCTGGTGTGAAACTTGCAGAGAAACAAATATTAATTGGCAAAGCAAAAATATTTTTCACAATATACAAATTGCACTTTTATAATACAGGCCTTGCACAAATGTTTCCTTGTGATCCTCAAATTATTAAGACAGGTTCTTTCAAATACAAATTGGTTTTCTTTTAGTCTGTGTAATGCAAATGATTTTATTAACAACAAAGGAATTTTAACAATTTTCTTTTAAACCAACAATTTATATGAATTAATTTCTTAACATCAAAATAATTTACTTCCTTCGAAAAGTTCACAATTCAAAATTTCACTGGTTCAACAATTGAAATTCAAAGGTGAAAAGTGAAATTCAAAATGGGGATGAGAAAAGTTTTCTGGGGTCTTTTGATGAATATTCAGATTTTTTTTAACTGGCCTCTTCATAAACTCCCACAGGTTTATGAAACTCAGATTCTTAATATTCATCAGCGATAATGTCAGGGTTTTTTCTCATCCCAGATTACAGTTTCTTCTATTTCATTTCTTAGCAGCAGCGACACTTTACACTCCGAGGCAATCAGAGCTCTTTTTATCCCCATTACTTAAAAAATTGATCTACATCCAACAAGCGTTTTCAATTTAAATGTGGTTGATTTTTGAAAGCATGAAAGTTGAATCCATATTTTGCCACAAAATGTTTAGACCGTCTGGTCTCACTTTGGTGGGGGTCTTATGAAATCAATTTGGAACCTTTTTTTGTATTTTTGTCAATTCTTTACACATCAATTTTCTTTCATGGTGTTTTATATATATATATAAACTATTTTGCTTTCTAGAGAGCGTCAGCTATACTTGTGAAATGGCCTTGTGTCAAACATAACCAGGCCCACCACATTTAAAATAATTAGAAGATAAAAGGGTCTTGTTTGTATTAATAAGTTTAAATTTATTTAATGAAAAGAATGACCTAAATTTTTTTTATTTGAAATAACATCTGTTTGAAAATTCTGTGTAGGTTTTTTATTTGAATGTGTCTTTTCAGTCTTCTTAAAGTCAGGTGAACTGGATTTGTGAAGAAAAACACATCTGATGTCGCTATGAGTGCGTACAATTGTAATAGGTGAACAAGTTCATCCTGAGTGTGAATGAAAGCGAAAAATGATGTCTTTGTTCCTCTTTTTTTTTTCTTTTTTCTTTTTGTGCCGACAAGTAAATGAGGAAAGGGGAGAATCAATTAGTGCAGTGTGAAAGAGAGAGTGTGAAAAAGACATGTCGACTAGATGAGACGTTCAGTCAACGACCTGTAACTCTGTAATGTCCTTTCTTTCTTTGTTGAAAGTACATGAGAAAGGAAAAAAATGAGAGAGTGTAAGAAAATACATGTCGCTTGGACATAGCGTCCAGTTAGACAACCCGTGGCTTTCTGAAGAGAAAGTTAAAATCGCGCGTATTTATGTGATTGCGAAAAATAAAATCGGATGATCTTTTAGATTTTTTTCTAACTCCTGATTGCTCAATAAATAAGAGGTTGTATTTATTTTGTTTTCGTAGACGCAAAATTTAGTGAGCCAATTGTTTTATGAAAAGAGCTTTTTTATTGGTGAATGTATAATGCATATGCTTTTTTAATTGGTTTACGAAAAGATATATAAGCTCGGATTTTCTGTACAATCCAATCTTACGAAATTCAGTAACTTCATTTTGATGTTGTTGTTGTTTGTTTTTGTTTTTTTTAAAAAAACATGTTAGTAAATTTCTAACTTTTTAATTAGTTTTCATATCTTTTTTTATTAAGAATAGTTTCTATGTTAATTTTTACATATTTCTCATATTTTAATTTTTTTCTCATACAATTTGAATATTACAGTTTTGTTTAAAAATAATTCTTTTAAATAGGTCAATACAGAAGCCAACACGGTAGAATGGTGTTTTATAATGAGAGACATTTCTTTAATTTAAATCTTTATAGATAACTCATTAATTCTAGAAAAGAAAAGCAAGTCGAGGGAGAAAATAATAATGGACATGCGCACTCACGCTGAACTTTATTTAGTTTAAATATTTTAGATGAAGATAATTCCAGTTTTATTACGGGTGTAGAAGAAGGAGGTGCCAAACGATTCTCATCAGTTTGTGTCTCTTAAGTGACATTTATTCGGGAAGTATTTCCACACAGATTATATTGTTGCTGCAGCAATATAATGGGGATTCCAGTCACTTGACGCAATGTTCTTCGAGAAGAGTATTTATAATCTCATTCATTAATGATGACCACATAAAAAGTAACATATTAGTTCTGATAGCAAATGCACAGTGCTGTAGGGGAATACGGCCTTATATTCCCCACGTTTTAATTTTGTAGCTTTGGTGACTGACAACGAACAAACGGACAAATAATGAATGAAGAAAATCCTGGTAATTGGTAACAAAAGAACAGACAAAATTTATAATCACAAAATATACAAAATGTGGAGATGAGATTATATGTTGAGAGAGTACAAAATAGTATGTTGAAATGTGTTGCTTGTAAGAGAGTTCAAAGGTATATGTAGAAAATTTTGAATGTTTGTTCCTTTGAGTAAAATTGTGTGAGTGAATGAGTGAATATATTAATTGTACGATGTGTGAGTTACTTGTCAAAATTCAACAGTTTGTAGTTGTGTGGATTTCAGTGACACTCGATTGACGTTCTAATTCTCACTGAGGATAAATTTTGAGTGAGTGAATAAAAATAATTGAAAAGTTGTAATTGAAGTAAGTGAGTGAAAAATAGTTTAAAAGTAAATTTCTCACTTGAGGATTCAGTTTTGCGCCGCAGGGCGAATGGAGTGGGTGATTATACTTCTGTCTGTTACATGGTGACTTGCATGAACGTCTGCTTCCTGTCCAAACAGAAGATTCTCGCTAAGTTTATACAGACGAGATGGATCAGCTCGCATGTTGAAATTTCTGGGGGGCTAAGCGTGTTCTGATGTGTTTTCACATGCCTTCGATTTATTGACCAATCAGCGAAGAATAACACAAGCTTCAAACTTTACGTTTTTCAGTCCAGCATCTGTATTAAGAAACACAAGTTATCGTTCTGAAGTAAATGTTGTACTATTGTAATTTTTTAACTGGACTCACATGTGCGATACGTAAATTGTTGTAATTGCCTTTTTAATTAAACTTTAACTAAACTTTGCGAGAAATAAAAATGTTGAGTAAATGATAAATGCTTATCTTTTACGACATTTCTCATAATTATGTAGGTTGGAATCAAGTAGACATTTTACACCATGATAAATACGAGAAACTATTATAATAATGGAGAGTCTGTTGATTCAGAGTGTTGTACTAAAAAGCAATAACATGAAGTAATAAAATAAATCTGAAGAATATGTCAAACCAGAGATAAAAAGCAACTAGATTAAATAAAATTGTTAGTAAAATAATATAAGAAATTTTAAATAGTTTGCATTCAATTTATGTGGCGATCAAAGTAACTACTTGAAAGCATTATTTTTTATGGCTTTTCAATATTTTGTCATGTGTCAAGAATGAATTCCTTTTTTCGAAATTAAATTAAGTTGGCAACATCTCCATCTAATGGGCACAAAACGTAAATGTAGCCTAAATGCAAAAGTTAAACCTCTGTATTCAGCAAGCTTTTCTTGGAGTTAGAATTTCCTTATATTGGAACTTTAAGAATGAATGAAGTTTTTAAATTTTACATGCTTTGTTTACAGATATCTGTAAACAAAGCATGTAAAATTTAAAAACTTCATTCATAAACAATATGTGTAATAATTTATATACTCTATGATCATAAACAACTAAATCTAACAATTTCTGTTTCAATTACTGAGGTAAAAAAGTGTCATTAAAGTATTTCAAACGTTAAAACCTTTAAACTAGTTCGTCCCAAATCGTTAAAGCCATTGAAAATATCTCAACTATGTATCTAACGAACGTCATTAGAAATCGCTGCCAAAAACAATTTTATAATTTTGCGTTTTGATTCTTATTTCAAACAAAGTTATTTCTGTCACTACGATATGAGCAAGAAATTTGTCTGGAACATTGGAACATAAAATTTGCTCTTTTAATAAAGACATAAGTAACAAAACCTAATGATCTCGACAGGCGGATTAAAACCTTAAAAATATATTTAACATTCAACTTGCACACATCCGGGTTTTACAACGTCAAAAATTGCATAAATGGATGTAAATATGATAGATCGACATTGTGTCTGGTTTTAAGAAAGCGACAACAAAAGTGATAATTTGCAATAAAATCTCCAAATGTCTTAACTCCACAATTTCTGGTATTTAGGGTAGTATCGACCCGTATAAAACAAGGCACCAGCTTGATAATTGTGTGAAGAGATAATTTCACATCAGAAAGACATTCATTATTAAAGTAGGGCATTTCTACCGTTATAAATGTTATATTCACGTGATAAAATTTAAGAAAAATAGTGTTGCCAGAAGGCGCCTTGTAATCAAGAAAGTTATGCATAGAAAAAAGCCAAGGTTTTTTATAAAAAGATGAATGAATATTTAGAACTGACAAAACAAATATGGCTCATTCTTGGACTTGGCATTCGACCATTTGAAAATTGGAGACACATTATACTAAAAAAACAACTTTAATTGTTTTCGGTATTCATTCTATCAAGTCTGGAAAACGTACAAATATGAATAAAATTTACACTTGTCCGGAAACACGCTTAACGTGGTGTCAATGAAGTATTCTATATTTTGTTATATCAACGTATCTGTTCTAGAAATTGTAAGAAAACTCTTTGTTTGAATAGATGGCTGTAAGAACATATCCATACAATGGTGGAGTTTTTCTAATCATTAATCACTAATGATCGTTTGAATCAGGCTATTTCCGAACAGCTATATGTGACTGGGATGAGATGATACTTATATGGTTGGAGGTGATGCAATAACTAGAAAGGATACACGAGATTTTAAGGAACATTTTAAATATCTCTTTTAAATGTTGATGATCAGAGATGGAGAGAAATTTGCAGTCACAAAATTGAACTATTACCTTTCTCCAAGGAAATAAGTATGACACGGTTGTGTAAGAAACTATGACAGGTACAGTGACTAACAAATTTTTATCTGGTTAAAAGTCTACTTGCCTAGATTCCCAATCCATATCAGCCTCATTACCAGAGCCTACTTCCTGTCGTAAGCATTTATTTGTAATCTACATGCAACCAAGGAGAAAGAAGCAGATCGGTCCGTCATCAAGTTTATACTTTGCGTCTTCTTGTAATCTGATATCCCTGTAACACGCTAAATGGTGAGATTTCATACTCTGTTCTTAGGCTTGACTAACACTTGATTTGATTCTTTCTTTGATATTCAATAAAAGTTTGATTTTCTTGAAAATCTACAGTTTCCTTATTGGTCTATCTTCATTAAATACTCTAATTGTAAAATCAATTGATTTTGAAGCATGGCTATTTTGAGATGACAAAAGCAATTGTCTCATCATTTTAACATTAAGAGTATGCTCAAACACACGTTTTACATTTGTTTTTAATCATTTCACCCCAAGCAAGGCATTCCACTGCCACTATTGCGCAGGGGGTTACATAGGGGAAGGTAGTGAGAAAGAGTGGTTAGATATAGGAAATGTCAGAAGGAGGGTGATAGACAGGTAAGGATGTAGATGGGAAGAGTGTCTGAGAGAATGGATGCGAGTTAGTGTGTTAGGATGTGTCTATTGACCTTACATTTAAACTCCTGAAGATTATAGCTGTCGGGGAAGCGAGTATGTGGAAGGGAATTCCACAGGCGGGAAGTGCGAGAAAAGAAGCTGTTGGAGTAGAAATAGCAGTTACATTTTATCGGGTATCGGGTGTAAAAGGGTGGGACCTAGATGCTAATCTAGTATCTCGTGCAAATTCGTACCTAGGGGGCATCAGCGATCTAAGTTTATCGGAGCAGAAGCCGTGAAAGTATTTATAGAACAGGCACAGGGAAGCCACGTCACGCCGGTGAGAGAGTGACTGCAGCCGGTCTGCCAAGTCGGCATCGATCACATTACAGATTCTCCGTTGTATTTTGTCAAGAAGCCCGAGGAGAATAGCAGGGGCACCCGACCAGATGTGGCAGCAGTATTCAATACACGGGCGAATGGTAGATGTATATATGTGCAGGATAGATTCAGATGGGAAAAACTTCCGGGCCCTGCACAAAGAACCGACTTTCATAGCAGCGGATTTAGCAATGGATTCGATATAGTCATTCCATTTGAGGTCCGCTGAGAGTGTGAGGTCAAGGAGGCGTAGAGTTTTACTCTTTGGGAGGCAAGCCTGTTCCATGCTAATGGGAGGTAGGTGCGATTGTCTATGATGGTCAATTGATAGCAGCTTAGTTTTGGAAGCATTAAAATTCATGAGCCATTTCTTACCCCACTCCACTACGGATTGGAGGTCCTTTTCAAGCTCGGCAGCGAGGTTCGTTTTGTCGTCCACACCAGATTTTTGATCGAGGCGAGAGTAAACTATGGTGTCAACGGCGTACATGCCTACTTGGGATCTTATGGAATCGGAGAGATCATTAATGTAGTAGGACCTAGGATAGAGCCTTGAGGGACACCCGCGTTCGTATGGTAGTTCTGGGAGGCATGTCCGTTTAATACTACCCTCAATGTGCGGTTAGAAAGGAAAGACTGGATTAGGTCAAACAAATGTCCAGTTATACCATAGCTCCGCAGTTTGCATAAAAGGTCAGTATGCCAGACTCTGTCCAACGCTTTAGAGATATCCAAGGCAACAGTTCGGGCTTCGCCATTCTTGTCGAGTGCCTGGTATATATACTCGGTGATGGTCGTTAGCATATCAGCAGTAGACCTGGTGAAGCGGAAACCATACTGTTTGTCCGAGAGGAGCCTGTGGGATGTGAGATGCTGAACCACCTCGGCGTTGATAATGGCTTCGAACACTTTGCCAAAGATCGGAAGAAGGCTGATAGGGCGATAATTTGCGGGATCCGAGGGTTCTCCAGTGTCCTTAAATATAGGAACTACAGACGAAAACTTCCAACAGACAGGAAAGCAGGAAGCAGATAGGCAGAAGTCGTAGAGCTTAGAAAGGACAGAGGAGAGTTCAGGGGTACATTTCTTCAAGACTATGATTGGGATTCCGTCCCCTTCGCTCGCTTTGTGAGGGTCAAGTTTTGAGATTATGTTAGAAACCAGTGAGAGTGTAATGTGGACGTCATTCAGTTGAGCCTCAGTTCTAGGTGGGAAGTCGAGTGTAGAAACTCCAGATGAATCCAGTCTCGAATTGGTCGAGAATCTGCGAGCAAAGCATTCAGCCTTGTCCACTGAATAGGTGAGGACCTCAAATTCATTGATTAGCGGGGGTATTGAGGACTTGTTAAGCACGCTTTTACAGAGTCACCAGTAGTCTTTGGCGCCGAACCTACAGGATGCTATGCCTTGCTTCATTCTGGTAGCAAACAACATCTTAGCTTCGTTAAGTATCTTTTTACACTTATTACGAGCTGAGGCGAAAAGGCGCCTGTTTTGGTCCGACGCGTAGCTACGATAGAGCCGGAAGAAATGATTCCGGTGGGCAATGGTGGCCGAGCAAACGGGCGAGAACCAAGGAGTGCAATAAATTATTTGTAAAATTTACAATGTAGTGATAATGATTCCGTTGTTTTTATCAAGGTTAAGAGATTTTATTGTATTTTTAAAAATATAAACTACAAAGTCTGGCGTATAAAAATAACATTTGGAATTAAACTGAATCATTGAAGGAAAAACAACCAAATTGTCTTCTTCATTCTTTTCATTTTCAAATGTTTGCTTTTTAGTTTTGTACACTACTTTTTGAATAATCGTTTTAATGATTTTTTTTCTGGAATGTTAACAATCAAAATGTGGTAGTAGTAGCGGTACCACACAGACTCTGATATGCGAGTTGGGAATGGACGGAGACGTTTCACGTATTTCACGTCGGAGTCTAACTTCTAAGAAAAACAAAAAAACTTAGTTAATCAGAAAAAGCGAACCTACAGTGCTTCGTAAGTCATATTGTTGTAAAACTTATTATTATTATTATTATTATTATTATTATTATTAATGATTCTAACTTTGTGATTCGAGTATTACTGTGAGTGTTAGTTAGTGTTTAGTATTTTTTTAGCCAGTTTTTTTTGGGGGGGGGGTTGTTTTATTTTTTTTACAAAAAAAAAAAATTAATAATGTTATTGTTAAATTTAATGAATTTCCGTTTTTTCATTGTTTTGAATGTTCTTTTCCCCTGGATTAATAAAAAATTCCTCTCTACTCCGTGTAAAAGTCTTGTGTAACAACTTTAGGTTCTATCCAAAATCCAAATCCAACTAGAGACTGCTTCAAGTGGTATTTTTGTATACCAAGAGAGAAAAATCATTTTACATTATTCACTTATGACTGCTACTGCTGATAACAAGCAGCCACTTAAAATAAAAAGGCCCTAACTGGGTTGTAGGATGTCTTATAAACCAGCAGCTGAAGGAAGAGGAGAAGGAAGAAGTGAGCAAAGTTGCCTTCATAGCATCAAATCCATTCAGTACTAACACCAGAATCAGTGGAAGTGAATCGGCTAAAAAAGCCTACAGGTGCCTCCTCCCCTTACCGAAAATCACTGGGCCTTTCATTTGGGACAGACATTTATTGAACCGTTATTTTAATTCTTCTTAGTTGACTTGCAGGATTGCTTTTTTAGAATGTCACACGTCGGTCAAGGATTATCAGCTGGTTTTAACTTTTAATCACTATCATCGTTCGTCATCATCTAATAATCCTGTAAATAAAAAGGGGAAAAATCGCAGCTGCTTTTACCCAGCTGTATACGTCGTATGAATTGGAAATAACATGTTAGAGAGTGAATAATGGTTTAAAAAGGTAAGAACTTTTTTCCAGCTGTTTTTAATTAAATCGTTTTTTGTGAGTTTTTACTTTTTTTCTCCTCAAAACTAAAATAATTTATTTTGAAAACTTCGGTAATAAAGATATTTGTGATCGCCAAAAAAAAAAAAAAAAAAAAAAAAAACTCAAACATTTAAAAATAGCTTATAAACACTAAGTCTTTAAAAATCAATCGGGAGCAAAGTCAAAAAGAAACGTTTTCTAGAGATAAAGAAACTGTGTTATCAAATATTTCTAAGTCTTGTTTAGTCTTAGATTTCCTTTAATCAATAACATTTCTTCTGAAAAAAAAAACTTAACAAAACAAAAAAAAAACAAAAAAAACACAGGAGTTGTAAAAATGATTTCCCCATCGCTGATTAAATTTATCTTTCTCTTTCATTTTATTTTTGTATCATTCCATCATTCATGCTTTTCCAAAATGAAAAGCCAACTTCCTTGATAAGTTTTTACTTTTTGATAACTTTCTTAGCAGTTGTTTTATTGCGAGAAAATGATTTAAGGAACTAAAAGTAAAAGAAAACGACTTTTTAAAGTGAAAAATCGTTTTTTTTTTTTTACTAGTTCCTTAAATCATTTTTAAATGTACTTTAAATGATTTAATGTATCAATTATACAATACATCTTTAATTAAAAAAAATAAAGGCAAAAAAAAACTCAGTTGTTAGGGGAAAAAAAATCTTTGTTTTGCTTAACTTTTAACAAAAAAAAAATCGGTATTAAACTAATCGATAAGCCTTAGTTTCTTTTTTTTTTGTTTAAAAGATAAGATAGGGTCTCATTCTTTTTGCTTTCAATACATTATTATTTTTATACTTTTTTTACATTTTCGCCTAAAATTTTCAATAAATTCTTTTATTTTTTTACTCATGCGACCAAAACAACTTTTTTTTTTAATTATATTTCAATTTAATTTAATAATTATTCAATGAATTCCAAACTTTTTTTTTCCTCATACACCTGTTAATTGAAATGCGATAAGTCAGTTGTTTTTACTAAAACTTTTTAGTTAAACTAAAAACTGTCGTTTTGGCAGCATAGCAAGTTATTCAGATTCTTTTCTTTTAGTTTTGCTTTTAAATCCTTTTTGAAAATTCAATTGACACCAAGAGAATTAGAGGTAAAGAAAAAATACCTACCTTTTCATTTCTTTACCTATGTGAATCTGGATTTTTTTATTTTTTATTTTTATTTTAAAATGTAAAAGCAGATTAACTCTGCCCGACCGTGAGCAAATGATGATTTTTATCTGCGTTTTTAAATGTAAAACATAGTAAAAGTTTCAAGAAAACTTTTATTTTTTAAAATTCAATTTAAAATTTAGATATCGAAAAGGAGAGTGGAGGTACCTATAAATTTAGAAGAGATATTTTTTGTTTAGTATGAATTAAATCGATAATGATTACTATGTTGAATATGTGTGTCCAGAAAATAAACAACCATTCTATTATTTAACATTTAAATTTAAAATAAATCACTTAATCTCTAGAAAAAACAAAAACAAAAAAAGCAGCGAGCTAGTCAGAATTAATCTCGTTCATGGATCTGAATTGAAATGATTCATTCACTTTCCTTTTCCTAAATCAATCGTAGAAGTTCTAAGTGAACATATTTTATTTACTTAACTTATTTCATGATTTTTTAACAAATTATTAATGATTAATAACATTTTCTATTATTGTCGACAAATCGACTTTTTGAAAGGCAAAATAAATATATCCAATTATAACAATGTTACAATTATTAATTAATTACAATATCATCTCTTCTCGAAATTTCGGTCAATCAATTTTCTATGTGAAGTTGTGATTAACATATCAACTAGTTAAGAGTTTTAATAACATAACATTTTTGCTATAATACCTATTGTCAAATTATGACAACTGGATGAATGACTGACTGTAACACTGTGTAGTGTTGTACACAATAATACTGACACTACTTTAACTTTACACTGTAAAGTTAAAGTAGTGTCAGTATTATTTCATCTGTCCTTGCCTAAGACACAGACCACTAGAAAACCTTTAAAGTTGTGTGCTGAGAAAGAAATGATTTAGCTTAAAAGGAAAATATTTATTTATAAATTGATAATTCATGCCTAGATTCCTCATCTTTTCTTTGAAAATTAATTGATTGATTCATTGCATTTTTTGTTTTGTTTTTTGCTTATATTTACAAAAACACTTTTCAATATTTTTAACTCGTGAGAAAGAAATGTTTTTAAAAAAAAAAACAGTCGTCAATTAAAATCTTAAGTCTAATAATAACCACTTAAGACACGAAAAATAAACATCTGTTATTTGCATTGACCATTTTTTTTTTCCGTCACAAATTGCCACCGCCGCCGTCAGCTTGTAGATCCACATGGCTACACACTTGGTAACACGTGAACAATTGCTGGGAGATGATTGGTCCATTATTTATAGTTCTTGAGAAAACTTGGAAATCTAAACTTGCAGAAGAAATGTTAGTCACGAAAATAAATAAAATGAAAACAACCATCCCATCTAACTACTTCACTACACTAGCCAGTTGTTTATTTACTAGTGAGTTAGTTAATTACTGATTTGACGTTAAAATCATCTTTTTAAATAAAATTAAATCGTATTTTTCTATTTGTTGGTCGTTTGTTGAAAATGACATTGGCAATCTACCTAGGTCCTAAGTCAACTTTTCAGCAATATATAAACTTCCGCCTTTTTTTTTTCATCCACTTCTCTAGCCTCATATCGTGCTTTTTTTTTCTCTCTCTCTCTCTCTCTCTCTAGTCTTCCCCCTCGATGTGTCACTGCTTTACTTTGAGTTAAAATTATGTACGAAATTCTATATTTGGGCATTAACAATTAAGGTAAAGAAAATCAGTTTCAGCACTTCAAGAGAAATAAACTATTTCACGAAGAAAGTTCACAAAAGAAGGCGTGAAACATCATTTCTAGTATTTTTAACCAACAAAGTATTTTAAATTTATTAACTCACATATTTTTGGTATGCTTTTAAGAAAGGTGTATTTTTTTTTTTTTTTTCTCATATATCGAAAGCGCGCATGATTTTTTGAGGCAAATTATGCAAGAACAAAAATATTTTGAGTTTTATATTGAAGTATTTTTATTTATTTATTTGGTAAGGTTTGAGTTGAATTTCCAGTATGTTTATATTCCTTTTTTTTTCTGAAAAAGAATCTTCAGGGAGTTTTCTTTAAATGTCCAAAACTACCTTTCGAGAACATCACCCAAATTTTTTAATCGAAATGGCTGGGAACTGACACCCACAAAAAAATATTTCCGTACGGCGTAAAGTTTCCCAAAATAATGACCTACGCGATATAAAAACAAAAAAAAAATCATTCATTTAAGTACTAAAAAAATTATTTTAAATCGGCTAATTCCCTGATTTTTGGTAAATTTTAAAAAATTGTTGTAGCTTTCATTGGAAACTTACACGCATTTTTTGGTGATACCTCACTAACTTTTAAACTGATTTTTTTTTTAAATAAAAAGTTTTCTTGAAATTTTAAACTTTCTATCGCCCGAATTTTTTTTTAAATTCAAGAAAACTTTTTTTTTCTTCTTGTGTATCGTGGAGTTAAAGTTGATCTCTAATTTTGAAATCAACATTGTATATTCATTACCTTTTTTGTAAAAAGAAAATGTACTTAGTGTACTGTCTGTAAAAAACTCAGATCTTGGTCATTTGGTCATTGCTGATAAATTTGTTAGAGGTGTGTTTAAGAATTGAAAAATATATATAAAAAAAAGCTTACTGGTATTTTCGAATAAAATTTTTTTTTTTTTTCATTTTACAACAGTTTGTTTCTCCGGAAGGTCAAAAATAAAATTAAAAAAATAAAACTCTGGAACTGTATCATGTTCCGTGACATAAAAAAAAAACAAATAATGACATTTTTCAGGACAGCCAAAAAATTATAGAAAGTGTTTTTTGTTTTGTCTATTCATGATGGATATTTTCTGTTTAATAAAGTTTCTGTAATGTTAATAAATAATAATACAAAGAGATCACTTGAATTTTTGGAATAAGTTATGGTCGTATCTGATCTGAAAAATATTGCGACAAAAAATTTTCTAATTTTTTTTTTTAATTTCGTTTTTTGTTTAATAGTGTAAAGAAATTCAAAATTGTTTGTTCAAAGTTTCATAAAACTAAAAAGTAAGCTTTTACTCTTTTAAGTTTCTTGATTGCAGTATAGGTTTTAGTCTTCCGTATTAAATTTGATAGTGTGAATTAAAAGTATAATTATTTAATTTGACCTTGAATGAGAACATACCCTACTGGGGAATTAATTCATAAATTTGCTATTTTTGTTTGAAACAAATATCTGGGAAAGATATTGAATTTTTAAAAGATTTCTAAAGTAGAGACTTCCAATCATTTTCGATACCTTACATTTAAAGTGAATTTTTAAAATTAAAAAACAGTTTTCTTGAAATTTTAATTCTAGCTTTAATTGAAGCTAAATGATTAAATTTATTATTTCCGGTAAGCAAAATACTCTGGTGTATTTCAAACAGAAATTATATTGATTAGAATGTAAAATTGTTCAATTTATCGGCCATTTTTGATCGATCGGCACATTTGTAAAGAAAGGTTATTTCCCGGTTCTAAAAATCTTACAAAAATAAAATATACATCTGTGACACGTTATTTCTGAAAAATTAGCAAATTTAAAGTTAAATTAATCTGATTTACACAAGTAAGTATTAATTATCTATAGCATGAAATTTAGAATAAAAGTAATTCTTAATCACGGAGCGTTGATCTTTGTAACCTTAGTCGTAAGTGATTGATGTATGATATCAGGTAGATGAGATAAGCTAAATATGGTTGACCAAAATTGACATAATTATCTTTTTTTTCTGTAAGGGGAAGAAACCGTGAAACACAAGACCTTTTTAATGTAACACAGAAAAAATACCATATTTAAAAATAAAACTTCAAATACACAAAAAATAAAGATTAGTTTAAAAATTCATCGGCTTGATGATTTGTATTAAACTTCAATTTTTCTCAGTTAAGTCTTCACTTAATAACTTAAAAACCTAACTGCAACAAGGTTTTGTAGATTTTTTTAAAATTTCAAATTACATGAACTATAATTAAAATAGAAAAAATGAAAACGATTTTTGTAAAAATTCATTATTCATCGAATTTTTTTCTTCAGACTATAAAGACACACACACACACATAAGCAATTAAATGCTTATCTAATGTCATAGTTTAATTGCATTTTTTATTTTACTATTCGGAAAAAAGGCCAACTGTTTGAAAAAAAAATTACAATACATTCCCCAAGGAGTCCTGCATTTAGAAATTAAATTTTGTATCTAACATTTATTTTATTGGTTAAATTTTAACCAATAAAATAAATGTTAGATACAAAATTTAATTTCTTTAACATTTCATAAATTTCCCGTGGAGTAAGTGGGGTAACAGATGTAAAAAATACTTATACCAAGATTTTTCTAAAAACAATAATTTCAAAAATAACTTCATTCATTGATGAATATTTCCTGAAAGTTTCATTAAATCCGACGATTATTTGATTTTTGCAAGAATTTCCACCGGAAAAAAAAAAGCTACGTATTAAATTATTACTATAATATCCATTGTAAAACTCAGGAAACGATTTGGTTACCCGCTGGCGAAAAACAAGATTTTTTTTTTTACTAAAATTTCAAACATGTTAGAAAAAATTAAAAATAATTAATACCTTGATTTTTCCTCTTACTAACATAAGTTTTTGACGGGGAAAACAATTCTAAAATTCCCAGCATCCCTCTATTTGTGCGCATGTGTAGTCGTACCAACATAACAAATTTAGTCCAATGAAGTCTTAAAGGACGCGTCACAAGGAAAAACCTTTTTCCAGTTTGTCATGCAATTTCCCAAATACTGTTCTTGGTTTATAAAAGTGTACATGGTTATATATAAAGGACATAAACGTCTGAAGAAAAAAAATTCTCGATGAATAATGAATTTTTACAAGAATTGTTTTCATTTTTTCTTTAATTATAATAATTTACAAAGTTTCAAAATTCCTTAAAATTCTTCAGAGCCCTGTGGTTAGGTTAATTTAATAAGTAAAAAGATTATCGAAAATTGAAACATTTTCATTTAATACATATCTTCGAGCCAAAATATTTTTAAAATAATTTTTTTTGTTTGTGTGTGTACAGAAAATCTTTTAATATTTGTATTTTCTGTGTTACATTAAAAGATCACGTGTTTCAAGGTACCCCCTACACTTTACAGGAAAAAAATTGGACAATTATATTAATTCTGGTCAACCATATTTAGCTTAACACCACATCTGGCTGTCACCATTCACTTCACACGTCAATCACATCACACCTCCGTGATTGAGAAATACTTTTATTCTAAATTTCATGCTATAAACAAGGAATACTTGTGTATATCTGATTAATTTAAATTTGCTAATTTTCTAAAAATAAAAAAAATAAAAAAATAACATGTAACCGAGAATTAACTTTTGTTTACAAACTTGTCAAAATGGACGAAAAAATAATGAATTTCGAAAAGTAAAACTTTATAGGTTGAGATTCCAATATAATTCTATTTGAAATACACCAGCAGAGTATTTTGCTTACTGGAAATAATCATCTAAAGCTACAAATGAAAACGTCAAGAAAACTTTTTTATTTTTAAAAATTGTAAAAACTGTGTGGAAGTGAAGAGTTTCTTGAGAGAACCTCATTTTTTTTTTTTTTTTTTTTTTTTTTTTTTTAGCAACATGCGATGGTAGAAAAACCTTTTGATAAGCAAATCTAATTTTTAATAGATTCGATTATTTTTTTTTTTTGTCAATATTACTGCCCACTAATTTTTTTGATGACGTCACAATTGATAAGCACTCAGTACTTGACTAAAAAATCTAATTGAATGTGGATTGAAGAGAACTGTTAAGATCTCTGATCGATTTAAATACCAGGTGTACGACAAAAAAAAAATTATCGTAATTTTTTTACTTTTTTAACTTAGTAGTTTGTTAATTTCTAAAAAGATGATAATTAAATTTAAACATTTTAAAAAATCCTTTCGATTCGACAATATTTTTAACTTAAAAATTTTAAGTAATTTTGAAATTTTCAATAAACACATTTTTTTGAGAGAGAAATCAAATTTCAAATCTATATCTGAATACGTAGAGAGTAATAATTTTTTAGGCATTGAACGAAAGGTTCCAACAATTGTTTAAGAAGAATAAGAAGATTGAGAAGACAGATTACCGGAATTATTTAACTAATGTTTTCTTGGTGTGTATCCCACTGATTATGATTTAAAAATGATTTACTTGGTTATTTATTTTACTTACAATTATCGCCACATCACGCAAACAAGACAGAGCATTTTTTAAACAAATTAGCCGTAAATAATCAACAGTGCATTTTTTTATTGCCAATTAAGACTTTAATGAAGTAATCGAAATAAGTTATTCGTAATTTGCTACAGCTAATTTTTGTAAGCAGTACTGAGTAATTGATTCTGTCAACAAATAATTTTTAGACAAAATTGATTTTTTGTTTTCCTAGTAAATCAAATTTACGTTTAAAAAGACGGTTTTGCAAAAAAAAGTGAGCGTTCATCCCTCTTTTTTTGTTGTTGTTACTCAAGACAGCCACGTACTTAAGTTTTTCAACTCGAGAGTCTGTGTGCGCCATTTTTTTGAAAAAAGTGTGTGTGTTACTTACTTTCCTCTTTGTAAGTATGGTGGCCCGTAATAGAAACTAAATGTTTTGATACACTGTTTTTTCGAATTTTTTTTTTTTTTTTGTTGGTCAAGATTTTTTATATAACAATCCTTACTTTTAAAAAGGTAATTATGAAACACATTGTCACATAAAAGGTGGATTGTAAAGAATGTAAGAAAAACTCAAACACATGATTTACTATTTTTATTTTTGGGTCTCATAATAAAATAATAATTTTAAAATGATTATGATATTTAAAAGATAAAAATTTACACTGGGAAAATTTATTTAAGAAATAAACTTATTTTTAAAATAGAAAATATCTTATAGGTAATTTATATAGAAAAATATTTACAGTGGTGCTCTCAGAAAGAGTTTTTCATGGGTCATTTTCCAGGAGCAATAATCTGTCTCTTTCTTCTTCCTTACCCTTATTTCTGTTTTTTATTCACACACAAACAAATATTTTCCCACAATGTTTTGGTCCTGCTGACAAGATGGGTGGTTAAAAATACCTGTCGGATTGGTCAGCCGAAATAAGAAAATTTGAATTTTTATAATTTATATATATATATATATATATATATATATATATATTATGAATTAATTTAGATTTAAAGAAGTTAAGAGTAAATCACTTTTTAAAAACACCAAAACATCTATAGTTTGGATCCGCAACCTAAAAAAAAACATAATTGCTAGATATAAAAGAATTCTACTGTTCTATAACAGAACCCCTGCTAGATAAGGACATCTCCTTAGCAAGAACAAATAATAATAAACACAAATGAAAATAAAAATCATTAAACACTTCTGAAAATCCCTACTATTTGACAATGAAGATGCATGGATAAAGAAAGAGACCTTACTCACTACAATGGAAAGCTTTTATGGTGCAGAGACCTACAAACTCATAAGTATATATTTGCTACACAAACTAAGTAAAATAACTTATAAAAACAATACAGGACATTACAGGGACAACGGTTTCATAATCTTAAGAAACTAGAACAAACAAAACTAGAAAAAAATAATAAAGATTTTTAAAAATATGGGATTCAACATAGACATAAAATCTAGTAGATTTTCTAGAGATCACCTTCAACCTAAGAAAAGCTTCATATAAACCATACAGAAACCCAATGATAAACTATTGTATATACACACATCTTCCAACTACTTACCATCAAGCAGATACTACAATCAATTAACTGCAGGCTCTACAACAATTCTTCCAGTGAAACTATACTCAATGAAACTAAAAAATAAGACTATGAAACAACCTTAAAAGATAATGGATTCCAGGCAACGCTCACAGACATACCACACAGCACACAAAAAGTCAAACAGGAAGAGAAACATCACATGATTCAACCCACTGTACAGAAAAAGCATAAAAACAAATGTAGGAAAAATATTCATTAAACTCATGTACAGACACTTCCCCACATCAAAAACTCTCCACAAGATATTCAACAAAAACACAGTAAAAATCAGCTCCAGTTGCACCAAGAACATAACAGAAATAAAATAAAAGTACAACAGCAAAACAATCAACAGACCACATAAACAAATTAAACCCACACTTAACTATAGAATAAAGAACGAATGTCTCTTATACAGCAATTGCTTGAAGAACAATATAATATACCAAGCTAACGAAGAAAACATATACATAGAAGTAACTGAAAGAGCCTGGAAATGAGGAACTATGCACACAAAACATCCATTACATATAGTAAATATATGAAATACAATGCTTTCTAAACATATATATATTATTAATTATTATGTGAAAACTACAATATGTTATGATATTTTATTATGATATGGAGGCCTGATTAATAAAAACAAAAAACCCAACACTCAATAACTTCAACTACGAACACGCTAACAACATGCTTACCGTGTTCAGTACATAACACATACCACTACTCCACATTATACATAACACCACTTACATTCTGTTACACATAAAATAACATTCATCCTCAAAAATAGCTAAAAGTATAACCAAAACATTTGGACAATTTTTATATAATTTATGTCTCAAACGAAAGAAATCATAAGATCAATTGAAAAATTAGAAAAAACCTTACCATTACCAAGATTATGTTAACAAGACGATGACTATCTATCCTTGAAGATACTTCTAAATTTGTTCAGTTAGGCCCAATAGACAAATATGATTCTACCATATCTATTGAGGCCAAATTAAAAAAACGTCTACTTAAATGGTTTAAATATAGGGTTTTACCCACTGAAATTTCTAACAAAATTAGATCCACAGGTTCAATTTGTCCTCATCTCTATGATTTGCCTAAGACACATAAGGATGGTGTTCCATTGAGACCTATTTTGTCTATGATAGGGTCTTCCCAACATAGTGTGGCTAAATGGCTTCCGACCATATTACAACCCGTTTTGGAACAGTATAACAAATTCTGTATTAAAACTTCATTTGTTTGTTTGACTGAGGTTTGTATTCTAATTTGTTTTTATGGCCACTTTCATTTAAGGCCTTTTTATAGACTTTTTTCTTTTCATTGAAGATTTTTTTGTGAGAAGAAATTTTTGATTATCTATGTTCTATTCCTTTAGAGATGTGTTTAATTATAATAGTTGGATGGTTAGATCTGGTGTTTACATACTTTAAAGTTGTTTGTTTTCATAAGTGGAGAAACACTGCCAGTTTGTAGATTAAATTTTACATCTACATATTGGAAAACTATTTGTTTTGACTTCTATCTCAAAATCGAGGCTTTTGAAGAATAAAATTAAAACTAGGGCAAATATTTTTTAAATTAATTAATAAACACTTCCCAAAAAGCTCAGAATTAAAATATTCAATAAGAATTGAATCAAATTAACTGTACTAGTAATTTAGAAAATTACTTAATAAAACAAAATGCCAGAAACCTAAAAAATAACATGCAACATAACATTACTAATAACGACTGTAACTGTAGGGATAAAAAATAAGTGACTGAAAGAAGGTGATGTAGGGTATAATAGCGAGAAAACACGTATATTTTAACAACACAAGATAAGGACTTAATTTACAAATTTATGCATTTGTAATTATCAGTAGCTTGTTTCAAGACAAGTAATCAAACATTATAATTTCGTAGATTCGATGAATAGTCAAAAAGAGAAAATCTTCATATTAAAATCATCAGACACAAAGTAAATTCCCAAAATGCTTAAAACAAATGGAGAGAGTTTGTTTTTCACACAAAAGTTATATGGTTGAATTCAAGATAGATATATTTTAGGTCAGTCAGTCAGTTAAGTGCCATACGTGAAACATGCTTGGGTGATCATGTCTCGAAAGAGACATGACTGACTGGGCAGAAGATTATCTCGCAGTAGGTTGCCATTGCTTTCTGTGGTAGACTGGTTGCCAGCCAAGGCTATAGAACCCAATCTGTCCTGTTATTTAACCCATAACTGGAAGGAAGAGACAGATTAATACCTTTCCCAAGGGTATTTGCGCATAAGTGAATGCAATGAATTCAACTGGAATTCGAACTTGGCTCTCCGATTTCTTGTTCTGAGCCGATTAGGTACTTAGCTTAAATAGTCTTTAAAATTAAAGTTGTCATTAGAGGCTGATAATGTATGTGTGGTCTCTGCTTTTCTCTCTCTTTCATTTTTCTCTGATTCTAACTGTCACTGACCCACACATTAATAAGTAGGCCAGCTCAGTCATGCTGGTCTACTCAAAACTACACTCATTGTTGGTGAGAAGACATATGATATGGGTCATTCAAAATTCAATTTGTTGTTAATAAAATATTTCACATAAATTTTTTTTTTTATCCTTTTCTCAGCACAGAGGCAAACTTTTTTCTGTTGGTCAAAAATAGATTTCACACTGGCTCATGAATTTGCAAACAGTGAAGAAAAGAAAGTTATTTTTGTTTTGTACTCACCACATTCCCACTTGACAGACTTTATGAAACAGAAGGGGTTATTTACAAAGCAGACATACATAATACAGATGGACAAAGAAAAACATATTTGAGGTTTACAAAACAAAATGATTTTTAAAAACAGATGGAATAATCACAAATCTGCATTTAAGCTGGAAAGCCTTAAAAATTGTACCAGACTGGCTAGCCACATGTGGAAAGTAAAAAAAAAAAAAAAAAAAAAAAAAAAAAAAATGGAAAAAACCCTGATATAACATGGAGTATAGAGCCAAATCTTACAACAGTGGTGATACCTGCAAATTGTGCCAAAAAGAAAAGTTAACCATTATATTGTTTCCATAACAAAAAAAATTACTAAATGAAAGATCAGAAGTAATGTCTAGATGTAACCATACCTATAGATAGATCTTAGGATCATACAAACCTGAATGAAAGTGTTTTAAGATCCTTAAGTTACTCCTCCCTAATTCTGAAAACTTTTGGTTGTTTAAAAACTCCAGTCCTGTGTTCATAAAAACCCCTGTTGTATGTTGGAAAATCAGTTGTTATAAATCGCCTGAAGATACAAAAAGGTTGAAATCTAGGTGTGAAAATAACTCATTTCTAAATTAAAAATATTCAAAAGCTCTACAATATAAATGTATCGAGCACTTTTTAATAGAACTGGGTACTGATCTAATTTAAATATGACCCAAAACTTATATATATATATAGTTTGTTAACTTAATTTTTAAAACTACAATAATTTACTGCATGTGTAATAAGAACCAGCCTGAATCCGTGACTGATAATATAAAACAATTCTGATCCGTAATGAACTACATATATAATTACTATATTATTTTATGACCTTTTCAGCTTATATTAAAACTAGTAGTAATGAAAGCTTTAAAACTAATCCATGGTCCTGGAGCTCGGACTCTTTGGACGTTGGCACAAAAAACATAGGTTGTTGAAAGGTTGAGCCATAGAACTTACTAAAATGAATGGATGTAAGTCAAATTTCCGGTATCAATGTCAAATAAGTTTTCCGTTGCAAACTGAATTTTAAAGGCTAAATAAGTCCTCTGAGTAAATATCATGGCTAAGACTAAGAACTACAATTATACCTACTTAGAGCAAAACCCAAAGCAAAAAACAAAATAAAAGGGCTGAAAACCTGATTTTGATCAGACCCAATAGGATATCAGGGTATTGATTTTCAATATTGGAGTCAAGTAAGTCATCCAAGAATAAACTAACTTAAGTAAGTCCATAAAAACATTGTACCCATTGGGAGTAAAATTGGAGAAAATGAGCCATATTGATGGCTGAATATCAGTTTTTGATAAAATTCGATAGAATATCGTGGGGTATGGATTTCCAATATCTGGGAAAATGAGTCGTCTGAGAAGATCTACTAATGTTTGAAACTAAAAACTATAATTTTACCAAGTTAGAGTAAATTCTGCAGCAAGAACCATGATAAAAGGGCTGAAATCCTGATCTTGATCAGACCTGATTGGATATCCAAGTAATGATTTCTGATATCAAGGGGAAATTGGAAGTCCTTGACCTGACCAGAAGCCTAAAGAATATTTGTGTGATGTTTGGTGAGAATCAGATAAAAATTGTGGATTTGTATAAAGGGCATACAGACAGACACACACACAAACATCTTGCCTTCTATATATATAGATATTTATCTGGAAAACAATTCTGCAGTTATTAAGGATGTTAATTAGTATCTGAATGCTTTGTACCCAGTTGCTGCGTCAGTGGTAGCTGGGTAATATTTGAATTTTGAACTGAGCGTCCACACTCATGTTCCCCACTTTAAAAACTGACCTTGTGCCACAACTCACTCTTATGGGGAAGTGGGTAAACATTCCCTGTACTCTTGAAACCTACTTGGCAGTTGAAGTAGCGTATTTCCCACCATCCTTTTTAATTGATATTTAAACCCAGGTAAAAAAAGAAAAAAGTTTTAATGCTGATTTTCAACACAGGGTCTACCCACTATATACAATAATTGTGATACAATGAAAATTGATTAAACAGAAAGATTTCCACTTATTTTTTTATGGATATCAATAAAAAATTTAATCAGTTTTTATTTGCTACTAAATTAAGTGTTTTTAGTAGATTTATTATATTTCTTAAGGTTTACTATTATATTCATATGAAATATTTATAGGATTTATTAATAGATTCATTAGTAGGCAAACAAAGTAAACAAATGTACATAGTATATTTTCAAATTTCCTTTGTCAACAGTATTAGAGAAGAATCATTAAAGCCTAAAGAAAATAATAGGCCAACCATTTACGTTTGGATTTTGACTCTTATACATAAACTTCTTTCTAATAATGTTTGTCAACTTTCATTATGAAACCCACAACAATTTGACATTGAGAGAACAATTCTGTTTGTCTTATTTTCTGTGTGTTAATGAATCTGCTCTCATTTATTTCTACTGATCAAATTTGACTAGTTTGATTTGCTGCTTTCACGTGTATATTGCATTCATTGATGAAAGGTCAAAATTGTTTTACATGCAAAATTTGCATCACACAGATTATTTGCATTCAAATGCAACAAATCATAAATGAGATCTTATTAATCTTGTCAGTTTGATTTCAATTTTAAGATGAGTTCAATGTTCAATCAATTTTCTGGTTGAAGCATTTGAAATAATAAAAATTCTGTAGTTAATTTAATTATATTTTAAAGTTAATGTAAATGAATAATTATAAAACTAACACAAAAATTCATTATGCCAGATAGATATAAATTAATTAAAACCTGGTCAAATCAAATGCTTCTTTCTCAATTTTCATTTACTAAAAAAAATCTGGAGATTTATCAAAATTATGTGATTTACATAAGTATTTACAATTTTATTGTAAATTACAAATAATGATAAAAATAAGTAATAATGAAAATCAGAAATATAGGCTAAATACCTACATTTCTCATTTTTATTATTACTTTTTAACTGAAATTTCTTTCATTATAATTTCAGTTGCTTTTTATCACAACTTTCAGATCATCATTTATTAAATAGCATGTATCAGAAATAAAGAATAACCCTCCAGCAAGATGCAAATTCATTTCACTTATTTTCTTTTGATACTCAATTTTTACTTCTCTGGCAGAGAATTACACTATCCCCCAAATTATCACTATTGATCAAGTATTAAGTAAAGTTATTCTGACTGTTAATTTAAAATAAACAAAAGGCAAAATTATCAAATTTCTTTGTCTTTTGCAGGTTGTCTAGAGACACTGAACAGCAATTGACAATTTTTTCTTTTTAAAAAGGCCAGTGTAAATTCCACTTCTTCAAGGACACTTGAGAAGAAATTGACTTTAACAGATCCTTTACATTCCTGAGTGTAATTTCTACGATATCTGCAAGATGTGCTATGTTATTGTAACATGCCGTTCATTGTTATGGACCTTAATGACAATTATTGCCACTCTCTTCCTTGTTGTTTCTGTCTGCTCTCCTTACTGGATGATTGGACATGTGCGCAAAACAGGATTAGTGACCATGAACAGTACAAGTTTGCAAAATCAGGACACATTTCGGCCAACTGTCGGAATTTTCAACCGATGCTATAGATTGCACAAATACCAGAATATTCTACACAGGGACAGTTGTGATACTTATGTGACCAGATTTGATTTGCCTGACAATCTCTTCCCAAATACATGGAAAGCTGCTCTCATCTTTTACATTTTGGGTGTCCTTGCAATGATCATTACAACAGTTACATCAGTGATAAGCCTTTGTATGCGATCACTGTGTGGCAAAAGCATCTTTACACTTTCAGGTCTCATTCAAAGCATTGCTGGTAAGTAAACATTGAAAAAAGTAAGTTAGCATTTTTTTTTTTCATATTTTTCTTTGTTGATTTTTATCACAATATTTTTCTAATATTTTTGTTCACTTTTCAAATTGTAGAAGCTTAAAACAATTAAAATAACTTGAGATGAGACACAAATTTGCAGTTTGCACCATAGAGCTTGTTAATAATAATACCACACCCATATAATCCTGACTACATAAGGTAGTAAATTTCTATAGTACATAGTAAAAGTTGGACTTTCATTTTTCACAACTTAAAATGAAAGTTACAAAACAGTCAAAAGTATTGTGATAAAAAGCCATAAATAAAATAGAAAATACAAAAAAGTGTCCAATAATGAAAATATTTTATTTCTGAACTGAAAATGGTTTAATTTTTGCCTTAATATATAAATAAAAATTTCACTCATTTTCTTTCAGTATATGTACCTGTAACTCTAACATTAAAAATTTAGAAAGGGACCATTCATAGAGGATGAAACATTGATTTACCAATGCATTTCTTTCAAAATCTTTAATTTGTATATTTTAGGATCTTTTCACATACAAGAAACTGCCAGTTGGTCTCAAAATAAAGTTCACATGAATTTAATTTTTTAAAGTTTATATTTTTTTACTTCAGTAATGACGTCTAAGAAACTCTGTAATAATGATCTGATCTGATTTCTGTTTAAGAGGTTTCTTAGCAAAAAAAAAAAAAAAAAAAAAAAAAAAAAGATGAGAGCAATACTTGTTTCACAGGGGAGATTATTCAGATATATTCTATATTAATTATAGAGTAGTCTCCCTTTATTATTTTATATATAGTTTTCTCTAAGTTTTCATAATAAAATGAAAACATCACAAAAACTTGAAAAATAAAGCTATTTCCTGTCCAATTAGCAACTTAATAATGATAGCGATTACTCTGCATAAGCCTATTTCTCAAGGAAGATAACTTCACACATATTAACTACTATTTATAAAGTAGTTTCCCTTATTTATTTGCAAATAATTATAGTATAAACATTATAAAGTGATTTAGTATCAAGCTTGGATGTGCGTTGTGGTGCATTGGATATCGGCTCGGAACGAGAACTCGGGGAGCCGAGTTCGAATTCCAGCTGAATCCATTGCATTCACTTACGCGTAAATACCCTTGGGAAAGGTATTAATCCGCCCATTCCTTCCAGTTATGGGTTAAATAACAGGACAGATTGGGTTCTATAGCCTTGGGTGGCAACCAGTCTACTGCAGAAAGCAATGGCAACCTACTGCGGGATAATCTTCTGTCCAGTCAGTCATGTCCCTTTCGAGACATGATCGCCCAAGTATGTATCACGTATGGCACTTAACTGACTGACTGAGTATCAAGCTCAGTATAGGTGCCAATGGCAACTTTTAAGGGAGTTCATAAAAAAGATTTTTCCCTGAGACATTTGATACAAACAATCTGAACAATTTTGACTGATAAAGAAATTTGTTATCTTTCAATGCATTAATAATCAATGTTTTAGATAACATATTGCCAATATTTTATAGTCAGTCAGTTAAGTGCCTTAGGTGATCATGTCTCAAAAGAGACATAACTGACCAGGCAGAAGATTTTCCTGCAGTAGGTTGTCATTACTTTCTGTGGTAGATTGGTTGCCAACCAAGGCTATAGAACTCAAACTGTCCTGCTGTTTAACCCATAGCCGGGGGGAGAAGCAACAGATTTATATCTTTCCCAAGGTATTTGCACACAAATGAATGCAATGAATTCAACTAGAATTCAAACTCAGCTCTTTAATTTTCGTCCCAAGGCGACATGCACTGCACATTTGACATTTTTATTGTTTTGATTCGTTAATTCATAGAAATTGACTGATTATTATTAACCATGATTAAAACATTTATTAACAATAAAATTTACTCTGGATTTTTTAATTTACCATTCCTTGGAAAATTCATGAGTGAAACAGATTTTGTCTACTAAACTGTTTCAATTCCAGAAAATGCATAACTTCTGACATGATGGTAAAAAATGTTTAAAGCTTTTTAATGCAATCTGAAACATTCAGTTGATGCCTAAATTTGTTGCCATAACAGAGCGTATAAATATACTGTATTTTCCAGAGTTGAAAACATTTCAACCTTAAGGACACACTCCAATTGTGAGTTGCAAAATTTTGAAAGAAAAACATGATTTAAATTTTAAAAGTAACCTTTGTTCAACCTGCAGAACGCAGTTAAAACTTTTCAAGGTTTAATATATTTAATCTGGTAAATTAAAAACAGCAGCTGTTAAACATATATGCATGCACATACACATATTCTTAGATATAAATATCTTTGCAAATTATTTTTATAAACTATTGTGGGTGAAATTCATTTATTTTTCATGGGATGCACTATCACCAAAGTAGACTAAATTAGATAAATTTCTATAAATTCTTAACATCTAAGAAAGAGCTTGGAGTTTACGTCTTGGATTTTTAAGAGATTATTTCAGAAATGGTTATAAACAAAAACATCCTTAAAGATAATCTTTTTTCCTGATTCATCTCATTTATCAATTATTTCAGCCATTCTCCTTAAAATGAGAAATACCTGCAAATCAAATTTTATCATCTTTTAATGATATCTTTAGATGATATCAGACTGATTTCATCTTTATATTGCGTTCATGTACACTTTGTTTCTTTTTCTTGTCTGACATTTAATTTCCTTATTAAATGTATCTTTATTCATTCCTAGTCAGTATTTATTGTTGTCCAGTATAGAACGACTTAAGAGTTTAGATTGTGTTGTGCCAATCTTCCTACTGGGTGGGTAAGCTAAAATGAAATGGATAAAAATTAACTGAACAGAAGAAGTCAGTTTATCTTGTTTTATACAGCTACACTAAAAATGTTATAAGAAACCCAATATATGACCAGATTGATATCTGGATCATGAACCAACTATTATCACCATATAATCTACTTAGAAATGTCAGGGAAAATCTTGTATGACACTCCAATCTTCTCAACCATAGGACCAATCAAACATAATAGCATTGCTTCCTAATTATCTAAAATAATTAACTGTTCTTTTCAATAAAATCTGGTCAGGTAAATATGTAAATTCAATAGTGTCAAAAGTCATAAAAGCTTTTTCACTTATAAATGCTCTAATGCTACCATACATAGTAGAATTAAAACATTTCTCCCCTGCCCACAAAGATTAAAAAAAATAGTTTTAGTTTTTATTAAGCCTAAAAAATTGCCAGGAAAGTTTATACAAAAATCAGACTGACAACAATCTGAGCATCTTTTTTTTTTCTTTTTTATCCTAATTTTGAAGTTTTCTTATTTATTATCCTCAGTGAACACTGAAATGTTCAAATTCCACACTTAAGGTTTATGCAATGGTCAATCAGTCAGTTAAGTGCCATACGTGATACACACTTGAGCGATCATGTCTTGGAAGAGACATGACTGACTGGGTAGAAGATTTTCCTACAGTAGGTTGCCATTACTTTCTGTGGTAGACTGGTTGCCATCCAAGGCTACAGAACCCAATCTATCCTGTTAATTAACCCATAACTGGAGGGAAGAGATGGATGGATATCTTTCCTAAGGGTATTTGCATGTAAGTAAATACAACAAATTCAACTGGAATTCAAACTCGGCTCTCTGATTTCTCGTTCTGAGCCGATATTCACTGCACCACAATGCATTGTATTAATAATTATAAAATGAAAAGATCTTGTTGAGTAAGTGTTAGGCAGATGTAATTAGCTGTAGACTGAGGTCCATTACAGTAAAATTGCTTTTATCTCTTTGGAAGCCATTCATTATATTTACATTAAAATATTAATGATTATTTCCACTAGGAAAATCAAATATTTTCTTTCTGCTTGTCATTGTTTGTGAAAGGCCTGGAGAAATTATAAATTGACTTAATCAAATTTTGTATTGAAATTGATATCTGTGTCAGAACACATCATTATTCATGTATATTTAATCAAACATCAATTTTTTACTCTTACTTTTTTTTCATTTGTGGTAACTTCTAATAGAAAAGTTCTTTGTCCAACTAACTTCTTAAAAATATCCAATGTTTGATTAGTTGGTCAGCTTTGGAGAAGTGAGTTGGTTCAAGAACTTTTCACAACACCCTTTGTATAATAAAATCAAATTCTGATAGTAAAAGTGTGGTGAACACGGTCCTAGGTTAAGTAAGAGGCTTAGGGTTGTCTGCGTCTTTTGTAAACACAGAATGGGTGCTAGACAAGGTGAGCAACATGGCAGCTAAACCTGGAATGACTGTGCATGTGCACAGGAGAACCAAAAAAGGAGGCTCACACATATACAAATCATGGTTGGCTTGAGAGAGATAAATGGAGCCCCAATTTTGACATTGGGCAGGTTTTTTTTGGGGTTTTTTTTCCAGCTGTTGAAGGAGATGGATTGCTAGTGCGTGAAGAAGAAGAAAGAAAGAAAAGAATTTTGTTTGTACACATACCACTCCACAAATACAAAAAGATAACCTTGAATAAAAGAAAAAATTGTAATTCTCACATAGAATTTTAATTGAAAACAATTCTGGTTCATATAAATACAGCTAACCTGTGATATTTATCATATTTATGAAAACCAAGTTTTTTATTTTTTATTTTGAAACAAAGCAGCTATTTGCAATATTTTTATTCTAAGTTAATGTATATCTCTTGCTTATTTAATCCTTTTATAAAAAATTATTTATTGCCAGTAAAAATAAGTTTTTGCATTTAGAGTTAATTGCTAAATACTTTGGACTTTTACCTTCCATAAAATCAAATGCTCTGACTTGTACATTGATCTTGACTTTATTATATAAATCAACAAAAAGTTTGAGAATCCTGAGCCATTATGGTTGTAAGATTAAAGGTTCCAGCTTAAAATATCCAGTTGTAGCTTCAAATCCCAGTTATGTCGTATGTATTTGTTCATTCATTTTAGCTTTTTATGTTGCATGACCAATAGAAAATAAATAATTTGAATCTAAATTCTATCAAATGTTTGTTTTTAATCAGAATACTGAAAACTGCAATTGTTTGTTGTCAAGTCTTCCTGAAAGTTTTGGAAAAGGTTTTGTCATAATCAATTTGCTGGGATTTAATATTTTTTCTTTGTATTTGTCTGTCAGTGTAACCCTATTTTCAGATGGCTGGTATTCATTTTTTTTATTAATTTTAAAGATAAGAAAAGATTTCTCTAAAATTGGAGAATAAAATCATTTTGTCAGGAAGAGTAACTGAATTCTAATCATAATATTGTCAACCTGTTTGACAAAGTGTGACCCTAGTTCAAAATTGAACTGTGAGAATTTCCTTCCTGAGCTACTGGACTGTTGGAAACGAACGGGCAAGTGATAAGAGAGTGAGTTCGATTTGATGGATCTTTCATAAAATCTTTGGGATATTTCAATGGAACATATGACCAATTTGAAAAAATTTCCATTACAGTAGTAGAATGTAAAAGGACTACTACATATAGATGTGCTATATTGAAATGAAATTAATGTAGCTACATTGAAATTAATCTGTAATGTAAAATCAGAAAAAGTAAAAACAGGAGTGTTAAAGGGGTATAAAGCGAGCATACAATCAAATGAAAATAGTACCCTCTCCTATTTCAAATCCCGTATATTAATTATTCACCTTCAACTTTTAGTGGTTGCCAAGTTAAAGAAAATGATAGAGAATGGAATTTTAGAGCACATTCCTGCAAGTGGCAGTAAATGGGTCTCTAGTTTTTGCAAAAATCAAATGGAGACTTAAGAATATATGGTAATTTTAAAATAGGTGTAAATCATAAATATACTCAGATTCGTTTGGTATGAAAATTTAAAGCAAATTCAATGGTAAGTAAAAAGGAGATCCAAAATGATTTAAAAGTATCTGGAATGTTACTTACTAAGAGAGCTGTTGCTAATGAACTGTACAGAAATAGTTTTTTAAAGAAAGTCACCAGGAGTCTTGAATTAAATTTTTATAAGCATTTAGAAAAATTCAACTTTAGCCAGCTTGTTGTATATGGAGAAAAGATCAATGTGCTTATAACACACACACATCTCTACAATAAACTTCAGAACAATGTAGAGGTGCTTCAGTAACCAAATCAATCTTAGGACTTAAATTCAATTGAAAATTTATAGCAAAACTTGAAATGAAAAGAACCTTGAAAAATATTAATGATTTAAAAGTAATTTGCAAAGAAGGGTAGATTCAAATTACAAAAGAAGGTTGTGATTTCAAAGATGTCTCCAAGTAATAACTGCCAACTAATGCGGTACAACTAGCAATAAATATTAAAATAATGTTTCTGTTGTTTGCATTTCATTTTGCATTTTATGCTTAAAAATAGTTTTTTTTTCTCTTAGTAATTGGTAATTTTATCTTAAAATACTTTTCCACACCACAAGTGCATATATGTGTGCATGCATGTAAAGCACTGCCTTTATGTATGATAGATATGGATATTAAAATCTGAATTAATGACATTTATCTTTTTAATAAGCACCAAACCTGTTTATTTTGAATGGAAGGTAAATTTCCACAGTATAC